>CM055846.1:31515082-32115082 GCA_029490765.1 Euthynnus affinis
GTTGTTAATGTGAGCAAAGGTTTGGTGTTTCACAAACACACCCACTTATTCATTTCTGCCTAAAAAGAAGCCTTTTATATTTCAAAACCTTGTTTGTGCCACAGCCATTATATGACAAGCGTATGGCCACCCTCTTTTTTTTCCTTTTTCTCTTGCTGTGACTGTGTGTGTTTGCTGTAATCACATGTTTTTTTTTTTTCACTCCACTAGATGGAGCTCTTCCTATTCATCAGGAGCCTTCTCTCTCTCACTCTCTCTCTCTCTCCATCCTCTTCCCTCCTCCTGGTGATGTGGCTGCCAGCTCTCTAACTAAAGCAGCAAATGGATCAGTGGCGGAATAACAAAAGGATGGATATGATCCCTCGATATCCCCTCTTTCTCTAACTCTGGCCTCCGTTCCAACTGGCACCGGCGTGTGCCTCATATTTGGCGTGTGTTTCCCCGCTCTGATTTATCCAGATTACATTTACACCAGGGGCCAGATGCATAAAACTGCAGTATAGATTGATGCCTCAAAACTGTGTGTACGCACAACACCAGAAATATGCATACGGATCCTTTATAAAACCGTGTGCGTGCATGGCTCTGTTTATTTTTTTATAGAAACCATGCGCACATGCACGACGCCTGATTTCCACTCCCACAATTTATTAGTCATAAACGGATGAAGTCATGCCCTCCACCGGCCGTTTTCATATCAGTTCACCGCCTGCTCCACCAGTCTGTGCACCAATGAAACAAATGTGAAGGAAGAAGTGTCGTCGTGCAGATTGTGTTGCACCGGCGAGGTTCTCCAACAGCCAGAACAGTCATTACGCATGGCTGCGCAGCTTTATGACGTCCATATCATTAAAACAACTCATGGACATCTAAACTATTGTGATATGTAAATGTCATCAAAGATTATTAACAGCAAAATAAAATGTTGACTCCTGTCCTGAATGATAAAAATGACTATATAATATTATTTTAGTTTGTAAATTCCTCTTTCATTGGCATTTTACAGATCACACAAGCTGCTTATCAACACCATCAAACAATGTTTTTGCAAAAAGATTCCATCTCTCAACTTATATTTCATCTCCACCTCATGACATCATCCTCAGATCTCTTTAAAAAAAAAAAAAAAAAAAAAAGTGTACTCCTGGTCTGAAGGATGCGTGAGGTGTGCGCACGTTCTCACCACACATTCTGTGTTTTATAAATATCAGTTTGTGCGCGGGGGGGGATGTGGCGTATGCATGGTTTTTTTTTTTTTTGCATCATTTATGCATCTGAACCCCGGTGTTAAAAATGCATCTCCAGTATGCACACTTAAATCAGATTTATCCTCCTCTCGCCCCAAAGCCTCAACAGATTGCCGCGCACAGCTGTCACCGGTTTTTTCTCTTTTACACAAACAGCAACGCTAAACGATGAGTTAAAACCGTGAGATACGATTTGCACACCTCCTTTGCTCTAGATCAACTTCAGTCACAGGTGTAACAGCTCTGACACTCCATTCAATAACTGTGTACTACTTGCCTCAGGAACAAGGAGCGTCTCTTATTGTTATACCGATCCAAATACAAAAACTCGATTGTTTTCATATTTGGAAGCATTTCAAATGGAAGCAAACGTCTTGTTTGGCTTGATCTTCAGCCGCTAGTGTCCTCATTCTCAGAGCAAAAATATGTTTCGGGACTCTATTCGATCACGTCAGTTGACATTCAAACAAATGAGCAAATTTATCAAATTATGACAAACTAAATGTGTGACTGAGGATGTGGAGGGTCCCCGCCTGCTCGCTAATTCTATACTTTAATACAATATTATCCAAGTGTGTGTGTGTGGACTTGAGAAGCTTTTCTTTTAGCTGTTATTCATGGTGGTCAGATGTGTCTCCGACCACCTGAGGTGTTGCTGTGGATGAACAAATATGGATTATCAGCCAGGTCATTGAGGCCCAGTGGTGATATGACACGAAACCACTTCTTTATTTCACTTTGTTATGTGCTATGAATTTCTTTTTTTTTTTTTTCTTAGATTTTTTTTTTTTAATCAACACACCATGCCATAGGATTATTAGAACTACATGACTTCTGCCCAGTTAGGCTGAATTCTACTCATAACCTTTTAAGATTCAAGAGTTAGAACTTCATCTTTGCATAGAAGTCAGACGTGCTACAAACAAGCCTAACCACCCTGACATCCTGACATCCACACCTTGTATAAAAGACAATCTACTTCCTACACTGGCACTGGACTTCCATTGTTGGGTGCACAACTGTCTGATATGAACGTACTTACTTAGGCCGCTGTGTTCCAGATACCATGCTCACCATGCTCAAACCGTTCACTATCTGTTTGAGAGATTTCAGTAAATGTTGTAAAGGAACAGTAAAGTGTGCTGTTTGTCAAGACAAAAGTTGTGTTTTATAAAGTGACACATTCTTGGCAATTTTCCATCATGTTCACCCGAGTTTTGATTGACAGGTTGATATTGGTCAGGCTGGGTTTTGGCTGGGTTTTAGCTGTAACAGGCAGGTACAGCAGGACCTTGTGACCATGGACCTCCTCACCCCTTAATCCAGTCTTGATGATGATGTCTTGACAAACACACTTGTGTAAAACTTAATCACAGTCAGAGCCTAACAGGGCTTTACCCTGGCTCAGATTAAAGGGTCTGTTCACCAAATTACTTAGAAAAAAAAAAAAACCCATCTATTTACTCTTAGACTTAGACAAGAAACTTAACTTTATTGGTTGTTCAGCCAGCATTGAAATGACATTTAAAAACAGTGTTCCTATTACTCTGGATCAGAGGTTTTCAAACGATGAGGCGTCTTCCCCCAGAGGGCCTCAGGAGAGTTGTATTGGGAGGGTTGGGGGGGGAGGAGGGAGAGACGTGAGGCAAAGATATCGCCTGAGGTGAAAAACACAGCAGCATGCCGCTGTTCTAAGAACAACAGGGAGCTAGTTATCGTAGTTTGGCTGCTGATTTGATGGCTTCTAAACACTATCAGCTGCAGCGGTGGCTGTGACACGCGGCTCATGGAGGCAACAGACATTTTTGACTGGAATTAATAACATTAATGACAGCTGCTTTTCATTTAGGCGAGCCCGTCACTCTCTGACACGGCATACTGGGACAATTAATGGAACGGCGCCATCGTTAGTGTTATTATTTACACCTGCTGCTCCTGTTTTGACAAGTCAAAATATCTGCTGCGAAAAAAAAGAGTCTTTTAAAGTATTTTAAAACTCTTAGCGCCTGATTTCTGCAATTTTCGCCAGAATTCAAGCTTCCTTTAAGGGTCCTAACTTAGTGAAATCTGAACACACGGACATGATGAACATATTTTTCAGATTCAGTGTGACTTGTGCTTATAAATCGTAGAAAAAAAAATCTGCCTGTAACTCCAGTTATCTTCAGGATCAAAGTAATTCAGTGATGTACATTGCAAACAGGAACCCTGAAATATTTTAATGGTATCAATTTGCCAAAAATGTAAAAATTTAGGCTAATAATATGGGGCTAAATGTATAGCCCTCAGATAACACACCTAAGACAGAGGATGCTGGTGTCAGACTAATTAAAACACAAACACTAACTAAAAAATAGAAAATAACAGACATGCAAAATGTACAGCACCAGTCAGATGAAGACAACTTAGACAGTGAAATGAATATAATTTGCCAAACTTCAGCTAACAGGGCTAACAGGGGTCACACTGTCTCTCCTACTCTCAGACTGGTTGTCTGTCTGTGTCTCTCCTCCTCCTCTCCTCCTCTCCTTCCCGTCGTAACTCCACTGTCTTTCTCAGCCGTGTGTGATTGACTCTAGCAGAGCTGATTGCTTCTAATTACTCCAACGTGTTGCTGATTAAACTCTGACACATACGCAGATGATCGTGTGTGGATTTTTGCACAAACACACACACACACACATGACTTTTACACATGCACACATCTGTGAATGCACAATCTTCCTGTGTTGTTTTATACCCACATGAACACACACAAACCATGACCCCCAAATCCATATCCTAAATGTAACCCCTCTACAGTTAAAGGAATAGTTCAACATTTTTGGTGCATGCTGTATTTGTGAGATGAGAGAGGTGGATATCAATCTCATGTCTATGTGTTAAGCATAAAGACTGGGAGCAGGGGAGACAGCTAGAGTGACTCCGTCTCAAGTTCAAAAATACACCTACAAACACTTTAAAATCTGATAGACTTACAAAATGAATTGATTGTCTGATCTACACACAAACAGAAACATGAAAACTTTCATTTGTGCTTTTAGGGGAATGTACAAGCTGGAACAATGTTTATCCATCTGCCCAGCACTTTTGTACAATATCTCCAGGTAGTGTTCCGGTTGCCAGATAACTGCCACTGTTGCCAACTCATTTCAGTAGTAGCTAAAGCCTGCTCAAAAGTTGCTAGATGATATCACATGCTAATGTGCATATATGTGATGTCATAATGTACCTATACTATATACAATTAACTTGCTCTAACTAACATATTCACAAAGGAATACTGGCGACTCCCCTTTAAGGGAGAGGAGAATCTGTCGTTTCCACGGCATTCAGCTGCATCGTGTCTATGAGCCACGCCTCACTTTAAGAGACTCCCGTTTCTGAAGCATGGGATCCACTTGTGGATGTACATAAACGCCTGTATTCATTGACAGTTGAATTAAAGTTTTTTTTTTTTTTTTAATTATGCATTTCATTTGTTTTTGACTTGGTCTCAACACATTCTGCAAAACCCTTTTTATGTTTGTAATTAGAGAGAGACGCCTTTATCGTTATTACTATTACAGTATTATTATTATTATTATAATCCAAGCTGCAATGATCATGCACCTCAATTTACCTGTAATTTCACAAGCTTTTTTTTGTAGGCTATGGAATGCTGGAATTGACAGTCATTGTGAACCCCTGTAGATATGGTAGTACATCAAATGAAAAAAAAAAAAACCTGGTTTAAACAAAGTTAAAGTTAAACCATTTAGAGCAAAATCAAAGGGCAATGAGTTCCCCGGACAAACTATGGGGATTAGTGATGGCCTTTAACACATCATTATCACCACTCATTCATGTTTCTGTCTGGCTGATGATTGTTCAGCTGAATGTGCTGCTGCTGCTCTCTAACACTGACTGAACACCATACTGACTCAAGCTGGGAACAGCAACAGCTGCTATTAATTATGAATGAGACCTGGCTTTTCAGCCTGGTGTCCCCCTGCACATACAGAGAGATTCAAAAAAAGCGCCCAATGATACCACAGAAGAAAGTTGAGAAAGGATCGGTTTTATTCAAAAGTCATCTGGATGCAGTGCAAACGAAAACTCGCAAGAGCCAATCACACTCGCTTTGATTCTTGTGGAAATGGAAGCACAGAGTTGCTAAGTGCTCAATTCCATTACGTGAAATAACTCAAGGTTATTTCATGTTCAAAAAAGTTATATCTTCTGGAGGAAAAGTTGATCATTATGGTCTCTGGTTTCTCTGTAACATGCATTAATAGAGTTACTGGGACCTTCAGAAGAAGTCAACAGCATAAAAACAACAGAAAATCACAAAATGCATTATATGCCCCCTTTAACATTTAACCCACAGCTGAATCACGAACTCACTATAGTCGAGGGCTATAAAACAGATTGCCATTATATCTGCATATCAAAAGTATAACAACACAACCACACGCACACACACACACACACAAACACACAAAGACATATTCCACAGGATGGCAGGGATTACTCATTTGGGCTCCACAGCGCAGTGAGCCAGACGGCAAAATCAATTAAGTTCAGCTTGTGGCTTTCAGTACTTTAAGCATCTGTAAATATTTGGCAAATGTCAGTTTTCTCATTGCTCAATCTCTCTCTCTGCTCTGGCCAAGATCCTCAGTAATCACAGGAAACTCCACTCACAGCAACAAAGTTGAAAATGTGACAGTTTTTTATGTGAGATTCACCTGCTGATTAGAACCTGCTACCTCAGCATGGCTAAGTACTGGACATATTGAACATGTACAATGTCACCATGCATTTGTGGTAGTGATATATAATAATAATAATAATCAGCTATCAGATAACATACTGTATAATTAGTTATTGTGTTTGAATGTGATCTCAGCTCTCTCGCTCCGGCTCTGATTAGCCAGCTTTATCTCTGTGGAGAACACAGTGATATAAAGATTATAAAGAAAGAGTGTTGTGTGAATGTAATATATGAATACTGTAACTGGCGGTAAGGCTATGACCTGGTCAATCTCAAGCCACCAGGTAAAGCCAATTTGACATAGTGGCCAAAATGTGTATTTACAACTTCTGCACTCATCACATGATACAAACTGGTCCAAAAAGACTTTTCCCCATAGACTTACATTGTCAAACAGATGTCTGTGAATCAATGGATACATTTTTTGAGCATGACCCCTGCAAAATTAGTCATTCCACTATCAGAATGTGGTCCGATAACATTTGGAAAGTCTAGAAGAGTCGCATGATTGAATTATTTTTTAACCCCATTCAAGTTAGCGGAGTGCTAAACCAGAAGTTAGCTGACTCGGCCAGCAAAAGAATCTGGCACACCTGCTCTAATTTAATTTTATAACCAAAAGTCGAACTTTTTTGGCTTCATGTGCCACTGAGCAACTTTCATATGACTGAATGGAGCCCCACCTCCAATGTTGTGTCCAGTTCTCTTTATACATCTATGGTCACTCTCCACAAGAAAACACCAAGCTCAGCTCAGCAGGGAGCAGGAAGTGACCATAATAACTTCCACTCTACGGGAATGCAGACTCAGAACCTACACCTGTGCTGCCAAAAAAGAGGAAATGTTGGATACACTGCATGCTGCAATCAGAGAAGTGTTCCACCTGAGTGTAACAGCAGACTTCAGCTAAACTGCTTGATCTAGCTTGCAGGCTTGAATTCATCTTGTGAAGAGTGTCTAATTGAAGTTTTTGATTGTTTGTTTTTACTACAGCAACATAATAATTGCTCCCTTAACCTTTACCTAATATGTGTGCTGATACATGCAGGTGGTTTTTGGTATGATCGCCCTCTGTAGGTAGGGAAGTGCATGTCTATTGATGGATTTGTATCTGAGTAGCAGGGCTTTGTAGTCAAAGGAGTCAGAGAGCCAGTGCAATGAAAACAGAATTGGTGTTGAATGTCTGTGTTTTTGCACTATCATCAGGACCCTGGGAGCATTGTTCTGAATGTACTGGAGTTTCTGGATGCTCCTGCCAATCGTCCAGTCTTGAGGAGATAAAGGCATGGACATGTTTCTCTGCATCTGACAGGGTTAGAGAGGGGTAGAGTTTTTGAGTTGGTAGAAAGAGGTTTTGCTTAGATGTCTTACATAGTCATAAAAAGTCAGCTGAGGGCCAAACCTAATACCCAGATTAGTGACTGAGGAGGAAAAGGGGATGTCCTGGCTGTCAATGGTGAGATGAGGTCTTGAGGATGACTAAATCTTGTGTGGAGAGCCAATAAGGAGAGCTTCAGTTTTGCTGCTGTTTAACTGGAGGAAATATGAGCTTATCCAGACCTTAATCTCCTTAAGACAAGTGCTGAGGTGTGACATGGCTGTAGAAGGGCTTGGGGTAGTTTTGGATGTATAGCATTGCAATGCAAAGATATCCCATGTTGCTGATGACAGCATGTAGAGGGTAAACAGGATGGGGTCAAAAACAAATCCTTGAGGAACACCACAGGGAGCGATCTAGACCTATAACCTCCAGAGACATACTCATTCCTAATGTAAAGGTAGGACTGAAACCACTCAAGTGGAGGAGGATAGTTCCGTCCACAGTGTCAAATGTAGCACGTTAAGTTAAGAGGAATCAGGAAAGAAGGGGACCTTGCATTAGCTGCCATCAGCAGTTCATTCACAACCCTGAGCAGAGCTGTTTCAGTTCTTTGTGCTGTATGCTTAGGGTTATCAGGATTGTTATTAACTAGATTGGAGTAGAAATGTAACCAAGCATCCTTAATCTTTAAGTTCTATGATGTTCATGGAAGGCCACTTTATGGACCTTGAGCCTAGAGCCTCTAAAGTGTCATTCCATGACACAATCAGCTGTTTTTATTTTCCACAATTTGTAAGTGAACCAGGGAGTAGAGCATGAAAAACTGACCTCACTTCATCTTGACAGGGGCTTGGAAATCAACAACACTGCCATACCTTGTAGAGTTCATCCACTGATGTAGAAGCTGGACAGATGATGTGCTGGAGGTCCTTGGTCATGATGGCTGGCTCAGTGCTTTTCCTGTTCCAGAAAAAAACATTTCACACATAGATTTAGTAGGAGGTGACAGGAATGTCAAATCCATTGAGACCACCTTGTGGTCAGACACACCCAGATCATAGACTTGTAGGTTATTGATGGGGGCAGAATCAGTGATGACCAGGCCAAGTGTATAAACCCTGGTGTAAGAATGGATATCAACATGTGGCTTCAGGCCAAGACACTCAATCAGACTCAGGGGCTCCACTGCAAAATGACAGGAAAGGTTGTCAGTATGTTCATATCACCAACAATGACAATGTTGGTTGAAAAGAAGCGGAGATAGGTGAGTAGGTTGTGCATGTTAGGGATGGAAAGATGAGTCTGGTTTGGTGGAGGTGGCAGATAAGAAGCACTGTCATGGAGTATGGAGGTTTACATCTTAGAGCATGACATTCAATAGAAGAAAGATCAGGCATTGGCGGAGGAGACAGTTTCAGTTCAGTCCAGTGTACGATCGCTAAACCACCACCATGGTCAAAGCTGTGGGATTTTTCCGTGTCACTATATCCAGGAGGGCAGGGTTCATTAAGCACAGAGTAGTGCTCTGGTTTATGCCGGGTTTCAGAGCGCTCTCTGACACAAATATGTAGACATGGTGAAGAGAAAGAGGGATGCTGCTATCAGGTGTATAGGGATATTAGACATTTATTATTATATAACCTTGTTTTGGTACCACCTCTTTGAAAGGTAAACTTTAATGTCTGGAGAAAACATTAAACCCTGAACCCTTTTCAAAGCAGTGACCTCTGTTCACTCTGCTCCACCAAAAACAACTTCTTAGGATAAATGAAGATATTTATTCATAACTAAACATCATCTAGGGATGAAGATAATAAAGTATATGAGGGCTTTAAATGATAATAAAGATAAAAGTACTAAAAAGAAATGTTAGAAAAAGTGTGTGACTTGAGGCTAATGTATTGCAATGGCAAATGCTAAGGGAAAGCTAACTCAACTTCTCTAAAGAAATTATCCTTTTAATTTTAAAGTTATTCAACATCAACCCTGGATCACAAAGCCATGTTATGCCTTACCGTTGACGAGTTCCGTTGCAGTTGGTGTCGTCTCAGCAGGCCCAGGTTTGTGTTGGTTCAGTTGTTCTTCAGCTCCGCTCAACACTGCAGCGGTGTGACTGCAGCGATGTTGAACCACTGGTGCGGCTGCTGTGAAAGAGACTCTGTTGGTTAAACTCCCAGTTTGGCCGTACTGCTGTCAGCAAGCAGAGCGAGATCCAGTTTAAACATTGCTTTCTTCTTCAAAGTGATGTTTCAGTTTGAGTTGAGGATTCAGGCTTCAGGTTTAATTAAAATAAAGTTTAATCTGACCACACTCAAATCTTTATTCAGCAGTGGATAAATTCCATCTGAGATGATGTGAATTCAAAAGCAAATACAATAAATATAGCAATGTTATAGAATATTACATAAAACAATGTGGAACTGTGCTTTTTAATCTCAAAATGATTGATGCTGTTTTGTTAGTGTCACATATAACTATGGCTCAGTATTTTGATGAGCATGACAGTCATTACTTGACTATTAGGCTAGTCATATTATTGTCAAATAACAGCACAGGAAATAAGTTAAAAGAGTCACAAATCAGGTAATAAGGTTAAGAATAGTAGTTGGAGGTTTTGCTTGAGAAGCATGATTTTTTCCATCCCTCGTGCATAACTGGTGAATTATAAGGATCTAAAGCTCCCTAACTGAACTTTTGCTTTCTGCAAAGAGAATGTTGGCTTAAAATGTATATATTTTTTATCATTCCCTTCCTTGCCTTATATTTCTGATGGTATTCTTTATTCTAGGTGGATTATATGCAGCCTGTCAACAGAGATGCTGCAGAGGAGGGCAGTGATGACCAGGAGACAGGGGATCACCTCTACCTTGCCACCCCCAACTATGGTCCAGGAGTCCAGTACATCTAGACCATCAACTCAGCTGAACTCACCTGAAAGTGCATCATCCCATCCCAGTGGCAGTAAAATTCCTGAATTTACACATAAGGCCACATGGGCACATGAATGGGCCAAACAAAAGTCAAAGGACAGGAGAAGCTGATGATCTTGAAATGGAGAAGGTTGCTATTTTAAAGAATGTGTCTCATCATCATCATCTGGCTGAACTAATCAACGCTTATGTCACACATTATGAACCCTAGAGCGTCTGCTTTATGTCTACTGAGGCTTGAGGTCAAAGACATTGGAGTGGATGATGCTGTCCTTTATATGCTCCACCATGCCCTCTCTCATCAGAAGTCAAGCACTTGATGTAAGAATCATGTTCTTTGATTTTTTCAAGTGCATTCAACTCAATCCAACCCATCATACACAAAGACAAACTCAGAGAGATGGGAGTGGATTCCTCCCTTGTTTCCTGGATCACAGATGACCTGACAGAAAGGCCACAGTTTGTCAGCTTGGGGAACTGTGTTTTTGGGAGAGTAATGAGCAGCACGGGGGCTCCACAGGGGACTGTACTGGCTCCATTCCTGTTCACACTGTATATCTCTTCAAAAAAGACTTGAAATACAATTCTGAGTCCTGCCACATCCACAAATACTCGGATGACACTGCTATTGTGGTGTTTATCAGGAATGGCAAGGAATCTGAATATAAGGATCTAATAACAGCCTTCAGTGACTGGAGTTGGAAAAACTGCCCTCAACTGAACACCTCAAAAACAAAGGAAAAGATCATGGATTTCAGCAGGGCTAAGCCCCCTCTGGAGCCAGCGATAATCTTTGGGGTGGACATTGAAGTGGTGCACACCCACAAATATCTAGGGATCCTTGTGGATGACAAGTTGGACTGGTCCCCTAACACCCACGCTCTCTACAAGAGCGGACACTGAGGTCCTTTGATGTGTGTGTGGAAATGATGACCATGTTCTATCACATGGTGGTGGTCAGTGATCTCTTTTTTGCTGCAGTGTGCTGGGGAGGCAGCCTTACAGACAAAAACACCAAGCGATTAGACAAGCTGGGCAGGAGACTGGACCCTCTAAGATCTGTGCTGGAGAGAGGCACACTGAACAAAGTGAATGCTATAATGGAAAATAGCAGACACCCTCTCCATTGACTCCTGGAGCGACACAGAAGTAGCTGCAGCAGCCGGCTTCTCTCTTTGTGCTGCAGAACGGAGAGATTTAGGAGGTCCTTCGTCCCCACGGCAGTTAGACTCTTTAACTCCTTGAATTGAATGCATAGTTTTTGTTTGTTTGTTTGTTTTAATTTAAATTTCCCTTCCCTCCTAATAAAGTAATATCAATCAATTAATCAATCAAACATTGCTGGGTGTCAGTCAGGATGTTGATAAAACATTTGTAAACAAATAGTACATTAAATAAAGTCGATTAAGGATCTAGTGACCGAGATGTGACAATAGAATAATAAAATAAAACAAATCTATGGCACTATAAATATTCTAGCCAAGATTACTTAAGTGAATTTTAGTATAAAAAAAACCATTATGCTGTATGGCAGTCATACACCTACTGTTTACAAGGCAAATATGCAAGGAATTAATGTGAGTAAAATGGGCCCGGCACCACAAGGGCTCTCAAGGAGGCTTCCCATATTTTTTACCCCCTCTGTTTAAGCTTTAACTATCTATAGAAAATAGCAAAAACAACATGTACAGCACCACTTTATTTCAGAACCATGGACAGCGCCGGTGTGTGTAGGGGATGCACACAGAGAATCATTCATAGATTCAACAAATATTCAGCACTTTGCTGGTGCTATATTCTTATGTGAGTGCTCGGATTAATTAAAGTATTGTTTGATTTTTGAAACAGTAGCCATATGTTCTTGTTATATTGCCTTTCTGAAGTTATACCATTAAATCAATTCATTTTATGAAAAAAAAGCCTCATTTTTAACAGCTCCCTCAGTCACTTCATCCTGGTGCTGGGTCTAGACAAAATATGTTATAGTAGGACCTTATAATTACCTTGCTTATATGTGCACTCCACTTAATATGATTGTGTGGCTGTAGGGCGTTTAGCTAGGGGCAGCATTCAGCTCATTTTTTATATGAAATGACACAACTTTGGCATTTGTTAGAAGACTCTGTCATTTGCCTGAAGGCTAGTTGACGTTTGTATGTAAACTGAATGCTGTTACTTCAGAGGGGGTGTTCAATGTAAAGAACTGGAGCTGTATTGATTATTTTCTTGATTTCAGTTGTAGCGATTGTGAAACCACTTGACATGAAAACATATCTTTCTATCTTCATTTACAAGAATATACAGTTCCCAAAACCCAATCATTTTTCCTCTACAAGGCCTTCTGTTTACATACAGCAAACCCGGTAATTTAATCAATTGATGAATGTAATGGTAATGAATGTTAACACATTCATTATTTCAAGTTCTCTTTGCACAATAAACAGCCCATACTGTCCTCTTCATGACACCCAGGAACAAGTCCACAATCATTTTTTGCATCAAACACAGACCTATGAAATGAATTCATGGAAGGTCATTGGTCGTTGATTGGTCGGGGTCACACTTCTAGTGTTGCCAGTCTCCTGACCAAGACTTGAAAACCATTGGTGACCATCGTGAAAGACAAAAACTTTGTGTAGTCTGATCCCGGCCTAAAGCTTTAACTGTAACTGGACCTATCAAGTATCTGTGTGAGGTGAAACCGCAGTATAGTGTAAATGTGTATATACAATTTTATGATTAGCCATTTATTCATAACCTTGTATAACTTGTAACAGTGTAAAATGTTCAGTTCAGTATGAAAGTGGTTCCATTTTCCCTGTGAACTAAATCCTGTCCTGTCAAATTAGCTTTATACTGTCTAATTAGCTCTATGGTTTAGCACGTCAGGGATTTCTGTTAGTTAAAATATGTTACCTTGGTTACAGCTATAGAGAGCGTTGACTCTGATGTGATTTGTGTATTGTTTAGGTGTTTTCTGGTTTCCCAGCACATTCCAGCAACACTGTACAACATGGTGAATTGCACAAAAATTGTCTCTGTAAACAAAATCAAATTTGCCACCGTCACACAACATACAAACACCACCCGCATGCGTCTAATTCAGGGCTCGGATATGCCTCCCCTATATAAGAAAAAACAAGCAGTCATCCAGGAATTATCCACTTCTAAAGCTGCCACCACCAATAGGACAATGGCTTTTTTTTGTTTGTTTGTTTTTTTTATATGAAAATTAAATCTTCTTTGCTTTCCAAACTGTGACCCTAAACAGTGTTGGATTATGTGTACCCTTACACCCATAATAGATAGACAGAACACCTATAAGATACAGTCTACAGGAAAATTACAGACTGTGTTGCAGTACAGTTTTGTTGGACTGCATGCTGTGCTAATTAAAAACTGTACTGTCAGAGTAATTGGTGCTGCTAAATGTGTACACTTCAATACATTTAACTATTTCTAGTTGGAAAGTAGATACAAAAAAGGGTCAAAACTCCTCACATCATTCCAGCATTTGTATTTCAGTTTATTTTCACCATGTTGAGCCCTTTCATTTATGATTTACCCCCTTAAATATCAATCACAAAATGAGTTTCTTTTTAAATCACTCCTTACATCAAGGTCATTGTCTTGATTTTTTAGCAGGTTAGATGAGAAATGAGGTGCCAACTTCCCCTGAGTAGAAACATTCCAGACACTTTGATTTCATCTGGTCATGTTAATTGGAATTCAACACTGTCTGATTTCCTAATCATTCATAAGAAAGGGAATTGACTTTTCATTTTAGAAAGAAGGAAAAAAAGTGCATGCAGAAAAAAATTGTATTATTTAAATAACAAATAGTGTTCTATTCAGGATATGTCTGTGCCATCCTACTTCTTAGATGGTACATAGGTTGGGGTGGGCAGATCAATACATAATGTATCCATACTACAGATAGTCTTGTATTGAATCAATATTAACATCAGTAGGATCATAAGTTCTGGGCATATGAACATTTTCCATGCATTACTTTTTCCCTTCTCTGCTGCTGTTGTGAGCATGTCTGCAGCAATCACTTTGTGAGTTCCAGAAAATTAATACATTTGTTATTTACCATTAACACATGCATCTGATTATCTACAGAGAATAGTAAAAAAAGAAGTGTTGAGTGTTTGGAAAAACCATTCGGCGGTAATGATTCAGTGTATTCAGAAGCAGTTTATTAATGATGCATTAACCTCATAAATCATGACAAATGACTTTTGCCTACGAGATCGTACATTAAGCCCAAATGATATTTTCCACATCTGCAGAGACACGAGGGTCCATGGGACATAAATTTCGTCATATGGCTGTGAGGGCACCTACAGTACGCACTGTCCATACAGGAGAACCATCATCATTTCCACCCAGCAAAGGGTGGCGATGGTGATGGTTAGTCATGTTGATGAGACAATAGGAGGAGATTTTAACACATGATTCATTACTCTGGATAAATGGCAGCAATATCTTCACCCTATGTTCCCATCATCCCGACAAATGAGAGCAAAAAAGAAAAAAAAAAAAAAACACTCATATGAGCCAGAATGGCTTTTTAATGTTGACATACTAATGGGAATGACTGTGTATTTGAACACGTATTTCACTGCCACTGAAAAAGGGGATAAACTCAACACATTGAAATCTTCTGACTCCTTTAATCTACACTCATATCCTATGCGTGACCCTCAGCAAGTTTACTCAAACTTCCATCGTCCCCGCTCTGCTCCTCTATTTGCATTTGGCTGCTCGTCCTTTCGTCTCCACTCCAGGAGAGACTCCAGGTATTCTGCTCGCTTTTTGACGACGAGACCCCAGCCAAGTACACAGAGACGGGATGAAAGTGATGAAACGCATTGTAAGTTCATTTTCTCTAATCATTTTTCACACACGGGGGATGGATTTGGAGTTCCAGTCTGCTGATGTGCTCTATCAAGGGAGACACATAAAAAGACTGCAAAAAAATCATAACAAAGCGTTGTATTTATTCCAAGCAGAAGCCATTCAGAAGCTCAGAGAAGCCGTGATAGACTTTCACCCCACGTAGTGAGGGAACAGACAGCGGAGAAATATATTTTAAGTCATGACAGTCAAAGAGGAAGAAAAAAAAAAAATGTCCTCATTCTTATGCATTCTCTTTTGTCTTTGTTTGAGGCAATAATGGCTGACAGAGGGGACACAAAATTATAAATCTACTCGGAGGGAAAATGCTACACATGGATTTTCGTAATGATCTATTTTTCACACACACACACACACACAGATACACACTCGGAAAAAAAAAAAAAAAAAAAATCTCTTTACTTTTACTAAAGCCCCATTTTGGAGCTCCCGCTCAGCGACTGCCAGACAAATGAAAGCACTTTTTCTGCAGTATAATTTGGATTTGTTATCACATTCTATTACATGAACGCCTGCACGCCTGTGATGCATGCTCGGAGAGGTGGAGAGGGGGGGGGGCGAGAGACAGAGAAAAATAGAGTAAGACAGAGTGAGAGGGAGAGGGAGGGGGGGGGGGGGGGTGAAATGGGAAAGTGTACCAACCAGAATGAGCTTTGTATCCTTAAGGCAAGGCTAGTTAATATTAAAGTCAATTTAGAACCTTTCATTGCGCGGGTCTTCAGAGAGAAATTAATCTTGCATGAAGGGTGATTTCTGTGACGAATTACGAGGCTCCGCAGAATGACCATCGCTAATACACAGTTCACCTCTTCTACAATCTGTGGAACTGTGTGTGTGTGTGTGTGTGTGTGTGAATGCCAAAGTAAGCATATCCACATTTACACTATACTGCGGTTTCACCTCACTAATGCATCAGCTGTGCATTATAGGCCCTCTATCTGATATCATTACCTCCAAAATAACTAGTCCTCCAAACTCTGTCATTGCCTTTGAAAATAACACATCTATTGGCGGGACCATTATATTGGCGATTTGTTTTTCAGTCCACCACTCTGGGTGAGACCATGTTAGGCTATTTTGGTTATGTTAGGAAAAAAGTCACACTTCCACTAAACACGTCTGTATTAACCCGCTAGAGGAGCCTGCATCTGCTGAGCCCCTTATAACTTCCCATTCCACGACTTGTGTCACTCCTAATATTTGTCACTCTGCGTGGTTACCCATGCAGAGTGGGGCCCCCCAGATAGTCTAGCCCGGGATATTTTTGGTCCTCGAAAACCGGCATTTAATGTATCAGAGTGGAACTCGGGAGTGTCAGAGGAAGATGCATGCAAGCAGACAGTATTTATGTTTACAACAAACAGATTGGTTTCCGCTGTTGTCTCCCGAGTTTTTTTTTTTTACAAATTTCCACACCGAGATTGGTCAATAATAAACATTGCAGAGAGCACCACACTTTGCTTTTGAAGAAACTTTGTTGGGTAGAATTTGCTACCCAAAATATGATGACTACAAATAGATATGTTGACAAAGACAATACATGTAAATCTACAAAAGGTATTGACAACAGCCTACATTATTTATCCAGCTTAAAAACATTCTATCAATAGGAAAAAGAAGAAACAGTCAGCAGTGCACTAATTATACCTGATCAGTTTAAAAGTGCCAAAGTGAACATAGTATAATAACCTTGTGTATGAGAAACAGTAAAAGAGATCAAGTAAATGACATGCATGTGTATATACATACATATCTTCTTCATTGCTTTAAAAAACGTAGTTCTTCAGAATGTACATTTAAGTTGTATGTAATGTACACTTTGAAGTTACACTAAAATGATATATGATACCATTAAAAGTTTATCCATACCTCATGTGAAGTACTCTGACTTCCATTTGTGTGTGAAATGTCCATAGACCAGTTCTATCTACATCAAAGCTAAAGCCTCAAGCAATATATTATATATATATATATATATATATATATATATATATATATATATATATATATATATATATATATATATATATATATATATATATATATATATATATATATATATATATATATATATATATATATATGTGATAAGAGATCTCTGAACTCTGCTCGCCATTCCAATGGGACATAAGGACTCCCACAGTGTAAGGTATGGAAACCTGACACACATGGAACCAGGGTTAGACTGCTTACACTGCTCATATATGGAGCCAATATCAGTCCCTAATTAAAAATCCTGCTCTGAGATAATCTAATGTGGGGGGGGGGGGGGGGGGGGGGGGGGGGGTCACTCACGCTTGTCAGGAGGTGACAGATTTAAATAGAAAAAAAAAAAAAGCTTTGCTGAACTGAAATTAAAGCCAAATTATGTTCATCCATTCAGTTTTTCCCCCCGGTTTAATATATTGAAAGGCAAGGAGACACCTTTACATTGCAGGGTCACACTCGCAATATTCAATAATGCAGGCTTTATGTTTCAGTGGCAGACATGCCAACATACCGGTGGCGACGAGGCCGGGGCTTAACAAGCAGGAACAAGCTTGCTGGAGTGGCAACTCCATGGAGAGGTAAGATCAGTGAGCAGATTTGCCATGGCTGAAGTGAGAAGCATGAAGAGTAGCAGCCAAGCACTTTCTTATATACTGTGTGAGACACATAATCAGTGTGTCCTGATTTGCTGGCTACATACATACAAATTTCATTGGGTGATTCGTGTGTGTGATTGGAGGAGAGTATTACCCATAGAGTCCAGTAGAGGAACAGCAACAACAAGTATTTCTATAAATTTTTATGAAAATAAAACATGTAACATTTTTAAATGGTAGGTTTCATTATAACCATCAAAGCCATCAATCAGCTCTGCCTGCAAACCACACTTTCAGTGGTTTCAGCTTCAGTTGTACACAATCAACATTAATTTACAGTCCTTGTGCAAAAGTTCCCTTTTTTGTTCCCTTGTGACAAGAATCTGTGGCACTGCAGACTGATCAGGACAAGATTCAGGCTACTGTGCTGCTGTGGCTGGCATGCAGGGAAGTGGTGTTGCTTTGCATGAGTGAAGTCACAAGGGCCTTTAATCCATTTTGTCTATTTTGTGCTCCTCTTCTAATACTTTCTCTTCAACTCACTGTCTATTTTTGTCATTTTGGAATAACAGGTTCACCAAATCACTCCTTCCACTCCACCAAATCAGTGAAATAGGCACCCAGGTACTTTTTATAGTCCTATGAAAGCTGCTCTCCACTATAAGGAGGACTATTTTAGGCAACCACTATGGTGGTTGCCTGGGAATAGATGGGTTTGATTTGGTACTTTGTATAGGCTTGTTTGCAGGTGCAGATGCCCATCTGAGTGGGAACCCTGGAACTATAGCAGCAGACACACTGACAAGGGAACACAGGCAGTTCACCCTTGAACTTTACTGTCCCAATGACGTAAATACACACACATGTCAATCTATAGTTTCACCATTTCAGTATTCCACATAACCAGACTTTACCTTGATCTCTAGTAATCTAGTGATCTAGTGATCTAGTGATCTCTTAAATTCCCTTTCAATAAATATGGGTCAAATTTGACCCTCTGTGTTTTGAAATATTTCCATTTTTGTATATTCTGGGCCACTTTAGGAAAAGCCATACTATTTCAGTGGTAAAGAATATAGTTTAGGGTGTTTTTATTGCCTTCAAATGTCAAAATGGATCAAATTTGACCTTAACAATATATAAGGATTAAGAAGGTAAAAACTTCTTAAACAAATATAGATAGCTTTCCAAGTGTTGACTGTGGAAAATTGGAAGGTAAATAACTAACTAAAACTAACGATTTTACAGACACTAAAGCTGTAATTTAAAAAAAAAAAAAACCTTTTCAACAACCAAACGAAGATAAAATTGCAGCAAATTAATAAACAGGATCTTAAACTGGTGGTCTGTGGCTGACCATGGGAGGGTCTAGGGGCAGCAGGGGCCAGTGTGTTCGTTATGGATCGCACGTTTTCCCTTTGCGTAGGAGTAGATCCATTTCCTCTGCAGAGAAGCGCTCCTGCTCACTATTTGGCAAATGTGCCATCATAATAGCCATCCGCCAAAGTGCAAGCGCACCTGGCTCTTCAAGGGAATGGGAGATGACACTGTGATTGGTTTATTGCACGTTATGCTGAAAACACACCCATGATTAATTAGGTTTTAATTAGGATTAAGTACAACCCCTTTGAACCATGTGCCTGGCGCATTGACCATTTTTCCGTCTTTAAAATAGCAAAAGTAGATTTGGACACACCCTAAATGCTATGCACTTCAGACCCTGCGCTTTAGATCGTTAAATAACTGGGACTTTGAGAAAATATCTCACAATCTGGGCAAAACTTCATACATGACTAGAAAGACGCATGCAGGAAAATGTTTTTGCGTGAGTTGTGAGAATGGATGCCTGAAATGAATTAACACAGTGAGGAGAAGAGTATAATAAAATAAAAGGACCTAATACACAGTCCAGCATGGAAGCTAGTCATTCCTCTTCCCACATACTGTCATCTAACAATACAATCACTGACTTTCTTTGGGTTGAATCAGTGAAAATAGTGAAAATGTTGACTGCAATTTTGTACTTGTTTCATTTGTAGAAGGTTCACACTGTCTAGTCTGGTGCTTGTAAACACACTGACTCACATGTGGCTTGTTTTGCAGGTAGAGGTCAAACTGCCAAATTGGATATTTTTATGGATAGATGGGCAGATGAAACACATTACAGTAAAGTCAGTCAGTGAACATCACCAAGGCCACAAGACAAGACTGTACAGGATTCTATAAAACTATACCAATAAATTCCAACGCCCTGTTGGAATATGAAGTCTATATTTTTAAAACAAACATTTTTAGCTCTGAGTAACTAATGACACTTCTACTAATACATATTATTATACATTTAAGAAGACACAGCTTATCGGAAATGCAGATAAAATCACTAAATGCTGTTTTTGTGGGTTAAAACTGAACTCAGGTGCCTTCTCCTGGTTTGGTAAATGAACCACTGCTGCAAAATTGATGTTGCCCTGAATGATGGAGATTCTGAGGTTCTCTGACCTAAGCCCCCCTAACTGGTGCTCCTGGTGCCTCCAACTTTTCTCCCACATTAATATGAAATCTGTATACTTTTCACTGAAATAATATTGTAGAGTAACATGAGTTTGCTTTGACACTAAAACTTGAGTCAGTGGTTGGCTGTTCTCTTAGCCAGGGGTACAGCACCATGGCCCCTGACACCCACCTACATTCCTCAACCTCACTCAATTTCCAAATACATATTAGAAGCTGAGGTTATACTTAGGGTTATTGCCAATGCACTATCCTGGTCTTGTGTCAAAGTCTGCTTCCCCTTCAAATAGTGTTTCCCATTGTGTTGTCCTCTGTGGTTGGGTTAAGACATAATTAGATTAACATAAGTATGCCTTATTGACATGTTTGGGCAACAACAGTGGTCTACAGCATGTAGGCATAAGATACATCAGGCATTGATACACACACAGTACCTGTTAGGAGATCAGTTCATTGTTGGTTTGGCTATGTACATTAGTTTTGTTGGCAATAAGAAAAACATAGGAAATCTCCTATCCTTGTGGGTGTGTCTGCTTGAATAGCCAGTGTCTCTGCTGTGATGCTATGAGCTTCACAGTGTGTCTTCAGTTTATTTCGCAAATGCCAGATGTTCCCTGCATGAAGAACTGCTGGCTATCAGATGTAAACATTCATCTCCTTGTCTCCTTTTCCCCACAAATCTTGTGTGTGATTTTGTGTGATTTAACTGAGTTCGTTCAGATGACATTTTCACTTAAACACACCACAGCTCCCTCACACCGAAACCATTCAAATCATTTCCAGGCATCTCACTGTGGCTATTTCATGTTATCATAAGGAGTCATTCTCAGGAGTCCAGCTGATCGAACTAAACAAGCTCGGTATGAGTTCACCTTTATTGAAAGGCATTCGAGCCCAGCTCTGATCTGATGACAGTGCCCCCTGGCCTATAGCCAGTCAATATGCTTTTATTATTACTATTTCGTATCTGACAGCTACATCATTCTGTTGTAATTTGGGAGGATTTGATTCAACAGTCTGTAAATCAGACATATGACAGTGAAATATTCTTCATGGTAGCTTGGGGAGTTCTGACCAGTGAAATCCCAGAAACAGAAATTCTGAACTAATAAAACCATAACTACCAGGGTGGAAAAACCACTTGAGATGAAGTAGAAGTTTTTTTTTCTTTGAACTATCCCTGTTAAACTTTGAGTTAAAAATGCCAAAGGACTGCAGTGGAAAAATCAGCCAGCTGACCAGCACTGGCACAAATATTGATAAATAAACAAAATGAAATGAAGTACTGTACTTACTTTGCCACTTTATACTTCCACTCCACCACATTTCAGAGGGAAATATTGTTTTCTTTCTACTCCACTACATTTATCTGACAGCTTTAGTTACTTTTCAGGTGAAGATTTGACACAATGAACAAGCTTTTAAAATACAACACATTGTTAAAGATGAAACCTTTCTGTTTTTTTTGTGTCTTACAAAAAGCAGTGTGTAGTCGGGGTCACATTTCACATGTCTATGAGTTGTTAACAGCTCCACCAAATAGTGATTTTTCCCTCTAAACTTCTCACATGCTTTCATTTCAATAAATGTTCAAATGATCCAATATTTCAACAAAATCTACCAAGACTAAACCAGCTAACTGTATATAAAGTAGTGTAAACTAGCTCCACCTCCAGCAGCTACAACAGTAACATGCTGCTCTAACACTGATGCTTCAATATTAATAATCTAATGATGTCATATATAATAATATATCAGTCAGAGGGACCAAACCACTACTTTTACTGCAATACTTGAACTACCAGGCTGCCTGTTAGACTATCTTATGTATAAAGGGCTAGGTATATTAGACTAAAGCTGCAGTCTATACATTTTCAGTCGATATTATTATTATTTCTGTTTTGTTTTCCTTTTAATTTAACACCTTACTGTTATTTATTTATATCTATGTGAATTTATCTTGGGGAATTGTTGTTGAACATTGTTGTTGTTAATGAGGACCAAAATAAATGACTGCTACTACTACTATTATATTTTGCTGCTAATAATTAATTTTTATATTTCTTTTTACTTAAGTAGGATTCTGCATGAAAGACTTCTGTAATGGAATATTTTTATATTGATGTATAAGTATTTTTTTTTTTTTTACTTAAGTAGAGGATTTTAATATTTCTTCCAGCACTGAAGGAAAGCAAGAGTGACATCACATTTCATGATTTGCATTATCAAACTCAGATTTTCCCCTCTATCATGTTGATCATCATTACATCAGACTTCTTGTTTTGCTGCCTAACTACTATGTAAGTTGAGTTGATGATGCACCTGCGAACATGGTAGACAGACGTCAGAACTGATGATCGGATCATAACCTGGTTCCTCTATGACTTCTGACTGGGGAAAATGCACTGCCAGTGTAATGTTGGCAGCAATTAATCTAAAAACATAATTTGCAGTCTAAATGAGTAGTATATAAGTGCATTTTGAAGGTCAGCGTGAAAGCAGAGCCATATTGGTTAGCTTAGCACCAGTCCCACACACACACCTCTCCTGGTAACAGACCCTGACCCCTCACATTGATCTAAAAGGCATTTTCCTCTTTCCCTCCATGCTCTGACTACTAGTATTCATCCTCTCTCTGTCTATCTCTCTCATTTGTGCTCCACTACACCAACACATGCTCTGCTGAGTCAAGCTGAGCCCTTTTCAATTCATTGCCTTTCCATCTCTTTGCTTTTCACTCTGTCTGACAAACCACATTCCCTTTTTTTTTTTTCAAAAACACACTTAAATACCCAGCTAGATGTTTTTTCTAACCTCTCCTAACATTTCTTTTTACTTCCCATGCCTCTCTCCATTCTTTCTTTTTCATCATCTCCCTACTATTATCCAATTTTGAAGCTTCTCTGCTTGTTTTCATTGTGTGTTATGTTCATACTGCGAGTAACCTGATGCACCAGATGGTTTGTTACACAGAACTATCTGAGAAGTTGTCCTTGGAAACTGGAAAAGGGCTGGCACGTTCAACAAAATACTTGGCAGCCGATTGGATGACCCATATGTCTATCAATGTCTATCAGCGTCTTCCCTTGTGAGGTAAAACATGAGATCACAAGATCACGCTCATAGGATTCTGACTGGTCTGAAACACTGGTGGATTTTTGCGTGATCGTGCAAATCCAGCTGCCTGGCAAGGTAATACTTTAAGTGTTCAGAGGAGTGACTAACAAGGAGAGCAACATCAAAATGAGCTTAAATTCTTTGACAAAAATATACACCAGGAGAGCAAAAGTTCAAGAACAAAGAGTCTGTACAATATCCCTGCACCCTCAGAATGATCTGTGTAAGATAAACGAGGAAAAATTATATATATTTTTTTAGAGGAAACAAAGCGAATCAAGATGGAAGGATCATTCGGTGGGTTGTGATACCAAAAGAAAATAAAACATTTGAGTCCACAGAGTGGGGAAACAGAGTGACACCTCTGCTTTCAAATATTTAAAGGTGCTTTGACAGGACTGCATCCTCAGTGGGTGATATTTTTTATGGTTTTAAATTTGGCTCAGGAAGGAATGAGTGACTGGACATGGGGGAGTTCAGGGGTGTAAAGGATAATTCCAGTTTAATGCGGCTCAGGTTGACAACTGTTGAATGGATGAAAGTTTATGAGAAACAAAAGAATGAGTTTATTAGAGGATGCATTCTACTCACTCATAATCATGACATTTGTGGCTTTATATAAATGTCCTGAAAACAATTTATATATATATATCGTTGAACTTATAACTAGATATGATAAGATCTACATACGTTCTAAATATTTAAATCAAGATGAATAACTTTGGAACAG
This sequence comes from Euthynnus affinis, assembly GCA_029490765.1. NCBI lineage: Eukaryota > Metazoa > Chordata > Actinopteri > Scombriformes > Scombridae > Euthynnus > Euthynnus affinis. Next base: position 31,539,203 of record CM055846.1, read on the forward strand.
TCCTGGGTTGCGAGGTCATTTTGAAGTGTCTTATCTGTATTTCTTGGCGCCTAGGATATGTTATTTGTGCTTTGCTCAACCTCTAACCTCTAAAGGAAGTCTCTACCTCAATACATGAGTCTAAATAAAGGTTGAATGAATGAAAGAATGAATGAATGAAGTAGTGGCCACAGTTGGAACTGCATGTAAAGTGAAACCTATCAGTCCCGAAAGTCAATCATTACAAACAAAAATGGCTCTAAAGTGATAAAACCGCATGCACCCACACTTTTGATGTGTTCAATTGTGTAATTTTGTTTTTGTTGTGTTTATATTTCATGGTTTCATGTTTTTGTAGCTGCTTTGTGGCAAAAGCTATTTCCTCTTGTGGGATCTAAACTGAACTGAAAATACATTTTTTGGGGCATCACAAACACTCACTTTTTATTTAGGTTCCATTCATGCGTGTGAGGATTCGACAGCCCAGCCAGAAAAGCACTAAAGTGTTTCCAAAAAAACTACAGAATCATGATGTTCCATCTTGGAATATGATATCCAATACATCCATGATAAAAAAAAAAACGTGATGGATGTTTACAACAGTGTTTCTCTTCAACCTGTTTGACTGCTCATGTTTCTCTGATATCACCTTGTTCCCAGACCTCAGCAATATACTTGAGAATGCTATTATTATGATAGAAATGATCACCAAAAAGTATAAATAATAAGATCTATGTTGTAACAAATTTTCACACACATTTCAGCATGCTGTCGTAGTAATTTGTGTCTGTATTCTGCATCTGTTAAGCTGGCTGACATGACTTCTCCCACAGCCTCCAACAGGATGACTACTGGAACACTGAGACACAAAGGGGAGGAGATGGTTGACATGCTGCTTACCTCTCGTCGTTGCTGGAAATGCTCTTGTGCTAACATAGATAGCAGGATAATTGGCCTGAAGATTGGACTCAGTCTTTGTTTTCCTTCTTTTTTCCATGAGCCACTTAAGCAGAGGGGAGTTCACATCACCTCTGATGTTTTCATGTAGATCTCATCTGACTGTTTGTATCTCATTTTATGGCTTTAATGAAGCCCTTTCTTTAAGTGCAAGAGGACTCCAGAGAGGTGTGACCATACTTTGAATTAAGGTGAATCATCACACAGCTGTATTTTAGAACATTTTTATGTGATGCTCTTATTTTTTTTTATCTCTATAAATGATGTAACAAGGCTGCAACCATGTGGCCACCATCGTGTGACAGTTCAAACTGGTCACAGTGATTAAAAACTCACCTTGTCTCACTGAAGGTTAGCCCATTGGAATTGGAATCCATTGGCCATCCCAACTCTCACCTATTGCATGCTAGAAGTGGTTGGTTCTAGAATTGCTTTCACGATTCTCCTGTTTCAAATATTTCTTTTAATGATGTTCTCAGTGTTGCTTATCATAGACTCTTGGGACTAATGTAGACAGAATAATGTAAGGTTTATTTGTTAGGCCACTTTTGCCAATGAGAAATAGCCTGTTATAGGTCTGAATCAGAGCTGGACAAAGCACAGCATCAGTTGCTGAATTTTATCCTAAATTTACCTAGAATCAAAAAGTGAGTTTGATTACAGATTAGTTTATTCAACAGTATAATCATTTTTCTACTTTCTGTAGAACTTTATTAACATCCATGCATTAACTAAAAACAATGGCAAGGTGATGACAGACTATAAATTTCACTTTTAGCAAATTTAAGCTAATTTATAAGTTAAAAAAATAAGTTAAACATAGCTTAGGTTAACTGTTAGCAGTGCACAGAACATTGATTGAATGGAACTAGGAGCACTTGAAATAGCTACTCCTCCCAGTTTGCAACTTGATAGATCAGGTGTTATGGTGTTGGAGAAACAGTCAACCAAATGTAGCATTATAGGCGAGATTAAGCCATCATCTTCCTAAATAAATAGCTAGCTATATCCATGACACATTATCAGTGTCCATCAGCAGCACATGAGAAAAATCAACCACATTCTGCATACTGACATTTTTGAGTATACTTAATTTAGTCTCTTTTTCCAATGTGAACACACTGTAGACTCAAAAAACAGCTGGGGTATAAATGGATTTTTGAAAATGAGGCATAGTCAGAGGAAGTTGGTGTCAATAACTCATTATAACAATACTGAAAATCATTTGTACAGTTAAGGAAGTACTTTTAAATCTTGATTGAAAGCTTAAACCGGAGTCAAGTACACATGTTTCTGCAGGTGCTAATGGTCTTCGTAATACTTTTTGGATATTCATGCTAATGAAAAATAGAAATGGCTGTGGATGTTTTGAAAGATGCCCCTGAATCTCTTTTGAGCATTATGTGATATCTTAGAACTGAAGAGAGTGAATCAAATAAAAATAATAATACGTGATATCCTGATATCCTGTTGTAAATTCCAATTTTCACTCTTTACAAATCACATAAGAGCATGAAATAATTTATTTATAATTGATTTCTGTTTTTAACATGCTCTATTTTCCTTAATTGTAATGGTGTGTTATCTTGGCCACATCAGCTCGAGAAAAAAAAAAAAAATCTCGAGGGCCTTCCTGGTTAAATAAAAATGAAGTAAAACAAGCCACATGAGAATCTTTACTCCACTCATTGGTCAGATATGTCAGGATGGGTGTAAAGCAAGAATGTAAAGACAGGAAGAAGGTCCTCTCCTTGCACTAGTCCAGGTTGGATCTTGACTTATTCTTCAGCTAGCTGTTAGCAACTGTTAAAATCACTCATCTACATCTCAGCATGCAAAGTGGTCCAGGCCATGGGAGCCATTTTGCGCAAACTCACAGAGTACGCCAAGTAGTTGGGTTGGATCAAGGTTGGATCGTGTTCCCACCACAAACAGAGTTTGTTTGGAACCAAACTAAGACCATGTCTTCTAAAGGGCCTCAGTAGGGTTATTTGGTCCACACCAGAGTATGATTGCTGTGTTCAGACCTGCACAAACAAATCGCACCAAGGGAGAAAACAATTGAACCAGACTAAAAAGTGCAGGTCGCCCTTAGACAGATCTTTGATTCTGAACTATATCATAATAAAAATGTTATGACCATGTGATTAGAGGTTTTCCCCAGAAAACTGTTCTGCCAAATTGGTTAGGCATCCAAATCTTAACCTGTCTCAGGATGTGATCTATTAGGCAGGTAGACGAGGGCCTAAACCAGCCACTAGCCTCATTCAATTCAATTCTATTCAACAATTCATTAAACATTAAACATGAAACTGGTGGCCAGGTGGGGAATGATGAGAAGAAGAGTATAATAGATGCAGCAGCTGGTGTCCCAATTCTACACTACATACTAATTGCATACAATATATAGTACACATTAATCTTCTTAGTATACTCTTTCTGTAGTATGAGGAATCAACAAACTACATTAGGCTTAATTGAGATTAATTGTGCCTTGCATGGAGAGTATTTGAGGTCAGGTGGCTGCAGCAGGAGCAAGTGACAAAACCTGCAGTCTAGTCAGATACTTTCCAGCAGCCTTTCAAGAATATACAGGAAGACAAAAATGTAACACCCTGTAGATGTAGATCCAACCTGAAACTCACCCTCATCACATCCTGACAAAGAAATTCAAAACATCAGTCAATAGTTAAAACACACATGGAGAGGAAAAGCAGAAATATTAGGTAGTATCGTATTCTGGCCTGTCAGATATTTAGACTGTCACATCTATACAGTGGCATTACACACAGACCGTCACTGTGTTTACTTCCACTAAACCACCTGATGTCACCAAGCTGCTACAGAATATCCATACACACTTCAGACTGCTCACTTATAACTGAATGTTCTGCCTGTGTATGAAAGAGATATCAGGTTAGCAGGGCTTGTCAAAGCCTCTTTTACGACTTGCAAAAGTAGGATTCCATGGTTCCTGAAACGCTTTGCAGCGCAAACAATGTTGTGTCATGGACAATGTTAGCATGAGATGATGTGAGACAAAAAACTGAAATAAAGTCTGTTTGATGCAATCATATAAACAGGTTCAACAAATTTTGTTCTATTTATTTCTCTCATCTTTCTCTCATCAATCATGTTTTAAATCTCCACAATATCCTCTTCCAGCTGCAGAAGTGCGTTCATGTCGTGATGCTCGGCACCTCCAGACACTAATATGATTTCCTGAAGAAGGGTATTTCCATTTGCTCAGCTAATGTTATCATGCTTCACTGTGATTGGCTCAGCTATTTCAGAGCTATGAGTCAAGTGATATGATTGGCTGAGAATGTATTTATTAAATCACCACACCTGTTGATCTATATTCACCTTCATCCAGCTATTTTCCATTTTTCTGCTGCTGCACATGAGGATGTGTGTCTGTGCACCCAAGACCTACCACACTCTTGCACGGTTAAAATAGTGCTCATATACAATATTTATTGTGTATTATGTGTACAGCACCAAATTAATAATATTAATAATACTTATGATAATAATAATAATAACAACATTGAGTTTCTCTTTAAACACCTGAATGGCCTTGTCATTGTGACCTTGGTTGTGACATATTTGAAAGGAATATGAACATTCAGTATTTCAGAGGGAATTTTTTTTTACTGTGCATTTTGAATCTCCAATGAATAATAACTACTTCTCATGGCTCTTCTTTAGGATCCCTTCGGGCCCCTGGATATGTGCCCAGTTGGTCCATTCCCTAGTCCATGTTTCTATTGATGTGAAAGACTAGCATAATTCATAAATAAGGCTTAGTGACTCTCTTAGGACTTAATGTTTTCACCTGTGTATAAGCACACACCCACACACAGACAGTGCTCTTTATCCCCCTCCCCCCCTTCCCTGACATCTCCATTGATCTCCTCTCATCATATTGTTTAAGGTGAGGCCAAGAAGTCACTGTAGTTGAACTTTCTGAATGGAAGCACTAATCAATATTTTTCCCTTTCTCGTTTCTTTGCTCATCACCCTCCCACCCTGAACCATTCCCCCCTATGCCCTCTACCATCCCAAATCATTGACTTATCGATGTATCTACTGGGGGGGCTCCAAAATGTCTGCCAGCGAGGTTGCTTTGGGGGATCAGTCTGATGGGACAGGGCCGGGGATGAAATGCTCTCTTGCCAGCACTAGACAGGTATATTTAGCATTTAGCCATTAGCAACACTCATTGATTTGAACCTGGGGGCGGAGAGGGATAAAGGTGACAATATACCTCTGATTTTTTTTCCCTTCCCTTTCTTCCTTTTTTTTCCATCTCTAGATGTATCATCGTATTGCCTGCAGCTGCACTAAATCCTGCCAGCCCGACTGTAATGACTGGAAAATGAAATGGAGGTCGAGGGTTGAGGCTGAGCCCGAGAACATTAAGTGGCTGATCAATACGGTGCTTGGATTTGCCTGGTCACATTAAATAGCACATCTAATATGCCCTGCGCTCGTCGATGCTCGGCCCGTATCATTTAATTACACTGTGATGTGTTACAAGCAACTCGCCTAATTCATTAACATTAAGGAAAGGCGGTCTTCTCTCTGTTCTCTCCGTCTGCCTCTCTTCCACGTTGATTACGCTGATATATAGTCCCCCTTGGAAACATGATGTTCAATTAAAAAAAGATCCGCCGTGGTATTGATCATCGGAATTGATTAACAAGATGAAACAGATAGGAATAGAAACACGATATGCCACAGTTTGTGTAGTTCAAGTAAGCAGGATGCAATAGGTTTGCGTGATTTACTGGCATGGAAAATGATATTTTTTCCTTTTCTTGCTTTTTTTTCTTTTTTTAGATCGAATATGATGGTGATTTATCTATGAGTTCAGAGAAACACATACTCAGCCCAACTGATACATTTGCAAATACTGTCAGCTGATTTAGCTTAGCACACATATATTGGCATTGGCCAATAAATAGCTATACAATTATTCCACATTAAAATGTCTAAAAACAACTAGACCTATGTTCTATATGTTGTTGAGTTGTGTACTTTTTAATCTTTTTAATTTGTCATTTTAATCAAAGTAACGGACTGTTTCATTCGGTTGTCTGTCCATTTGTTCTGGAGAGGAGGAGTTTTGATTGAGAGACGCCTAGCAGCTGAAATTATATATTGTGTGTTTAAAGAAGGTTGTTTGTCATTGCCTTCAAAAGAGACATTGAGAGCCACTTGTCAATGCTATGCCTTTACAAAAACTATTCACCTTAATATTTTCTGGTGTAGTCATTCCAGCCAGAAGACCACACAGTCTCAGCTCAGATCTCATCATGCCTTGCTGTTTTACTGGCATGGATGAAAGAATGCCACCTTCAAATCAACCTCTCTAAAACTGAGCTCCTTGTCATCCCAGTCGGTCCCTCCATACAACAAAACATCACCATCCAGCTTGAATCAACCCAACTCATGCCCACAAAGTCTGCCCAGAACTTGGGTGTCATAATCAATAACCTTTGAGGCTCACATAGCCTCAATCGTTAGGTCATGTCGGTTTGCCCTGTACAACATTAGGAAGATCAGACCCTACCTGTCTTAGCATGCAGCACAGCTCCTGGTACAGACTCTTGTAATATCATGCATTGACTACTGTAACTCCTTACCAGCGGGCCTCCTCGCATGTATGTTCAATCGTCTTCAGATGATCCAGAACGCAGCAGCGTGTCTGGTCTTCAACCAGTCCAAAACAGAACATGTCACCCTGCTGTTCATATCCTTCCACTGGCTTCCATTCCTGCCTGCATCAAATTCAAAGCCTGACACTTGCTTACAAAGCAACTGAAATGGCTCCTTCCCACCTGAACTCCATCATTCAAGTCTACACTCCCTGTCACTCACTACACTCTGCCAATGAAAGGCGCCTGGTACCATGACCACAACAGGGCCCTAAAGTCACTAGCTAGACTCTTCTCCCTCTCAGTTTTTAAGAAAAGAGCTGAACTAAAGAGCCGGCTCTTTCACAAACACTTCTGCACTTGTCAGACTCAAACTTAAGCTTTACAGCACTTACTCGTGTTGTTGTCTCCTGATTAGATCCCTGCTTGTGTTGTATCAGCTCTCAGATGGATGTCACTTTGGATAAGAGCGTTGAATGAAATTGTAAATTGATATGCCATCTCAATAGTTAAGGTTCACTTAAGTTTCAGTACATGGTACATAGGTCCTAACAACAAAATTCATCTTTTGACACTGCCCTCATAATAATCCATATAATCTTTTTCTGATGCAACACCCCTATCAGTAGGCAGTAGACAGTATGATTTGTCTTCTGTTCTGCCAACACTATTGATAAGAGTTTGGTTAAAATTAGACAACCAAAGGTACTTGGTAAAGGTTAAAAAATCATTTTAGTCATAAACAACACAGACATTGAACTAAAACATATTTTGTTGTTACATTTGGAGAACCTGGTCATGCTACTCTCCAATTAAGCTCAACAGTCTTTGTTTGCACTTGTCCAGAAAATATAAACAGGTCATTTTAAGTGTTTGAACCAATAACCAACACTATCCTTTTTTTCTGGATAGTCTGTTAAAGAAGTTGAATGATAAGCAATAACAAACTGTAGTACAGTAAAGTTAAAGATATGTTTGACAATCTATGTTGACATTACATTGTTTGTTCACTAGAAATATCAGTTTATTTAATGTTTATAATACAGACTTGACCACACAAAGCTTTTATTTATTCTATACTCTATAGTTGTATAGTTTGATATAGTTCACATTTTATTTCTATAGGTACCATTTTTATATACATCATGTATGTCACACCCTAACCCTAACCCATCATTCAATTCAAATGTGGTGAGGGTTTTAGCACGGCTGATAATGTGGGTTAATCGTTGGACTGGTGGTTTTATTAATGGCTCCTATTGTCCACATGTCAAAGTGCAACCCCCTGAAATTACTGTGGACATACTGTGGACTCATCTATCTATAGTCCACTTATCCCTCGTCTAATCAGGGAAGGGCCCTGAGTTCTTTAAATCAACTAAATTAATGTACAATTAATAATACTTAGATGTTATCCTGTTTCTCTTTTATTCATATATACTTTTGTATTTGTCTTGGGTTCCCTTATTCACTGTTAATGAGCTTTAACATACTTATTAGACTCTATTGTACTTAACCCTTGTATTAAATCTATGCATTGTAATCTACCTGATGAGTTAGACTAATGTAGTGAAATAGGTGTATCACTCCTTTAAACCAACTGTCACTAATATCCACTGTTAAATACCTCTAGTGAAAGAAAGAACCAAACATCACACTGGAATTAGTTTTAGAAATAATGAACTTCTCTTATTTACTTTTGCAAATTTCACAGATAAACAATACAATAATATTTAGTCTCTTTCAGTAACTGAGTTATGGTGATAACTCTCTTCAAATGTAAAACAATACACTCAAAGTGAAATTCAGATTAGCTCTGCTTTAAAGTTATACCAAAGTTTGTGGGCCCACATTCACCAACACACACACACCACACACAAGCCAGCAGGTACTAAAATCAAATCAAATAAAGCCCTGTTGCAGCCTGATTCAATGTTTGTGAACGGAGAGACCCAAAACTATTTGGCCACCTCACTAAAAAGAGCAACAAATAAAATGTGGTACCTTGGTCATGAAGTCTGACTCCAACCAACAGTTTAAACCACCTCATGGTCTCCCGGAAGAAGCAGGATGCAGTTTACATTTATTCTTTATACAAAGCCTATGGAGCCAACCCACATCAACCAACAAATGACCAGTATTAAAAATGTTTATGCAGTCTATGGTATTAAACTTACTCTGGAATACTACTTCCTTCTACTACCATGAACTCTTCAAAATAAAATGAAATATTTATAACTATACATCTGCTTATTTTTAAACTTATTTATTCCACTGAACCTTTGAATCGTTTAGGAAATAGCTGTTTTTAACCATATTTATGATGTATCTTTTAACCTTAATTATCTCATCTTAACATCAATGTTATATATGCATGTGCATATTGGAGATTTATGTATATGATTAGAAACCACCAATCCCATTTTGCGTAATTTCCAGTTGTTTCTTAAATCTTACTTTATTTACTGTTATATTTGTGTGACACTTTTGACAACTTTATTTCTCACCTATAAAATGCATGATTCAGTGTGTGGTCCTAACTCTTTATTATTTAAATTTAAAAGATACTAATAGAACAGGTTTGTGTTATAAAAAAAAACAACCCAAAAATAAACTAGTATCAGGCAATATTGAAATTTCAAAATCTAAACCATCAAATATTCACCTCAGAAACCCCCTGCCACTGCTTCATTCACTGGATTACTTTAGTTTATTACATTTATTTGTCAGGGACCATGTACAAAACAAACAAATAGAGTGGAGTAGAGTAGTAGAGTAGAGTGATACATCATACTGGCTAATGTTTTATCAGCGGTCCCTGGGTAGGTACACATAAAACTCTAATACAACTAATGCACTCTTTCACCGCCACTCTTCCTCCCCCAGTTAACACCTACGTCATGTAACAATCATGGATGCAGGACAAAGCATAGAAATCAGAATCTCTCATAAAATACAGACGCTGTGTCCAAATTAAATTAATGTTTAGCACTGGTTTCTTAAATCCATTTTTGACATTACAAGAAAAAAATACAAAAATCTACATGTTCTGTTCTATTCCTCTATGGCTTTAAATAAAAAGACAGATTGTGCAAAGGCTGAGCTTCTTTTAGGGATTTTACACTCGCCCCTGGCAGTTGACCTTGAAGCTCTGATCACTTGCTCTGAGCAAAGTCTGACAAAGCCTTTTGGTGGTAGAGGTGCTCTCAGCACTCAGTCCTGCCAATGACTGTTGGCGATGATGTCGAGGAAGCAGCATCTGGCAACAACACAAACTTTCAATTCATTTCCTTCATTACTAAGAGAGCCAGGCTATTGATTAAGTGCAAACAAGGAATTTCTATAGCCATAACAGCATCCATCTTCATTGGTCACTCAGTGGAGAAACCACACTCTCTCTGGTGGAGTTAGTATGATGCTGATGCATCTATGAGCAGGTTTTCTGTTGCTCCTGGAATCCCTCTGAATTTACAGAGGTGTATTTAATTTAGAGAAAATTAGGGAACGTTGTATAATTTTAGGGGAATTCAGGGAATACAAAGTGATTGTATATAACAGGATGTTAATTAGGTAGATAAAAGATAACATTAAAACCTAATGGACTGTCAAGGCCTAACCTGTGATTGATGGACTTTCTACCCACAAAAATTCCAGTTATGGCTCATGTAAAAGACTATTCACAGTCAAATATGGAATACATAGTTTGGACTTCAGTATATGAGCCACAAATGGAATGAAGACAAAATGGACAATGATAGGTGGACAAAAACACCAATAGCAGACTGGAGCTTTGACTCCGAAGGTAGATCATATGCCAGTGTGACAGTTATAGAAAAGATTTGTCCGTAAGCACTTTTTTAAAGCTTCCTGAAACACACACTGAGCTCAATGAGACTAAATCTGCTTCAAGTCGGAATGTAATGTTACTGGTGAAAAGAGTATTTCCACATTGTTATTGGGATTATCATTCGGGAAGTTTTGCTAAGGGATGGTGGTTTAATTCCTTCGAAGCTAAAGTTATGTTTCTTTAGTTCTTCTGTAGTTTTATCTGCACCAGCAGCTCGCAAACTTTCTAAACAAATATATTATATTAATAAAATCAAACCCAGAACAGTCATACCCCCACTGTCTCAGTTACCTGTGATGACCATTGTGTCACAATGTCAGCCAGTTGCCAGCCCTGCATATTCATGTCTGCCTTTTGTCCCACTGCCATCCCCTCTCCTGTCATTTCAGATCCCAGTCCCAGCATGCTCCACGACTGTTTTGGGTTGTCTGCTGTCAGTGGGCTTCATTCCATCTCAAATTGCTGCCATCTGCCGCCATCTGAATCCAAACACCACTATCTCTGTTAAGAAAAGGCATTTTATTGCCTGTGATTGTAAAATGTTAAGTTGCTCATTTAAATTTGTATTTCCAAGGATATGTGGCTGAGGATATGAATATGAAATAAATAAAAAACATAGTCTTCCTCAATTAATATTGAGTCATGTCATCCAATAAAGCACTCCAACTGTGTGTGTGTGTTTGTGCATCAACTCTTGTACCATGGCCATATAAATGGGATAAAGGCAGGGTTATCAAACTGGACTTTACATTTCACATCCCTCATTTAATCTCTGCACTTGTCACTTTCATCCATAAAACTGGACTTGTTGAGTTGTGTACTTACATTATCCCTATTGTTACCAACAATTTTCAAACCCAGAGAAATCTGTAATTTAATAAAAGTAAAGGACCGTTTCATTTGGTGCATGTCAATAGCGTCATACGTCAACACAGAGTAAACTAACGTTAGCACAAGATGCATCTAGCAAAGAGTAACTTACACACTACAAGATAATACACCAGCATTATGCTTGTTCCACACAAACCGTTATAAATGGACTTTTATTCCGTTTTAAGCCACATTTTCATGATACACTTGGATCGTTTTTAACTATATCTTTTAGTCGGAAGAAGGATTTTAGTCTCTGGATGTTATCAAGAAACAACTGAGCAAACGTTAGCAGCAGCTCGGCTAACAGCGCCTCCAGGAAGTCCGTGATCACCAAACATAGCCAGAGAAATATTGATTTTTTTAGGTTACCGTACGAATGTCTGAATGTAAAGTTATTTAGATTAATAAACAAGTTTTAGCAGCAGCTCAGCTAACAGCTGTCCAGTGGTCACTAAACATCGTCGGAGAAACACTGATTTTTAAGGTAAAACAGTGTTAATTCATATTTTAACGATTTTAATCTGCGTGTACTTTTATTTTTTGAGAAGTGGAGACCTCTGTGGATAATTCGGCTCCTGGGAGAAACCGGACGAACGTCTGAATGTAAAGTTATAAGATTGATAAACGAATAAGTGTTAGCAGTATCTCAGCTAACAGCCTGTATCTGACGTCCGTGGGTCGCCGTACATCGTCGGAGAAACGCTGATCTTTTAGATGAAACAGCTTTATTCAGTGTTTTTACCTGTAATCACCGGGTCCGTTTGTTCTGGAGAGGAGGAGACCTCTGCGAGTAATTCGGCTGCCGGTATACACATCCTGAACCATGAACACCGGAGTTATGTGTCTGCGATGAAGCTGGTTATCTAGCAACGAAGACAACAACTCCCATGATCCCTTGCTACTTCACACTGTCATCACACTCGTCTTTTGTTATTGTTTTGATTGAGAGACCCCTAGCGACTGAAATTACGCGTTTAAACAAATAAATTAATATTTTTCATGTGACAAATAAATAAATAATATCAAGGTTTAAACAAATAAACCTAAAATTATTTTACATGGAATGAATAAATTAGTTCATGTTTAAATTCTAGATGTCAATAAATAGGTTAAAAACAGTGATAATAATATACACAAATTATTATATATGTTAAAAATCATGAATGTGAATGTACCTTTATTGAAATGTACAAGATTCGGGTGCGGAGTTCACATGATGCAAAAAAAAAAAAAAAAAAAAAAAAAAAAAAATCAGAATCTATCAGGGTCAGGGGTCTCCTTCCGCCCTCTCTCTCTCTCTCTCTCTCCCGGGCTCGGATGCGGTGGCTACATGCTAATCGCATGATTAGATACCGCAGATAATACTAACTTCTTGGTACAAGAGAGCTAGATTATGGAAGACTGAATCTGTTTTAATTCGGCACAGAGATCAGAAAATCTTCCTTCTTCTTTCCTGTGGGTTGAGTTGCGGACCGTGGATGAAGAGGATACGAGGAAACTGTGAGTTTTACTATTAGCAAGTGGCGCTAGCTAAATGTTAGCCATTGCCTCCCTAAGTTGCATCTGAAAAAAAAAAGTCATGCTGAACTCCGATGTCCCTGTTTCTTCCTAAGTGAGAGCTGGACTGCTGATGAGCCGTGCGTGTGACATTGAATCTGAAGAGTGTGTGTGAATACTGCTTGAGTTTCTGGTGAGTAAAATATAATGATATTAACCTCATCAATGAAGTAAAATGCACCACTATAAGCTAATGCAACATGCTAATGTTGATGAGTTAAAAAGAGTTACCTTCATGTGTATGTGTAAAAGGAAAAAGTTAATCAGATGTGTTTTGTTTACATTATCCTCACACTGTTTTTATGTGAGTGAGTAAAAAGAGAGATGACTGGAGAAGGAATAATAAGCTGTTTTGTAGTAGTATTTTGACATATTTTCAGTTCATTTAATGTTCAAAAATAATAATTACAATGATGCTGGTTATAAACACGCTTGTTTATACACGGGGAAAAAGTATGTGTTCTGGTCGTTGCTACCTCCCGCCAGCAGGAGGCGCTGTTGCGTTTTTGTGTTGCTTCACATGTTCAAAAGTAGACAGAAGAGTTAGAGGTCAGACACTAAGCTATGCTGCATGAGAGAGACATGTGCCTGAATCTGCATCCATCCATCTCTGTTGTTTAGAAAAAGCATTATCTGTGAGTATTGTGTTTGTGTTTCATATCTCTGAGGGATGTTATCACAGTTTAAGTTTAGAAGTGTTTGCTTGTTACAGTAGACTATTTTTACACCAATGACATTTGTGTCTTATTTTTTGTGATAAATATGTAGCTATTTTGTTGTGAACAATTTACATGTTTAAAGCGGTAAATACACAGTACCTATTTAATTTATATGCATTTTGGGTTACATTACGACACATTTGCGAATATGTGTGCTGATGTCTGTTGATATTACAATACAACTACAGTTATTTGTGTTTATTTTCTTTTCGGTTTCACTCTGTTGTCACTTGAGGGTAACAATACAGCCGTCGAAGAGTTGTCAAAGAGTTTATCTGCCTGCTTAGCTGCGTTAAGGTCAACCAGTGAGGGCATTATAGTAATCTATTTCTGGCCTATATTTTCTTCCATGGTTTCAAGATGAAGGTTTCCTCTGCTGGGCTTCTCCCTGTTCTGTGAGGTAGAGGGGGACCTCAGTGGTTGTGGCCAGCCACCCAAACAAAGGACTGTGATTTTGTGATTTATTTGGGGTTTACATGTGTAAATTGACACTGTTTTTTTTTTTTTTAATTTATTTTATTTTCCTGACTTCTACCAATACAATTTAATATACTTAAACCTACTTATGGTCAACTGAATTCTTTTCTCTGTCACTCATTACAATTACAAGTATCCCTTTCTCTTGTAGCGAGTTTAGACTTCTGAATTACTGGTCCACAGAGTTATTTGTGTAATAGAGAAACATATCTGTATCATCCAGTTATTACTATTAGCAGTCAAAGCTGAGGTGGGTTACACTTAGCTAACCTGTCCTGAGCTAGTTGCACTAATTCCAGTCAGCTGTGGTGAAGCGGCGTCTCTCATTTGGTGTGAGATTTCAGGAGGTTGATTTTGAGCGCGTTGGCAACCCTGTGTAATGTAATTATGTTTATATTACTAGATTTCAGCAATGAGGTGCGATTCATGATTGTGCATCAGTAGTAGCGTAGTAACTCACTCTCACTCCTGCCTGTGTGCGCATGGTGCAGGAGGAGAGGAAGAAAAGCTGTGCTGCTGCCAAAAGAGCCAACTGACACCTGAGACGCACAGCCTGCATGAGCCACGCGTCATCTAGAGATTTGGGGTCTTGCCTATTTTTTCCACATGACATGCGCAGTTCTCAGCAATAACAGACAAAGTCATAATGACATCATTACCAGCAACATTACACCTTTCATTATAGTTTCAGTGTCCATATGTGTAGAATATGTCAGACATGAAGTGTCACCGCCATTGCAGATCAGCCTGCGTGGTGCAGCAGGGGCAGGGAGCCTCTCAGCGTGGAGAGACAGACGGTGATACACGGAGCTTCTTTTCTCAACTCCTGTTGCTTTCTGTAATATTAGTTCAAACCGGGACTCCAGCCTTTTGTTTCACCTGCTTCCAGGCAGAGGTTTGGTGTTTTTCCTTATTTGTATTCAGTTTCCCGTCTGACAGTTTGGAGGTTTGTTTGTTGGAGTGTGTTTTGGCTCATTTTGGGAACTCGGTGTCGTCTGGAGGGATTTTCTTCACTTGGAGTAGTGACAGCGGGGTTTTAACTGGCAGAATAATCAGTATAATCAACTAAAAAAAAAAAAAAAAAGAAAAAACCCTGTCTTGTGTGAGGAATGTATGTGGCTGTTTTTCACAATTGTGCACATACTTTTTAACCTTTTTCTGTCTAAACTAAATCTAAACAAAATTTATAATGAAATGATACGAAACATTCTATTATTGATGGCAGCTGTCCGTGTGGACACCACAGACCTGCGATATCCAGCGGTTCAGCGTCACACAAGTGCTGCTCAGGTAGAGGTAGGCTGTGTGGCCCAGGCATGAGATTACTCCAAGCAGCATGCATGGGAATAAATTACAATATAATATATTTATGTATATTTCTTGCTTTCTCCCTGATGGTCTGAATGACTCGTTGAATGACGCTACTAGCAGACTATTAACTGACATAAAATTAGGTCAATATTAATATCGTTCTGGAATCGGCCTATAAACTGTCCACTGATGCGGAACGTAAACTCTTCCTAGATTCCAAAAAAGACTCAAATTCCAAGGAAAATATTTTGGAGACCGGACTTAAGTGTCCTCCGTAAGTGCAACAGCCACGCGAACATAATGTGCAGATGATGAGAGAGGTATCAAGTATCTTATCTCACACAGAAACAAAGCCAATAATTGTATTTCCCAGAATCTTGAACTATTCATTTAATGTACACAGACAGCACACAGTTACCCTCTCCTTTGTTGGAACGAACGCCACTAAAAGCAACTAAATAACTTCTTCCATGAGACAGTTCAAATCTCAGCAACAAAAGACTTTTAATGAGACCTAATTGATGACAGTAACAGCACAGGCAGTTACTTTAGTTACCTTAATGACTAATGCCAGTGGTCTTGTAGGTACAAAGACCCTGGGGATTTTCAGATGGAAGGATGGAGAGAGGGACTTTATTAAACTGATGAAGGAGCTTGACAGTAAATCCAATTGAGCTCCACGGCCCAGCCAGAATTATTGGTTTTCTGCTTCCTCGCTGGCATTATCTGGGTGTACTCAGCACCCAGGGAGCCATTTGGGTGGTTGGGAAAAATAAATCCAAAATAGCGTTAGGCATTATGGGGCAATAATGCTTAAACACGTCTATTCCTTCCTTTTCATTAATAGAATAGTGTCCCAGCTCAGTCATACACATTGATGTAAGTTTTTTTGGAACAGAGACACCCCACCACCTCCCTCCCCTCTTTCTCTTCCATTGTTGCAATAAAACACTTTAGCCATGATTAATGAATGTATTCTGAAGCGACTGTAACTTGCCTCGAGCTATCTGGAACTCTTCAGTTAAGCTCTCGCAGATAACGGCCCCTCCCATTAGCTGGAATATGCAGGGCAGATCTATCACCATTCCTACCCCTTCCTCTATTATGGGATGAGATTGTACCAAGCCACTTCTAAATAGCAAAGCTGTTATTGTTATGTCTTTTGGAATGGCAGAAATTGGAGGGTGCAGGTGGGAGCTGGCATTTACCTCCATGTGGCTGCTCGTTTAAAACTCAATGAAAGAGGAGAAGTGCTGAGTAAAGTGTTAAGTGGCGGAGGGAACATCTGTGGTGCCATTTTTCTGTGTTTAGTAGCATGGCATTTTGTGTGTATATGTGTGTGCATTGTTTCTGCACCGTTCCATAGCACTGTTATATCAGTGAGATTGCTTGGTAAGTTGCCAGTGCTATACATCATGTAGTGAACAGTTTCAATGGCACTTTGTCAAGTATGTTTGACCTTTCTTGTGTGTCAAACAAAGTAAAAACACCAGAGTCCTTATGCTGCTTTGCATCATGGGTCTTCATTTGCCCTTAAAACTTTAAGAAGTGCTCAGTCCATTGGGATGTCAATCCAGTCCTGAATTCAGCGACCTGTATTTGCTAACTGAAGGGAGAAGCTCAATTCTTTCTATGCACTATAAAATGCAAATTCCGTTTTAAAGGGATTAAAAGAACATCGGAGTGTATTGGAAATTGTTCTATTTATCTTGGGTCAGGCCCACGCAGGCCCAGGCCCTGCTAGCAGGCTCACAATCACAGTGTAATAATCAGAATTTTTGGCAGTTCTTGTCCGCTGTCGTCCCTATCTTAGCTTAGTTTGTTAGCATGCTGACATTTGCGAACCAGCACCGAAGACAAAGATATTCATACTGATGTGAATGTCACATGGATGTGGAGGTCTGTACTAACCTTTTATGGTAATCCAGCCATGATGGTGGGAGAGGAAGTCATGGGACCTCTGATGCCAGTGAATGTATGAAAACATTCAACCGATGGTTGTGCCAGATGAAAAGTGAGGGATCACAGTGTCATTAGAATTCATCCTTTGGGGATCTTGAATATCTGCACCAAATTTCATGGCAACCCACCTGAGATGTTTAAAATTGGACGAAAGTGGGTGACAGGCTGCTCTAGTGGTGTAGCTAAAAATACACATCAGTTTGCCTGTTCTACACTTTTTTTTTTTTTTAACATTTATTTACTCAGGGGAATTTTCACTGAGAGCAATATTCTCCTTTTCAGGAAAGCCTTAATCACATTCACACAGTTACACATTCATACCAAACCATATGATAGTCATCTGGTTAAAAAACACAACAGGCCTAATGGGAGGCCTTGTTGGGCAGATTTTACTCCCAGTAAGGGACACATTGCTGGCACTGTAACATCCGTGGCTAATACTCTCTCTAAACAGCTGAGCCCCCTCAGGCTACACACACAGAGCTCATCAAATTACTGAGCAATGAGGTGTGAAAAATAGCTTCGTTTTGACAATGCAAAAGAAACGTTCACATCATCTGTATCTTTCACAAGCTTAGCCACCCAGCTTTTCTCCCTTGCAGCGGAAAATCAACCCAACGCCTTTTGTTGCCTTCAATCCGTCGGAGTTGCCGGGTGAAAGACTGAAAGACAGTCTGGCAATCCTTCTCTTCAAGTTTAGAAAAAGTTCATTACAACACTAACACAGCCATCCATCAGACAGGGATCAGCTACTTTACTTGGAGTCCCACCTCCCCTTGAAGGATTTCTGGAGGATCATTTCCACATCTGGAGCACAACTGTCAGTCAACGCTCAGAACACCATTTGTTTATGGTACTCCCCTGCTTATTGGTACTGGGAGCAAGGGGTGACTTTAACCTGACAAAAAAGGAGAGAGACAGATGATCACTTTGCCCTGCTTTCAGTATTTTGTTGCAGAACTCAAACAGAGTGGCAGGATCAATAAAGGTGAAAGAGTAGGAGAGCAGTGGAGTATTAAGTTTTTCTAACTCTGTCAGTATGTTTTCACCCACTTGTATTTAAAGGTAGTTGATGGAAACGTACACTGGTCCACATTGAGGAACCCACTTCAGAACTATCACCAAATCTGTACTCCCCTCAGCCCTATGGAGCATTTTATCACCCCTCAGCTCACTGTTTTGGTTTTACAACAACATCCTTTATTCCATCTTGTGCTCACATCAACCTATTTTCCAGGAGAAGGCAGCTGTTTTAGTGATAAAGCACTGATACACTCAGATACATTCAAATATGGCTTCCAAGGAAACAGAAATATTCCTTAGGACTTGGTGGAAAACCAAACAGGGCTAAAATAAGACTAAGTTAACTGTTTAACACATTTGACATATTCATTTAATACAGTGATAGCACGTCAATGCCATGTTTACAGATTGTTTTGCTGCCCCAAATTTGCTGCCAAAATGCGATGCTGCTTCAAAAGAAACATTGTGTTGTCTGTGGATATATGATTGCTATACTGTATGTAGCGAGTGTCACTGCTGTGTTAATAGTCGCCAGTTTGCAGCTAATAGCTAGAACTCATGTTAATTTTCTCTGTGTCCGCTGAATTCTCATCCTAAATGCACAAAAGTGACATTAGTTTATGGTCTTTTTTTTTTATCCTGACAACCAGAGAAAAACAGGAAAACCACAGCATTGATCATTTTTCAAATGCTTAAAACAACCTCTGCTCATGTTTTCCTGTCTGACACCTTCTGTCAGACAGTAGGTAACAAAGGCAGAAGTAGTATGATGTTGCTATACCATTTGTAACCTCATGAGGAGTTTTGGTTGAATCATTTGGTGTAAAAAATGGACCGTTAAAGGAAAATTCCAGTTTTACTCTCTCCAACTCCGTTATAGAGATTCCAACAATTCACCAAAAGACATTTATCACACATGACGATAATTGGGGCAAGCTGATGATACTATATGATGAACTCCTATATCTGTCCAAATACACATGATTTTTACATGAATCATTGCAAAAGTTTGTTTGCCTCAATGTCAGGAGCATGGTCGTTCAATTTAAGAACATGATTTATCGATTTCACATTCAGATTTTGTCATGCTTTCCCTCAAACCTTGCCCTTGCACTTAAATAGCCCCTGCTTTTGCTTAGATTTGCTTTGCTTCTGCTCAGACTTTAGGCTGGCACTCAGATGAACTGTTGCTTTCACAGATTTTCTGCTCCAGCTTCGGCATCTCCTCCTTGCACTCAGGCTGCTTCTGTGTGCTTGTGAAACGTCTGCTCTCGGATTTCTGTGTCACAAGGTGCACATAAAGGCAACGTTGTGTGAGCTTGATGTCTGCCTGTGCATCATTTTCCTTCCTAACTTGTATCTTGTCTTGAATTAATAACTGGAGGAGAGCAGATCTATTTTCTGATATGCATATTTACTCTTACATATTTAGATAAATAGACTAACAATTACATGGGTGTAATCAGAGTCCTTGTGGAATAACCAATCTTAACTAGACTCTTATTGCTTGGGTTGTACTATCTAACCAGTGATGTAAAGAATAGATTTCATAGAAACAAAACACTGGATGGGACAAGCATTAGACTGGGACATGCGATGCAACCGTTGGCGCCAACACAGTTGAGCAGGCGTACCAACGGTTATTCATATGATCATTTTGATAAATATGAATGTGTTATCTTGTTAAGATAAATATCAAGAATATACATGGGTCTCCTCATTAGTCCACAACCCTGACCCGCCATAACTTCAGCTGTCTTCAGTTGACAATTACAATTTGTTATAATTCCTTTATTGTTACTATAGAAATAAATATCATACCGGACAGTTCCAGATGGTGTGTGTGTTCACTAGCTGTACCAGACTGATGCAGATCCATAGTTTGAATTGGATACTGTCTTTATAATTATTGACTTAATTAGTATGATATGCTTCCAGTTTTGGTAACAAAGATCATTTAAAATCATCAAACTTTGCATTCTTTAGTAATGCAAAAAAAATGTGTTTGACTCGCTATATGAAAATCCATAATAAGAAAACAACGCAAAGGTCTTTTTGAGGACAAAATTAAATGGAAGGCAACTCTACTTCCGTTGTTGCAAACATTAATAATGGGTATTAATAAATAAAGAAACAAGTGGTTTAATTTTCATTTTCTGTTTCATATAACAAAAAAATCACTAGAAATCATAAACGGAAAAAGGCCCAGTTTTTCATATTACGAGAAACTGTGGTCATCAAGAGTGCCTCATGTAGGACTGCCAGTCTGCCGGTGTTGCTTCAGCGAAGGCTAAAATGTCTTTGGAACCCTACTCTGATGTGATTTTTAGACATGGCAAAACAAATCTCTGCACGCATATCACATGAAAGTAGGGGTGCAAGAGGATTTTCTGCAAGAAATATGAAGAGATTTTGTGCTGAAAATGGCTCAAGCTTGATGGGACTTCCCCGACGCACATTTGGAAGTAGAGGTGGCAAAAGCTATAACCGAGGTCTGAACCTGGTATACCTTTTGATTTGTATGAGTGTATGCATGTGTGTGAGAGGGTAATAAAGACAGGGGGTGTGAGAGCGAACATGTACACGCACACACATCTATGTCCCGCCTCACCTAAGGGATTATTTCCTTGTATATGACATCATCCAGCCCAAACATGTAAATACATTTATATCACTAGTGCAAGAACTCTGAACTAAAATTTTTAAATCGATATAACAAACTCAAATACAACATGCCTATTTGCGGGTATGGAAGTGCAAAATGTTACCCCTCTTCAAAAAGGGATCTCAGAACAGAAAATGCCTCTGACAGACCATTAACTTCAAATATGTTGCTGCCTGCGGTGTTCCCTCTACATTTTACACAGTGCACAGAGGTCTCTTGCCACTGTTCCACACACGTTTTTACAGCCAATAATGCTTTGGCAACACTGTGTGAAGACTGGCTCCTTGATGAACTCTTAAAAAACAAAATGAGAAAAACTATTCTGTGTGTGTGTCTCCATCTGTCCTTTAAAGTGTTCTCGATCTGTTGGGTGACAGTGTTTTCCTTTTACTCAACTTTAATGCTTTTAAAAAATGTCTTTGTTATTGTATCATTACACCATGGGCTATTACACCAAGGTTTGAATAAGTATATGTAATTAACTGTAGTGTATGAGACACAGCTGACCTTGGTTAGAGAATGTAAAATGTTTGTGTGACTTAACCCAACCCTAACTTAACATCATGTGCACACAACTACACACTGACGTCCAAACCCCCTAACAGCCAAAAAGCAACTGCTTATATAGAGCCATGTTGCTGGTATGTGAACTGTAACCAAATATAATGCAAACAACAAACAAACCCAGGATGTGTCTGCAAGTTACAGATTAATGATGGACCTATGGCTAAAAACAAACGGAAGAAATGGAGGTTTGAGTGCTTTCGGCAAGCTCCACACAACCAGAGAAGAAAACCAGGTAAACACCCTCATGTACTGTACGGGTGATGAAGCAGACGACAAAGGATTGAACCTGTCTGACATGCAGCAACAGCAATATGCCAGATTTCAAAGCTTCTTAATTGTTAAGAAAAATGTGATGTATGAAAGAGCACATTTTAACATAAGAAAAAGGGGGATAAAATGAAACTGTGGACTCATTTTTGATTGCTTTATACACATTGGCTGAGCATTGCAGAGTGAATTAGATGGATAGACAGACAGAAGCAGTGAAACAGCAGTAGAGCAACCTGCATAGAGACACAGTGAGGAAAAGAGAGACATAAAATGGACAAAGAGAGTTATGATCTTTATCTGGGGATGTTCACAGTAACAGCATGATTCCCATCTTCATTGGACTGGATTGGATTTACTTTATTGATCCCAAACTGGGAAATTCTCTTGTCACAGAAGCAAGACACACCTCACACCACGAAACACCATACAACTACATCTAAATAAATAAATACAAATAAATAAATAAAATAATAGAAATAAAAATCATGCAGTGTTGACAAAGTCAGAAAATGCAGGCATAACCCTCAACATGGAGAAATGTGAGCTGTCACGAAGAGAACTTAAATTCCTGGGCCACATTATCTCAAAGGCAGGAATTAAATCATACTCAGCCCAAACAGTGGCAGCCAGAGAAATGGCAGAGAGCCATCTAACACCTAGGGCCCTATTTTAATGATCTAAAGCACAGGGTCTGAAGCGCAATAGCATTTAGCGTGTTTCCAAATCCATTTTTGCTATTTTAACTGCGGAAAACCGGTCGATGCGCCAGGTGCGTGGTTCAAAGGGGTTGTATGTAGTCATTAATCAATCATGGGTGTGTTTTCAGCGTAACATGCGATAAACCAATCACAGTGTCATCTACCATTCCCTTTAAGAGCCAGGTGCGCTTGCACCTTGGCGAATTGCTATTATGACGACGTTTGGTTTTTGAAAAGGTTTTTTTTTTTTTTTTTTTTTTAATTACAGCTTTGGTTTCTTTAAAATTGTTTTGATCAGGTCAAATCAGTGGAGTTTTAATTGCTGAACGTGTGGAAACGTGATCAAAAATGTTAAAGAATATATATAAGAATATAGAAGCTGCTTTCCTCACTGTGCACAGTGGCCTCCTGTTAAAGGGGAAGGGACAAGTCATTCCCAAAGCATTAAAAAACAACATCCTCAGTAAGCTACACAAGAGGCATCAAGGCCTGGCAAAGTGTGAGTGTGGCAGAGCGTATGGTGGCTTGGCTTGAGCCAGCAAGTGAATGAACTTGTTTTGGGCAGTAAAACGTGTGTTACTAACCACACAAAGCCACTGATTCCAACAGATCTCCCAGAGAGACTACGGGCAGATCTGCTCACACTGCTCTATATATGTTATATAATAATACAAAAAAAATCTATGAAGTAGAAGAACGCCTTGTATTTCAATTTAAATTTTTGTATTTTGAAATGAAATAATACCCTTTCTAAAGGAAAATCAAATGACCAAAAGATACATAAACCATACATGGACCTTATGGATAGCTCAGCATCTTTTCCAAGTAGTAATTTAGTTGATAAATAAAATGGTTCATGTCTGCAAGCTTCCAAGTTGAAAGGATAAAATGACGAGATACACATGGAGAAGCGCTGAACGATAGAGACTTACTGTAATTCCTCACACAGTTGTGTGTTGGCATCACGTTTCTTACAGTGATCACACAGTCCACATTTAAGAGCACAGCTGTCAAAGCTTACTCGTTAGGAAGTTTTGAAGAATGGGTTGCAGCGGAGGAAAGAGAAATGGAGAAGAAACCAAGTTAAAAAAACAGCACAAAGTACCGACACCTGAAGAGCTTAAAGTGATAGATGAAGAGAAGGAAGAGATTGATATACCGCCATCGTTGAAAGCATACTCACCTCATCTATAACAGCCTGGTACAGCAGCCTGGACGGTCACTCAGACAAAAAAACTGCACTGTATGGTTAAAAAAGCATCCAAGATCATTGGCAAACCCCTCCCATCAGTTGAATCACTATATATCAAACGCACAATCAAAAAGCCAAGAAAACACCTCTGACCCCTCTCACCCTTCTCACCACCTGTTCCAACTGATGCCCCACAGGAGGCGCTATAGATCACTGTCCACTAAAACATCCTGTTTCAAACACAGCTACAAATACTCAACTTGTAAGTGTGTGTTAAATGGTTCTGAGGCACTTCGCAGAAAGTGGTTCTTTAGCTCCATATCATGCCCGAAAACCATCTAACACACAACTAGTCAGTTACACAGCTGGGATTACTCTCATCCATGGACACTTCTAGATTTTCCGAGCTTGGCGGCAACAAGTCAGAAAAAGTTTTCCTCTTCACTCAGCAGAGGAGGAGAGCAGTGAATACAGGAGTACGTCGTTTTTCTTTGCTTTTCTCCTTTCATCTCCGTGTAGTCTGGCTTAAACAAATACAGTTTCAAAGTGACATGACTCGATCGTCCTCATAATTATCCATGGGATAATCTGTCATTGCAAACACAGTCTAACTGCAGTGGAAGTCGGCCTTATACTTGTAACCGGCGTGCACAGATGCCTCGGATGTAGTTCCCTATGCAGTTAGCCATAATGCTGCTACAGGCGGCTAGTTTCTGTGTTTACAGTCATTCATACATAAAGTTCAGATAAAGTGGGATTTTCCTTTTAACACTGAGAATCACGGTTTCCATCTGCAAACGGCAACAGTCTGGCTGCTATTATAGCACTTCTTAAGTTAGTTTGATCCTGGACATTTTCGGCACCATTGAGTGTTTTAACAAAATTAGGCAGTGTATTTTTAATATAGAGGTAACATAAAGTATTTGCATAACATCCATATTAATGAGTGAAATTGCTTCTTAACCCAATGACAGAAAATAATTCGACACAAGAGTGTTCCACATTAGCACCTCATGTTTCCAAATTTATGCTTATTATACTCTTGACACCTTGGGGATTTTGTTTGCTTCTTTTTATTAATATTTATTCATCATTTATAATTCTGTATTATTTGTTGCTAAAAACACTAAACTTTCTTAGGTTTATCAAGCTTCATTTTTACAGCGTTCGACTAACAGACCTATAAGAAGAATATGTGTCAATGCACGACGGTGTTGTAAGTGCTGTATGAGAGGCTTTGACACAAAAATAAAAAAATGAAACAAATACAAATTCATTTTAGTTTGTCTGTTCATTTATTTATGATTATAATATCTATTCTGAGCACAAATGTTCTGACAGAAAAGTAATTCACAAGTCATGCTTGAGTCATCTTCTAGTGTGTTTGAGATTCAGCTGTATTCAAAAAAAAGAAAGAAAAAAAGAAAAGACCCCCCCTCTACAACGCACTCACTGTGTAAAGAGTTTTGTGCCTGAAAAAAACTTCATAGGTCAACGTGCCTTTCAGACGTGGCAATTTTTATTTGTTAGTCTCTGCTTGAATAACCACCTGCATCACGTTTCCTACTATGATCATCAGACCATCCGTCTCCTGATATTAGCTCTCATTCACACCATCTGCTCACAGTATAAGTATCTAGCAAAAATAGAAATTCATGAAGTCACAACCTGGCATTTTGTCATTTCTAACTTGACTTGAGCAGCTGTTGGATTGTAGTCTAACCCAGATGTCCGCTGGATCTAGTGGTATGTTGTTCTGGGTGTACCATGGCTCCATCACAAATAAAATATATGTAGTAGAATAACAAGTATATTGACAATTATAATAGAAGGGCCTCTGGGACTTCCTGTAGTTTATTTCAGATCATAATAAATGCATGTACTTTGGTCTCAATCGATTTCCTATCTTACCTACCTACCTTTAATCATCAGTGTTTGTAACACTATTAGAGCTGTTTTCCATTCAATTTTGTCCTGAAAATAGAATTTTGAATTATTTCCTTCATACAAATTTTCATATAGATAGTATATGTACAATATACTATAGTAACAAACAACAAACATACAGTTGCCTTTAGTATAAAATGCAAAATCAAGGCAATTTTAAATTATCTGATGGGCAGGTTGGGACCTTGCATTGTAGCCCCTGTACCCATTCAGTGTATGAATGTGTGTGAATTAGTGAATGGGATTTGTAATGTAAAATCGCTTTAAGTGGTCGGAAGGCTAGAAAGGCGCTATACAAGTACAGTCCATTTACCATTTATACAATAAGGACTGACTGCATTCTTATAGTTGTAGGCTATTTAATCAAATATGAAACAATAAATATGCATATCAGGTAATAAGTCCACTCTCCTCCTCCTCCTCCTGTAATTAGTTCAAGACAAGATGCAAGTTAGGAAGGAGATAATACACAGGCAGACACGGAGCTCACACAACGTTGCCTATATGTGCACCTTGTGACACAGATATAGATCAAGGCCACAAAGCAAAAAGTTGTAAGGTTCTCACAGCACATTGAAAAGCACTGAAGATTATGCCTAATATCCTCAAACTGAAATTTGCTCTTCAATGTCTTCACTGCTATGTATGAACATTTATTTTCCACTGTCAAGATGACTAAAGGTGACTGCAGATCACAATAGAAACTCCAGAGACTAACGGTGCTGAGCAGCTTTGGTGTACTGTGCACAGTGTGTACTCTGGAAGCACCTGACAGGCATAGCTATTGTATTGTCAATATGACTGTAAGTTGCTTAGCCACCCTCTAAGGTATCTGAAGGACTTTGATATTGGATACTAGTTTATCTGAACATAGTCCATGAAATGTTGAGCTAAAATAGTATATCAGTTAAAGGGAAAATAACCTAAAGAAAGTATTTTCTGTTGAAAATTAGACCGTTTGTTTAGGTTGAAACAAGGTAATAGCACAAAGTATTACTATAAAAGTTTGGTAATCTAACAAAAAGGTATGGTACAGTACAGCACACCAGTTTCAGAATAGGAAATCGACTGAGATGAAGGTACACAGATTATAATAGTAACATTGACTTTCCACATAGAGCAGGTCTAGAGTAGTAATTTACAGAGACCCAACTTCCCCCCATGAGCAGCACTTGGCAACAGCGGTAAGGAAAAAAACTCTCCTTTAACGGGAAGAAAGCTCAAGCAGAACCCGCCTCTAGGTGGGCGGCCATCTGCTTTGACCGGTTGGGTTGAGAGAGAAAGAGGGAGGGAGACACAGAACAACAACAGCAACAACAACAACAATTACAGATACATGACTTGCAACAACAAACAGCAGCAACAGCAGCAGAAGGACATCCCCACGGCAGTGTGGTCCCTGGGGTTTCCAGGATTTTCCTGTGGATTAGAAAGACACAAAAAACTCCAGGAAAGAAGTCAAGTTAGTAGCATGCAGTAATATGAATATATACAGATGGAGAGGAGAAAAGAGGAGCTCAGTGCATCATGGGAAGTCCCCCGGCAGTCTAGGCCTATAGCAGCATAACTAAGCGCTGGTCAGCCCTAACTATAAGCTTTATCAAAAAGGAAAGTTTGAAGTCTATTCTTAAACGTAGAGAGGGTGTCTACCGCCCAGACTGAATCTGGAAGACGGTTCCACAGGAGGAGCCTGATAGCTGAAGGCTCTGCCTCCCGTTCTACTTTTGCAGACTGTAGGAACCACCAGTAATCTGCATTCTGGGAGTGCAATGCTTTAGTGCTGACCATAGCACATCAGCCCAGTCATTTTATATCTAAACATTGTAATACATCTAAATCTGTTACAGAGGCTCTAAAGCAGTTGTCAGCACCCTCCGCTTGTTTATGAACAAGAAAAAAAAAATAGTTTTCCTTCCTGAATACAGAAATGTATTATTTATAATTCACTTTGGTTAAACTAGTGAGATTATGCCACAGAGAAAAAACAATACACTGAAAACTACATTTTAAAATCAATAACTGATGGAGTCTGTGAGAGACCTGAAAATGTTTTTCTTTCATATCATCATTTTCCCACTCTCCGCTTATAGGTGCCAAACATCACAAGTATTGCAGTTCTATCTTTGTCGGCCCGGTCATGTTTGAATAGAGCCATTACAGAACATTTACATAATGGGCACCTATGTTTGGATGCTAAAAAAGCCATTACTTTAACAGACAGATGAAGCAGCAGTGTTACAGTTTCTATGCCTGAAAAGGGCTCTAATGTCCATGTTTATCACACTCCTACACTCCACTTAATGCGATAGAACAACATTTACCTCAGACAGTTACCTCTACAGCTCAGCATCAAGATTCCTGAGCTGTTAAACAGCACCAGGACAAAGGTACAGTAGAGTGCTGTTTTTTCTGCTTGAGGTCTCCGCTTACATGAGACCTCATCTGTGTTCATGTCACAGGCAGTGCAGGAACAAGTTCCTTGTGTGTCTTTCTCTCTGCAAATGAAGCAGAAAAGCAAGCCGCCGTTATTGTTATTCCAGTCACAGCAGCTGACAAACAGCCATCTCCCCCCCCCCCCCAAAAAAAGCCCCCGCAACATAATGAGATGTGAAATATAATAAGCAGAGTTGGCACGAGGCAATTTCAAAATCCATCGTCTGATGTGTTTTTTCTCTCTCTTTCTGTTTTTCATCATGTTTTTGTTTTATCCATTTCCCCCCCCTCCACCTCCCTGTCTCTCCCTCTCTGTGTGCCAAACATTGTTTCCATGAGATGGGCGTCCCTCAGCTCTTGAGGGATTGAGGGATCAATGAGATGCTCTCTCCTCAGATTATATATCACTCACTGGAAGAAAAGAATATCAGAATGCACGAAGGGCAATTTTTTGCCTGTCTTTGTCTGCTAAGATATGATGTTGTTATTGTTCTGCCAAGATTAGGGTGAGCAGATCTGATTTTCTCTGATAGTCAGTGAACTCTGAGCAACAAGCCTTCTTCACTTGTTGAAGAATTTTCTTAAAAATACAGCAAAACAAAAACATACCTCAAGAACCTGTTCACACACATGAGCAGACACACACTCAGGCAAGCAGTAGAAGAAAGAAGGGAGATTTAGTATTGTCTTCCACTGCAGTAAGGGTTAAGGTCTGGTCATTTGGCTTGTGGCAAACAATAACTTTTTAGAACTTAATGCTATGATGGTTTTGATAAGAAAAAAAAAAAGATTGTACACTATAGTACATATGCTAGTGCAGCATTTGTTCATTTGTTCTCAAACCACACACCGCACAACTGACAAATGTATGAATTAAAACAACAAGGATTTAATAAATGAAATGGTTTTAATCCAGACAGAGACTTCACCAGTGAGACTAAGCTGAGTTTGAACCATAGAAGCAGTGTGCTTGTTCTTCTCTTTCAGGCAGTTTAACTGAGTGTCTTTGTCCGACTGAGCAAGTCAAAGTACAGAAGCCCCACCATGCTGTGATGTGAGGGTGTTTATATCAAACAGCCCCCGCTGCACTCAAGACACGGAGCTGGGTGGCTAGCTGTTTACTTGTTTATTGAAATTTAATTAATATCAAATGTGTCACATGTCCAAATTACACCGAAATAGCGTCTGCTCGGTAAATCACCTGTTGAGTGTTTGATGGTTGTTTATTTGTGCTCTACAATGTAACTGCCATGAAACAATCGGGAAATAGAATATTTCTGACATTCTCAGGCTTTTTCTCTCTCAGAGAAAGTCTTCCAGCACGTTTTCCAGCAATGTGGGTTGCAGTGGCAGAATGGTGCTGTCCATATTTCTGCTTGTTGAGTTCATGTGCAGAAGAAGAAGCAGAACCAGTGTTGTTTATGAGGTATTTTTATATGTTTCTGAACTAAATCTTGAATGTACATGCCAAGTTTCATTTACAGTAACATTACACAGAGCTTAAGTCTCTTAAATGTTTTCAAGGCGTTAATGCTATGGATATAATCCCACCTCTGACCACAATGTGGGTTGCAGTGGCAAAGTGGCAATGTCTGTATTTAAGATGGTTGAATCCATGGGCAGAAGAAGCAAACCAGCTTTATTTATGAGGTATTTTTATATATATTTCTCAAGAACCACTCATCCAGACAACTACAAACATCGACATTGAACTTCCTTATTTCCCCAGCAATCCACCTTCCAGATATAAAGCAGATCGGATGAACAGTTCTCAAGATATGTGAGGGACAAACCCACATACATACATACAGACAGGCAGACAGATTACTTTATATAGAGAGATGTGTATAGGTATAAATACATGCAGCCTATAATGCATGTTGTATATAAAACCCAGCAGGCTTTTTTGCAGCACCCATTAAAACAATCAAGAAAGCAGTCTAAGTTAATTTAGTAGCTGTTCTGGAGGTTTCAATCATATCATGTGATCTTAATTAGCAGATAAGGCTTGCACAGTTTTGTTTCCAAAAAAAGACAGAAGTCCTTAAAGTGAAAAATGAAAATTTGAACATCTACAATTCCATCATCACTGGCAAATTGCATGTACTGATTAACATCACATTGTAATACCTTGCATGGCTCTTGACACTACTGTGCCTTATGGTTGGAGCTTGGTACTGCTGCACTGTGCCTTTCTTGACAATACTTAGGACTGGTGTGCTTTCCTGGATGAAGCTCAGAACTCAACTGTACATATGCATCTATAAAAAGTATGACACATTCAAAACTGTCGTGAAAATGGTGTATTTATGAAACGGCTATTTACCAAACACAAACAGTAATTTACCACGGAACTACTAGTAATATAAAATCCAGATGCCTCTATCTTCCCTCTAACAAACTCAACTCTTTAGAGCTTCTGTCAAAAATTCATGTTTTCATGTTCTTTTACACTGTAGTGTCCTTGAGTTTGTGAAAGGCGCTTTCAAATATATTATTTATTAGTATTGTAACACTCAAAGTGTTATGAATAGTTAACCTGTGTTCTGTCTTCCTCTTTCCAGTCCACTCTCCCTCCTTGGCAAAGAATTCCATATATCCATCTAAAAAGCGATATACAATGAAATTGGATGGCCTGCACATGACAAGCATTGACCAGCTATCAAACAAAGGTAGCATAATGTTACATACATACCAAGAGTTAAGTGATGCGGCTGCTAACTTTGGCTATCCAGCTAATTGTCAGATATAGCCAGGAAATTCTATGCTATGCTATGCTATGCTTTATGGGGCGGCTGTGGTTCAGGAGGTAGAGCGGGTCATCCTCTAATCGGAAGATTGGCGGTTCTTCCTGTCCACATGTCGATGTGTCCTTGGGCAAGACACTTAACCCCAAATTCCTCCTGATGGCGGTGCCATCAGTGTGTGAATGAGTATGAATGGTTAGTTTCCTCTGATGGGCAGGTTGAGACCTTGCATGGTAGCCCCTGTACCCATTCAGTGTATGAATGTGTGTGAATGGGTGAATGTGATTTGTAGTGTAAAAAGCGCTTTGAGTGGTCTGAAGACTAGAAGTACAGAAGACTATACTAGAGGGTCAGAAGACTATACAAGTACAGTCCATTTAATTCGCTTGTTGACATGTACCAGTAATGTTAGCTTAGCCACCTTCTCCAGCAAAAATGTATGAATTCAGCAACAACATGCACAAGGGCTACAGATGTTAGAGATCATACTGCATCCATCATACACAGGCAGCAGCAAGGATTGGGGGTGGTTGGGAATAATTACATTTCCTGATGATTACAGATTTTGTTTCCTCTGTCACAAAAATTTGGGGCTAGTCAAAAAGCATTCCTGGCTAAAGCCCCGGACACCCGATGTTGATTACATTGATGATGGCTACATATTTCTGCACAAAGTTTTTAATACCACGCAAATTCCTATTTCTTTACAGTCATTTGGATATTCAGAGAGGGGTTTTATAGTCCTTGTCTACAATGTACACTGATCTTACACAGTGTTTTTAACTAAAATAACCTTGTTATGATTTTTTATACAAGAATCTTTCTCTTTGCGCTTCAAAACTACACCATCCATAGCCAGAACTTTAAGCGGACAGACTTGCTGTGAGGAAAAATCAGGCACTGGGCCATACATATGTTCTACATCCAGTATTTGAACAACATTATGACTGAAAATGAAATGAGTCAAAATACTGCATGGTCCATTTGGACAACGTTGTTCAGCTTCCTATGGAAAGATGCATTCAATATGGAAATGGTGAAAAAAAGATAGAAATTAGTATTCTGTGTTACATAACTATGAATTATTTATGTATTCTGTGTACTCACAGAGGTAAACAAGACCATAGATGCGGTATACCAAAAATCCCTCACCATAAATCTGGCTAGTGTTTTTCTCATTCATATATGCACCTATTGATAAAAAAGGCTTTAAGACACTTCTCAGCAGTGCTTGTGTGGCAAAAACTGGTGCAGTTAAGTAGACTTCCACCTGAATCTAACAGCAAGTGTGCACTGCCTTCAGGCAAAGTCAGTTGGAATGCGGTTTCTTATTAGAACAAGCAGTCTATCTAAAAGCACGGAATCTTGATGAAATACGACAGTGCAAAGGGCTTGTAAAGCCTACCCAGAAATCTAACAGCGATTGCATTACTCCTAGATAACCCAGATGCATATAATGGTAGGAGAAGCAAGCAACCATGTCAGCGCAAATATCTGCCAGTGGTGAGTGTTGGAGTTCATCTGTTGTTGGTTTACAACTTTTGTCAGTTCTCTTTCGTAGCTGTCGTTTTGTATCTCACATTAGGGAATACCCTTGGTGTGATCTCATCAGAAGCTCCTATTACATTCAGCCAGCCACTCCTGTAATACACCACTCCTGTATTTCCCCCAGCTAACACTAGCTGATTCTCTTGGAGATTGCAACACTCCAAGTTGTTTCCTGTTATCTCTTAGCCATGCTAAGTTAGCCATAGAAGACATAGTGCCACAGCATAGCTCCGCAGCTAATAACCCCTGCTAGTGATCATGGCTACCACTGATGCTCCCACTAAAACAGAGGAGAAAACACGGGTGCAAGCAGTGATAAAATATCGAGCCTGAACACTCATCTGATGTGTATGGTGTGCCTTGGCCTGAAGTATGCTCAAGCCACCTTTGAGTCTACAGAGGAGTGCACACACTTTAGCCAGTCCTTCCTCAAACTGCTCTGTGGCAAACTGGATTGATTGATGAATTTGTCAGATCTTTTACTCAAATTTCACTTGCTTTATATGGGCTAATTTCTTTTCACTGCATTTACTTATTTGTATATGAACTTATTTCTTTTATTTTGCACTTGCACTTTCATCTGTTTATGTATGGGTTCAGTGCTGCTTGATATTTTTGTATGTCATATGAGGGGGCTCATATTAAATCCTTTCAATCCGGAAATCACTTTGTTCTTAAGCTTGAAAAATGCTATATATAATAAAATTAGTATTTTATTATTATTAGTATTATTATTATCATGAGAGTTCAGAAGAAAATAATTTTACTCTTACATGTTGTGTACACACCAAAGTTACTTGATTTCTAGCTCTTAAATTATACAAAAGCCAAAAGAGGATAATTATATCAGCATGTAGTGACTCTTTCAGATTCATTACAAGAGCAAGGACAACAGTTTGACAAATATACTTCACTGGTTGTGAATGGCACGCATGAGTCTGCAGAGAACAGAGTGTACATCATTAATAGCTGAGTGAAAAATACTTGCCTTCCTTATCGGAAACACAGATTCTCCCTCCATTCTCCTCTGTAGTGAACTGCATGTCACTGCCCCAATATGAAGGGCTGCCCTGAAGACTTTGGATCGGTTCTTTTTTTTTTTTTTTTAAATCTCTCTAATTGTTTCCACCCAGTTTTAAAAGTGAAACCTGGGAGACTGTCCTCCGTTTCTATGAGCAAAACGTTTAGATTGACCCCAGTAAACGTGAACAATCAGTCCAGTCAGTCCGGTACAGGGTCAGAAAAGGTGGATACCTTGCAAATAACTTTGCAAGCATCTGCAAGTACTTTGCAAATAATTTTATATAATGTAAAATAGTGCTCGTAACAGGTATAAAATAAAAATATTGGGTAAGCTGCTGGTGAAATAAGAGAAAGGAAAGAATCTGTGTTACAGTGTGTCTTTTTATTTCATCAGTGTAACCTTAATGAAAAGCAACTGTCTGGTCACTTCCATTTTAGTGTGCTGATTTTAGTAATATGTTATCTGGCTTGGATATGCAAGTGAACAGAATCCACTGAAAGCATTATTGTGCCTACACCGGGTTTTTTAAAAAAAAAAAATTTTATACAGCAGTCAATGAGCACAACACCAGACCTCAAGTTGTGGGTTTAACAGGTTGGGTTGTATCTAGAATTGATTTAATAATAAGTGGTTGATTGGATAACCGCTTATGATGCTGAGGTTTGAGGATGCATTTGACTAACAAGAGCTTTTAAGGCTGGATTAATGTCATCATGAATGTCATCTACCTTGCTACTCCCATGAAAATTAATTGATAGAAAAATTACCACAAAAATGGCAAAAATTGCGGATGAGCAGTGATACAGGTAAGTCAATTTACAGAAATAACAACTCTTAAATTGGCATTTTTCTAAAAGCTGCTCCTAGTAACTGATACTCGGCCTCATGTGTCAAATGAAAATCTTGTCAGCGGGGCAGGTTTGCAGGAGTCTGATGACAGGTCGCCAAACTATCATTATGGTGGAAATTTCATTTGGTCCAAAATGCTCCTTCTGAAAAGATCGTGTCTCCAGTTATATCTCTGGTTTTTGTTCCAACTTTATTGTAACCATTAAACAACACAAGATCCAATTATACCACACCTTGCCATTTCCAAATGACACATGTTTAATTAAGATGGAAATTGTCTTTAATGGATATCTGTCCTGTGACTTTCCAAGCACAGGATGGCTCCTTCAACCGATATCTCACACCCAACCTCTAATGATTGCAGGGCTCATCATGACTGCTGGCTCCCAGCTGCAAGGCTATTATCTTTCATAGAAACTGATGTCCCTTCAAATAACATCTAGCAGCACACTCATGCCTGCTGTGTGCGTGTTTGTGTGTGTGTGTGTGTTAGTTGGGGTAAATCAGAGTATGTGTAAGGAAGGTTGTAGGGGTGACAGAATCACGTTACCACCCTGCTATCGACCGCCACAGGGCTTGTCTTCCTGCGGTAGATGCAACATTAATAAAGCTTTCGCAAGGCATCGTCTCAGAGATTGGGATCTAGAAGGAAACGGTGAAAGAGGGAGACAGGGAGGAGGAAGGCTTTCCTGGCTTGTCACATGGAGGAAGGCCGTATCAGTGAATCATCACAATTCCCCCACAAAAAAGCAATTTTTCATCAACAGAAGCTTTCCAGAGTCTCTCCTTTGGCCCTGATTCAACTAATTCTGTACATCAGTGTGGTGACATCCACCTTTTATATAATGAATGCCATGCAGCTGGTTTGATAACATATTTATTGAAGAATTGATCAACACTAGACTGATTGTGTACGAGAATTTTTTTTCCAAGTCTATCTTTAAACAGCAAACATGTACACTGTGACAGCTTTTGCCAGCGGTAATCATGCTGCCATATGGGCCATTAAGAGATTCCCTCCCAACATGCTTCCAATACAAGTGATGGGGGGCAAAATCCACAGACCTCATTTAGTACAATAATGTATTTGTTTTTTTAAATCCCTCTTTGTGCTTCCTGGGAATGCGTTCATTTTCTGAGGGACAGTAACACAAAGACAGACTTTGGTACTAAAAACTCTAAATTTAGAAAATGTCCATTTGATTTGCTTATGGAACTTTGGAATGCATTTTCATACAACAAGAAGACTGTGGATTTTGTCCCCTATCACTTACTTGATAAACACATTAGGTAGGAACCTGTTAGGGTGCTGTCACACCTAACCTGTTTGGTTTGGTTAAAACAGTGGTATATGTACCCATTTAGTGCCATGCATTTGGGCTGGTGTGAAAGTTGTCAGTTGAACTCCGGTGCACACCACACAACTGAACCTAAACTGGTTGAAAGTTTGGGTCCCTTCCAAGTGGACTCTGGTGCAAGATGTTTGTGGTCTGAAAGCAACCAGATCAACCACAGTATTTTGTCACAATAGATATTCATTATAGCATGATTTCAAAAGCTGAATTAACCATTAAATCCATCAGGAAATGATTTTATAATAAGCAATCTGTATAGTTGTATAAGCGAGCATTTATGCAGATCATTTGGTAAACACGGTAACACATGGGCACGTCAACACGTGTGCAGTGATTTCTCTGATCAATCAGACAGTCAGACACCGTTAAAACTGTGGTGTGTTGTGCTTGTATCCTAGTCTGCATACTTAATTCAGATCATTAAGTCCATTAAAAGGACATCTCTTTTTGTCCTGTCTCTGCCTGTTTTATTTTAATGGTAACTGTGACAAAGCGGATGAGAACACACCATTTGTCCCTACTTCCACCATCAATGCAATATAACCCATCATTTAACCATACTTGTTAATTGATTGTTTAGCCATATGTCTAGCATTAATCAGTAACTTGCAGACACATACTATCCCAGGTTTGTTGGTGATGTTTGGTTACAGTTCACGTACAGCAATATTTTTGGTTACAGTAAAACACAGACAAGTATTAAGTTTAGTTATTGTTTATTGGGTTAATTTTGCATTCCATAAGTTAATCATTTTCTTTGTTACTTACTATACCCACCATGTTCTCTACAAACAAAAAGAGGAGGCACCCAACTACTTTCTGTATTTATATGCTGGGTGACATCATCAGTGATGTTACTGGGCTAGACCAAATTATAAAGGGATTTATATTTAGTTAAACGTTTGATTTAGTATGAATATGATTTGAACTTGTTTGGCTCAGGTTGAAGTTTAATGCTGTGGATGTGTTTTGTGTTAACAATATTAACTGATACAAACAGCATTATTATATGTCTGGTGGCATAAAGGGAAAGGACACCCTTGCATGAAATGTGGTTCTGCCTAGTAGATTGGAGGGCCTATTTAAGAAGGAGAGATGTAGGTTAGAGGGAAGAGCAGAAACTGGGGATGAAAGTGTAGCTGTGTGCATGTGATCATACCTTAGTATACTTTATTCTGAGTTGAACTAGGGAACTTTAATTTGCTTTTTGCTTGTTTTTTTTTTTTTTTTTTGGTACACTGGACTGAATAAACCAGTTTTTTTAGACATTCAATGAGGTTTCCTGTGTCTGCCTCCTACCAAGTAATCAGCCACTCTGGTCTTCCTCACAGTAACACAAACATAAGCATGACAGTGCTGTAGGACTTGTTGTCAGTCAACCCAGTCTCACTGCAGTTTGTGAAATACTCCAGAAATTTAATCTATAGATTTGTGTATATGGACATCATTTGTGCAAACGAATGCATACTGGAAGTATATTTCATGCATACAACATGTTTCAGGAGCACAGAAGCTGTATGTTTTTTCTCATTTGTCATTCATTTATTCACTATAACCACTACATCATTCAACATTGAATGACAAGATTTTATCCTTGTTTTCATTTCTTTATTTTAATTTTACTAGTCCAGTGGGCAGACCAGAGAGGATGCGATGCATATGAGTCTTTTCCTCACTGTTGATTTTAAGGTCTTTAACATTTCTCAAAACAAAAACATGACAGTGTCCTTGATATCTCAACAATATGAAAGGTTATGGCTATCTGTTTTAATTATTTCACCTTTGATTATGAGAAATCAAGTTCTCATAATCACATTCTCTCAAGTTGGGACTCATAGTTGACTAAATCTTTATCATGTAGCCTAGACAGTTCCGTAGACTCAACCAACCTGAATTATTTCAATGCAGTTATTTAGTTGTAATGATAAAATGATCAACTGGGAGAGGTTCATGCCCATGTAACTGTTGGAAACAGTTCTGTTTCATTCTCTTTGGTGGCACCATAATGCAATAAGCGGTAATTGTAGGTAATTGCACCGAGGGGACGGCTCAGCTCTCCTTGTGTGTGCTGCACACACAGGGCAGCACAGGAGAGACAGTTACTGTACATGCAATAAGAGTAAAAAGCCAATAAGTGTAAGCTTTTAAAAAAAATAAGCCACTTCACACACAAGAGAATAAAGAGCGAGTCTGTTGCATCAGCTCTGCTGATTTGAATACATAGCAGGAAAGTCTCCACGAACACCCACTTCATAATAATCATACACTTTGATAACACTGCAAATGCAAGTGCTTTCATCAGTGTTCCATTGGCTCAGTCACTATTGTGTTACCTCATTTGGCAAAAGATAGTTACTTAACAGGCATTTATCTTAATGAAAGTCTTCGGAGATCTTCGAGAGGTCAAGAGCTCTCCATCACAGTTGGTCCCATGTCTGCAGCCCCTTTTGTTGCTGAATTATAAGCTTTCAAACATGCACTGAGATCAACGTCCAAAGGTCAGTATTTCAAAGCAGGAGACATGTAGAACAAAGTTTTAATTTTCTCATTCATGGACACAACCATTGCAGGCCTGGTTTCAGAGAGAGAAGGCCCAATTTATAAAATGAAGCTTTCTCTTTGTTTGTTTTCTTTTTTTCTGGTGACCAAAATGAGTCATCTTCAGAGATTACAATACTGCTGACTGCTTTTTTTCACCTTTAGCATTCTTGGTTTTGGGATTTTATGTCAGCATGACATACAGTAGTCCATTCAATCAGCATCTGTTTTATTAGCCAATGCAAGCATACAAAGAATGTGTTGTGTTGTTTGCTCCCAAAAGTGAAACACAGAAGAATAAAAATAGAAAAAAGGAAGGTAACCGTAATAATAATGAAATAAAGTAAGTTTGAAACTTGAAATTTTAAAATCCATTCACAGAATGGAAAAGTAATAGTTTTGAAATGGGATTTTAAAAAATGAAATGAAATATTGACTGTGTAAAGGAAAAATGTGCTGTGCTATGGATGAAGAAATGAACTGTGTGAAATATATGAAGGTGATAAGAGCAACAATTAAATGTGATGTCCATAAATAGTTTAATTATGTAAGAAGTGGAGGTTGAATGCAATGAACAATCTAAAGTCTAGTTTGTCTTTATTCCATTTAGGTCTATATGGCCATGGTAAAAGAGTAGATGTGCGCACACACACACGTTACTGGATGATGTCACTCAATATAAATTGAATATAAAGAAATATAGGCTATAGGCTATAAAATGCCTTCTCTTAACAGAAGTGGAGATTCTTTTTGGGTTGTAGCAGACTGGCAGCAATTTGAAATGGAATGAAGCCCACTGATAGCAGACAACCCAAAAAAGGAGTCACGTGCTGAGTTACCCACAAAACAATGCACGTCCCTAGCCTTACACTATCAAAAACTGACAAAAATAACACCTATTTATTTCTATTTATCAGAAGTGAAGGAGAAAGAATTGAAATCGATGGCTTCATCATATTGTTGAGTTATGAAAGACACTTTTGTGGTTTTGTGTTGAGAAATGTTAAAGATATCACTAAAAGAAAACTTTAAGATGATGACAATGAGGAAAATCGGAGGAGAAATAATTGAAACTGATGGCCATAACCTTTTGTATTGCTGAATTATCAAAGACCCTTTTGTCATTTCATATTGAGAAATGTTGAAGATATTAAAATCCACAGTGAAATGGTAAATGGACCATACTTGTATAGCGCTTTTCTAGTCTTCAGACTACTCAAAGCGCTTTCACACTATGAATCACATTCACCCATTCACACACTGAATGGGTACAGGGGCTACCATACAAGGTCCCAACCTGTCCATCAGAGGAAACTAACCATTCATACTCATTCACACACTGATGGCGCAGCCATCAGGAGCAATTTGGGGTTAAGTGTCTTGCCCAAGGACACATTGACATGCGGACAGGAAGAGCCGGGAATCGAACCGCCAATCTTCCGATTAGAGGACGACCCGCTCTACCTCCTGAGCCACAGCCGCCCGAAAGTGAAGAAAAAACTAATATGCATCGCATCCTCTTTGCCGAAGTACATACTAAGATAACAGATTAATTTAGGATTACATTAACACACGCAGGTGCTTATGGGCCATTGTTGAAGTTAGCCTTCATACCACTGTTCAGTTTAAATAAAATTTTTAAATAGCACGTCATTGTCGGAAAGCTAATTTTGTACACTCAGCACAGAAAACAACGAATGCTGGTGTTCTTGTACCTTATATGGATTGGGATGCTGCTAGCTTGCTGCAAGCATGGCGTAAATTCAAGTTGCATGTTGACCTGATGTTTTCAGGGCCACTCAAGAAAAAGTTTGAGTACTAAAAGTACAGCTACTTTCTCCTTTGGATTGGAGAAAAAGGGCGGGACATCTACAATACGTGGACACTCACTAAAGAGGAAAGAAAGGTACTAAAAGTATACTATGATAGATATCTACTTTATGAAAGACTAACGTAATATTAGCCCATTCAGGAGAATGTACAAGGAGCTAATGAGCCATTTGAACAGTTTATAACAGATTTGCTTGTGGGGGGCTTGTGAAAGACTGTGCTTATGCTAACAGTGATGACATGATAAGGGGCCACATTGTTTTTGGCATTCCTTCACCCACAGTGAGAAAGAAGCTGCTTAACATTGAATCAGACCTTACATTGGACAAGGTAGTGAACATTGGTAGATTGCATGAAATAGCTAAAGCATAACTAAAAACAAAATCCGCAGCAGCAGTAACCCACACAAAGAGGCTGTCCACACACACTGTACCCAGTGATTACAAGCCAGGAGTAAGAGAGCGCACCAGAGGATGTGACGATTGTGGAAATAGGGCACGTAGGGAATGGGTCAAATGTACAGCCAGGGGCAAACACTGTAAAATGTAGCAAGTCGAACCATTTTGCAAAGGCATGCCATTCCAAGCCAAGCAAAAGCATTCAAACAGTTAATGAAAATGACTCAGAGGAATATGTAGAAAGCAGTGACCTGTTCATTGACTCTGTAGACCACAGCAGCAACACTAATAGTATAAAACAGGCATTTCCAGACATGCAAGTTGGCCAAAATAAAACCGTATCAGCTTTAAATTGGACACTGGCTCCTCTGCAAATGTCATTTCTACACGTGTTCAAAACAGTAGGAAGCATTCAGCCATTATAACCGACTATACGGCTATGACAGACATAAAAAATCTGTGAACCTATCCTTTAGGGTGAGATTCAGATGCAATAATTCAAATACAAAATTCTACACAAATTGATTTATTTATTCTTTGGATTGGCATAGTTATATGGTATGCCATATATTGAGAATATGGAATGTAACCTCAAGGGTAACAGAGACCATACAAGAAAACTCCACAGGGCACTTTTAATCTTTCGTCAGACCGCTTGCAACTCACAGACATTATGAAACCTGTAATGAGGGGTCACAAGACAGACTCTGCCTGGCTCTAAAGAGTCATGAGCCAAAAAGGTTGGGAACCACTGGGTTATACACTTATTAAGGCAGGTTGAGAAAGACTGTAGAGAAGAAAAAATGTCCTCACTCCATTATTTCAGCAGTGAGACACTGGCTGATATCTGATTTGTAATGTAATTTCTATCTAATGAAAAAAGGAAGTCATTTCACATAGATTCTTTTAACTGAATTTTGCAGATTTTCAGGCATAAAATGGCCAAGTTCAATGATACTGAAGAGAACATTATTAGCCACTGATAGCATTGAGTTTAATCTATTGGCGTCTTTGCATTACATCACTGTAATTAAAACTTTTACAATAACCCGAGAAAGTGTACTTTACAGTGTAAACTGTGTAAGCCACTAAGGACTGTAAAGCAATAATATAAAACATGAGCTGGTAAAATCTAATATTGGTAAAATCTAAGGAATACCAGTATCGGCTTCCCAGAACCCATATCAGTCCAAGTCTGTGCCTCGCTCCAGTTTCCCAGAGTAAACATAAGCCTTGTTCCCTCCCTAAACATTTATTACAAGCTGTCTGCTCGTGACAAACCTCAACATGCAAGGCTGCAGAGGCTAATGGGAGTGCACCATATGGGCCCACATATTGCAAGCATTCATCTTGCATGGAGGTTTATTTTTCTCCTTTTTTTTGTTTTATTTTTGATGAAATGCATTGATGTTTCCACTCAGCAAACATCTCCCCTAAGCTCACTAACCCTTCCTATCCACCAGACAAACAGGGAGAGAGAAGAGAAATGGAATAGATTTCTGTTTGTTTGTTGTCTTTCTCCAGCCCTGGAGGCCAGCCTGTGTTTAGAGGGAGGCCCGTCTCGGACCTTTCCGGAGAAAAGCTAATGTTGAAGATAGTGTTATCGGCCCCCAAGGGCTACTGAGAGACAACTGACAACTGAATCCAAGGCTTAAGTAAAACAGTGAGGTCTAATAGTAGCTGTTTTACTGGCTGTAAACATCGATCATCCCACTTGTCCGACACTTTCAGAGCTGGAAGAGCACCATGCTACAGGCCATAGTGGTTTGATGTGAAAAAAAGAGCAGTTCAAAG
Organism: Euthynnus affinis; assembly: GCA_029490765.1. Classification (NCBI taxonomy): domain Eukaryota; kingdom Metazoa; phylum Chordata; class Actinopteri; order Scombriformes; family Scombridae; genus Euthynnus; species Euthynnus affinis. Next base: position 31,581,426 of record CM055846.1, read on the forward strand.
GTAAGAAGATTGCATTGATTCCCCACTGAGGCCAGAGGGAGAGAGAGTTATAGATAGACAGTCAGAGAGACTGAGAGAGAGAGAGAGAGAGAGTGAGAGAGAGAGAGAGAGAGAGATGGGAAACACTGTTGTTTGTATATCATTCTTCACCTTTTAACATGAAGTGGGAGCTTAGGTGAAAATGGCAGGAAGGAGAGAGAAGAAGGGAGGAGAAAAGAGAAGCGAAAACTTTTCTTTTTTCTTCAGTCACCCTTCTCAATTTTAGTCCAACAGACATGATAGAGGTCTTTACAGGTCCAAAAATTTGGACCTGGTATGAAAAAAATCCTGTGGAAAAATGACTAGATTTTCCCGTTTTTCAAACAGAAACCCTGTCTAAACCCCAAATACACCAGAACACCTAAAGTGGAAGTACGAAGCACCACAAATTAATAAGCACCAATCAGCTAGTTCTCATAAATCAACTTGTGTTTTAGACATATTGACACACAGACCCAACCAAATGGAACCCTACCTAGACCTGATTGGACTCAATGTAATCTGGACCTAGTTGGATTCAGGTCTCTGGTTTGGATCCCTGAAGAGTCTAAGTGAGAGGTGAGTGAGAAGGCAAACAGTTCTGTACAGCCACAAAACTACTGGGGTTTTCCAGAGACTTTAAGTCAATCAACTTTGAACAATCAAATGAAATCTCTCACTAGTTTGAGACCTGGTCCTTAAACAAATAAACAAATCTACCCAAAGTCCATATGGTAAGACCAGAGGATGGCAGCAACATGATGCTCCATCAATTAACAAATCAAAAACAGTCATAAGAATCAGCAGAGGGTCTTGGTTGGCCACCAGCAGAAGAACTGTAGTCCCAGTTACCAGTCACAGATATGACTGTGACTATAAAACAGGGCATGCCAAGCCTTGCCACAAGTACAAGGTACACTTTATTGTAATTTCAAGACCATATACATGAGGGGTGCACAGCAGAACAGACTGAACGGGACTGAAAAATGAATGAAGCCAAAAACTGCAGCTCCTCAAATGACCACTTGAGGCTGGCTCCAAAAGAGAGTCAATCCCGAAAGTCCTTCATGTTAAAGTGCCCAACTTTACAGCAGAAATAAACATGTTTACAGCTTGGTAAACATGCCTTTTCATGACTTCAATGACATGAGACGGTGATTGGACAGAAGAAGCACAAGACAGATTTTCCAGTATCTGGAATGCAGACAGCCATTATCACATGCATGCATGCATCACAGACTTTGTGTGGAAATTGTAAAATATGGCAAGATAGTTCTGTGAAGCCTCCTGGATGCAGCAACGGTTGTCTTCCTCTATGACTCACTACATGAGATTAAACACCAAATTGTTGTGCCCAGTTCTCATTGTTGTTCCTGACACCCTATATCCATTGGATAGAACTATTAGCATGTGGTCTGATCCCAGCATTAGTTGTCCCATTCAATCTCTGACCTGCAGGTGTTGTTTGGCTGACGTCACCTGGATCTGATGCTCAGGTTCCCGTCTACCTCCATCCAGTCTCATCCTTCAGGATTCATTGCAGTGCCGAGTAGAAAGTGGGTCAGTGTCTTAATGTGGCTTGTTGTTGATGAGTGCGACAGGCCTGGCTTCTCTGCATCCCTCCCTCTGCCTGTGTGCTGTGGCAGGCTAGTAATGACGGTAATGGAGGTGCTGGTAATGAATGGGGACCTTCTCCATCTGCAGCACCTGCCTCCCTCTTCACACAGAGATAATTCAGAGCAGGGAGGCTCCCATTGATCACATGCAATGATTGATGAGAGTGTCAGCCTGCCTGACGAGACAACGGGGGGTAAATAAACATCCACACCTTTTATCAAAGTGCATGCACACACACTAGTGTGAAAATTTGCTCCGAGTACCTATTTGTAAGCCACAATAACACCCATCACACACACAGACAATCATTTTCAGAGAGGATGTGTTGTCTGCTTCATCTCAAATAAATAAAATAAATGAATTATCATCACCGTATAGCACAGATATTGCTAAATATATGCAAAGAATCAACATGTATGAAAGGTGATGGCTTCATGTTTTGTGCATTAACCCAGTGTGAAGCATTCCAAATAAATCCCAACAAGTGTACATGACTTAAATCTACTGCCAACTGACATTGCTGGAACATGGGAATTATTATGTCAAGTAAAGGAAAAATTAAGGGTGTGCAGAGACCAGAGTTCATTTCCTTTTTCAAAGCATGACCACAATTTTTCCCTAAACCTAATCAAATGTTTTAGTTGGCCAGCTTAAACACCATACCTAATTTTCCAGTAGTTGCTCTTGACTACAATGTTGGATGTATATACCTGTCAGATCATGCTTAGGCCCCAAAACTACAGAAACATTGATATAAAACAAAACAAGCATACATAATCAAAAAGCAGAACTAAAGGGCGACACACACCAACCACTGACACCCACACTGCACTCGGGACATTTACTCCTGTAAAACACATAGATGACAAACAGGTAGAATAAGTGGTTAAGGTATGATAGCAGAGATCCTGATACCAAGACATTAGGCACAAATATCCATGTTGCATGGCACCTAATGGCTTACGTGATACCATGACTTCTCCTGCACTTCCAGCAGGCTGACACTTGTAGTTCGGAGCAAAATGTCTTGATAGCTGTTGAATTACAAGTCAGTTTGGCTCTGATTGAGTCAGAGGATTAGCAGGTTCACAATATGCTCAGTGCATTGGTTTATCTATCTTATAGTTTGGTTTTCTTTACAATGAGCATTACAACTTCAAGAATCTGCTACCCTAGCTGCTCAGATTGACTTTGACCATGTGTGAAAAAACACAGTCCCCTAATTCATTTAAATGAATGAATAAAGCTGAACCTTTTGAACTTTTTCCCAACCACAACATAACACCATCTGGCATTGGCCAGATTTGGAGTCTGATATTCCTTCAAGCTCACAGATCTGTTGCTCAAACTAGACATCCTGGATCATATTTCAGAGATTTAGGTGGTATATCATTACCCACAACAGCCCTCTCTGCTTAATTCCACATAGAGGTTTATGTGTATGTTCAGAGAACAATGATTCCACCTTGAGAGTTTGGAGCATAAATATGTAATAAGTATGAAAGACAAAGGAAGACATACATTACATTCTGTCTAATCATACAAGGAATTCACATTTTGAAATTTCTTTCACAGTCAAAAAAGATGTCAATCAGCCAAACTGGAAACTCTTGTAGGTGTGAATATGAATTGTCTATGAGTATTACCACTATGATAGATGAGCAAATTGTCCAATGAGTACCTTTCCTCTCAGCCAATGCATGCTGGGATAGGCTCCAGGCCCTCTGCCACACTAGACAGGGTAGGCAGTTTAGAACATGAATGCAAGTCTACGGGGGTCATAGACAGTTTAAATGAGCCATGTGGTGCTTTGGTTTAGTTTTATTTTCATTTTGGACTCAGATACATGAATATTTTTTTTTTATTCCTTTCAAACACAACATTGTGTTATATCTGACATCCTTTAAACAGGATAACAGGTTGTGTCGATTATGTTGAATTGAAGTAATGATTCCTCACACAAATTCTAAAACAGGGAAACAAATTACAATATTTCAAGGTACAAATGATAAGGGTGTGAATTGCTAATTAGCATATAAAAATGATAAAAAATGTTCTCCTTATGATATCTACCATTCTCTGTAGGGAAGCTGTTGCCCATTCTAGTTCTTTATTTTATGATTATATCGATGTATACTTTGCTGTGTGTGATATTTCACTGGCGTGACTCACATAACAATTTATTGATGTACAAAGGATGGATGGATGGATGAAAGAACGGTGGAGAGTGTGATAGGTGGATACATGGGTGGAGGGGTGGGTTCGTCAGGCTTGGTCAGTCTAACCAGAACAGACAGACACAAACACATTTAGGTGGCTGTTTTTATCTGCACTGTCCCATTTCTTGGTAAATGTCAGTGACTGAGAGTTCCAGATTGGGATGAGCTGCCCACGCTGCTCATTCTGTAATTAGAGAGGAAAAGCAGGATGAGTGTGTGGAGGAGAGAGAAGAAATGAATCAGTGCAGCATTGAACAGCTGTGCCATGTTTGAGTGTGTGTGTGTGTGTGTGTGTGTGTTCTGTTTTGCCAGTATGAAAGTATATCTGAAACCATGTATGGACATTTGCATCTGTATGCATATTGCTCCAATTAAACAGAGCCAGCACAACACCTACTTTAAAACACACACACACACTCCTCTTCCCTCTCATTACCTGGATCTGGGGCTTTTTTTCAGGCAGCTTTTCAGGGACACTACAAAATTGACTGAGCACACAAACACACACACACACACACACACACACACAGCACGTACCTCTTCACTGGGTGCTCACACTCCCACACTATCCTGCAGCCAAATTCATGCAAACACCTGTACACATAAACACAGAAAACACATCGTCCCTTTTTAGTTTTCTGTGCTTTGCTCTCTCTTTTGCACACTGTTGAGTAGCTTTACAGAATGTCATGCTATCTGTTAGCATTAACATAAAAAAAAAACAAAGCGAGTACATGGTTTTTTTTTGAAAGGTAAACCATTTTCTTATTTATCACACACAAAAAATGACTACTCTGGTCTTAAATCTTCAGTTTCAGACATCATTCCTAATTGGGATATCAATAAAAAAAATATGTCGGGTTAAACATGTACACTCACATGAGGGAAGAAAAGGTGGCAAATGGTAAAATGATTTCCCAAACTTTCTGTTGTTTACAGGAAACTTACAAACATCTTGCATACAAACACTCAGGATAAGATCTCAGAAATGAACATGGTGAGTACTGATAACTGAAATATGGTCAAAACTACGAAAATAGGACCCCCGGTTTAAAAAATTAGAATGAGTCTTCATGCTGATGTTGATGCTGATGGGATTAAGAATCAGTGACACGTGGCGCAAACCACAGTCAAGCTTAATATGGGCACAGAGGGTGTGAGAGCTGACCAGAGACACTGACAGGCTGAATTTAGAAGGGAAATATGTAATACAGTCAGACTGTGTGGTAATGCTGACCTTGGTTGTGACCAAGTAAATCTCTTGTTTTTATTTTCTTCTTCTTAAGGCGGTGTCCCAAGTACATCACAGTGCTCTAAAAGTCATATGTGGAGTGTATACGGAGGAAAATGATGTCATAATGTGGGAGGTGTAGAATCACCAGCAGGAAATATACAGCCCCTTACATTTTTTGGGTAAGCCGCTACTAAAAGTGGGTGGGCCATCTTTTCTCTGAAAAACTGACTTGTGAAAAGTTAGAAGAGCAAATATAGGCAAACTGAAAAATGAGCAACCAGTTTACTTTGCAACATTCTGCATCACAAAAGCCATAACAGTAAAAAAACTGCCTATCTAACATGCTCAACCAACAGAGCATCAGTCTATAAAGGCTGTACACAACAGCAGCAGACAAAAGATGGTCTTTCCAGGCCTGTCCAGTCTAAGATACAGTATATTTACACTCAGCTCTTCATGGGCTCTACAGCACACAGCGCTGTTAATTAACTATTTTATTGCACCAAGTGGCAACTGAACATAAACCCAGACAGTAGAGAAAGTGTTAACTTAGAGTTATGTTACATGTGCGATTTCATTATAGCCTACAGCCATTGTTGCTTCATTGTACAGAAAACTGCATCCTTACACTCTATTCTATCAAGAAAACGATCCATACCACTGTGATGAGAAGCACCTTGGTTTTCCATTCTTGACTGTGCAGGGAAATTCATACAAATTTGGCTGTGAATGTGGTTCATAAATGGCGCAGAAATCAGCGGGTGAACCCATAGCTGTGGGAACATGACTTCAGTTGGGGGTGCCGGGGTGCTGACTATAAAACACTCCCTCCCCAAAAGATGTTTGAATTTATTAAATAGTTGATAGTTGGTCCAAGTGCAGCAGAAATGAAAAGTGTGTCTCCCCACTGAGAGAGACGCTCTGGGCATTTACACGTGAAGCACAGCAGTGTAACTTCATTGATTATTTAACTTTGCCAACATGCTGACAACATCGGTCAGGATCTAATTAATTAATTAATGTTCCTCTATACATCCTAAAGGTCACACACACACTGTCCAGGTTCATACAGTGAAATTGTTTGGAGTTAAGCAGCCCTCCTTCTGATAAATCCTGAGCACCATCAGAGCCGGCTAAAATATTACATCAGCTAAAAGTTTAATTCTGTTTTCTCTGGAGAGTTTCCTCTGTCCTGTGAAATTGATAACTATATTTCTGGACCAGCTCATAAACAACAGGAAAAAAAAAATAACTGCAACAACACAAATAGGCCTTACAGGCTGCAGCACCCCCAGAACCCCTGCTTCCCGCAGCTACGGATGAACCTGCATTAGGCTGACCAGGAGAAAGCGGTATACTAGCAGGGAGCGAGCAGCCAGGCTGACTGTGTGGGCTGATGAGCCTGGTGGGCTCAGTCAAAGCCAGAGGAGTTTTTTTCCTCCTCAACTTTATTAAATAACACATTTAAATCTTTGTGTAGCTATTGTTGTACCGTTAACATTACATTGCAAGTGTATTGGACGAATCACATCATAGTGATAACTTGAGATCACAACCTGTCTGACAGCCTTTGACAGGGTGCTGTGATTATATCGGGTGTGCCAGCTTGAGATTTAGATGGTACAAGCACATCCTGGTAAAACTATGACTACACAAGTGGCACAGCGGCTTCATATTCACACACACACACACACACACACACTTCTGACAGGTGCAACAGCGCACCATATGGATAGAAGTATACAGACACCAATATTCTCAGTAACGTTAAAAATGACACCAACTTTCCATAACCTGTTCTTCCCCTTCTCCTTTTGACAAAGTTAGGTTTTATAAAATAGGCAATGAATGAAAAGTGCAAAGCAATAATCACCGTTGAAGTTCTTCTCTACACGTTCAACACTGTGGTGTCTCTGTCTTCTGGGTATATAAATAAGTAGAGGACGGTCTGTACATTGGCAATGCACTTGGCTTTTAGCTCAATGGTCAGCACAGTCATCTATGATCTGGGAGACTCAGGTTTGAGACCCTGTGTGGGGATATATACTTTGTAAAATAGTTGACTTAACACTTCAATTTCCTAAAATTAAAAGCCTAATAAAAACAAAAACTGGATTTTTATGCCTATTTCCACTTTATTTGAATATAAATACAACTGCTGGGCGCATCTCTACTACTTGGCACTTGTTGAGGAGAAACTGGCGCAGGGTGTGCAGGTGTCTTGGTTGAGAATGATGGCTGGACTTGAACTGAATCATAGTCCTCCTGCATCTCACAACGTCTTTTTGTGACTGCTTTGTTTCGCCATGGTTTTTATCTTAACTGTCAGTAAAAGCATGTAGCTAGTGGACAGTAGGCTTCTGCTCCTCATACATGGGCCGTACACTGAGTGAAAGAGGAGAAGCGATATGCTGTTTACAATCAGACATTTGTGAAATGCACTGCTGCTTAGAAAATCTGACCTATCAACATGGTCATATTGGTCACATAATCACATTTGAAACAGTAGTCACTGACTACTATTCATTGGATGAACCAGAAAAAAAGGAAGCCTTCTGATTAGGTAACCAATGTTACGTATTTTTCACCTGCTTGAGGGTTTTGTATTCAAGTCAGTCATCAACAAAAACACTTTTGCAGGGCATGTTTTCATCGTGTGGTAAAGCCACGAGAATATCAGAGGACATGACTGCACATCAGTGATTTATTGCCATGCATCATTGACCTGGCCTGAGCAGATGAGCGATGCAAGTGGAAATCCAAGTGGTGCTTGACAATAAAGTAGCACTGAGCCAGTTGATGACTGGCTCACCTCTGCTCCCAGTTCAGCACAATCAACATTACAGTTTTGTTTTTTTTTGGTTTGGTGTTGAGGGGCCATCTTTCTCTGGACAGGGCACTGTTTAGTAGACACTTGTGTTGAGACACATTAAAACCAATGGCTTTTGGGCTAATAAGAGACTCACAATCTCACTCAGTACAGGGTTTTTTTTTAGCCTCATGATGTGATTCTGGTTTTTTTTTTAAAAATGGTTGGATGATAGCATCTTTCCAGTCTTTTCAAGGGCAACTCTTCCTAATTCATTCAACAATACCAGAAGGAGGTCAAAGAAGTTGGTGAAACTCAAGAATGATCTCAGTCCATTCTATTCCATATTTCAATATTTTAATGACTCAAACAATGTGACTGTCAATTTATGCTGTAGTCGTTTTTTAAACCTTTTTTTTTTTTTTTTAATCTTAAATCCCTAGTCAGCAGTACTTCAATATCAGTGCCCGGATCAAATTCAGCCTTCATTTCACTAAACTTACATTTCCTTCTTATCACATCCTTCTCTGTGGGTATAATGTACTACACAGTTTCCCCAACCACTGTTTCAGTCCCAAGCTGAGGAAACCTCCGTTAAAATAATCATTCCTTTGATTGTGCACTGTATGTAAGCTGAGCCTAACTAAAGTTTTCAAAGAGCTGGCAAAGTTACAGTGAAGTATCGGACAGGTGAGTGAGAACGAGGCTGGAGTTTAAGATTTGAATTAAAGAACTCATCTGTTTGAAGTGCTATGCTAAATGTGTCGAGGGTAATGATTTTGCTAATCTGATTGACTGGGTCAAACCCAAGCGTGGGTCAGAGTTCAAACGTTTATGTTACACTGATGTTTCATGATGACCAAGGAATGCTACACCCACAGAAAGAGACAGCAGTTGAATAGGTGGTGAATCATAGTCAGTTGGATTTTTCAGCTCATTAGCTTACCTGAATCAAACTAAAAGCTCTACTTATCATATGTGTTTTAACAATAGCTCAAATGACTATATGTAATGTGAAAAGGTGTCACTTGTAGTGATGAACCCACAGAGAATTATCACCAGCTCTGCAGTTGCCCTCAGCTCAATGGAGCATTTTAGCTTCTTTCAGCTCATTGATTTCGTTTTACGGCCCACATCTTTCCTGTTTTGGTTCAGTCTCACTGCTCTCAGCCTAGTTTCCAGCAGCAGCAGTAGCAGCAGCGGGCAGCTGCTTTCAGTGAAAAATCTCTGATAAACCCATTGAACAGTACCTGCTCAGCACCAAACAGCAGACACAGTTAGTGACTAGCTGGTGAACATAGTGGAGTATTTAGCTAAACAAACAGACTGTTTTATTTTGCCAAAGAGTAACACCATGTCTACACAGCAGGTGTAGCATGAGCAGCATGCTTAGCAGAGCAACAGCAGCCAGGGCTCTGTATGTCTACACTACAAGTGTTCAGGTAAAGTGTTGATCGTACGTCACCTCACATTTTGGAGACACTCAGAGCCCAATACACAATGACTGTAGTTATGCACATAAAATGGTGGTAGATGGTAAGCGGTTATGTGCGTGTAGCACAAGCCGATATGCAGGCTGTGCAGACAGCTGTATTGATTAACATAGAAGTGTACTGTTCTGTGAGATGTGCATGACACGGGCAATTGAAAAGCACAGCTGAGATGCTTTCAGTGTAAATCAGTGATTGTTTACTTCTCCGTGAATGTGGCTTTGTGTCTGCTGTGTTAATTGGCCGCCTAATGTTTGCTAACAAACTGTCAAAAATATTACAGATTCATAAGGTAATAATATGGATTTACACTCATCAGGCTGGTACAACTCCACATGGATGGTCATGTGTTTGCTGTGTTAATTGGCAATCATTTGCTAGCACATTAGCCATAACACTATAAGTTTATGAGGTGATAATACGTTGGAGTTTCTGTTTTTAAGTTGTTGGAGAATTATTTTGCCCCCAAGAAGCCTGTAAGTCAGTTAATGCAGCCATTAATTAACATTTATTAGCTGCAGCTGTGTCTATGCTGCTGTGACACCGTTTAGATAGATAGCAATCATGTATCTTTGGAACAAGCAGAAAACAAATACCCATAAAATACACCATAATTTTATGTTGTTATTATCTATGATTTATTTATTCTTATGCGTTTTGGTAATCAGCGTTGTTTGAGGATGGGGCCACTGTAACTTCCATGTTTTATAGATGGATAAAATGAAGCTTTTAAATATATATATCTTGTTATAGTTATATTTGTTTACTGTTGAGCCATGTGTATTTGATGTCATAATGGTTTTTTTTTCATTATCTACCATTAGATAAACATAACTGACCTTCAAGTTTTCAAGTTCCATTTTATTTTAGTTTTCTACTCAGAAGAAGAAAATCCAGAAGCACTTTATAATCAAATACAAGGGTAAAGTATTGCAAAATCACTTACAGCAGGTTAGTCAAAATGCTCAATGTTTGTTTGTGTTTTTACAAGGCATTCTATTAAGTTAAATGGAAGTAACCATTTCACTGGAATCATTTTGAGATTGGGGGCAAAGTAGAGAATGGCTTACCTTTCTGGATAATTCACTACCGACTGAATGTTGTGCGCCCACCAAGAACTTACAGCATTCTTCTAATGCAATTGTGATGATTTATGAACAAATGAATTGGTACCCCAACTGTCAGCAATGTAATGAGGATGCGAAACAACATAATGAGTTGCTCCAACCTGGTTGTAATAAAACGCTATAATCTTTCCTTTGAGTGACAAAGGCCAGAAGTGTTAATGAGTTCACCAGGAGCACCTGGACGCAGCAGAAGTTACCTACATGTATAGAAAGTGGCATTAATTGGGTTTGAGATTCTTGTCAGTGTTTTTTGCATTCATTACCAAGACCTTTGAGCTAATAATGTGTTAGGTTCAATGAGAAGTTCTTATTAAAACACAGCCTGGAATCCAATAGGTGACCGTGTTTATCGGAAAATGTGAGTCACTTTGTTTCATATGGCGATACTTTTTCTGGTTATTTCTCCTTTGTGGATATTTTGTAGCTTTAGTAAGTAATTAGTTGTACAGCGTGTGTTCAATAAAGTTGTTGTTCTGTGTGTGGGCATTGACATTTACCAAGAAACTGGGCAGCAGTGATAAACCCAGCTCTGTAGATATGTGTGTGTGTGTGTGTGAGAGAGAGAGAGAGAGAGAGAGCACAAGTATGAGTGTTTCTGCCTGCCTCTGTTGATGGCTAAGATACAGTGACTTAGCATTCCTGACACAGCCCATCTCTCACTCGCTCTCCCCTCCATCCATTCTGTCCTGAATGCAGGACACTAAACATATTTTCCTTGCATCGTCTTTGTTAATACAGTCAAGGTCTTTGGTATATTGAGTAATGAGACAATTAAAGGGGCTATGCAGCATTTTAGTATTCCAGTTCTATAAAGTTAGGGGAGCCTACAAGAGACAAATGAAAAAAAATAATGGTTAAAAAAAGGCTGAGATATCCAGACTTCTAGTCTCTCATGTGGGTCAAGCTCCAAAAACACTGGGTCCTACACTTCCAACATTGCACCTTGATATCATCTTCTAATAAGACCCTTTCTAGTCAGGTTTCCATCCAAAATAAAAAAAAAATGAAGAAGATGGTGCAATGCAATGACATAATTAATAGAGCGTCAGTCAAAGCTGAAGTGATGGAAAATGTGACATACATCCTGGTGATGGAGAGCATCATGGACAATGGAAATGGAGCGTCTTGCTTTCGGGAGGCAAGATTGAGATTTGGTTGTAAATGATCAAATTCAAACAAGACAACTTTGTGCTGTTTTTCATTCATGTCGTTCAGATTTCTGCTCTAGAAATGACACTGGAACCTCTTACATAGTTCTAATATGTAAATCATAATATTACCTCTTTGCAAAGATCATTTTCACACCACTAGTTATGCCCAACCAGAAGGGCTTGGAGTCCCACTGAGTTTCATGTACTGCTGATCCATGAAAAAGTTATATTGCAGGTTTCACACAAATATTAACAAAGTCAGTTCTCTCTCTCTCTGGTACATATCCTTAACATCTGTTTCAGTGAAGGCAGCACTGGAGTGCTGGATGTTGCTTGACCTGCAGCTGAATACAAACAGACAGTACATCCATACTGTTCTATTGCATATAAAGTACCACTGTACAAATAAACTTCATTTAATTTGATTAAAACCTACATTTAATGAGTAACAAGGTGTAATTGTAACATTCAACATTAATAATAATAATAATAATAATAATAATAATAATAATGACACAGCAGTTGGGAGATCACTTGGGCTGTCATGGATGCACATCAAACGGTGACCCATCAGTACCAGTACCGGGGCAGGGCGGAGTGCAAAGTGTATTTCTTTCTTGCTTGCTTGTTTCTCTCTTTCTATCTTTTTTTTCTGTATTTGTTATCTCTGGAAATTATTTATTTTTTGTATTTTTTATTTATTTATTTTTTCAACACCCCCCCCAGACAATGTGGCACCCTAGGCGACCGCCTATATCACCTATGCCTGAAGCCGACCCTGATGGACCTTACCGAGTTCAAGAACTGAAACACACTATATTACAGTCATTACAATGCCAGAACTTGGCTATTATTTCATTATTTCCACTCATTCCATAGCCCTGTAATTGAAAAGGTTACCTACTTCATGTTCTACTTCATACTTTTAATTGTCTTCATTGGTAGCTGTCAGCAGACGCCCTGCATGTCTGCCAGGCAGCAGTGAGGGCTTAACTGCTGCTTTATTCCGCAGTGGTCCTGCTCTCTGGCCTCGCTGTCTCTCCCTGGGTGTCTTGTAATGAAGCCACAGGCAATAAGCACTAAACACACTGTCAATGAGGAAACTCATCCAGCCGTCACTCACTCCCCCTCCTCTCCTCTCATTCTCTCTGTTATTCATTCAGTTGGGCTCTCGCTCTCCCCTCCTCTGCTTTATCCTCTCATCCTGTCTGTATGATTGAAGCAGCAACATTTGAATCTTTATTATGCAGCGTCTTGACAGAACCCTCTGGCTCACCATTGTACACACACACACACACTCACACACAGTAGAGCAGTGCGTGTGTATGTTTCAAATATGTTTTCTCATGTGTCGAGAAAAAAAAAATCTTTAAACTTCTTTCTGATGATTGTCTCATGCAGTTAAACGTGCACACATGTGCACAACTTAAAATACACATCTTTGTTCTTGGAAATGTGTTGTTATGTTAATCCACTTCCATAACACTTCCATATTTGCTAATGTAAGACCACTGTGGGCTGAAGTGTTATGAGTAAAGTGAGAAACAGTGAAACAGTCTCTGATTTTTCCACAAAAACACCATAAACTTTGTGGAAGGCTGCTTGATGTCTTACAACCTATAAGGCCCTGGTGACAACAAAAATGGATCCAATGCACCTCATATAGTGGACTACCTGTTCTGATGGTCTGGGTTACTTTAACTTTTCTATTGTCTAATGTACTAGGAGAGCTGGATACGGTGCCAGCACTAAGCTTTCTGCCAATTTGTCCCACTGGCCACTCGCAATAATGCTTAGGTAGTATGTGCTCGGATAGCAATTTCCATTTAAGGGAATGGATGCAATCTTTGAGTCTGTTATCCAGTTCTAAAAATACATCCATGGTTGTAGGTCTGATAAACATGCAGCCTATAAATGTTTTGGGTGAAAGTAAGCATCTGCTTTCCCCTTCTTTTTTTTCTTTTCACCTTAGACAAATTGTCTAAATGTAGATCTGGGTCAGCCCAAATCCAGTCCAAGATAAACTGACACAAAGATTATGAATGGACTACAGGCAAAATAAAAGTTTTGCATTGATACCTCTTGAACATCTGGCAAGAGTGTGAGCATTGTATCATTCCACTCCATATCCAATACTTCTTGGTTGCATTTACACTCATAGCTATATGACTTACCCATGAAATATTGAAATATTGCGATTGAAGTGTCCCTCCACTACAATCTAGTTTTCTTCTTGTTCCTACAGTCGGATGTTCTTCTCTTCACTGTGCAGAATGACGTATGTGCAGAGTTTGTTTTCGCATTCATCTGCTGACAGCGGAAAGTTTCTCTGCACTCAGAAAATGTCACTTCTCTGCGCTCATACCTACCATTTCAGTACCTATGAGAAGGATTTGTGACATCGCAACTAGTCTGTAGATCAATCATGGTCCAGTATTCAACTTAGACAAGTGCAATGGGGAAATCCTCCAGTGCACAAACACTGAGAATGGACTATACAGTAGTGCAAGTGGGAGACATCTTGTGTTCAGCAGTTAAACTTTTGAAATGAACAACTTTTTCTTATTCTGGAATTTCTAATGAGGGAGAAGGAGAGATATCATTTTAAGGATTTTGACAAGATAAGACCTTTTCTGTGGAAAGAAAAACATATCAGACACAAATTATTGTTCCAAGCAGAGTTTTTATATGTCTTTAAACATGTCTGGAGGGGATATTTAAGCGTTAATGGGTGAAAAGTTCTAAGCTTCACCTATGACACTCACCGATATGTGGGAGTATGACCCCTCTAAACACATCACAGACAGTAACACATTCATCATTATGCATTCAAAAAAAATCACTCTGCTGACTATATTATGGCCTTTGGTAAAGTACTTGAATCCAGTGAGCTGTGTAAAGAAAGCTTTCAAAGGCAAATGACGGTCATCCAGCTGAGCTGGTGAATGGGAGAGTGAGAACACACTGAGAGCAGCTGGATTTCCAGGATCACAACATAATAAGATTACATGAGAATCCATCTTGTCGGGCTTCAAGTTATGCACTTTGGTCCGAACCACCAGTGGTTCAGACCAATCAGCGTCTTATGAGGATTCTTGCATGATCTCACAAATCCAGCTACCTCCCAAGGTAAGATGATGATAGGCAGATAGGTCATCCAGTCACCTGCCAAGTATTTTTTGAAAAACCCTACCCTTTTCCAAACAGTTTCCAAGGACGACTTCTCAGATGGTTCTGTGTAACACATCAGGTTAGCCCTGCCCAACGTAACCCTACCATCTCCTGAACTACCCTGTAGTTGATATGCATGGATACTGGAGGAATATTAAACTGTTTCCAATCAAAAGTATGACATTTAATCATTCAATATTTGTTTTTTTGGCTTTATACCATTCATAGCAGTCATTCACAGTTGCTTTACTTTCAGATCACAGCGACAGTCAACTTCTAAAGACTTAAAACTTACTTGGAAATCCATCGGAGTGAAGAACTTATTGTCTATATGTCATGGAAGTTACATCATTGCACGGTCTTGCAGATGCGGGCAGCATAGCATGTCTGAAGAATTCCTAGAGTTGGTGCTTTCAGTGACATCCTTGACAACTAATTTGAAAGTTGGCTGCTGAACAGCAAACCTTTTAACGTAAGAAAGAATCAAATCCATACCATGTTCCCTTATTGTTTATATTCTGATGTTGATTTTCATACAATATACTGTTAGTGCAGTTATGTCCATCAGAAGACAGGAATGAATGCAGTCGTAAAAGTCATGTTGTTATTCTATGTCATGCATCCAGTCATTCCAGTCTCTGCAAGTGAACATCAAACCAGTGGCCGCCTGTAAGGCAGGAATTCAATCTAAAAATACAGTACATGCTATGCTTGGGAATATGATCAGCGCTAATATATATAGATTATATGCTTAGTGTATGGTTATAATTATGGCCTTTCAACAGTAATGCTTGAGAAGTGCTATGTGTATTTGATAGCTGTATTGCCTACGCTCACATTTCATTGTTAGTTCAGTCACTGATCATTCTCTTACTCTCCCACCTGCGTTTTGTTTTTACAACCTCTGATCTCTGCAGCCTTCAAAAGGAACATGTGCTCCTTGTTTCAAAGGAAGGCATTAGTGGGACGAGCCCCATATGCATATGTCATGTATTACCATTCCATTATATTCATAAAAAATATATATAAATCCCTAGTTTTCTTTGACAGACCCAGAATGTTATTGAACAACACAAACCACAGTTCCTGAGATAAATCCAGAATCCTTAAAGCCTTGTTAACACATGTGAATTAATATATATATATATATATATATACGTGTGTGTGTGTGTGTTTGTGTAAGTAAACTTTGCTGTACAGTAGAAGTGATTTTTAACCCCTGTGATTGTATTTCCCATTTCAGGAAGCTGGACATGACATATCTTCTTGTCATTTTTTGTATGTCAAAAAAGTATAAAGGCATTTTGTTTTGTATGAAAATGTAATTATATGAAAATATACAATAATAGAGGGTAAAATTAACACACGTTAACATATAACTGATTCACACAGTACAAATTGAGCAAAAAAAAAAGCGTTTTATGTAATTTCTATCTTTTTTTTTATTTTTATTATTATTTTTTTTATTATTATATGCTCATCCAGATGATTAGAATTTTTTTTAAAGGCCCAGCACAGACCCAGCACTATGGGACACATACAAAGCAGTGCATCTCAGTGAATCTTATGTACATGTTTTTCCTCTGTAAAATGACAGGGATTTCATTAATCTGCAGGTATTGAGAGTCGGGGGGTGTCGGCCTCCGTGTTCTTAATCCATACTTGTGTTTTTAATGCAGCATGATACTTTTCTGAATAGTATGACTAGTTAATTTAATGGTCATATTAGCAACGGCTGTTATCTGAATATAGATAGCAGAGAATGGTTTAGCCAAGAAAATCACTCTGGAAAAACATTTGCAATCATAAGGATCATAATTCAACAAGTGCTGCAGCCTCTAACAGCAGTGTCATTGAGATAAAGTGTAAATATTGTTTTTAATGAATGAATGAATGTTTTTTTAAGCCTTTAAAAAGAACGCCTCCCGAGAGCTGAGAGTGGCTACACAATTCACTCCTGAGATTTAGATGTCTTATATGTGTTATAACTTAAACATAAGCTTTTCTGCATTTATTCAGACATTTATGTGTATCTTTGCAGTGGTATAATACCCACACAACACCTGAAAACAGCAGCAGTAAAAAAAAAAAAAAAACCCTCACATTGGAAAAAATCTCCAATCTCTTTTTTTTTTCTGATGATATTTGATCCACACACACAAATCTACAGAGATCTCTCTCTTCCCTCTATAAAGACAGATGATATCAAGGTGAATATGAATATAATCAAAAAAAAAAAAAAAAATAATATGCTGTCTCAGGGTTAGAAATCAAATTTCCTGAGGCGTACAGAGAGGTTCATTTCCACAGCACTGCCACTTCACTGCAGTCCAGCCAGTCACAGCTCCAGCTGACAGGCTGGAAGACAGAACACAAGACTTTATCAAGGCCAAACGCACACAACCCCATTAGAGCTCCAACAGAACAGCCTTATTGCACCACAGTGGTTATTGGTGGGAATCAATGACAACTATCTGATTCCCTCCCCTTTATTTAATCCACTCCCTCCATAACCTTCTCCCCTTGCTATTAAACCGCCTGCCACAGCAGTGATCTCATCACCATAGACTAATAGTGTAATCTTCCAAAGCAGGGTCTAATATCAATGAGAGCACAGTTATATTCATATAAAATCCATTACTGGTTGCCTCATTCTTCACTGACCAACAATATTGGACAAATCAGTATAGTGGTGCAAATTGTATTAACTCACCACGGGTTAACGAATTATAGGCCGAATACAGTTGGAGGCATCCCATTATGTACTACACATGAGTGGAGGTTTGGCATAGGACGGCAGTGCAGCTCCTGCAGCCGTTTTCCATTACTAAAGCTGTCTGCCTGTTGAGACTATTATTCACGCAGAGTAAAGAGTACACCCAGAAATTAGAGGGTTATTCAAAGGGTTCCCTGCTCAGCCAGTCATGCAGCATCTTAGGAAAAAGGAACCCACAGACAGCTCTGTGTTATGGTTGTAACATGCAGCAGCAGCGTAAAGATCTGAAATCAGATCATGTAGGCATGAATATTGTAACTGTTTCATTGTATTGTTTGTTAAATTGAATGAAATTAATTAAGTGGGAGAAAAAAAAGTCAGAAATGTCATTAACTAAATGCAACATTTATTTAAAGGTCAGCTCCATAATTTTGTCACGGTGCTTTGATAGTGATATATAATTCTGATGTCTGCTGTGAGGTGGGAGGAAATTTGAGGTCTTTGGCAGCACTATTGGATATATTTTGTGCGAGATAATATGAAGCGTTACTTTAGTTTCTGTTAGCAATCTCTTACATATTTGCAGTTGCAATTTAGTAGTATAGAAAATGCTACTAAATTGCAACTGCAAATATGTTTGGCAGGAATGATGTTTTCTGTTGACATCGTAAGTAAAAGTAAATGAATGAATCAAGTGGCATATTTTTGCCATTTGAGGGCAAAAGAACTCCTAACGTTTTCAAATATACATTTGTTGTAGCTACCAACAACTGGCACCCACTGCTAGCACCATGTATAACTTTAGCAGACTGCTGCTACTATGAAAAGTTAACTGAGTATGTAATGTGTGTGTTATGGGATTAGACTCATTGACTGTCTCAGTGGTCATTTTCAAAAAAAAGAATGTCATAAAAAGTGTTCGACTGTAGCCGGGTGATAAAGGTTGAGACATCCAGCCGAGATGAAGCAATATTAGCATTCATTTGGAGCCAAATGGACGTCCAATATTCTCTCTCACTTTAGCTGCGCTTCGGTTTGGTCTCGACCAACTCCTGAGAAACATATCTGTCTCTTTAGCTGCTAAACGCTCCACTATGTTCACCAGCTGGTCTCTAACTGTGTCTGTCTGCTGTTGAGAAGGTAGTGTACAGTGGGTTTATCAGAGCTTTTTAGCTGACTACTGCTGCTGAAAATGAGATTGATGAGAGCAGTGAGACTGAACCAAAGCATAAATGTGCTAAAAAAAAAAAAAAAAAACCTTAACAGCTAAAAGAGGCTAAAAAAGCTCATAGTCATTGTTATTTTAGGTATTATTTTTATAGAAACTATTTGTTAGAGGAGCTTTAAATCAATCATGTTATATGTTTGCATTCATCCCTGCCTTCTACATAGTATGTTCATATGTCAAGTGTCAGGTTTGTATAGTGTAGTGTAAAGTATCTCATCTAGTAGGCAGGGTTGACCTTTTGATTATTGAAGGATGATCACCATCTTTCCATATCTGTAAAGCCACTCTGTGTAGGATCTGAGCATATCTTTTGTCTTACTTTAACAGTTAGTTCTGGGGGTGACTGTTTCTTTATTTTGAGTGTAAAGGGAGCATACAGCTATCTTTACCAACCCTGGAGGTTAAGGCCAGTGAGTAAGCCTAAGAGAAGTATTTCTATTTTTTTTTTTTTTTTTTTGCATTGGCTATGTGCCACATTAATCTGTATGGCTCACACAACACAACCATTGTGGAGCACAGTGAATGCCTCATAGACTTCCAGTATGACAGACGCTTCAAAGAAACCCTCTGATTTGTTAAAATCCTTCATGTACTGGGCTGACTGTTGGCTGCGACTCTCCGTGTATAGAATATTTTGCAGCAAATTACATGCATTATGTTGAGTAATTATAGGCCACTGGCACTACAGAATATATAGCATGAAGATGGAATACAAACGAGATTTTATTATATAGTCTGACTCATTTTGGTTTAATTTTTTTTTCCAAGGAAAACCTACCAGACCGAGCCATGTCATTTATGATTCTCGAACATTTTAGCTTTGCGGCGCCAACCACTTTTCCCTTTTGACTTCTGAGAGAATGTTAGTGGCCTTACTGCCAGTATAGCACATGTTAAGGTGCATGCATGGAGCACTGGCAACAGCAGTCTTCAAGGGACTGATGAGATTCATGTTCAGATGGAGTCATTCCCAATGCAAAGTTAACCAACATTCAACAATCTACCAGAAACTCAACACCACTTTTTGGCCCGTTAATTGTACATATTGCATTGCATACCTTATATACCGTGTTGCCAGTTTTCAAATCATAAAGTCTTCAGTGTTAGAGGCAAAGAAGTCATTTCTTCCCAATTCACAGGACACGAGGGGTCGTTAAATGGTTTGATGAGTATGATAAAGACGTGAATCATATGTTATGGTCTTCACAGTCACCATACCTTAACCCAGTTGAACAACTATGGGAGATTTTGCACTGACGTGTTAGACAGCGCTCTCCACCACCATCATCAAAACACAAAATGAGAGAATATCCTTTTGAAGAACGGTGTTCCTCAGCCTTGGCATTGATTCTACGAGCCTCTGGAACTCTTGTGCGGGGATGAACACCATTCTTGGTGATAATAGGCATAGAATGGAGAGTAAAATCAATCGGCCTAATCATAGAATTTAGCCTCTATTAAGACATGGTGTATGATAAATACTATTTTATGTAATGAACACCTCTGTTGAATAAAGCCACACTTTAAATGTAGCCTCTAAATGTTTGAAAACACAGGCCTACTTGTGCAGTAGCTTATTCACATGATGACAGTTGTTACATATTACATTTATTTACCACACTGGTCATTTCAGTATTTAATCTAATTGATGTTAACAGGGGAAAAATAGCTCAGCTTTCATCAATTTCAGTGATTGCAGGTCAGTCTGTATAAGTAGCGCTGTTGATTAGCATGTAAATCTTTTTTTTTTTTCCAGGTTCCAGCAAATTCCACATTTTTCCAGTCACCAAGTATCTTGAGATGAGATCCACCACAAACATCCCTGCACGACCTAATCAGTAGCATTTCAATAATTTACTGTCATTCAGTGTTTGGAGAATATTTTTTAATGCCTCTTTGTCTTTCTGCCATTTTCTCCTCTGCTTTTCACTCTCAAGCCTCTTAGAACTCCTCCTCCCTACTCCTAACAGTTTTTCATTGTAGGAGCTCTATTAAGGGCTGAGATGCTTTGTGA
This sequence comes from Euthynnus affinis, assembly GCA_029490765.1. Lineage (NCBI taxonomy): Eukaryota > Metazoa > Chordata > Actinopteri > Scombriformes > Scombridae > Euthynnus > Euthynnus affinis. Next base: position 31,602,220 of record CM055846.1, read on the forward strand.
ATAACATTTATCTTTACCAGGATCTAGTCTTAAGTGTAAGGGGAAATTCTTAATTAATTCTAGAATTTCGTTTTCTAGGAGCAACTCTTTGGACTAGGACACTTAATGAATACAGCCCTTGGAGGTCATTGCCACAGTATAGACTTAGAAGCTCTCAACAAGGCGAACCAGAAGAAAGAAGTCCGTACTAGGTGCCGCTGTTTAGTGTCTATAATTTTCAGTCTACCTCTGTGTCCAGTTTCTGCCACCCATTCTCTGTCTGACATCTACTCTCCCTTTGTTTTCTTCCTGTCCACCTCCCTCTTCATTCTGTTTCCTCTCAGTCTATCTGAATCCACTCTCTCCGTGTTCTATCTGTCTCACTCTTTCATTCTGTAATGCATGATCTCATTCTTCAACTCACTTTTTCCACCTCACTCCATCCCTCTCCCTCTCTCTCTCTCTCTCTCTCTCTCATCCTCTCATCCTTCCTCTTGCTGGGATGCGGTTACCATGGCAAAATAGGCATACTCTGTTGAAGTGGTACTCAAGCTAAATGGCTAGAATTGGAAGTAAAGTGCATGTGTGAGCCTGTGTGTGTGTGTGTGCCTGTGTGTTCGTGAGAATGTTCAAAAACACATGCAAGCTAGTGTTACTGCAGGGGATCGGGTAGTGTATGAAAGAGTTTGCATTATGTGTGGAGAAAGGAGGAGACAGACAGAGGAGTTGTGGACTGTCAGGTTATGCAATGGAACAGCCTTGAAGGATGCCTGCTCCTTTTACATCTACACATTAAAACCCTGCTCACTCGCTTTTCTCTTTTACCTCCTTACGTTTTTTTGACCCTCTCCCCTCAGCTCTCCCTTTCATTCATCCATGTGGCATGCTAACATTAGTAGCAGCTCTGCAATGTGCCGATGTGCCCCTGAACCATGCTGAGAGGTAACTATAGCAATGCCTTTTTTTTTTTTTTTTTTTCTCTTGAGGTGATGTGATGACGACAACAAATTCCGGAGTGTGTGTGTGAGGGATTTCACTGATATTAAAACATTAGCTATAACAGTAGTGGCTCTGAAGGCATAGGTTTTTATTATTACAGCACAAGTCTTCCACTATGATTGATTATTGATCCCATGTTTCAGACCCAAACCAAAAATGAATGTATTCCACAAACAGGCATTGTGTGTGTATCAAAGTGATATATATTATTTTATTTTTCGGTGCCATACAGCTCCATTGTTGTCCAAAAACTATACACTGGCTGACATATTCCTTTAACACCATGAACACACACACACATATATTTTTATTTTGACTCAATCTCACACACACACACCGTCCTGCTGCCATAAATACTCACGAGAGCACCAAATGTGGATTCATCCGCCGCTGAAAATAGTCCCCAACAAATGTCCTCTTTCCTCCTACTTTTTTCAGTCCTTTTGTTAGAATGCATCAGTAGCAACCAATGGGCTCGGAGCAGAGAGACATGGTGGGGAAATCAGAAAAGAGAATGAGATGAACTATGAAGTCGTTGGTTATGGTTTTTTTCATGGGATCGGGAATTTAGTTCCAGTCTCCATTAGAACCAACTGTTCCACCTGTGTGATGCTCACATGAGGTATAACATTCAAAGGCTACCAGTACTATAAAATAGTATGCTATGAACATGAAATATATGTATCACATAGGTAGACTCATCTTTTTGGTCATTGTGCTCAAAAGCTTAAAAACATTTAAATGATGGTCTTCTCCCTACCTTTAAAACAGTCGGAAACCTTATGTTTAATTCCATTGCAGAAGTCTAATGTTTCACAATTAGTCATCTGTGTTATTATTTAGGTGGATGAGGGTTAACTGCCACTACTTGCTGTGCTATGACACATTTCCCTGCATTTGGGCAGAAACACCACTTGGTTAGGGTTTGGGGTTAAAATGTCTGGTTTTGTCACCAGAAAAATGGCTGCGATCGTCCTGACGTCTCGCTAAAAATATGGTTTTTGTCGGTTGAAGCAGGAAGCGAGCAGTGGTCTCCAGCAGCGGCCTCTGCTGCTTTGATGCAACCAACTCTCTAGCCATCCACCCAACCCACCTCCTCCTGACATCATCTGAACTGCGCCACTTTCCCTATGATACGTATTGTAGAAATGTTGATATGCTACATATTAAACCTATTGAAATGTAGAAACTCAGTGTATTCATGGTTTGATGAAACCTACACAAACAAAGAACATTTGTTTATCATTCTTTTTTTTTTTTTTTACCTAGTTATGTCTGTATCTATTAATGGTTATAATTATTATACTCATTATATACATCTGTGTGATTGAAGAATTACTAGCTGGACCATTAACAGATCAAATGATTGCTTCCACCAGAGTGGAAATGACACACACACACACACACACACACACACAAAAATTCCATTGAAAGCTGAACTAATTACACTGCTATAGGTGGGTCAGTAGATAATAGTCCGCAAGTGTCTTTTTGATTCCTCTTTGTTAAGTGTTCATTAATTCCTTCCATCTCTGATGCTCGGCAGCCATCGCGCTCCGCACTTCTCTGAGATCACCTGTCAATCAAACGTCACGAGCGGCAGCAGTGTGATGGCTCTCTTCCAACTGATGTCCTTTTAATGAACTTTGAGTTTGTGGAGGCAACTTTTCTCTTCGAGCATTATGTCTCTGTTGCTTCTCGTGACGATTTTTTTTTTTTTTTTTTTAAAGCATTATTATTGTTGTCATGTATGTGATGTGATGTAGAGAAAACCTGAACTGTCAGTGAACTGTCAGTGTTTTTTAAAGCACGATATCAGATCGCTATTATACAGTCACATGCAATAGAAGATGAAAAAAAGCTGTTCAGAGAAAAAAAAAAAAAAGTTCTTCAGGCACTCAGAGGTATTTTAAAAGCCCTTATTTAGTTATGTGTATTAATAGAGGCTTGGCGGTGGAGCTAATTGATTTCACCTGGTCCCCTACATAGACAATACACTGTATTACAATAGAGCTACATTATTCCATCATATTATAAAATAACCAACAACTCCAAGCAGCAGGCTGTTGTAATGAGTCAGACTCCTGCTGTGCAACCAAACAATATTTGAAATCCCAACATTTTCAAACATACAGCATATAATATCAGGCTGTTAGTTATGTTAGAAAATGTATCTGAAATAATGCAGAAGGCATGTAGGATATTTCAAATCTGATGGAACAATGCAGCCGTAAATAACACTGTGCATTAAAAAGGCTGCAAACTTAGAGGTCGACGGTTCAACAGCGTCAGAGAACAACCGTTTCTGATGGTAGAAACAAGGGGCTGTGCCCAAGCGCTTCTTCACAACAACCTATGTCACTTTTTTTACTGTGAACAACTGAGTTCAACACCATGACTGCCTTTTTTTTTTTTTTTTTTTTCTTCCAGGAGAGACTGTCAGGAAGTCCGCGCTGTTATCTCCTTTAGTACGATTAATTGCGCTGAGACTACAAAGACACCGGAGTTGTTGGACAGAGAGAGAGAGAGGCGGTGGTGGAATGCAGCCAGGAGGACGCCATGACAGCAGGCTGTTCACACCACCTCCCAGCGTGGACGTTCTGAACAGGTAGGAACAATTTGGCTGAATCCAAATGTCCGGACTTCACTGGCAGGGCTGTCCAAACCCACCACTCGTCAAGTCCACAAGCTGCCTCCAGAGGATTATTTGCAGACTTCTAGAGAGCCTGTTTGGGCTGCAGGACTTCCAGATTTTACTTGGAAGATCATCCATAGTTCATAGCAGTAGAGATATGACAATATGAAAAAGTAGTATATGTCACATTTTTTTGCTAAATTGGGTTACGACTGTTTTTCATCTACAGTTGAAGGGTTAATGTGAATATTATATGAACAGTAGTTTAGTAGTTCATGTAAAGGGAACAGAACCGGATCGGTTTTATACCGTGTGAAAAAGTGACATCCTGCACAAATCCTGCATAAGTTGCCAATATCAACGCCGTCAAGAACCGTTCAGTGAATTACTTTGAAAATGAGTTACTGTACACGGTCAGGAATTTCAATTCATCTCCATGGAAACACTTAAGGTCTCGAGTCCCGTCTCACAGCGCATTCACAATCCCTCGCAGCCCCGGCGTCCTTGCAGACTCGCCGTGATGACGGCGAACACATGACGGTAGGAAAGACTGAAGCGTGTGAGGTGCGTTTGGCGGGCGAGTCCGGAGGAGGGTGGACGTTTAAATTCAGCCTTTGACTTTTGACTCGATACAAACTCAGGGGGGCATTCCTTTCCACAGAGATTTCACCCTCTCTTTTCTAAATCCTATTTTTACTTTCATAGTTACAGTCTGATATATATCCGTTTTCAATTTATATATCTTTCTTGACCACACACACACACACACACACACACACACACACACACACACAGTGTATTTGCATCTGTACCAGCCTTTGAGACACAGATGTACATATGTCATCACTACCATCATTACCACCATCACCATTAAATTATCAGGTCTCTCAAAGAAACTAAACATTATTTTAATCAAGGGTAGTTTATGAAGAAGAATGAACATTTCTATTTCTATTTTGCATTTTATATATTGTGTATATATATATATATATTTGTGTGTGTGTGTGTGTGTTTGTTGTTAAACCAAAGCCACACCCTTGTACCCTTGTACAAGTTTGTTTGACACATACTGACATCTTCAGTGTTTAATATATATATATATATATATATATAATAAAAGCAAAGAAAAATAATAGCTACATACTGCAATCCACAGTGCGATGCTGTTTAATCAAATGGAGCAATTACTAATGCTATTTATTTTATTTGATCTTATTAGAAGAATATAATCAGTTTCTTCATTTAGACACGATTACACTAACAGTTTCTGTAACACATTATATTGCTTCCATCCTCAAAGGTCTATCATTACATACATGATGTTCTGCAAATGCCATAAATTAATGTATATTTTTGATTCTGATGGGGATGATTTATGTATGTATGGAGTCCTCTGTACAGTACAACATCAGTATGTTTCTATATAGCGCTGGAAAAGAAAAAATTGGATCAGGTAGTTGTTCAAATAAAATAAAAGCCGGCAAAGAACGGCATACCAGACATTTTTCCACATTGTTCACTTTCTCTTTCTTTCTAAGCTTGACAGACACATAAACGCACACACACACACACACACACACACACACACACACACACACACACAGAAATAAGTAAATGTGTTTCTGTTCTGTGCTTGTCCAGTAGGTGGGAGTAGCACTCTGCGTGTGTGAGCCTTGCTCCAGCTTTGCTCATGCAAACACACAGCTCAGTATTCAGGCTGAACGACCCTCCAGCAGTCCGGCAGCTGACATACACACACTCACACACACACACACACACGCTCTCGCCTTCTTATCCCACCATAAACCCACATTCCTCTCTTCAAAATCCCACTCTCCAAATCCGTAACATGCAACATTTTGGCGGATATCCCTTCAATATTTCTTCTTTATTATCATTTTCACCAACAATTTCCACTGTTGTGTGCTGTCGAGCTCGTCGGTCCATAGCATAGGTCTCCATGGTAATAATCACAGTATGTGTGCTTGTTGCTGTTGACGGTAAACATGATGCTCCATGGGAGACTGACTGTTTCAGCCTAATGAACAGGAAGTACTGGCTGTCAGGCTCAATCCAGTCCTCATCCACTAACAGTCATATTTAGAGCAAGTTTAGCTGTCCACTGGGAGGCTTTAAATAATGTACATTATATGTATAATATGCATCCATCTCCCAAATGGACTGTGGATACGCAAGACAAGAGCTTTCCTGCGTCGAACATGTATTTAGATACTGAATCTATTGGCTACAGAGTGTGTGCAGTGCCTGTGTGTGTGTGTGTGTGTGTGTGGCTGCCTCCTGGAGTTGAGCCCGCGCAGCTATTAAATGCAAAAACCAGTTCATTTCTTTGTTTGAACAAAAACCAGGATTCCATTCCTCCTCCTTCTGTCCCTTGCCTCTCCCTGTCGCTTTTTTTTTTTTTTTTTTTTCTCCTGCCGAATAATCCCAGATCCTTTGAGTGGCAGTCACAATTTCCTATTAAATCTCTGGAATCCTCTCAGCTGTCATTAAAATCTTACCATCCTTTGGAGAGACAGAAGGGGTGGAGGGAGGGGGGAGAGAGGAGAGGAAAGGGAGAAGTGGGACGAAGGGACAAACATGAAAGAGAAAGCAGTGGTACAGATTTGCCTTTGATTCTCACCAATACGCAGCTGATGTAATAAGATATAAAAACCGTGCTGCTAATGAGGCAGTGAGACAAAGGCTCCCAGATAGACGGGGATGTGGAAAACGAGCGCTATGTCTCGGGGTTCCTGCGTGACTAATATTATTTCAAATTCCTAATCTCATCTGGAAAATTATTAGTCTGTACTCGTGTGTCAAGCTGATCCTTATCTTCAACTCTCACCACATTTTTTTACTTTTTGCCTATATTTACATTTCTGGTTCCATATCTTCCTATATACACACACACACACACACACACATATATATATATATATGAAAATCACAAAGGCCGCAAAGATATTAATCCAGTATAGAATCTATGCTAGGCTGCAGCTCAGAGCCGAGAGGCAGAGCAGAGCTGCACAGAAGACGCCACGAGAACTAAATAATAATGATAATAAAGTTGATTTTTATAGCGCTTAGCAAAACCAGCAATTAAAAAAAAGCTCATTACTGAAGGCAAACATAAAAACAATAAAACACTGAGACAAAGTAACAAATTTAGATCAGGTAGCAGGAATAAAAAAAAAAAAAAAGAGGACTAATAAATACCAAGAAAAGTATGATACAGGAAAATCTCTACCCAAAACAAATACATATCTAGTAATATTCATCAAGTGCTCCACAGAGAGACTATGCTAGAGAGACACATATTCATTCATTTAAGAAACAATAATATGTGCGAGATAAGATAAATGCAGTCAATAAGCATAACAGAATAGAAACCCGAATGCCATGAAAGGTCAGTGGCTAACAGCAGGCTGGAGGTGGTGAACAGAACGCAGACATGAGTCTTCAGCCAACTCAAGTGAAATTGTAAAATGGTTTTTTCCCAGTAAAAGTGGATTTTTCGGAGATGATTTAAAAGACAAGTTAGTGATTCTGCAAGTCTGAGTTCATCAGGCACGACTTTCTGAAGTTTGAGTCTTCGGGGAAACTCATGGAGTGAATCATGGGCGTGAATGATAACAGCTGTTTGAGAGCCATGTCTATACTCAATGAATCTGGGGTTATATGTGATTTGGGAACAGTGTTGTTTTTTTTTTTGATCTGTTATAGCAGAGGGTGGTGATCAGATATCCTGTCGTTATGTCATAGAAGTATAACTGGAATCATAACATATGAGCCAATAAAAAAAAATAAGGAATAGTAAATGTTCCTTAAAAGCAAGACTTGATGAACTTTTATAATGTCACTTCAAACAGGAGATGATTCATACTTGGCCATCACTAAACATCCCACTAAACAGTGGATGATTAGTCATCTGAACGTTCAAGAGCAATGAGACAAACACCATGATGCAGGACTTGGCTGATAACTCAATTAACAACTGTGCAAACACACACACACACCCACGAAGCCATCATTTCTCTTTATGGACACAGCCATATTTACAACAAACAGCGTGAACTGTATTCAGTTAGCATCTCTGCACGCATCCCTCCTCTTGTGAATGAAATGACACAAATCCATATTCAGTGTTTTGTAATGATTTAATGATAAGGGCTTTGCACGCCGCGTGCCATCCCGCGTTGCAATTGACCCGCTCGATTAGCCCCGCGTTCAGCCCGCTGATGGCTCCACGTCAAGAGATGAATAAGGGATGGTGAAGGTGATGGAAAAAAAAAATAGACAACAAACACATGCATGCCACACCCATTCTGATTCTCTCATTTTAACTGCATCCAAATGAAAACTCACACAAGTGATTTCTAAGTCATTTTGGTGAGCTCAGTCGTTGGGACAGGCAGTGCACGGTGGAACAGCTGAGTGATTAAATGGAGTTGGGGAGGCCTTGGCAGCTCGCCTCACCTTCCTGCTCCCAGCTCCTCTCCGAAATCCTCTTTCCTCTTACCCTTGCTTCTCGTTTGAGTTTTTGTCCTCATTTAGCTCCCTCTCTCAGCTCATTACGCCGTCGCTTTTTCTCTCCCCTCACCTGTTCTTGCCGTTTTGCCGGCATCACGAGGCGGCGCCCCGGCCGCTCGGTGTCGCGGAGGGGAGCTAATAATCCATAATTTACAATAACACTCGTTAATAATTAAGGGAATTGGAGCGTTCTGAGAACTCCAGCGCAATTACCCCCGAAGCCAGTGCTGCGGCTGCGAGGGCTCACACTGCGGTTTAGCAGCTTTTATTACAAAGCGGCGGCGTCAAGCGGCGGAGAGCGAGTGAAAGGGAAGCCGGTGGGAAGCAGCCCGAGATTGACCTGCGGGGTGCGCGGCAGACGGAACGCTGGGGCAAGATCAGCGGTGGGATTACTGCCTGCTAGTGCGCTACGGCTGTGTGGTTTATCTATGCACAGGCGCTTCTATCTGTTTTCATGGCAGACAGAGGGAGAGATAAAGAGGGAGAGCGCTCACTGGTTGTGGCTTCATGTGACAAGCAGATTGTTAGGATCCCGGGATCTGTTGAAGCATTTAACCCAGGGCACTGGAGTGGCATTCAAAATAAAATTTGACAGGCAGAGTTGAAGGGGGTCCTTGAGCAAAATTTGATAGGCAGACAGAAAGGGGGGGGGGGGGGCCTTTAGCAGAAGCTTGACAGGCAAACAGAGAGGGCACCTAAAAGAAGAAAAGCTTACCTATTAGAGACCTTGTGCTGGCTTCGATAAGCACAGTGGAACTGAAATTGGAGCCCTCTGTCCTGCGAGGAGCAATCAGCGCAGCCATATTGGACTAATTAAGTCTCTTAACAAGCTGTGCTAACGAGGATCCAGTGACAGAGCTCTCTGCCACACAAGAGCGACAGGAAACTAAGCTTTCTCGGCGAGACGTCGCCTTCACTTTCCTCTCTTTTTCTTTATTTTTTTTTCCGAGATTGACGCTTGAACCTTGGAAGCAAGTCAAGGCTGTCGAGTGGCCCCTCTTCCTCTGACTCACCGGGGGTCAGAGGTTAAGCACGCCTCTCGTAGTCCAACTCCTTATCCCTCCCGCTAACCTGTGCGTCCGACTGCCTGAAGAGTGAATCGAAGCTGATTTGGCAGCTCTCCAGGTCAAAAGGTTTGACTCAAATTTCCAGCCAAAATCGCTACGCTTAATTACCCTGTTTTGTTTTGGTTTTTTTTGTTTTTTTTTATCCTGTAATCACATTTGACACACTTCCCCCCCGCTCCCGTCCCCAGCTCTGCAGCGCCGCATACCCTCACACGTGTCTGTCAGTTTTTTTCCTTGCCTGTAGGCTTCTGAGAATACAACTCAAGAGAGACCATAACTAGGTTATTATTGTGCACATAATTAACACAAGATGCACCATTTATAGGTGGCCAGTGACATTTTACACTAGAGCCGCCAAATGGTCATTTTTACCCTCCGGGTGTTTTCAATTGCATGTCACTCTGTTCAAATAAAAGCCCTACATCTCTCAGCTTTGGGTTGAAATGGGTTTATTTATCATATGGCGGGATAAAAAGAAAATGTCTTTTTTCGGGTAACATATAAAACAAAACGTTATTATCCAAAATTAATTTTGAACTTTTATTCAGAGTTCTTCTTTGATAATAATTAAATAATTTAAACATTTTAATTATTTTGCTGTTTGTTTCCGGTAGCCTACAGTTATTGATGAATTTTAAAATGTATTTGACCTTTTTGATCTGTAATGAAATAGCCTAAAGCAGTTGTAAAATTAATAAAAACCCCTGAACTGAATTTTAAATAGTTATTTTGTCAAGTCCTACATCTACTGTAAAAAATGAACAGCTTAACTGCTTCAAAAAATGACATCTTTACAAACGCTGATGCTGTCGTAGCAGGGGGTAAAAATGACTCCCTCAGTGGTTCTGGGGGGGGGGGTGTGTGGGAATGTTGGCGGTTCTAGTGTTAATACATCAGGAGGCCCAAGTTTTAAAAGCCTGGTAATTTCTGTGTAGGAGCTGCATCACATCACTCAGCTGTATCAGCACTGCAGAATAAATTGCTTACATAAGGCCGAAGTGCCTCGCTCGCACTTAAAAAGGAAAGGTTCAAAATGAACATTGTTTCCGTGCCTCGGTCCCATCCGGATGGCTCAGGATGCAGCGTCATTTGAATGCAAACCCTGGAGATGGAAAGAAGGGGGAAAAAGGTGGGGGGGGGGGGAGGGGGAGACTGTGCGGGGATGGGGTGGGACATTAGAGGAAGGAAAAAAAAGAGGCGAATGGGAAAGGGAGGGGAAACAAATGTGAGAGCTGTCGTGCATGAAATTAAAAGATACCTCCAAAATACTCCTGCCTGCGATGCTTTATGGCGGGCCCTCCTGGAAGTCTCTCCGTCTCTCTTTCTGTTTGTCTGCGGGGAAGGCAGACGTGAGACAGTATAACCTTTAAGGAACGTCCAAATCGATAAAGCTCTCCAGTTCCCCAGATCTCAGCACTGCTGTTGCCTTAAGCTAAAGGACGGGGCTGGGGAACCAGGGATATGGGATATTTGCACTGCCACTTGCTTTGCTTTGAACTCTCTGGTATTATTAGGGAAAACCTTTGCAGGGACTTGTCTTCCCCAATCCCTGTGTCCTTGTTTTTTGGTTTGTACTCTCAAGGCAGATTGCCTGTAGCCAGAGTAGATATACAATCCAGAACTTAACCACTGGGCCACATAAAAACACGCCTGAGGAGCTGGCTTTACCCACTAGAGCCTGACCGATACTGGATTTTTGAGGCTGATACTGATATTGATTTTTTAGAGTTTAAACCCATTTCAACCTTAGCTGTTTTTGCTTGGCCTTCCTTTTTCCTTATTTACAGGCTCATGGCATATTTACTGCATGTCTTTGTGAGGCATGTATATATTGTTACTTTCAGTAGAAGCTTGGATATTCAGAAATCCCATTAATGGAGTGCAACAAAGGTGCCCAGCCTGACCGCAGAAGTTGCGGCTACAAGGTCACACAAACCTCCCGGCCACCTGGAAGCCTCATGTTTGTCTCATGCAATTTGAGTTATGGCTGGACCACCGGGACCAGCTCTAGAAACAGAGTTGTTTGTGACTGACTGAGACATTGAGTCACTGACTGAGTGATGAAGTTACACCATTGGTCAGATGGCTGAATTGTTGAAGTTTCCCATTTGTCGTTGCCCTTCCAAAATGATTCAGCGCAAACAGTTTTCTGTTCCATCATTAGCGGGCTTTTATAGTCCTTCCACAATCATGTCCATGTCCGCCGGGCCTCAAAATAACATTTACCAACCCAAGCATTCTCACACGGAGGTTCTGATACTGAGATCACCAACCCACAGAAGGTTGCATTTCACTTGCGCACCAGTAAACAGGGTGCTGTAGGACTGTTAATGTCGTTTTACGGTTACTGTCAGACATGCACATTGCAGCACTTTTAAGATGTAAGTTTGAGTCCATGGTGGCATTTACAAATAATTAATGAAGTAATTATAACTCATGGTCCACTTGCTTGTTTATTCCAAAGCTTTTAACCACATATCATAGTCTTTATGGTTGTACAGTAGGTTTATATAAAGTGTGTACTGTAATTAAATCTCTAATAAGGCCTCTGATATCTGATAATTAGTTGCTGATAGCTGCCAGGTGTGGTTGAAAGCTCAGGAAGAAGCTAGAAAAGGTGGAGTTATGGTTTTTGTCCAAACGTAACACTTCATCACCATCGTGTTATTGAGCTACGTGTCTATGTGACAGCTTGTTATCCTGGATAAAGTTCCACACTTACATGACATGATGGTAGCTTAGCCATCTTCATGACAACTCGCCATCAACAACTCCATTTGCTGATGAAGACCATGAGATGCTGTTGAAAGCTTTTGAAAAAGCCAATGGGTAGTCCTTAAGGGAAGATTATTTTGTGAGACTGCTTTTTCCATACTCAAGAATGAACCTTCATGCTCAAGTTGTGTCAACTCCCGTTTTCTCTTTATTGGTTTATTTTGGTAGATATACAATCCAGGCTGGTATTACAGTAAATGGGTTTAGTGAAAACTCTGAGTTTGTTAACCTTGAGATGAGGGAAACTTTGGGTTTTCAGTTCTAGAAAGAGAGAGAACTTAAAACTTGGGGTCAGTTACCATGGTAACCGAACGTGTGAAGCCAATCTTCTCGCTGGCAGGTTTTCTTCCAACAAACCTGGAGTTTCTCTCTGTCTCCTCCCTCTCACAGAGCGAGACACGCCGTTTCAATTCCTTATTCATTCAGTCTGTATCAAAGCGTGTATGGAAAGCACATTAATAAGCAGAGGTTTACTGTATGTCAGAATCAAAATCCTGGTTGGATATGAGTTTGTTCCTCAAGGACTTTCTAAAGTTACCGCTTTTTTGCACATCAGTCATTTCTTTGAACAGTGGTTTTTTGCCTTCACATTTAAATGTTACACAGTGTGAATTCAGCCTCAGCTCAGAATAAAACCTCTGCATGTCCTTCTATTATAACATTGTGACTCTGTGCACACAAGACAGCTGTCAGTTTGTTAGAGCAGCTCCTGCACTGAAATCTTTATTGCACATAATGTGAAAGCTCAGTTTAAATGAAAGAGAAAAAAATCAGAATGAGGCTTTTGACACGTAGGATCAATGAATAATTATCTCTGTCATTCATGATGTGATTGGTCACACTGATGGAACATCATTCCTATAATATTGGAGATTATATGTTAATATTTGAGCTGGATGGAGCAGCATCACTTGAACGCTGTTCAGTAAAAATACAAATAGATGTCTAAAATTTTAAAATCTGCTGTATTTTAACCTCGACGCCTTTTCAAGTGCAAATCACCAAACACATTATTACTGGATCAGACTGTGAGCTGACAGTCATGTCTCTATGTCTTTGATCTGTATATGTTTTAAATATTTAACTATATTTTTTCATCTTCAGTTGCTGCCTCCTGTGTTTTGCCCCCATAAGATTAAAGCTGAACAAATATATTTAAAATGCAACGTGGCTGCAGCCTGATACACAGTCAGGTTCCACTTTATCATCATTAAGGAAATGTTAGTCTGCTAAATGATGACTTGATTGACAGCACTGAGTAAAACTTTATTGTGTTAACTTATTGACACTTTTCCTGCTCTGACTCTAACTTTAACTTTTGTTAAAGATAAATGTGCATCATCCTCATACACATGCATTAATATCTCATATACATATACATCCACTGCATTAAAACGGAGGCTCTACCTTTTATTTACATGTTGCCATGGTGAGCTGTAGTGTCTCAGCTCCATTGAGGATGCCTTTTTTTCATTCATTCATTCACCTACATGCTTAACTCAGAACGAACATACTCCGAGTTGACTGAATTGACTTTGATCAGCTGTTTTGAAACCGAAAACTCGTTTCCCCATCTCAGGATTCATGGGCTCAGAGTACAGGGTTAGACTCAAAGTTTGTTAAGATACTGGATTTTAGAAGACAATACATATTTATTTTTAAAACCCTTTTGAGTGTCAGTGCTGTCTGGTGGACTAACTGTTTCTTAATGACCTCAAACACATCTTTGATATTTCTGTAGTGTGTGTTTCTTGTTACTTACAGATAACATATGATAATAATAAAAAATGATAATAACTCTTATAATAACCATTACCACACTTTTCAAAAACAAGTTTATAAAAGGCTTCACAGACATGAGCAGATAAAGCAATAAGGAAATAAACACTCATGAGTATATATACAATAAATAATTCGATAAAAAGTGAAAATATTTTAATAAATAATAATGATAATTAAAAGACACTGTAACTAATTAAAAGCGAATCTAGCTATAAAAATAAGTTTTTAATACAGATTTAAAAGAGTAAACTGAGGCTTCTTGTCTAATTTCCAGTGGAGGGCTTTTCCAGAGACCTCAGCCAATGAGCTGGATTGAAGGGAATGAGAAGGTCAGCAACGTAGAGTGGGACAAGGTCTACCTACAGTATGTCTTAAAAACAAGTAATAAAAGTGCCAATCCTGAAGGCCACAGATAACCAGTGCAAGAAGGCCCAAACAGGAACATATTGTCATACTGATATATGCCATATAATGTATCTGTAATAAATTCATAAGTAAGTAAAATTGGCCACAAAATATCAGAAATGCTGATTTATCAGTGGGGCTCGTCTGCCTACCTGGGAACACAAGTGCTTCCCAATCCAGTCCTCAGTGGTTAAAGATGTGAACACAGTCTGCTTTTCAGCATTTGAGCTTTATTCCCCCACCTGCAGAGTATTGAAACGCACATAAAACAAGCAAGTTGTCTCACACTCTCTGAGGAGGGAATTGGTATTCATCGACACAGACCTTTGATTACTGTCAAGGGAGGATGCTATTCAGTGTGGATGGGAGGGACAGACACACTAAAGGGACATGTAGGGAGGGCTTAGGGAATGTGAATTTTCATTTTCCTTTCAAAAGCCACTTGTAGCTCCTTGACACCAACTCATTCAAGCTAAAACCCAAATATCCCCTGTCGATCAGCGAAAAAGTAGAGAGAGAAAAATCGATGTTTCATGAGTAACAACTGACTGATAGTGAGTTTGCCACATTACAGTGCTCAGGGCTTAACTAGTTCAAACAGCCTCTACTGGTCTCCTATATCTGAAAAGGCACATTCATGGCAGACTTGTCAGCTCTGATATCATACAGCCTTTGGGTGGAATTCTGTTTGGAAACTAAATAAATAAATGATCCGTCAAAATCGCTCTTTGACATTAAGGCCTGAGCCTCAGTGACACAGCAAATATTACATTTGTCTTGCACTATCCACATCTTTTTTAGGGATTGAATCAGATTGCATAAAGTTACATGGGTCTTACACGCACTGACATCTGCACATTTGGGCTGATGCTATTCAGATTGTTCAGTGTATGCAACACTCTTTGCTGGCTTCCAGTCAGTATGGTGCAAATAACAGGCCAAAGATTGCTCATCTATGCTGGAAATCAAATTATTAGATACCATTAATGTGTTCACACCAAACATGAAGCAAATTTTCACCTCACAAGTTTGGCCGCAGGATCGTTTGTATTTATTCACCCTTAAACAACAACCAGCGACCGATGGCAGGCACTGACTAGTCCCCACCCTGACAATGGGAGCCAGCGCAGTGATGTCACTGAAGCCCAGCCTGCCTGTCATCATGAAGACTCAGGTCCTCCTGCTAACAACAAGTCATACCGACACTTGTGCGTAAACACTGAGAGATGCATCAGCTCTGTTCGTTTTGCTGTGGTAAACTCAAGTTTTGCATTTCCCAGATGACGGCTACAGACGTGAAAGTGGTATGAACCCAAAATAAGCTACGATCTTGCTGTGATTTAATTGCAGTGAATAAAGGATGCCGATTTGTAAAAAGTCTGTATTCATAGCTCCTGGCTAAATTAGGTTGTGGAGTGAAAGTGAGGATAAATCCACGTTTAATCCCAAAAGCTTAAAATCTAAACTCCTCCTGCCTGTAGCCGGCTCTAGATCAGAGCATCGATCGGATGTGACTGGTGTAGTGGTCCGGTGTGTGTTTATTCCTCCAGAAATCATCAGCAGCAGCACCAACATGCTCCCCCGGCTTTCTCCTCCAGAGCTGGCCGGCTCTCAACAGCCGTCTGTCAGCAAGCTGCAGCTGAATCCTCCGGTCCAGCCTGGTCCAGTACGTGCAAGCTTTTCTTTCAGGATTAATATTTTGAACTTGTGCGAATTTCTTGTGAATTGAA
Organism: Euthynnus affinis; assembly: GCA_029490765.1. NCBI lineage: Eukaryota > Metazoa > Chordata > Actinopteri > Scombriformes > Scombridae > Euthynnus > Euthynnus affinis. The sequence goes on from CM055846.1 coordinate 31,618,125, forward strand.
ATTCATTCGCGTTGGGATAAACAGAACCAGCTGAACAGGAGGAACCTCTGAGTGGTCACAGTCAGACATGGCTACAACCACCGCACAATGTAATAAAAATAAAAAAATAACAGAAATGGGTACTGTTGCTACTGTTAGCTGGGAGTTTTCTCTACACTTGCAAATGAATTCTTCACAAAGGTCTCACCGTCTTCATCTTCGAGTGCTGTAGTAGATACATTTTTCTTTTAATATAGATGGAACCCAGGAATAAGCTTTATCATTATTTCAAAAACACTCATGAAGGTAAAAAGGTCTTATTGACCCACAGACTCTGCTGGAACAGAGGCTAACCTGTGACCAGCAATAATCTTTATCGGAGTAGACTGAGTGTAAAAACTGCTCTTCCTGCTCAAATTGTTATTCATGTCTGCTTAGATTTGAAAATGACAAGATAGGCAAAACTCTGAGGCCTATTTCTTATGTTAGCTGCCACAGCAAGTACAAATATCAGAACACACTGACTAATTGTAGTTTCAGTTTTTGCCTCTCACAGAGCTGTTGGTAGCGTTTAGTAAGCCCGAACAAAAGATGGCGGAGAGGATATTGTGTATGAACGGAAGATTGTGTGGCAGAAAACACAACACGAGCCAGCCGATAAATGTGCTATATGCAGAGCTCTCACTCTACAACTCTACGTCGCTATTCATGCTATGCTCAACAGTGTTATCACACCCCTCCCTACACATTACATAGTCACGAGGCTAAGTCCCCAACAGTCATTGCCCTCCAGTCCTCTGCTGCATTTTTTAAATATGCTGGGCTGGAGGGAGTTATGTGTTATATTTTATTCTATAACATAATGCATTCTATAATAACATTTTTATTTTTGTTGTTGTTTGAAAAGAAAGAAAAATATATCAAATGAGAATTTATTTTAGGGAGAAAAAAACATCCAGTAGTCTGGTTAAAAAAATCTGCTGGTACTTTTCCATTTACTGAAGCGACCACCTCTTTGGTCACAAAGATAGATCTGGAGTCCACTGAATGTGATCCAGGACTTTTCAAATAAACCTGACTTATTGACTTGAACTGTGTGGTTGATGAAAGTGTGTCTTTGTGGGAATGCTGGGTAACATCATCTTTGATGCATCTGCTCATTTCCTTTAAGAGCAGCAGGAGCAAAAGGAGGATGAGGTCTATAGATTGACTCTGCATGTTGCCAGCATATAGAGGACAGACTGTATGTCACCTCTTCACTCACATGGGGGGGTGTTGGCTACAGTAACACGTTGTAACATGGAGCCATTTGCACTGCAGGAACACGTTACATTATTCAAAAGATGGTAGTGCGCAGTGATTTCGTCTCTATCAGTGATGAAACAGTATGCACTTGACATCTGTTTTATATGTGATTTTGTGATTTGATTTCATCTAGAAATGCTTGAATCATGCTCTAAAATGTCACAATACACCCTGTAGTCAGATATAAAAAATGCAATGGCTTTTTTTCACCGCAGCACTGAACAGGGCCCCATCCTTAACGCTTGAGATGCTGTACATGCTCGCTATTTGTCCAAATTAAATTCTAGTGCCCATATGGACACTTGTGGGAAATCTTCTCTGCAAAGGAAGAGACTAATTAAAACTTAAGAGAGGAATCCAAAGGAGTCTACTAAACAGAAGTGAATGCACGCCACACACTCACCCACAATGGCTGAGCCTCCAATAACACACATTGTGCAAGTGTATTTTTATGCTTCGAGTCTGTTATCGTACATTTCACACATTAGTCCTGAGTGCATCCCTATCAGGCTCTGAGCACTGCTAGAATGCAGATGACCTACACTAGATGCACCTACACTAGAACACATGTGTGGACGCAGGGCTGGAATTATACTTCTCTGGTTTGTACTGAAACTCTTATTCATGATCAACGTCTTTTAGGTAAAATCTGTTCACCGTTTACTGAGTGAGCGGCAGTCTTGCTCATTCTGAGTAGAAAAACTTCTGACTTATGGAACCAGGAGGTGGTTCGAGTTAAGGAGTTAAGATGCATTGTATTAATAATGGATTTTCAGAAAATTCATACCATTATCCTCTGCTGACACTTGACTCCCTAATTACACTGTTTTCTTGAGCAGCTTTGAGACAACAATCTAATTATACCCATAAAGCCTTAAAAACTTGATTTCAAATATTTAGTATTTCTCCATATATTAAATAATCACAACTTTATGAGCAAGAATATAATCTAACACTAGAACCACCAGGGGTTGCTACATACCTAAAACCGCCAATGGGTACAATTCCCCCGTACACCTGGCTACTACATTTCTAATAGTAACAAATGAGCTCTGTCATTGTATTAAAGTATTGTCTTCATAAAGGAACGTCTAAAGTCAGGAAATGAGTTTGTTTAATCATCACCTTGTTTTATAATAAGTATCTTTCAGAACACTGATCTGAAAACACTGAAAATGGTATGAAAAGGAAATATTTGCATATTTGGTTGGTGTGATATTATTATAAAACCACATTCATTACATAATGAGATAGTCCATGTTATTTAAATGACCAGAGTAGCCCTAAATACCCCCAAAGAGACAAGAGCAAGCCATAATAATAACAATAAATAACCACCATACATATGTATGATTTAATGTCACAACAAAATTCATTTCACCTAATCAATGATTCATTAAGCCATATCAGCAATGTGTGAATAAGAGAGCATTTCATTTATAACATCATAAGGCAAATATATCTTTCTCTTTTGGTGTTCAGTTCATCAACAGAGTAAGTAAATCAGGATAAATAGTCTATAGACAATAAACAGTAACATGGCAAAACAAAGATGAGAGTTTAACACACATTGAACATTTGTGAGTAGAATAAATCATCATTTGAACTCAACATTATACATGTTTGTTCACGTCTCTCAAACACACTTTGAGCAGACATTCGGCACCTTGACTGTATTTTTTCCACACAGCTTTCCTGCACTTGGTGAAGGTTTTATTGCAGGTCACCCTCCTCTGCTCTCTTTTTTATAATTGAATTATGACTTGACGTCGTTGTCAGATCATACACTCCCACAAATGCCACGTTGTGTTAGGTTTAACATTTCATTGGTTTTCATATTATCATTTTTAATGTATTGTTTTGTTGTGCAGGGATTCTTATTAGTGTATGAATGAGCAATAGAAAGTCCTCCTGATGAGCAGGTTGGCACCTTGCATGACAGCCTCTGCCATCAGTCTGCCATGTGTGTTAATGGGTGAATGCTGGCATGCAGTGTGAATCACTTTGAGTGGTGCTATGTAAATGCAGTCCATTTACTATTTAGAATCGTATAGTAATACATGTAATTTTTCCAACAATACACATATTGCACTTTTGCTTTTCCAAACCATCCTCTACAGTTGAATGGTCAGTTAAGATGAATTCTGTGGCCCCTTATCAAACACGATGAAGTAGTCAGGAACTGTCCATTGATCCCCACAGCTGTGATAAATATTGATGCGGCAAGTATATAAAAAGCAGAATATTAGCATACCCTCTCTTCTCCACAGAGAATACAAGTAGTTGGGGTAGCTAATACCAAATCGTTTTTTTGGAAGTGGATTTAATGTTGTCTATAAATATAACATATATAATAGTGGGAGAGGATGTGGAGGAGTTGGAAGACTACAAGTACCTCGGTGTCAAGATCAACAACAGACTGGACTGGAAATCCAACATAGAAGCTGTATATAAGAAGGGGATGAGCAGACTCTACATCCTGAGGAAGCTGAGATCCTTCAACATGTGCCATAAGATGTTTGTCTGTGGTGACCAGTGTGTTGGGGGAGCAGTATCAGAGCAAGTGATGCCAACAGACTGAATAAAATAATCAGGAAGGCTGGCTCCGTTATTGGCTACAAACTGGACACTATGGAAGCTGTGGTGGAGAGGAGGACACTGTACAAACTGTTAGCCATCATGGATAATCCTGATCACCCTCTCCAACACACAGTGGACAGACAGCCGAGCTCCTTCTTCAACAGACTGCTACAGCTCCGCTGTCGAAGGGACAGATACAGGAAATCATTCTTGCCACATGCCATAACATTGTATAATAACTCTCATCTGTCTGACAGACTATTTACTATTTAAAAACTGCTATTACCTATTTATAGTTCTTGTATTGTGTTGCATTCATTTTTTATTTTTATTTTATTTATTTATTCAGATGGAGTTGTGTGGTGTGAGGTGTGTCTTGCTGCTGTGACAAGAGAATTTCCGAACAGTTTCGGGATCAAAAAAGTAAATCCAATCCGATCGTTAAAAACCGTTAATGACACTATCACCACTGGAGCTAAGGAGAGGCAACACATGCCTCGTACCATTCTCTGACATCTTCCGTGCTCTCGGATCAAACTACAAGCAGGCGAGGCTTGGGACCTCTGTGATTTTCCAGCTCAGGTATCATGCGGGTGGCTCCTCCACCGCTACGACTCTCCCGTAGAGAAAGTTGTCGCTATCATGCTAGCTAAAAGTGGTTGATGTGCTGATGCAATGTTACATGCTGAGTTGCCAAGCCTCTGCCACAACTGTTGGGAAGACTGCATACCCTTAAGCGACTGACTCAAGAGAATCCTGGGAACTGAAAGGTAATAATGTCTCCTGGTGAGGTATGCTGTGTTCACTCATGTGTTTCACTTTCATATTAAAACCATTGAAATTTTTTTACTCTGTGACATACTAGACAAAGGACGGTAGCACATAGAGAAGCGCGATAAAGCCAGGAAACAGTAACACAGCAGTATCTAATGTTAGTTAACATTAGCCGCTATAAGCTTCTGGTCCTCTCAGAACTAAGGCAAGCATGTTTTTTTATAGTATCTTTCAGATACAAATAACAGAGATTCTACAGAATAACAAAAAACAACAAGACACCTGGAAAAAAACATGTCTGAGAAACAATCAAATCCATCTAATACATCACAGCAGCTTGTGAGAGGAAGAAGTTTGAAAGAAAATGGCTTTCAGCGTGCTGGCTGATCTCTCTCAGAATCAGTGGGTCAGGGTGACAAGCTCCTGACTTCCATCTTCAGATGAAGTGGCTCTCAGTGGAAGTTCAGGGCAACAGGCGTCTGGCCGATCGATGGCTGGGGAGGGATATGAAGCATGGTCTCGCCTCAGATGATAAATCTATCGCGGTGGGCGATATGAAGTATGCACATGCCACACCTGATGTATATGAGTGTGCAGGCTTGACGCCCAGGCAAAGAGATTGATTAAATGGTTCTTTTGCCTCTGTGTGTGTGTGTGTGTGTGTGTGTGTGATGCGTGCCGACACACACACACACACACACACACACACACAGCTTCTTGTCATTTTGACTGAAAGCTTCAGGGTGTTGAGTTGAAATCACATCTCTCTAAAATTGAAAACATCCTTAACTCAGGGGACCTCTCCTTCCTCTCCTCCTCTCTTCTCTCTTTGTTGTACGAGTAGCAGTAGTATCTCCAGATGCCATGACGCCCACTGGGAGCTATTGTCTGGACAGGGATTTCATTTTCTTCTGTGGACATACTATAAACCTCATGTTGACTTTGTCCACAGGAAAGTGCACACGTATACACACACACTTTCTTCTGTTTCTAAATCCTCCTCATGCTGCATTCACTCTAATGGAAGTGTGCATCATCTAATGGACAAAAGGTCCAGACCTTATTTGTGAGACATCATCATTTTGTCACCTATGGAAAGCAGCTGTTAGCCCCGCTATGCTTGTTCAGTAGCATAATGGTGTTATGATGGTGTAAGCCACTGCGCCTCATTCAAGACTGTTTTCTTATTTAGTCTACTAATGGTTCATAAAAAAAAAGTCAAAGAAAAAGAAAAAAAAAGTGGAAATAGTGGGGTTGAAAAGGTAATAGAAACAGTTGAAAATACAACTCAACTACAATTGTCAGAACATTTTTAAAATATTCCCATCAGTTATGTTTTGTTATTTAATACAATTAACAAAAGATTGTTATTACATAACATTCTTTTGGGACAATTCTTTCACCAAACAGGAACACTGATGCTAATAATAAAAAAAAATAGTTTTCTGTGCATGGTAACTATGGTATATTTAGGGTTGGGGAAGATTGCGGCTATGGCAAAATAAAATACAGATAAGGTATGGTTAGACTCAGGCAACTAAGATGTTGGTTAAAGGGTTGGTATGGTGGACAGTGGGCCCTCATGTGCTGTAAAATTACTCATTTTTATTAGTCTTTTGAAATTTTGAAATTCATTCATTCAAATTCAGAGAACTTGCATTATAGTAGAGTAGGTGCTCCTTAATAATGATGACTTTATGTTGTAAAAAAAAAAAAAAAAATCAGCCTGCTAGAGGACAGAGGGGTATTTGACCTGTAAGGAAAGATGGATTTTGAGAAATCTAAACAACTTTTGGTGAATAAAATATCACAGATATGTTTAAATAAGTTATAAGCTAATTTAATTTTAAGCTAATAGAAATTAGCTCAAAACATTTTCACATAAAGGACACACTTCTTCTGTATTGGCACTTAATGTTGGCACTGGGCTTCATACTGGATTGGATGAGCACAGCTCATACATGGCCAGTGTATTGTTCTCAGCTGTGTGAAAAACAGTGAAACGCACTCCAACTCCTGCACCAACTCCCACACCCGAAAAAGATGCGTACAATCTCCAGCACTGTGAAATGACTTTCTAATTATGTTGTCAGCGCTGTCGGTGCAGTATTGGGGAGTTAAATATTAGAGGCTTTTCTACGGCTCAATTACACTATCTCCCTGTCAATGAGGACAGACAGTGCATTTGGTCTAATTACTGGCAAAACAGTTTTCCAGAATAAACATAAGAGAGCGTCCCAGCTTAAACATCAAAGTCCTCCTTCAATCAAGACCTTTGCCTGTCAGAAATCACATATCCAACACTTCACATCTTCTGTGAGCTAACTGATAAAAGGTTCTTCCATGCGATGCCCACGGCAATATCTGAGGTGTTTTTTTTTAATTTTATTACATCAGTGATATCATCTATTGATGAGGTCCAAAAGGTCCATGATCATTACTAATGATATGTCCAAGCTATTGAGATATTTCATGATGACCACTCAACTTCCATACATGTGCATATGTCATTTGTCAAGCTGTGAACACATTTGTGTTACTAATTATGTGTTCACGCCGTTATGAAACATTGTCATGAGTGTTACCTACTATGAATTATTTTCGGTATGATAATGTATAATTGACATAAATGGCATCAGATGATGTATATATTGCTGGGAGAAGTAGTGTTAGAAACACTGTTCTTGCTGTGAAGAGAGAGATTATGTCTGTTCAACAGTGTAAAAGCTGAGAGGAGCTGCTAGCAGCATGTCGTCATCATCATCATCATCATCATCATCAGAGTGTTCTAGCCTAGTCGCTGACGTATGAAACACAAGACATGACCTTTGGGAAATGACTCATCATTATACAGGTTCTAACATCAAACCGATCCTAAAATTTTATCACTGCTGGAGGCTTATCAGAGCAGCCATTAAACTTTAGGTAAGGCACATTTCATTAAAACTCAGTATGCTTTACATTAGAGGCCCTGAAAATATTTTCTCAATCAGCTTCTTACTATGTGCAATGAGGTCCTAAATGAAAGCAGTTTTCTGCCAGTGGTATAACCATTTTGGTTATTGTACATGAGAGACAAGTGTCTCTTGCTGGTTTGAAGATGTAACTCTGTTGAAGAAGTTTAGAGGAATGGGATGGAGCAGAGGAAAAAGAAATGGAGAATAAAAGAAAGAAATGAAGCAAAAAACAACACAAAGAACACCTGAAGCGCTTAAAATGATAAAGGAAGATAAGGATGAGTTAAATACAAAAGGAGACTTTCTCTACCAAAAACAAAAGAACACTGATTTTCAGACATACTTTGCTTAAGGACACCTTACATGAATTTTAATGCCTCAGTTCAGTCATGACAACAGTAAGCTTAATAAGCTATTGATTTTGAATACAAAACTTTTACAAAAATTATGCAAATGATTGTTGGCAAATGGCCATGATGTAAGTGGGATAATCAACATGTTAGGGGCGTGTTAAGCGGAGGGTGGTTCTTTACCTCCACATCATGGCTTAAAAACCATTTAATACACACCTACTCATTGATTGTCCCTTACATACAAGTGCCAGACTTTTTCCCCTTTCTTCAACTTTGACTAATACTTTCTTAGTCAGCTCTGAGAATAACCTCAATGAAACGGAATTTCAGGCATGTAGGAACCTCACTCTTAAGAGGGAAACAGGGGCACCCACCTGGAGACAGGCCTGGGAGGGTAGTTGGGTACAGCCTGAAGAAGTTCATCTGATTTTTATAGACAAAATCTAAAGGTGCAGTTGGGTAAGAGAGTGTCCAGTGTGGGGACCTCAGGATTCTGTCTCTACTTTTTTCAGATGATGTGCTTCTGTTCTGCTTCCTCTGGTTTCTTGGGGAGGACTGGACCAGACGCAGGTCATGCAGCTGCTCTTGAAGCCCCTCTAAGGTGCCAGTTGCACAGTTGGGAAAACTGTTGGCTGCCATTGACCAGATAGGGTGCAAAGCTGATGAAATGCCTTTGCATGTCTTCTGTCTCTTCCCACGCTGACTTCATGGTATCAACCATGAAAAAAATGCATGGCCTGAATAGCCCATCAGGGCTGATGACCACTTCAAGGGGCTCACTCTTCTGTACCTTGGGGTTGCAGGACTGTGAATGCAAAAGGTTTCTGTGTATCATCGTTTGCTAAGCTGCAATCAATGCCTGAGAGACAGCGATGGAGGCACATAGGCTGAGGACGGCGCTGGAAGCCTTGCTGATCTTTGACACCTGTTCTGGAGGCAGCGCTGTGAACTGAGTGGCCCGCTTCATTATTGAGAAAGCTAGCGAGGAGATGTTGTTGGCTGCCGCCTTTGCCTGTCAGGCACACTGATGAGCTCAATCTGATAGGTGGGCTGGTCTTTGGAGAATGGTGGTGCTGGCCGTCATCCAGTCCACAAGGTGGTGTCAGATGGTATCCCTCCAACTTAGTGATAGGGATGGGATAGGTGGATATGGATAGGTGGAGACAGGCGATTTCAGGGTTTTTCTTGGTTCTACTGATGCCCACTTCTGATACTTCCTGATGGCAGGAAAATGAAGCAACACGGGATCTGGCCACTTCGACCAATCCCAAATGCCTGTTCATCTCATCCAGCCTCCTGCAATGGTGCTATTGTGAGGTCCTTATAGGCAGACACCTTCCTGATGATCTCCAGGAGCTCCTGGAGAAGACTGCCTTTCGCTTGCAGGGTAATTGAGGCAGAGAGAGGGACCCTAGGGTCCCCCGGGTGTGTACCCAGTGAGCCGGCGCCGAGCTCCAGCTCCTTATATATATATATCCAATACTGTATATATATATATATATATATATATATATATACAATATTTGGACACACTTGCAGTGCTTGTTAGTAGGATCAATGCTGACGTTACAAAACAAAATATTAAAAGATAATTCTGTGACAAGAAAATATTTATCAGTGTAGAATATAAAAAAATGACTTCATGATGAAGCATAAACTGGGGCTGGGTATGTGGCAAGAACTAATATGGATGACAACCTGGTGGATTTTATGGTAACATAAGCAGCTGCGGTGGCTAGTTGCTAAGTTTCCCTCCTCCCCTCTCAGTAATTAGACTGTGTAATGTCAGCCTGCTGGAGGAGCCATTAGTGCATAGCAGGGACTGATGCTGCTCTTACAGCCAAGTGATTGCTGGCCTACTGTATCAACCCAAGCAGAACAAACAACCCAACACCCAGTCTATTTGCTTGTCCAATCAACTTGTGCATGTGTGTGCACGTATGGGCCTCCTTGTGTAACATCTTTGAGAAAAGTTCATGTGTCTGAGTTAAGCTCTCCTCGGCAAAGCCTGCACTAAACGAACTGCACACGCTGGTCTAAAAGAAAGCTTTTAACATCCTAATCATCCTTCAAACCCTCCACAAACTAGATGATTATGCCCAGCTCTCTCCTGCTCTGCATGAGACACAGGATATTGGAAAAGCTCTGCCATGATTTACAGTCATTTCAAAAGCCCGGCATATCTCCATGATAAATCCACTGAGAGCATGACTGAGAGGGTGCTGCGCTTTTACTCCAGGCTACAATGAAAACAGACTGCGATACATCAATAACTGCACGGAGGGAGCGGAATATTTCAGCAAAATTACTAAGATGTCTTAATATTCCAGGAAAAATGTCAGAATAAAAAGCAGAGTTGGAGAAAGTGAGTCTGCTTGTGCTGATTTTTTTTTTTTTTTTTTTACTCAAACACAACCCACTTTTCCTCCATCTTTCTCTCTCAGCTGAACCTTTTTTGATCCTCACTTTGTGGGTCAGACTGCTGGTTTTCACCCTGACCGATAATGTCAAATAAAAACAGATCTGCTGTCAAGATTAGCCGCTTTAAAGGTTTGGAAAAAAAAGGAGGGGAGGAAGGAGTTGACAGTATCAGAATAAAAGCAGATTTATCTTAAAAGAGAAACAGGTGTGAGAGTTGTTTCTCTGCATCAGGTCCGTATCAATAGGCCTCATATACATAACAGTGATGGCTTTGAAGGTAAAAAAAAAAAACCCTCTTTCCCTGGCCTGGTAGGCATTATGCTGTGTTGAGACTGAAAAAGGTCACTGTTTTTTGTCTGACATTCCTCTAACATAGAAACCCCTGCGAGGTGGCCAGGCCAAGGCTCCTGAGGATTGTGGGAAAAAGGAGGATAATAATGGGTGAATAGTGCTGCTGCCCTGTTGGGTCCTTGCTGACATTTGGAGATGGCCTCTGTTGGCTCTATGGAGAGTATGAGTGTGTTAATATGTGTATGACATGGATTCCTCTGGTTGTTGTAGATTGTTGTGTACTTGTGTAGCCCACGTATCCCTAATCTAATCAGTGAAGGGCCGCGAGTTCTTAAAATCAATAACTTAATGTACAATAAATAATACTTAGATGTTATCCTGTTTCTCTTTTGTTTATATACACTATTTTATTTGTCTTGGGTTCCTTTATTCACTGTTAATGAAGTGTAACACACTTATTAGACTCTATTGTAACCCTTGTATTAAATCTATGCACTGTAATCTACCTGATGAGTTAGACTAATGTAGTGAAATAAGTGTATCACTCCTTTAAACCAACTGTCACTAATATCCACTGTTAAATACCTCTAGTGAAAGAAAGAACCAAACATCACACTGGAATTAGTTTTAGTGCAAATTTCACAGATAAACAATGAAATAATATTTAATCTCTTTCAGTAACTGAGTTATGGAGATAACTCTCTTCAAATGTAAAACAATACACTCAAAGCAAAATTCAGATTAGCTCTGCTTTAAAGTTATACCAAAACTTCTGGGCCCACATTCACCAACACACACACCACACACAAGCCAGCAGGTATTAAAATCAAATCAAATAAAACCCTGTTGCAGCCTGATTCAATGTTTGTGAACGGAGAGACCCAAAACTATTTGGCCCCTTGAGTCAAAAGAGCAACAAATAAAATGTGGTACCTTGGTCATGAAGTCTGACTCCAACCAGCAGTTTAAACCACCTCACGGTCTCCAGGAAGGAGCAGGATATAGTTTATGCCAGCCCTCCATCTCCGGGAAGGAACCGTGATTTCACTCACACTCTGCTTGCTCTCTCTCTACACCTGTGTGATCCCACCCACATCAACCAATCAGAATGTCAGGCCGTCTCTGAAATAAAGTAAGAATAAATTTAAAAGCAAACATTGTTCAGAATATTATTTTTTTTTTTCACTATGGGGAAAGAACAGCAACAGTTCAATTTTGGCACTGAAACCGAAACGTGAACTGAAAAAGGAAGCATCGGTATTGAAACACTTATGTATCAGAAGAAGTTTCTTTAGCACTGAAACAAGTTCCAATGAAAATTAAAACGCGGAGTAAAAATCTCTCTTATTATCTTATTTTCTTTTTCTATTTTGGGCATCATGATGTGTTTTTCCAATGTCAGTGGGAGAGCAGCTGGTCATCTCGAAACAGCTGAGTCCTGCATCGTCATCCCAGGGAGAACATGATCTGTGCAGCTCTTTGATGATTGAACACTGCCTCTCATGTCTCTGTAGCATTTTAATATATAATTCCTTTTGGAAGATTAATATTGGTCTCACTGATGAAATCCAACAGTTGAAGCTGCCACACTAGTTTGTCTGAATGCAAAGTGAAGCTTCATGTTTTTACTCTACAGAACAACAGTGCAACTACACATGAATCACATTAAGCACCAAATTAAAAAAGGAAGTTGGGTGTTTAAAGTAAAAAAAAATGACAGCTTGTCATTATCCTTCTTCTTATATTTCGTTAATGACGTAAATTTGTAAATGAAAGATTCTCAGAGCAGCATTCATCGAGACCTTTGCTAAAGGTTTCACTAAGTTAAATAAAAGTTGAAATCTCCACCTGATGTGCCGGTCTGAGCTCAGTGTGTACACGTGCGCATCCAAACGAGAGTGCACGTGTTTGTCTCTCTGCGAGTAGTGTGTGTGTGAGCGGGAACAAAGTCAATGTAAATAGGAGCGATGGCAATGATAAATTCTTGTCATAATCTGAGCTTACCTCGGGGTTGTCTTTCTTCTTCCTCCAGATAGGGGAACTCGGTGGAGTTCTTTATCACACAGCCAGAGATAACAGGGCTCCAGTACAAAGCAATGATCCCGCCTGTTTGCTGACAAGTGAAGCAGCTTCAATCCCCGTGGAGGAATCCCACCTTGTTCTGGGACAGAGAGCAGATGATAGAGACAATATAGAGAGTATAGAGAGCTCATTTACATGAATAGCTTGACAGATAGAGACGCTGAGGAGAGAACAGCAAATACACCCAAGTTTGAGTCAAAAAAGGAGCAGGGATTCACAGCGTCTACTGTACCATCACCTGCTTCTCATGCCTGCACCCGTCTCTTTTTAGGGTTCTTCACAAATAACGCTAATTGTCTAATAATGAAGTTCAGTGTATGACAGCTCACATGAAAGACATCTCTGTTAGCCTTTCCTGTTTCTTCTGGCTTTGATTTTCTCACAGCTCTTACCTCTCATTCTCCGGCAGAACCAGACTGATTAAATGAGTGTTCTTAAAACTGCAATCATAAAATATCTCTTACAAAAAAATACATGAAAGGAGAGATATATTCAACATACAGTCCTCCAATTATTGCAAACACAAGAGCTGTTATGCAAATTTCTGTCAGCAAATATTATTTCCCACAACAAAATAGAGCAAAAAACATTTTTGCACAATTTTCTGAGATACAGCGGATAGTTTGTGATAAGCACAAGACATAAGACAGATAGTTGCTGGTCAATCTAGTCAATCCTGTCCCAATGGCCAATGACATTTTTATACTTCTAAACTACAATAGAAATCATGTTTTCTGTCAATATAACGAGAAAATGTTAAATACAAAAAGTCCCCCAAATGAAATGATCAAATATGTTGTTTTGACCCCAGAATGACACATAAGAGTGTTTAGCTAGCAAGCTAAATTCTGTTAGCTTGCTAGATAGAATAGTTAAGTTCTGTCAATTCCTAAAACATTAGCAAGGCTACATGTTACATGATATAATGTATGTTTGCTAACAATCATTTACTATCATCAATCATCATTTATCATCATCTGTCATTATATGCTCCACTTACCACTGACCTGCTTTCTTTTCTCCTCCTCATCTTTCTTTCTCTTTCCTTTTTCACTCCTGCTCAGATAATTCCTCCCTCTTTTGCATAATCAGTGCAAGCGAACTTACAGAGACTCCGATGACATGGGAGGGTTTCCTAGACCTGGTCCGTTGTCGCTCACCAGGCAGATTCTGGTGAGGACCAGAACCCAGAAGCGGTCTGGTGTACACAGAAATGATTTTGTGCGCAACAGAAACAAGACGCTGCTCATGTGCATAATGAACTTGTAGGAAAAAAAAGTAGATTCATCATAATTAATCATTTAAATGAAAAATGTCCAGAAAGGGCAAAAATAACTGAACTGCAGTGAAAAGAAAACATTCTCCAGAGTGACATGTCATTTAGTAAACCCAACAGAGCAGAAAGTCAAAGTGTTTCATTCACAGTGATAGAAGACAGAAAAGTTGCAAATCCTCACACAGGACAGCTGAAACTATAAATGTGTGAGATTTTTACTGGATAAATGACTTACATTGTTAACACAGAATGCAAATTTCAATTCATTAATTTATATACAAAAAAAACAACAAACAGAAACAATTCATTTATTTACTGCAGTATAAATAAATGTCAGTATATTATTAAACCTCTATTGTAAAGAGCCTGCACACAGCTCTTCATAGAAAGCCTTATCTTCTACAAACGTCATTCATAACTGTTATGAATTAGCCAAATATACCGTATTTGACAGGTTCATATTTATTAAATGCTTTAAGTTCAACCATGCCAACAGCTGTTAATGTGTGGCTAATGTTGAAAATTTAAACTGAAATATATATATATATCTTAGGTTATGTAAAGAGTGTGTGAGTTGAAAAGCAAAAATATGCAAATGCAATAAAAATGACTGTACAAAAACATGTTCACTTGATTAGCTATGTTATTCTCTTTGGCTTCCAATTACAAATAACACTGAATAATAAAATAAAAAAATAAACTATTTTTTGTATAATTTGCATTATTCATGTTGTATCGTTTCAAATGTGAGACCATCCAGCTGCTTTTTTTTTTTTTTTTTTCCTCATCTCTCCTGCAAGAGCTCCACTTCTCCTTTGTCACCATCTTACTTATCTGGCTCTCCTCTACAACCTTCCTCTTCACATCCCATCCTCTTCATTTCCTTTTCTTCCACCAGTTGCATCATACTCCCTCTCTGCCACTCTTCATACGTTACTGTTTTCCTTAATTACCTTAACAATTCTCTTTGACCATCCTAATTCTCATGCAGTATTGCCCTCCTTCACTCTGTCTTTTCCTATATATATATATTAATTAATTATATCATCTTTATTTGCAATGGTGGGGGAAAAAAAGTAAGCACAGACTGTAGAGTTTTAATATGATTACAAACCTATTGAAGATTAAATATGTAAAATGAACCGTGGCTTTCAAAACTCCAGCTCACCTTTTTAGGTTCTCCAAGCCTGTTTTGCCTCTTCACAACACTTCTGATTTGCAGCCATTTATGATTTGCTGATGCGGTGTCAATTCTGTGCGGTTTGCTTTTCACACCATTACTCCAACCGGAGCAAACCACTCAACAGCATCGACTGGAAGAGGTCAGTGCTCATCAAGCGGGAGGAAACTCAAGGAGGACATTTACACCGCCTAATGCCAGAGACCATAGCTGTGTCCCCAGTCTATACTTCACCCTCATTCTAAGCAGATTTTATTTTAAATTCTAATTTAATAAAACACTTACCTTAAAAAAAAAACTGACAGTGACATTCTAGTCACAGTTTGATTGACGTCTGATGGCAATCAACATTTATCACTTGAGTAATTATCTTTATATCATAACAGCCACAGTTAGTGGCAGAGCAGCTGTATACTGTTTATGCATTCTAAATAAAGGAAGTTAAAGTGTCACCAATTATCTCTCTCTATAGTTGTTTTCATCATTATAGGCGGATCTGTGTGATTTGTGCGATTCTCTATGAATGTGTGTGTGTGTGTGTGTTTGAAAGAACATATGCATGTATATGAACATATGGTATAAATGCAGGTATGTCGCACATACATCTCTGCGTGTATGTGTGATTACACCTGCGTGTGTTTGTTTGTGTGTGTGTGTGTGTGTGTGTGTGTGTGTGTGTGTGTGGCACCGGTCGGGCCATCTGTGCACCCACCACTTCAAAGCAGACAAATGAATTATTGAGTTGAGTTTGAAGATGTTTGCCGTCGAGCGTTTTGTTCTGCCGTGGAACTCCCCAGCCTTTCAGGAAGTGGAGGATGTGTTCTTCCCTTTAGATCAAGGTTGTCGCCTCCTCTGTTTCCTCTACACATGCGTACACACACACATACACACACACACACACACACACACTGTAAGTCCTTTGCCTACCGTCTTAAACTCTACTTTTGTTAACTTATTTGAAAATTCACTTCTGTCTGTTTCAAGTCAGGGCCCCCCTCCCCCCCCTCCCCCCCCCCCGCTCCCTTCATCCTTGTTGTAGAATCCCTCTGTAGGTTTTCATGTCTAAGGTCGCTGAGCTGAAGTACAAAAGATTCAATGTGAGACCGTTTAACAAGGGAGAGAGAAAAGAAGAAGAACACCTCTGCACCCTCTCTTACTTGTGAGGACCAAACAGGAATTAGGGTTTTTATTATATGTGTGCAGGGAGAAGAGAGCGAGGAGGTACCAGCTTTAAATAGACTCAAAGGATGATTTGATCCTACTGGTTCATGTTCTGAACTTCAGCTCCTCTTGTTGATTGTATCGTGTGTTGATGTATTCTGACTAAAAAATTCAAGTTACACTAACCCTTTAAAAACAAAGAAAAAAACAAAAGCAGCATTTATGTGCTAGGGCTGTAACACAGAGTTACTGTCTGCAGCTCTTTATTTCACAGTAACATCTGTTTCCGTATATCCAGAGCAAAATAAAAGTTGATCTGAAGTGTATGTAAAATAAAATATATACACAGTATATAATAGATAAATTAATAAAAAGATAAAAACCTAATGACAAAATGACAATAAGAAAAATGTGCCATAATATATTAGTGGGCCATATTGTGTGATTTAGAAATAAAAAAATAGTGTGCATACAGTGGAAGGAGGATATCTATGACCAAAAAAAGACAAATACAAATGGACAAAAAAGATGATGTAATAGCTCAGATCTTGATAGAAAAATAAAATAAATAAATAAATAAGTAATAAGGGGTTGTGCATGCAATGGGAGCAGGTACCAGAGGAGAACATAGTTGGATTTAAAAGTCCACGACAAAGAATGAGAAAGCTATAAATAGAATGAAAGAAAGAAAGAAGGAAAGAGAAAGAAAATGAGGTTGTTCATGCACCAGGAGAAGCTTAAGAGGAAAATAAAGTTGGCTGAAAACACCTATGACAACCAAATGACAGGGCTATTGACAAAAATCTGGTCATTTTGCACTCGCTGTTGTTCCGCTGTCCTGCTGCCTCAACTCACACAGTGCAGGTTTGAGTCTTGGTAGAAAAAAAAACATTGATTTCCATGTTTTTTAATGTATAAAAAATACATTTGAGCAAATCTGCACCATAGGGCGTCACAGTGATTTGGCAACACAGCTATCAGTTTCAGACAACAATGCTCAAGAGCACTTTGATACTTAAGAATCAGCCTGAATCCTGTTACTTTGTGGGAAGACTGTGGTGTTATTAGAGGGGTCTATGTATTTATTGTATCTGTGCCAATACAAGCTCTTGAATAGAACACAATGCTTTGTGTTAGATGTTGCCCAATCACATCCAACACACTGCTGTTCCTTTCCCAGCTCACATGTTGTTATTTCATCTGTTTTTGGTAGTGACATCTTCTTGGAATGTGAGGTGATCCTCTCCTGGATGTTTTTTTTCCCCTCACTTGTACCTGTGTGATAAACACCTGCTTGTAGGCTGAATGAAAGCCTTCTATATAACTTCACAGATGGAGGACAAATACCTTTATTTGGTCTGTAATTTAAGGGAAAAGCAGTACAATTATGAACAGATCTATTAGGTTGGTGCAAATTGCATTGGTCTAGTAGGTAGTACAGTCTCAAAAAAACAGTCAATGTTCGATACAAACACTGTTTTTGTTGTTGTTGTTGTTGTTTTTTTGAGACTATACTACAGACAGAACTGTGCTGCTCGAGTCATCATCATCCCGCTGGTCTCCTGGTTTCCATCGCCATCATCACCACCTTCTCATTGCTCAATGGACCCTCGCCACCATTATCATCTCCATATGCCGGTCTCCTCTTAGAACCTAGACATACCCGCGAATTTGGCTCCACACACGCCAAGTGGGTTACACTAGCATGGCTGTAAACTCTCACTCGCTATGAGCTATAAGCAAAAAAAAAAAGAAAGAAAAAGTTTTTGCAAATGTTTTATGAATTGAATTTAATGAATGTAATTTATATACAGCTTTAAATGTTAATAAGGGGTGAAGGGGTTAGGATGAAGTGTTGCTATCATCTGTATCATTACCACTGCGCAGTCTCCTAGCTGTGAACAGGTGCTCAACTGTTACTACAGCGGAGCCGTGGTGGTGGTGGTGTGTGCAGTGATTCAGGTAGTACAATACATTAACACAATGTACTGTAGCAGCACAGATGTTTAATGAGCACTAATGGCCATTTTAATGCCCCACCATTTCCCCTTTCCCTTAGTGATAATAGTTTTGGGTGAACCATCAAAGACAATACATCCGCACGTGTTGAGATGCACCCGCACAAGCAAGCTGTGGCCGTAACTCTGACAAACACACACACTCACACACTCGCACGCACAGGCTTAAGCCCATTAAAGAGGCTGACAGGCTGAGTTACGAGGGCTTCACTCACTCATCTGATGTGACAGTGTTGCTTGGTTATGAGCGCTTAGGGAGAATTTACTGGCCTTCCTCCCGTTCCATCACACAGTCACAGCAGCAGGGCCCGGCATCAGAATTCAAAGAAGCACTCCTACAATTTATGTTTGTGTGTATCCCTGTGTGTGTGTGTGTGTGTGTGTGTGTGTGTGTGTGTTTTTTTTTATGAGTGCGGATGTTGCAGTGGTGGAGAGGATTACATATTTCATTAAATACGTTCTATAAAAGCCTGTTAGAAGAAGTTCATGAATTTAATGTAGCAGCGGTCGTCGCGGCGGCGGCGCAGGTGGCAGCCAATCAAATCATTGTTCTATCTAATCAATTAGTTCATGTGTTTATTTATTTATTTGAGTTTGTATTTTCCCTGTTTTTTGTTTGATGATTAAAACATGCAGAATTTTTTTTTATCAACTCTACCCAAATTTATAATAATAATACACTGACTGAAATGATTAATAAACCTATTTTTTTTTTAAATAACCCATAATTATGGAGGTAAACTCTGTGCTCAGATGAGCAGTTGGTGTGAAAAGATCAATAAACAGAAAGGGGAACAAGAAGAGCTCCAATATTGTTGTTTATGAGTGAAAGCACAGACAAAAAACAAAAAAACAGCCTGCATACTATAACATGTCTTCTCCTGTATGCTGAACATATCAGCGTAACCATCAGCTCAGCAGACAGAGAAAAAAAAAAAGTGAGCATCAGAGCAGCCATGAAAAGATTTGAGACGGTAAACTGAGCTCAAAGAAACGCCGAAACATCTCCGATCTCAACACAGAGACGACTAAATCTGAGCCGACTGCTCATCTAACCAGCTTTTTGGCTTCTCGCAGAAGACGGATATCCATCGTTGACGGTGCGCGTGTACTTTAGTGTTATACCTTCCCAAATTCATATTTCTGTTATGTGGCTTTTATCTGGTAAACATGAAAACAAGAGAAGAGCCGACCCGTCAGAGGACGTCAGACCCGCTCTCTCCAAACTCCAACTCCATCTGAAATATCAGCTCATTTTAATGAAAGAAATACATTTAGCAATTGTATTCATTGTTCATTTTTAGTTAAATTATTTATTTACAGATCTGCTTGTAACCTGTTGGCTTTTATTCTGAAGGATTGAGAATTTCATGTTATGTTAGGAGTTTGGTGGGTTGGGGTGCCATGACAAAAAACTTTTACTTTGAAGGAGCTGGGGTCTAAAAAAGTTTGGGAACAAGTGGTCAAGACCAAAAAAAAACTTCAGAGCATCAGCTTATTGGTTTATAAATCTGAAGGAAGAGACCACGCTGATACTTTTTTTTGCCAATAGTCAATAATATAATCACATTTTACTACTTATATGGTAGTAAGAATATACTGTATGTGATGGAAGATAATGTATATATATAACAAATGTTATGCTGATGATATGTGACTGTATTTTGTTCAAAAAATATTTTCTATCCTAGTTTTTTTTAATATTAATCATCATTTTTTGACTTTGCACTAATGTTTTATCAGACTAACTTTGAAATAAAACACTGGAACACACATTTAAAGCTTTCCCATTTCCAAAACGACAGTACAATCACAAACAGCATGTTGTGTATTTTTATTTGAGTTGTTCCCCAAAAAAGCTGCTGATAGGATGAGGAAAAATAACCTATCCTTTTTTTATTAGAGCAGGTTTATGTTCCATAATGTGCATCCAACTGGGACAATATTTCTAGCAATTCAGTCAAGGTCAGATGAAATATAGGAGTAACGTGATACTTTATTGATCTTCATTGGAAAACTGTCTATTTTTTTTTTCTAACCACACACACACACACACCTCTGAGGAGATGGTCAGAGGTCACAGGCAGCTACGGCAACACAGGTGATGGAACAAGACAGTGACCAGATGAGAGAGGGGTTTAAAAGCTGCCAGCTACAGAGGAAATATAACAATAGTAAAGGAAACCTGGATACTTGTTTCTGCATCTTGATCAAAAATGTAAAGACAAAAGAAAAAAAAATAATCCAGTCATCCTGTAATTTTGGTTGCTGTCATTAAACTTGGCAGTACACCCATATGCCTGCTCTTTCTCCACTTCTAATACTCCATCCCTTTGACAATACACAGACCTGGAAATGCTATGTATGTATGTAATACAATGAAAACCTGATGAATCCGGTGAAAAGAAAATCTCTTTCAATTGGCCGTTTTCTCTTCTTATATTCTTTCCAGGTGAAGTTATCCAATATGTCCCTCCTCTTTGAAGGAGAATGCGTGCTACAGGGCTACCTTACATGTACAAGCATAATCTCTTTGCTCAAAGTTAACTGCTGTGTGAAGGATCCTTGAGTACATGTTCTCAGCATTGGCACTTGGATGAGCCAAAAGCGAGAAGACTTCAATACAATATGTCAATGATAACCCAGCAGGAGGTTACAAAAATGAATGTGACAGACCACAATAAGTTCTGTGGCTCTCTGTGTTATTGATGATATGCTTCATAGATCTTTATTTCTTAAGTCCTCTGACTTTAGCGGAGCTGAGAGTCTTTCGGTGGTTTTTAAGCCCTTTTCAACTTGCTCAGCTTTTCACAGTCTTTACCAAAAGTCCACTTACTAGTTGATAGAATATGCCATTCCTGCCAACTCTTATATATACCAAGACTCTTTAGGGAGGAGGTCTTAGAACCCTGGAGCGGTTCATTTGTGGTGGGAACAATGATCTGACCTCCATCCTACCCAACCACGAGGTGTACTCTACGAATTTGAGCCAAATGTCTCCCAGTAGCCAAGATCCTAGCATGTGCTTTGCATGCTAGCAGCTAGCCGGAGATAGAATCAAGGTCAGGCCTGGACTAGTGCATCAACAGATGTCGTATATGGCGAGATGACCTTCTTCAAGACGTTCTTCCTGTGTTTAGGTATTTGCTTCCGCCCCAGACACATCTGACCAATTAGCAGGATGAATGTTCTCATGTAGCTTTAAGTGCTGCATTTCGGTTTGCTTGGATTTCACTCCGCGTGAAAAGAAACCAAACCAAAGTTGAAAAAACTACTGTTCTCCTGTGTCTTTGACTGATTGGTTTCTCTACTTTATTTCCTTGTTGTGTTGGTGGAAACTTACAAATGACTACCGCACTCTAAATGTATCTCTAGTCTATACTTATGTCTCCTTTTAAATGTTTTAATGTGTCAAGCAAAGTACTCTGAATTGTCCTTGTGTATGAAACGTGCTATACAAATCAACTGAACTGCAATTGTTCATCAACGAGAGAGAGTGGTCATTTTAGTCATTTTTTTTTGTCAGCGGATCAGTGGATTTTGTCAGTTTAAACATGGGAGAGAGTCATGGAAGTCAGGAGCAGACAGAGTGAGCTGTTAGATGAAGCAAGCGACAGGCTGCACACCTCCAACTCATCTCGCTGTGACCTGCTGTTGTGTTCTCACACCATTTGCAGCATGAAATCAGGTCACAGTTTCAAACTTTTTTTGACAAGACTTTTGACTTTGACTTTTATGACGAAAGAGCTTTTAATGAAGTGTTTGCTGCTCCCAGCACTCTGGGGGGAATTTAGCTGTATTCAGACACAATGAGAAGCTAATATTCACTTTGTGTTACTTGCGCAAATTTGACCGCTGGATCATTTGTGTTTTATTTGCCTCAAACAGCCAAAATACAAACTGTACATCAGCTGCGACCTAGCTAGCAATAGATACACCGCTCGTGTCTGTGTGTTTGCGTTTAGACTTCAGCCTCCGACTGAACTCAGAACTCATCATGAACTCTGGTTCTTTCCATTATTATTTCCCTCCAGTTTCTTGAAACATTGAAACATTCTCATCATTTTCAACATTGCATCGTTTGGGGTGAATTTGCGTCCACTCGCGTCTTTTCACCGACTTTGCATGTAGCCGTGCCAAACCAAAAAAATCAGCTGTCTGAACACACCGCTAAACTGCACTTGCTGTTACCGTGGCGACGACAGGTGTCGCCAAATCAACCAGGAAACCTTTAGGAATGTAACTTTTAATGGTGGCTGTGCTCACAAGGATACCGTGAGAGAGCTGAATACAAAACAAGCAACCCCCACAGCAAAAAAAAAAAGAAAGCATGCTCACATTCAAACTCCTGCATAAAATTCTGCATAAACACCCTGGAAATATTTGTGTCAACACTATTTCACATTTGGAGAGGTTAATGTCATTGGCATGCATTCACCTTCTGCTATGCCCCAAACAATACACTCCTCAAGGACAACGCAGACACAAACACGCGCAAAGCACATTTCTCAAGGAGAATCCACAGAGGAGAGCCACTCAAAGCTTTTTTTTTTTTTTTTTTTCTTTCTTTTTGTTTTGCTATTTAAACAAACCTTCCCTGGCATTTCCACATCCATTGCCACTGTAAACACTTCAAACAGCCTTGGGACCATATACAAGAAGAAATGACAAAATTCCCCTTCTTCACTGCTTCTGTATGTGAGTGTGTATGTGTGTGTGTGTGTGTAGGAGGAAGGGAGGGAGCTCCTGCTGACCCCTCTCTAAATGTCTGCATTCAGTATTCACTCTCATTTATTTGTGTTGTGTGTGTTGGTTCTCAAATCAAAATGGATTTAACAAAAAATAATCATTCAATAGGAGTGTCTTTGGCTGCAGATTGAAAATGTCACAAGAAAATGAAGATGTGCAACTTTGAAAAAAAAAAAAAAAAAAGCCTTCAAAAGCCTAAATTTTCTGAAGAAAAACAACAGTTTGAATATAAATCTGTAATGAAACACTAAAGACGTGTTCTTTCGAGAAAACACAGAGTTCACTGTCAGACGCCCGAGCAGCCTTTGTCACTCTCTGCGTGACTTCAGTCCCCCGAGGGAAGCTGTAAAGAAAGCTTGTTGTTTTGCAGGAAGACACACACACACACACACACATTTGCCGAAAAGGTTAGCTGTGACACGTTGCTTGGCATTTTCAAGGCAGTAAACCCCCATCAAGCGAACACAGTCATGTGTGACCAACATGGCTGCTCGGCTGCTGCCCTACACGCCGCTTGCGGATCGCCAACAGCTGAAGGCTTTTCTGAGGTGTCGCGGGCTGAAACTCCAGCCAGGAGAAAAAGAGGAGGAGAAAGAAAAAAAAAAAAAAAGTGAGAGTAAGCCATGCGACAGGAGGAGTGAACACAAAGTATTTGAAGTCCTCTGATGAAAGCTGGGCTTGGCAACTTCACTTGCCGTCAGCTCCAAACGACAGCGAGAGATAACTGTTTGAAAATTTTGAGCTTCAATACTCTGGAATCTGGCTAGGCGACATCAGGGAACTGCAGATTGCACGCGCATGAGAACCAAACCAGACACTCTGTCATCTTATAAGAGAAGCCAAAGGCTAGAGAGAAGCAAAAGATCTGACACTAGTGAAGCCACCTTCTTGTCAACACAACACTTGCTCACTGCTGATTAGGACCGCTTTTAATCCAGGCTTAAAAGAACATTCCTTTTTTAATGCAACTTTGGTCGTAGTTTTGGTCGTAAAATTCTACTCAACAAGTTAATTGCTGTGATGTGGGAACATGACAACATGGCTTCAATCAGACAGGTTGTAAACAACCCAGTAGTTTATGCAGATTATCTGAGCCACTTTATTTAAGAAACTGAATGAGCGTATCAGTCGTGAATCCTCATCACACAGGAAAACTGTGCACACATAACAAACATGTACAGAAAGGTTAGGTTTACATCTGCTATAATCATGGAGTTGTCATTAGCTAGACTACAAATCCAGATACAGATCACATGTTAATGGCAGGTGTAAATGGGGCCTTTAGGGTGAACCGGTTCTTTTTATATGTTACGGGTGTTTACAACTGAATATTTGAATAACTTCTTCCAAATAAGTTTAATGAACCTGTTGCTTTGTTCACAACCTGTTTGATCGTGTGACTATTTTGTGTTTCATCTTTTTGGACTTCTTGTTTGCAATGATGTCACATTCAGAGATCAGAAATGAACATGGTGAGAAGCGACGTGATGTTACATGGTGAAACTTGGTGAGTTATGTGACAGGATAGTTGTAATAAATTGGAATTATCCTTAAATTAAGTTATCCTTATACTTCTCACTTCTCAGTAGTATCTGGAGGATTATTTCCAGTAACACAGAACATGTACTTTGAATAAAACGGGTGACTCTATAGTGACAGGATCCTCCACTGTGAGGGCCGGGCTGCATGGGAACTAAATGATTAAATCACTGAGATGATGAGTGTACAGTGAAATAGTATTCATATTTTGAAAAAGACAAATCATTTTGATTAAGAAGAGTCTACAGTGACACTAATTGCTCTGCGGGGCTAACAGTTAGCATGCTAACAGCTCATGATGACAATGCTAACATGTTGATGTTCAGCAGTCATTTAGCATCCTCACCATCTCAGTTTAGTGTGTTAGCAGGCTAACATTTGCTAATTAGCCCTAAACACACAGTAGTTTTGTAGATATTTGCTCTTGAAACCAAAGTAATGGATTTTTAATCCGTTGAAAAGTCAGTGGATCTCCAAAGTTACTACAATTCATCCTCAAGCATGAATGTCTGTACTGTATTCTGTGTCAATCCATCTAGTGTTTGTTGAGCTATCTCTCCGGAGAAGATACAATCCTGGTCAGCCGGTGATGCTAGAAGAAAAGTCAGGAGATCACCAACCAATAGTTGAAATATTTCAGTTGGGGATAAAATAGGTGACTGACCAACAGATCGACTGACATCCCTACAGCCATGCCATTAGCCTGGCTAAAAGCAGCTTTAGAAGATGTTGGTCAGGCTACTTTTGGAGCCAGACTTCACTCTGCTACTCCGACATCACTGATGTGACTCAGTGGCAGCGTTAGTTAACATTAGAGATAAATTGCAAACAGAGTGGTGATGAATTATACAGAGATTTATCAAATACAGACTGTTTTTATTAAAAAACTGCTTCTGCCTTTATCAAATTAAATCAGTTTTAATCAAATCTTTCATATCTTTATCAAGACAAGTTACAATTTAAGAGCAAATTTATCAGTTCAGATATGCTTAAATTAATTTTATCATTCAATTTCTTTGCAGTTCCACTCCTCATATTAGTCTCTCCTGAACATTGTGCTTTAGTGATGTGTGTCTGTCAAAATAACAAATATGTTAACATTGTTAACATATTTCATTCTGCTTCCTTTGTAGAATATATTGTTGTTCTGGATCATCCTGAACAACAAAGACATTTTTTTTTTTTCTGAAAGAAGATGCTATTGTGCCATTTTTTAAAGTATCATCTCTCATTGCTCTGCGCCCCACAAACACAATTCAATTCACATCCATTGCACTGAGGTGGAGCCAAACCTGTGAGGCAGCTCTATATCCAAACCTGGACAAATACAACCAAACCTACATGTCTAGATACTGAGGTAATGAGAAATTTAACATAACGGAAATTTGCATCATACTGACACATTTCATCCAAATCTTTATCTCTGACAAATCACTTGTGATGGATAAATTAACAAACAAATAATCAAATGGATGGAGAGAAACTCCCAGACAAAAGAATATTTCCCTTTAGCCTAGAGATGAGAAACAGAAGCAGCTGCAGACATTGATAAATGCTCTCTCAGACCAGACTACTGTTCAAGGATAAACTCACTGGTACCTGTAGCCTTGAGTCCCAACAACTTCCTTCAACCGAAGCTATTTAACGCTCAAGGCTAAGTCTCTGCAAGCAGAGGCACATCTTCAATTTCATTACTTTCCTTAAAGCAGTTTAGAGTCTCTGTGAACAATCGCTGTTGCTGGACTTTTAATTGAACTCTAAATGGAAGATCCAAAACTGAAGCTGTTACATTTGCACTTGAACGCAACCTGGGTGTAATGTAGCTCCATTGGAAAAAGGCTGTGTGAGTGCGATGCATCACACTTGACACGTTAATAGATCATAGAAAACAAATGAGCCAATTTGCCTCTCACATTAGCATGTTGCTGATGTTAAGAGCAAGAGTCTGCCCTTGTTTTTACTGAGTAGATGTAGGGAATATTTCAGTCACATCAAAAGCGTTCTTAAGGTTTATATTTCTTGTCGACGAGAAAACATTTGGCTTACGATTGAATAGTTGAAGAAAGTGAATAAAAACTAAAGGATTCATCCTCTGAGCACTGTGGATATCCATCAATGGAAGTCCAGCCAGAAGTAAGACTAAACCAAAGTGTTGGAGAGACGCCGGTAGCACCTAAACGCTACATATCTGATCCACAGTACTTTCTAGAAAAGAAAGAAGGAATGAAAGATAAAAGAAGGCCAAGGGTCCTTACTCTTTTCTTCCACTCTCTGTGCATTGTGTATGCAATGGCTGTAACGACTCATGACTTTGTGGAACTTGATTAAGTGCAAATAGTTCGAATTCATTCAGGAATATGCAGCATGTGAACACCTGCAAACGTTGACAACATTTTTCCACATTAAAAAATAAGAAAAAAAGAAAGAAAAAATTCATTAAAATCAACAACTATGACTGACAATATCTGTCAAAAGAACAGATTTATGGGAAACACTTTAACCCACAACTATAACTCTTTACAATATGATAAAACTCAGCTGTAAGCATATTAAATATGTCTTTGTAGGATAGATTATAATTGTTGATGGATACTGGAAATTAATAAACACTCGAAATATGCTTATATCTGCTTATTACCACATTATAGTTGTTATAAGCCATTTATTAAATGTTTTTGTACTGATTATAGATGCTAAATAGGGAGACTATTAACAATTTATGAATTAAACTCATCTACAGTCCCATTGAAAATTAAATAAGAAGCTGGTACAAAACATAAAAGCTAGACGGCCAGAATGTCAGCATTTACAAAAGGGTAATCCAATTTTGACCTTAACTAAGGCGATTTCCTTTCATTTAATGTCAGCCTTTGTTGGTTGTTTTTTGTGTTTAGAGGCAGGAGTGAGTGTAGGATTGTAGGGCGGCTGGCCACCATCTACATATTTTTTCTAGATGTTTTCTAAAAGATTGCAGCAACACAGTTTAACATTTAAGCTTCTCCTCCCAAACGAAACCCAGACAGTCAACCACATATGAAGTGAATCCAGCTTCTAAAATGATCAGCTGCGCCGCAGAGGAGAGCGCAGGTAGCTGCTAGTGATGTCAAGCGAGTGATGACACTTTTATACAGATTTGACCGGTCCAAACTTTTTTTTTCTGAATGTTGTGAGAAACACATAGACTGTGTGAAATAGACAGAAAAAAAACAGATAAAAGCCCCTTTCCATCAAGCCTTGTGATAAACAGGAACAACATACTGTAACCATGGTGATTATACACATCAAAGATAGGCAACAGCTGTTCCCTCAGAATGATCAGGAGACATGAAATTTCATTAACAAAAACCTGGACTAAAAAGTATAAAACCATAAAGTCTCATATAAAAACTGCTCTTCAAATGATGGCAGAGTCTAAAAGAATGAACCAGTAAAGACTGGTGGCTAATAAAGGCCAGCTAAAAAGAAAGCCTGTCTGGTCTATACTCTATGTCCCAGATAAAGGCCTGGTTCCCTCTGGTAAATAAAGGTCTATTTGAGAATTTGCCGTATAATAAAATAAATACAATTCATATGCATCTTTGTCCAAAGACAATATTAATTAGAATAGAAAAAAGCCTTAAAACTGGATTTCAGACAGAGATCGGACCTCAGATTCAGATTATAATAAGCTTTTAAGGTTCTTATCATTTTCAGATTGTATTTTAGTGCTACACACAGTATTATTAAACAAATTAGCAATTTATCAAGTTACCACAGAATAATTATAGTGGATCTGGAACCCTGAGGACTCCTTGAGGGTCTTAGGTCCTGGGGCAGTCGCCTGCTTTGCTTTGGTTAATAAATGCTGCCTTGAAGTGATGTTAAAATGAACTAAGAAAGCTGCACACTTACACCTGTGCAGAAAAGTGTAGCATAACTAGATGGGATTATTGTGTGTGTGTGCGTAACAGAAGTCAGTCACAGTGGCGGTTCTAATGTAGAGGGAGTTCAAAGACAAAAAGACAACCATGGTATTTTAGATAAAGGTGTTATGCACATTAGCAGAATGTATCAGGTTTACAACCCAGCCAAGTAGTCTAACTAGCAGTTTCATATCCAAGAGGAGCCCATAATGATGTCATAGATTACAAACCAGCAGAATAATGTAATATAATGAAAAAAATGTGCTTAATATTTTTTCTCTTAGCCCCTTTTCAATGTTTTCAGAATTGAGGGAATACATTAAGCGGCCAAGCGTGAAACCCAAATGCAATATCGACTCCTGTCCGCAATTTGTCAAATCTGTAAAATATATGGCAGCGTGGAAATATCCAGCGCCGCCATTTACGGGGGCTTTCATAAAACATATTCTTTGGTAATAGTGTTCTGCAGACAGCCTTATGTATTATTGAACAGTTCTCATTTTCATTCAAACAACCTGTAAGTCCTTCACGCACACACACACACACACACACACAAACATAAATACACACGCGCAGACGTACAAAAGCCCTTACAACATTTTGCGAGGGAATTAGTCACCCTGTCCTTTGCAGCCAATTTTCCGTGGCTAGCCGTGGCATTTATCAAAGCAGAGCGGTGCAGGTAAATGTGCACTTGCCAAGCAGTTTTATTGAGCCTTATTTAGTTGGCATTCTTAATGAGCTAACCGAATCTCCATAAACACACACTGACACGTGCACACACAGACGCACACTAATCCTAAACCGAGGTCACGGAGAGGTCACCCGCTAGTCATAATAACCAGCTCGATGTGAGCGCGGTTGATTATATTATTACCGTCTTGTGGTTCCAAGACAGGAGGCGCCTCGTGTTTCCTTTGTCTCACTCGGCACTTTGTTTCTCTCTGTCTGTCAACTCATTTGTTTTTTATTCATGTGTGACTTTTGAAAAGAACCGAGGGTGCTAATTTCACCAGGGGGACAAGGGGAAGGTATATAGTTACCTCACAGTTAAACACTGTTCTTCTTAGTGTCCTTTTTTTTTTACAGAGACTGACATTCTATTCCAGTGCTTTTATGAATCAAAGTCTGAGACGTGGAGAGTAATTCCACATTAGGCAAATGTCATGGTGCGGGCACATGCTTCCCTGCTGGCGCTCCTCAGATAATTTGACAAGCCGGGGGAGGAATAAAGGATATAAATATAGATACAGTAAAATAAAAACCAGCCTTGTCCTTTCATGCCAAAAATGGACACAACTTTCTTTTCAGTTCTTTGCGTCTTCATCTCAAAATCACAACTCTGTCAAACCAGAGCACACAGATATCATACACACACTGTAAAAAAAAAAAAAAAAATCAGTGGGAACTACAGTTACAAAGATGACTGTTTTCTGATCTGTTAAGGATAAAAATCAGTAAATCCACTTTGAAATCATAGGAAAAAAATGCTCCTTATAACTGGAGATCTTGGTTCATAATCCTCAATTTTCTGACTTTTTTCCTCAGTAAACATTTTTAGAGCTGCATCCATGCTTGTGTGTCAACGGGAAGAACTGAGAAGCGAATGCAGTGTGTAACTCTGGAATGGATTCAACATGAAGACAGAACTATTACAATCAGCAAGCATCAGACAGATCAAATCAATGGAAATGTGGGGGTTTTTTGTATTTTGTTCGTTTAAGCAACATCAATCCATGATTCCACATCACAAACACATTGACACCTACAGTGCTTACTCCATAAGCCTATTAATGAAGGAAATTAAAATGTCCCTTCAACCTTAACCGGTAAACATCTGACTGATGAGCTCCTTCATGGTTCTCTGCAGCCGCACACTGTTCAGAGAATGAAGGGCCCTCACACCCTGGGCTCTGTGTTTTCCATTGCAAAATGCTAGAAAGGCACTAAAACGGAACATAAATATAGAATATAAAAAATATGTTTTCCAGGATGCTTTGCTGAGACATTCCACAATCAATACAATAGACACACTACAGTATATATATGTGTGTATAAACGTAGCAGATTGTTGTGTAGTAATGTGGTGATACTTTTGTGGTCTGCCGAGGCATTCTCTGACTCAAGATGACTCGTGTCTCCCTATTATGAAACCGAATCTATTATAGAAGTGAACTGCAGCGGGTTATACCAATAAAAATGAAAACTTTTATTGATTGAGGTCCAAATAGTTCCACTTAGTCCCACACTGCATGAGGTGAATTTGAGTCAAAAAATTGCCCTTCTTGGAGTCATAACTCAGTCAAATGTGAAGACACAGACATAGGGCACATGTTGATATCACTCAGTGTGACTTACATCACCTGCCTGTAGCTGACATCACAACGGCCCATTAGATTAGCTTATATGGAATCTTGTTTTCCTGATGTTTTTATCTTCTTTTTTTTATTTACTTACTTTTTTTTATATTGGTTCTCAAATAGAGCTATATGCTGGTTTTATCATGTTTCCATCTGTCAGATTAGCAAAATCATTTTTGGCTTTCTTTATTTCTGATAAAAAAGAAAAAGTGAGTGAAAATGCAGAAAAAAAAAATCAAGGATGTCACTCCATACGGGGTTTAAATTAGAAGAGCAGCAGCAAGTTCACTGAAAAACAGAAGGTCATTGCAGCTGCAGTTATTAGCAGGAGGATGGAAGACTACCCGCATACACATTCCAGGCTGGTTCAAATGATTCAAAATGCCAGGACAGGTGATGTTAAAAATCAACCCCGCCTCCTCTAGAGCAATGAATCCAGTGCCAGTGGGGCTTAATGTTATAACACCTGTAACCTGGAAATTGAACTAAATGCAACAGTGTGCCCATAGTTGCCAGTAGTAGTAAGTGTAATTATAGATTATAACATCAGAAAAAAAAAAACAATCACCTGCAAACAGAACAAAACAATTATGATCTGACAAGTTCTGTCTGACATTTAATATATTATCATAAGCTCCAGCCTGACCTGCTTTGTCACCGTTCCAAGTGTAAATAAAGTTTGAGACATTTCCCTCTCCAGATCTATCAACCTCTGTCTGACATGCCAAAGTGCTCTTGATTAAATTACACCGAAATATTAAAGAATCAATTAATGTGCAGGTCTAATTATTTAGGATGCGCTATTGACCTAGTTTGTAATTGAATCCAAACAGCAACACGTTGTTGTGTTTATTAATTCATGAAGAACAGCCTGCCGCTAATGATTTGGTGCCTTGGAAATTAATTCCTCATTTCTCACTCAGTCTCTCTCTCTCTCGGCCTCTGACAGTCTCTTTTTATGTAGTACATGCACTGCGCTGATCGCGTCGCATATCTGAGGATTGTGAACGACTTGACAGGAAATGAATGTTTCATTTGTTGTGTCTGCTGGAAAACATTTAAATGCTGCGCTGCTCTTGTTTTGTCTGTCTGAAAACTCTAAATCGCTCACATAATATGCTCGGCAAATTTCACGACTTTCTGACTAGTAGATTTTCATAATGTGCCCTGTAGAAGTGGATATTTAATCTAAAGATGATGCTAGAGGAAAGGTAAGGGGGCCACCTACACCATAAGCATTCATCCTTTTAAAAAAATATGGATATCCATACTGATTTTTATGAGAATATACCAGTTGTCAGGCTATATTGTGGTAGATTGACATCCCTGAGTTTAGTTTTAGTTTGAACCTAAAACTGAAACCTTAACCAGGCCTGCATCCGTAACTTTCAGCTTATCTTAGTTTATTTGACAAATATTATTTTATTTTTATTCATTATTTTAGTGTGAAAAGTTAATTCATTCCAATTCCTGGCACCACAGAGCCTAAAGGAACTGAACCCATAGTGGTATTAAACCACACAGACAGACACAGCCTGACTGAACTCCATCTGTACTAAATTTCAGACGCCAACCCACAGCCATTTACTTCTATTCATCAGCTACCATTGTTAGCTTGTGAGGCTAATGCAACACACTGGCTACAATTGGCCTATTTCACTATTCCATAAATTACATTTGACAATAGTTGAAGCAGAGCAATCTCGCCCAAACCAGAACCAGGACTGATTTGGTCCAGATATATATGTAACATATACACATATATATTAGTGCCTTCCAAAACACATAGCACCACTACAAAAATGATTCATAATACTGTTCTCTGATCTGACACTTCTATGGTTGAGGTTTGATTAACTTTCGGCAAATGGATCAAATTGATTACTTGATATTCAGGTGCACCTCGACACATGCCACATAACTGCAATATACATAACTGCGATGTTTGATTCCAGCAGTGGACCCTTGTTGCATGTCATTTCCTGTCTTTCTCTTCCCTTGTTTCCTGTCATTTGTCAACTGTTGCTATCCAAAAAAGGCATAAAATTCTCCCCCCAAAAAATATATGTTTAAAAATGAAATTTATATTTCCTGTTGGTATGAGATGTTTGAGATGTATAGAGCATTTTCTGGTGCCAAAGTCAGATGTTTAAATAGTTGGGTTTTACAGCACTACAACATCACACTGCTTCTGCCTTTCTGCTGATGCGTCATGAAGTGTTGCAGTCATACATACTGAAGTATTCACGGTACAGTATTCCAGATGTGCACATGTGAAGATGACAGTGATGTACTCGGGGATATTCATTAGCCAACGCTGTGCTGGGCTGTCGTAGAAAACAATGGATGTGTGTGTCTTAACATGCAACAGACACCACTGGTGTGAGTTGCCCTTGAGAAAGGATAGTCAGCATTCATGATCCCCTGAGGATAAACCCTACCGGTGATTCCTCTAGCTACTAGTTGAAGTTGTTGGTTTTTAGTGAAATCTCAGGACAACTATTGGATTGATTGCCATTAAAATCTGATATGTGTGCTGCCTAGATGATTATAACTTTGGAATCTCCTGACATTTCATCTCGTGCCATCATCAGGTCTATTTTCACCAGTACTCTGGTTCAGCTCACATTCCCATCAGCCTCAGATATGCTTTGTGTTTAGTGCTAATTAGAAAATGTTAGAATGCTAACATGCTAAACTAAGATGTTGTAAATAGTATACCTGCTTAACATCAGCATTTTAGTGTCATCAATGTTAGTATGCTGACATTAGCACTGCTGTGCCTAAGAACAGCCTCACAAATCCACTCGCATGACCGAGGAATCTCGGATCATGACTGTAGAAATGACTCTCCATTCACACATATGGACTCAAACACTAAGAAAGCACAACAGGCTGCCATTTTATTGTGAATCGGAACCTCAAAATAACCTCCTGGCAATCTGTAGGAGTTGAAAAACTTGAGGCAAATTTTCTCTGACGCGTGGCAGTGACAACCTAGACAGAACCGATCACGCTGGTTTTCGACTGCCTCGGGAAACAGAAGAACAGCTGTTAGCAGCTCCAGTTGTTAGCTCCAACTCAGCTATGTAGAAGCACTTCAGACTAATTGTCTCCGTAAACAGCTTCCCCATTTATTATGATATAATTCTAATGAGCTACTAGGTCTTGAAAACGATGCGTGGAAACACACCCCTTGGGAAATCAGCTATTTAGTTGTGTGCCAGTATGTCGGCAGAAAATAACGGTCCAATCTGAGGTGAGTGTCTAAATCATGTGTTAAGCGCTAAACATGCCTGCAAGCCTCAGGCTCCTGAAAGGCACGATGGAGCCCCGCATCTTTGAGTCTGCATGTGTGCTATAGTCTTGTTCTGCTGATGACAGGCTCTGCAAAGGGCACATGACAACCCAAACTAGTCTATGTAGTTCCAGTAGACATGAAACTTTATGAATTCCCACATCATCCCACAATAGAGCCACCTCTCTGTAATGGCTGGGGAGGGAGGGGGAGGGGGTGTGGAGAGGGTGAGGGCTGAAGGTCTTAACACCGCTGTAAATATATTTCGAGATTCCATGAGCGGTGCCAGGTGCCTGCCGCTCCCCTGTCGCTCCCCTGCTGCCGGCAGCGGTGCCATTGAAAAAAAAACCCCAACACTGTGAAGCAAATCAAAAGCAGCCGAAATGTGAAAGTCTGTGAAATGTGAAGGTCTAATTTGTCCTGTTTACTGTGATGGGTCTAAGATGAAAGCAGCGAGAAAACACTGTATCACTGTAGATCACGGCTTGTAAGTGTGTGCGCGTGTGTGCACGTACGCACGCACGCACGCGGAAACACACACACTGTCATCAGCGGCGGAGTTAGTCAACACCATCTGTGGTGTCTGTTTGTTCCTCTCTGAGATAGAGTGCTCATCAATAGAAATCAGGTTGACTGAAACCATGTTGCTCAGTAAAAGCTGCACTGCAGGTAAAACTATCATTCAAGCATGTATGTGTGTAGTTCCATTTTGTCTCTCTGTGTGTGTGTGTGTGTGTGTGTGTGTCGCCACATAATTGCCTCCAACATTAAACTGAGGCTGTTTCCAATCCAAATCACTGTGGTATAAAGCATTTCTGCCCTGCTACCACATAACCACCTGCATGCTAGCTAAATGTTACACACACACACACACACACACACACTTTCCCCTCTTTTTGTTCCAGATTGAGGCCTTGGCAGTTGTCAGGAGAGATAGGATCTAAAAAAAAAAAAACCCAAAACAAAACAAAAAAAAAAAACAGGTAGGCAGCGCCTGCCAGAGACAGTACAAATCATGGTGCTTTAACATTTCATGTGTCCCATTAGGCTATGAATTGTGGGTAGGATTATCCATGGGGGGGAGGTGGGGCACAAGGAACAGCCTCACTCATCCCTATGGCCCCAGTGGTGGCAGCAGTTCTGGCTTTTATTCGGACCAAAATGTGCTACATCAGCTTCACAGAGGGGAAGAGCAGATGAAGACAGCCACCTCTGTGTGATGTGCCTCGCTGCCAAGTGCGCAGGGTTAGAGCCAAGCTGCTCTCCTCTGCCATGGAGGCAATTTTGCCTTTGAAATCAATGGGAGATGCTCTATTGTCACAATGCTTTGGCATCCTTTTTTTTTTTTTTATGCTAGCTTTGCATTCATGTAGCGTTTGTGTTGTGTTCTCAAAGCATTTGGCACTCCCTCACATTCTCTTTGAAGCCACCAGACAATATATCTGACACTGTTGTAACTCTGCAATTTATATGATTTTTGGTTTAAGCTCTGAAAAGTTTGTCATATGTTACATGAACATTACTGCTTTTATAAATAGCACACTTCCGATATAGAGTATGTTTTGTACATCTATATGTCGTATCACGTCTTCAATATGTGGCCCAAAGTATGTGGACACTCTGTTGGTGCACAAATGGTTTGAGTTAGGCCGCTTAGTTCACATTTAGTCAGCAAATTCACACTCACCAAGCACTTCATTAGGAACACCCCACTGAAATATGTAAGGGGGACATTTTTCGGCGGTTGTGGCTCAGGAGGTAGAGCGGGTCGTCCTCTAATCGGAAGATTGGCGGTTTGATATCCGGCTCTTCCTGTCCACATGTCGATGTGTCCTTGGGCAAGACACTTAACTCCAAATTGCTCCTGATGGCTGTGCCGTCAGAGTGTCAATGTGTATGAATGCTTAGTTTCCTCTGATGGGCAGGTTGGGACCTTGCATGGTAGCCCCTGTACCCATTCAGTGCATGAATGTGTGTGAATGGGTGAATGTGATTTGTAATGTAAAAAGCGCTTTGAGTGGTCTGAAGACTAGAAAAGCGCTATACAAGTACAGTCCATTTACCATATAATGCACTCTGGTACACCACCACCACCCACTCCAACATCAATAATAAACACAAAGTAGGATTATCACTCATTCTCATGATATCCGCAAAAACTGGAAATGCACATGTTTTGTTAGGGTTAGGGTTAGAATTTATGGCAGAGCTGTTCCGTTGGATTGCATTATACGGCACGGGTGTTCCTAATAAAGTGCTCAGTGAGAGCATGAGAGAATGTAGAATATATATAAGAACAGCAGTGGTGGTGGTAGCAGTAGCATTTAGTTGTGACAGCAGGCATGCAGCAAGAGTGAGCAGAGCACTCATTGAGTACATCTCTGTTATGAAAAGGATGCATTAGATACATAGATAATAGCAATATTAGATAAATGTGGTGAGATAAGTATGTTAAGTGAGTATAGCTGCAGACTTGAGTTGGCTGCCTGAACTAGCTTGTAGGCTTAGCATCATTTAAGGGTAAACATCTCAATGCAACAGAATACAATGTAAAGCTTTTCTGTTTCAACATGACAAAGCCCCGGTACACAAAGCAAGCTCCATAAAGAAATTCCAGTTTGGTGTGAAAAGACTAGACTGGTCTGCACAGAGCCCTGACCTCAACTCTATCCAACATTTACTTGCTCAAACATCCAACTGAAGGAAGAAGAAGAAACATATTTTTTGAGTGGAAGGGGACTTTAAGGATGAGTCATCGCCACACTCACTGAGTGCGCTAAAGACCTAATGGTTTACACTCCATTAAAAGTTTACAGTCAGCTTACGGTGTCCTCAATCTACAGCTTGTGCAATGAGAAAAGAAAATACCACTTGTACCAACAGCATGGTAGATAATAGAGTGGCAACCACATGCAGTATGTTTGACAGAGCTTAGTGCGAGTCCTCACGAGAACATATATTTGCCGAAAGAAAGATTTCAGCCTAAGAGGTTTAACGTGTTCATAATGCAGTCAGAAAATAATTATGTGAATGAATAAGTGAATTTGATTTGCTTAGCATTTTTTTTTTAAAGCTGCGGCTACAAAGTGCATTAAAGATAAGCAAAAGAAAGAGAAAGAGATCAAGGGAGTGGCAGACAGAATGATGTGTAAAACAGGGACATACCAACCAAAGAAACAACATCATTCTTATTTCAGGGAAATGTCATTGAGAAGTGCATTACAAGATGCTTTTTAAAAAAATTTGCACTCACCACTAAAGCATGATCACCTTCAGTTTTCAGTTTGGACCTTGGAGCAGGCAACAGCCCTTCTTAGCACCTGAGGCAGCTCATTTAGAGGCTTGTTCATGTAAATCCTTGTAGGTTGAAGGATAGTTACTATTCCAAAATCACTCCTACAGAACATGCGTGTATGAGGTGAAGTGTGACCCAGTAAATATATCAAAATAAGTAGTAAATAGCTTAGAGGATCTTAGTTCATACATGCTGCCAGAGCTCCAGTCAAAAGTTACTGGAAAACATATTTTTGTATCCAACTATTCTGTAAAGTTATTGCTTTTGTAGATTTTGTAGATTTGTCCTTCAGGGACAATGGCAGCTGTAGGAAGGTTTGAGTAGAAGATCATATTCTTGTGTGTGGATGGCTTTTTCTCAAAGATGAATGAAAAATGAATCCAAGCAGACCCCAAACTCTGTGCTCCATGAAGGAAGGAAGTATGAAAGAAATGTTACATAAGCTTACAGGAGTATTTGATGTTAAAGGTGTAATATGCAATACTAGTGTAAAGGACATTTCCTGTTTTCTACAACTGGAGA
Source organism: Euthynnus affinis (assembly GCA_029490765.1). Lineage (NCBI taxonomy): Eukaryota > Metazoa > Chordata > Actinopteri > Scombriformes > Scombridae > Euthynnus > Euthynnus affinis. The sequence goes on from CM055846.1 coordinate 31,656,167, forward strand.
CTTTTTTTTTTTTACATGGAATATTTAGGAAATAAAAAAGAAGTAAAATTATTACCCAAAACATAAACCATCCCAGTTTATGACCTACTTCCTGTTTTTACTTTGACATGCTGTAATTTTCTTGTGTAAGTACACAGTTTACCTCTGCAGTTAAGGATTATTACAATATATTTGGGTTGTGTTGCATTTTTACCTCCACATAAAGTGGTTTGGCTAATCTGGATAAACCTTTTTATTTAATCTGTCAAAAAATGCCAAACATTTATTGGTTTTAATTCCAACTTCATTATTATTATTATTATTTTAGAAATTGACTGTTTTTCTTTATCTAGGTCATATTTATTAGTTGACTGTTAGTCAGACAAAACAAAACATCCATTTGGTTGATTTTTTATTGAGAAAATAATTGGCAGAATAATTGATAAAGAAAATGTGGCTAGTTGCAGGCCTGGTAAATTAGACTTATCCTTTAAGTGGTTTTCGGTGTCCTATTGAGAAAAACAACAACATTTATTCAAATCCTCGCTGTATTTAGAGAGCTGGATACTGTATTCCAAGATGGAACACGCTAACAGGGTGCAAACACTGAAATTGTGTTTCAGACGTCCTTGAGCATGAACATCTGGGTCCTTTTCTGGCTGAGCTGACTTCTTGTTGTTAATTTGCACTTATGAATGGCAAAATGCCATTTTCCCAAGTCCTTCTAAAAACATATCTCCATGTGACATGATGTAGGGTTCTGCATGATGACGTTACATAAAAACCAATATAAACCGCCCAGTAGCCACAGAGACGGACTGAGCACTCACTGTTGCTGCTGCTCTGATAAACATGCTAACAGACACACAGGCGGAGCACTCACTGTTGCTGCTGCTCTGATAAACATGCTAACAGACACACAGGCGGAGCACTCATTGTTGCTGCTGCTCTGCTAAACATGCTAACAGACACACACAGACGGAGCACTCACTGTTGCTGCTGCTCTGATAAACATGCGAACAGACACACAGACAGAGCACTCAATACTGCTGCTACTGCTGCTTAAAGTTTAAAAAATGAACTCTGAGCTCTTCTCCCATCAGTAAACGACCCTGGACCAGAGCAGAATCTGGTTCTGTGCACCAGAGCTCCCAGCACTCCCAGTCCTCTGTATCTAGAAACATCTCACACACTCAGACTCAGCGCTGCAACATCACTTGTAGTATTATCTGGACATTCTTTCATGCTCTAACATACGGGGAGCGAATATGTCAGGAAGAGACTATGAACTGTGTGTGGGTGAAAGACGGCTGTCACAATACATAACTGTATGATATTAATCATTTTTGTCATTTGTTTTGACGCTAACAAACAACATGCTGGTAGGTCAGAAAACACTCGTGTCTTTTTAGAAGGTGGCGACAATCAGCTGAAAGCTCCAAAAAGCTAGTAAGTACACCTTTGAGCTAAAGCTACATTGTTATAGAGAGAGCTTTATTTTCTTTGTCTCTGACACCAAAACAGGAAGTCCATCCAAAATCAGGTGGCAAGTCAAACAGATTAAAAAATATACAACAAAAGAAATGTGGCAGTAGCAAAAATACGCAGCATAAACTTAACAGTAGAAGGTTAATCATATGTACTGTTTATTTAGTTGTTTAGTGTATAGGCTTGTTGAACAGTAAGAAGTCCAGAAATCTGATGAATCAACTCTATCTGGCCACTGATGTTATCATTGTACCATGAAAGATGCCAACAAGCATCAGCAGACCACATTTCAGTTCACTTCATCTCTATGAAATAGAATCATAAATCACAATAAATTGTCTGTTTCACACCTGGCAGACTTTTTGCACAGGCAGCTATTGTTTCAAGCTGACATGTCTGACTTCTCCACCAAAATGACCAGCTGTCTTATTAGCCACGAGACGTAACGTGACTACTTTTGTCAGAGGCTGTAACACATTATGGTGACCATCGGCGTGTTAACTCCCCATACTCTCGACTCGGGAGTCTGTTCGTGTGGGTGTGCTCGTCTGTTTTTTTGTTTTTTTTTTTGTTGTGCTTTTCATGTTGCAAACCGCAGCGAGCAATATTTTTGTGCTTTTAACATTTGGACAGCCTACGTTTAAAGTGCTGTTTAACCTTTCAAAATGCTGCCGAGGCTCCGAGCAACATTTGAATAATACTGTCTCTGCCAACATTTTACCTTACCGTACTAAGAGAGGCTTGTAGGCAGACGACGATATACAGCTTACCACATCAAAAAAAAAAAAAAAAAAAGCTGTGTCTATATTTAGGGTTCAAGGAAAACGTGTATATTTATTTTTAAAACAAATGTTTATTATTCCTTTTTATCATCCGGGCTCTTGGAAAACATGTCAGTTACAATCCTTTACTCTCTCCCCTCTGTTTCCCTCCATATTAAAAACTCATAAGAGATATTTAAACAGTAAAAGGGGTGTTTAAGGAGGCGGATGGAGATAAACTTTAGGCCCTGTGTATTTTCAATCTCAGCCATTCCCCCGGGGCCCTTCCTTTACCGCCTTTAAGATAATACAAATCACTTCAATTATTCAAACCTCTAGAGAACTCAGGGGGAATGAAATCTAATACACAAATACACAAGCCAGAAAAAAACAGATAAATAAACCTATGTATAAACAAACTCTGCATGCATTAATTACACATTTCAAAAGACCAAAAGACAGTGAGGAGGATGATGCTCGCTGAGAATAAAGCACAACTTTCCTGTGTGTTTGTATTAGACCTAGTGCTGTGTGTATGCCTTACCTACCATGGAGTAATAAGCCCACACAGGTAAACAAAGCAACTCCCTTGATATGTTGGAGTGAAACATTCTCCTTTTTTTTTTTTTTTTTTTTTTTACCAGCCTTTTGTCATCCTTCACTTGATCTGAGATGCTTTAGTCATATCGTACACAGGGACGGCTGCGGCTTTCGTGGGAGGATGATGTTTACCAGTCGAAGCAACTTGCAGAATCGAGGAAATAGTGACCTACTTTTTGGATCACTGCTCCTTCGACACGACGGCGACGAGCCGGTGTGAGAGAAACATTGACCCGCTGGCCGGCGGGAGCAGGAGACTGCTTTCAAAAAAGGAGAAAGACATCTTGAGAATGACCACTGCTGAGCTTTTCTGCTCTCACAGTGGAAGACAAAGGAGCCAATAGTCCCTGCTCACTGAAATATGCAGACTGTGAAAAGCTGAAAGTGATACTGTGCATTAGTCATATAAACTGTGGTCTACCCGAGCTAGACGCCCAGCAAAGGTCTTTATTTCATGTTCTCGAAAGGCCACACAGTATGTGTGTGTGTTTTGGGCTTCGAGATAGCGCTGTTGCTAAGTGCATTTATTCAAATAAGGCCACGACTAACAGTATTTTCACAATCGTTGATTAATCTGGCAATGATTTGCTCAATTAAGTAATCAATTGTATTGAAAAATACAAAGGCTTTCTGTTTACTACCATAGAAAAACAGCAAATGTTCACATTTTAAGAGCTGGAAACAATGATTATAAGACTAGCAGCAAGTTTTACTAAGAAAATGGTGTTTTACTGATGTGGGAGAGCGGCAGCAGGTGGAGATGGTCTTGATATGGATGAAAATACTGAGGTAAATGCAGACTTCTATGTTTAAACAAAGAAAGGAAAGTTTAGTTGCAGCCTTGTTGTGATTTTGCAGGCCACTGATGATGAAAATCAAATTGAAGTTGAAAGGTGTAGTGCGGGACTTTCCCATCCCCCTTCTGGCCGTGAGAGTAATTACACAAACACTGTTGCTGCGTGTTTACATCATATACTCCGCTGTAGCCTACCCCGTTGATACTTTTTCGGCTGTAAAATGGTGGATAAATTGTTTTGAGCATTGCACAACCCCTGCAAAATGACTCATTTCACTGTCAGAATTTGATCCATTACATCCAATAACATTTGGAAAGTCTAGAAGAGCTGCATGATTAAATTATTTTATCCCCATTCAAGTTAGGAGTAAGCTAACTGGAAGTTAGCTACTTGGCCAGCAGAAGTCTGCGGAGCACATGCTCTGCCCATGGAGCATGCTCAGTATGCTCCCATCTGGCCATGGCGGGAATGTCAAAGCTGACACCAGATTTAAAAACTCGTGATATACGATGAAATACAGAGACTGACCTGGTGGTGAAAGGCTTAATCAGCGTTGACTTGAATGTAACAGATGTTCATTTATATGTAAAAGTTCCGCACTGTAGGTTTAATTAACACAGAACTCCCCATTAACTATTTGATTATGTTACAGTCAAATGTTGTGTTCATTAATAAAAGCCTTATTGCTTCATTTGTGTCTCTAATACGTTTTTAATTATATATGAATGAATGGATGAATTAATTTTTATTTTCGTGTCAAATGATTGAAAATGATCCGTCCTACATGGGATCACATGACGTGATTAATACAAGTCTATATTTAATGCACGTTTCTTTTCTCCACAGTAAACTTTCTTGTGTATCTTATTGTTTGACTATTATCTAAGAGATGCACACATGACACGCTAACCTGCGTCTGTGTGATAACTACAGCATGTGTGTTTGTAACAAGTGCACATTCACAGAGCTGCTGACATGTTTCTGTATTTAACCCGTATGCTCACAATGAAAATACTAACATGCTGATGTGCATTTATGTCTACCATGTTAACCCTCTTAGTTTAGCGTGTTAGCATGCTAACATTATGAGCACTGAACACAAAATACAACTGGCTAACTTATCCCTCTCCCTCTCTCCTCCAGTCAGAGCAGTCTGTGCTTACAGAATGTTCTTCACTGTAGGAGGGAGTTTACTGAAAACAGAATTAATCTTTGTTCAGACCCGGATTTGGGTCGAGATGTTTTACAAACTAGAAATGCAAACTGTGATTAATTACTGTGATAATATTACAATATCTTTCATATGAATAAAGAATCCCTATATGCACATTACTCGAAAGGCCTACAGAAGAAGTGAATGTCTAAGAGTGTGATATCTGTGCCGCGGTTCCACTGATTACCAATCAAAGGCTGAATATTATAAGGCTATAAGGATAACAACTTTTGACACAGATGGTATCCAGAGGGTATAATTTTACTGACACTCTAGTATTTACATTTTGGGTGACTTTATCTTTTGCTACTCAACACTGACCCATTGATTTGCTGTCTGGAACACTAGACACTCTTAGTGCAAAAACTAATTACATGCAGGAACATTACAATGGTGGTTATTCTCCCTTCTCCACATACAGTATCAGATTCAACAAACAACTTTCAGATTTGAACCGTATACTGCCACCAAAACCACACAATGTTGATGATAAAATGCAAAAACATTAAAATGATGTAAAATGCACTTTCATATAAAATGTACTTTTAATTCAATTTAATCTTACATATAGGTGTAGACGTTGATATACTGTGCAGCACAGTGATTATATGTACATGGTGCTATCTGCTAAACAGCTGACCTAAACATCTAAACCTATATGATAAACTGAGTTCCAGGTAATCTCAGTCCTGTTTGACAACCTCCACCAATGCTCTATATCTGTTACATCACAAAGATCACTGACTTGAGCTCCCAACCCATGTTAGCTTGATTTCAACCGGCAACATTTCCCCTACTTCTGCCTGGTTTTGAAATAAAGTGCAACCTTCCTACATGGTTCTACCCTCAATATTAATTTCTCCAATGAATATTATGATGAAAAAATATCTGTCAATGACCTATTCTTCATGCTCGAAACAAGAGTAAAACTAAATAAAAAAACTAACCTTTGAAACAGAACTATGATCAGAGTAAGTTTGACATTTTTCATCAACTAAAAGCTAGCAAACAGTTGCTTCTTTGCACATCCAGAAGGCTTGATGCAACACTACCAATCATATGAAGGTGTATCCAATATTCACTTTTAACTCTGGTTTGGTCTCTACAATACTCTTCACTTCTTCACTAGGTAGTGGTTAACTTTGCCTTGATAAGGGTTCTGGAGCCAAATCAGACATTAAATGTGCCGTAAAACCAAAACAATGAGCTAAAATAGACTAGAAAGCTACATTGAACACCAAGTCTGGTTTCATTTCTTGGTGGGTTCATCACTGCATATGACCTGTCACATTACATGGGGTCGCTTGATCTATGATAATAAAATATATTGACTATAGGAGATTTAAAGGTTGCTTTAGACAGAGCATCCCAGTGAGGGGATGGCAGTCTACTTGGTGATGTGAACTGACCAATCAAGTGCATTCTTACATAGAAAATGGCTTGAATTCATCAAATAAATGTGCCTGATATCAGAGCTAAGACGAATCCAGTTCATGGTAAGAAAGATTCCCAGTCATGAAAGACTGACAAAGGCAGACAGAAACAGAGGATGGCTGACATTTCAGTTTGGCTAGAGATGAAGCGTGACCTGAAGGTGGTGGCGGTGCTCGGTGAGGGCGGCGGGGGTATTCTCTCCATTGTTTTTCTGTGTAGGATAAATGTCAAGATGGTGGGAGTACATGGGGAAAGCAACAGGAACAAAAGCCCACTGGCATCTTTGACTGGTTATAAACCTGCTGTGACACAACCCCTGTATATGTGCCTATTTATATCCACATTCTCCCGACATGCCTTTAAGAGCACAGAGAGAGTGGCCATCATATATTTCATAGGCTCATAAATGTCCGCCGTTATGAGCTTATATTGGTGAAACATCGACTGGAAGTGCGGAACGCCGGTGTGGCCTTACAGTGTTTCTGAACAAATATGCCTGTGGGGTTCAGAAGACGTCAAGGTACTACAGTACTCTCTGGGTTCACCAGATAGGCCGCTTCGCTGGTAATTTGCAGCATTTTAGATGGGGGGCCTTGATTTACACCTCCACAATACAAGGCTCCGTGTACCTGCTGCCTAATCCCATCCACACTGAATGAGAGGCTGATTAGCAATGCATGGGACCTACTGCAAAATGGCCCCGCCATTGTTGATTCTGCTGACAAGGCAGGCTTGCTGGCTGGCTGACCGGCCGGCTGCAGGGATGGATAGAGGAGGGGCGGGGGGGAAGAGAGATGGTGAGACTGAAGCAAGGGGTGGAAGTGCTGGGGGTAGGAGGCGGCCTCGTAAATGAAAGATGAGCAGCTGTAATAAAAAAAGAAACACTTACACGTTATTACCAAAAGTGTGTGGACAGCCATGATTTGAATATTTACATCAAAAACAGCCATACATTTAAAAAAATAACACATGGCTGTGCTGGTGGGGGAGTGTCAACAATGAGACAATGAGATATGATCCAGGAAGTCCAGTTTAAATAACAGATGAGTTTAAATGATTAGTAGATGCCAACACACTGACAGCATTGTACCACTCTGGAAGGCAATCATTTTATCCTCCGATGATCATGAGCACTACAATTCTACACAGGGACGCTGGAAGTTAGTCAGGTTTATGAGTGCTGAGAAAAATATCTTTAATGATGTCATACAAAATGCTACACAGTCATGTTTTCTGCTTTAATATAATGACCTTGATAAGTAAGAATTATTAACTCTAATTTACTTTAACACAGAAGGGGAATAAACCACAGTGTATGACTTGATATGACCATATTAAAGGGGACATATTACACATTCCCAGATTTACATTTTTAATCTGGGACTGTACTGGAATATTTTTGCATCATTTACAGTAAAAAAACAAACAAAAAAAACCAAAGAAACTCCTTATTTATCTTCTACTGGTCCTTTATGCAGCCCCTCAGTTCAGCCTCTGTCTGAAACAGGAAGTTATAACTGTTGTCTCTTTACGACCACCTCCCAATAAACCCACATTGTTCTGATTGGTTAGTATCCAGAAGCAGTTTACCTCACGTTATTGAACTTTCACCATGTTTAACATAGATATATGACTTCCTATTAGGATATAAACAACAGAAAATCACAAAAATCTGAATATATCCCCTTTAAGTTTTTGCTTTTTTATCATTTCATATCTCATATCATTAATTTAATATTCTGTTAAATCTCCAAACTTTCAAGCGATCCATAACTACTGTATTTTACTTGGAAATCAAGAGCAGTAAACATATAACTATATAGCTGGCTGGGTTGAACTTTCTTCAGGCTGTCATGACCTCTGTGGTTATTTTCGCACATATTTCACTTTAAAAAGATAAGTATAGCCCAACACACATTTTGGTGACAGCCTAAGCGGATTCAAATAAAACAATCAATAATCTATCCTGTCACAACCACTGATTTACAACACATAAATTCCCCAGAGAGAGAGAGAGAGAGAGGGTGGAGATATTCATTATATTCAACCTTTTGTATTATAGTAAATGATTTTCAGTGTCCATGATACACAGAGCATTTTGCAGAACATTTTAGAAATATGCGCTTGCTTGTATACTTATGGTGTTACATTGCCTTGAGACAAAAGATTTTAAAAAAGGTCAACATTTTGGGAAATATGATCATTTGCATAGATTTGGAACTGGAGGTTATCAGGTTACATTAGTATAAACTCTAGAAGCAGAGTATAAGAGTGAGTGCTGGAACTATTTATTACAAATATTAGTCTTAATTATTTTAATGATATTATTCAAGGTTGACCCATCGCTACACTCACTCAGTGCTACGAACCTGTTGGTTTCAACTCTGTGACAGAGCAGTGTTTCTTTCCTTCTACCTTCTACAGACTGCACGCTAATTCTAAGCAGGTTGTGAGTACGTAAATCGAGTTTACTCGTAACACTTGCATGGGGACTAAAAAGCTCTTGATTTATGTATGAGTGTGCTGTTGATGGACACTGTTCTCCCACAATGCAGTGCACAAAAGGACATGGAGGAGCTGCTCACAGCTATAATTAAAAATTAAAAGGAAGTAAAAAGTTAAAAGCAATAGCAGGTGAAAGTGAAACAGCTCCAGGAACACCTCAGAAAACATAAAATAACTATTTCAATATTGCACGGCTCACATATTGCATCAGTTCCTGCTGGTAGGAAACCAGGTAGTCAGTTGATTTCTTTAATACTAACTAAAAAAAAACTATGGAGATCGGTACATGTATGTACACAGTCAGTTTAACTTGAACACAGGTTTGGTCTTTTGTTTCCATACAGACATAGTACCATCAGACATAGACCATCCACACATAGTACTGCCTTTTTTGAGTGATTGCTACTTCGAGTGCCCACAGTTTAGTTAACATCCTGTCATTAACTCTCTATGCGTTTTCATTTCTGTTGTACCTTTGTTCTGCTCGATGGATCCGTGGTGAGTCCTCCACCTGGCCAGAAGATGCAGCACCAGTTAAGACGGCCTCATATACCGTGACAAGAAGAAAGTGGAATAGACCAACTGGGATTGCCAGAGGGGAGACTGGAAATCCTAATTAAATCTAATTATGACATCTAATTATTTTTATTTTAATTATTTATTTCTAATTATAATTTAATTATCATTTGTTAGGTCAGTTATGCTTAGTTCAAACCCTTTAGTTGCTGTTCATTTGGCTGACTGCCGTTTAGGTTGAAGGGCTCTGTTTCTTTCAAATTGTTTTTTGCATTTTAATTAATTTTGTTAATTCCATGTGATGGTGTGGATGAATTATTATTATTTTTTATCTGCCACACATGTTGCCACATACACATCATCGGCTAGCACCAACAGCTGTACGTGAATGTAATGTTCAGGTGTCCACATAATTTTGGCCATGAAGTGTAGCTTCCTTTATACACCCAGAAAATCAGCCTTTGTGCATTCACCAATGCACAAAACCTTGTGCACTTGTACGGCCAGGTTGTGAACATTTCCATCCGCAAGAGAAGTCAACACTGCTGCTGCTTCTTCCTCTGCTCTGCTCTGCTCGCACCAGAATACTCGACTAACTGTTTGACAGGCTGGCGTTGTTGCAAAGCCCCTCTCCTGTGGTGTAGTCAGACTTAAAGCCAAAGCTTTACCGCCATGTTCAGATGTATTACACAGTAAAACTGGATTTGCAGTGTCTATGACAAATCAGCATCTTCATGACAAACTTTTTAGGGAGAGAGGGGGGAAGAGAAATCTGATTCTCTTCAAAAAAAAAAAAAAAAAAAAAGGCTGAAAAGTATAAGGCTATTAGCCAGCACATATTTCTCCCGTAAGCCTCTTAGGGTGCAGAAAAGACACACCTAGGATGCCAGGCCGCTCCCTCAGAATCTAATCCCGAGCCATAACATAATCTCGTGTTAGGTGATCAAACGGACGAGAGGAGAACCTGTGAGGAGGAATTGTAAGAGCCACAAATCCGCGGGAACAAATCTTATTATGGCGAGAAACCTCTGACTTTACCCCGGCATCAACCATATTTACTGCTCAGGCTTCCTGTTAAAGGAACTCTTTAAATTGTCACAGTTTCAGCCGAATGGGAAGATATAACAGCTCGTAAACGGGAGCTGTTATGTGGGTTTGCTGCTGCTGCCGCTGCTGCCGCTGCCTCTCCTGCTGTCACCAACAGAAGTCTGTGCATTAGTTTGGTTTTTCAAGGCAAAACACATCCCACTGAGGCTGAATTCACACAGAAAATTAGTATTTGATTTGCACCCCGCGAATAAGCTGCTCTGTTGTACTTTCCTCACCCTCGTTCTGAACTTTCAAAGGAAAATAAATTATTATAGACCAAAACAAGGATCAGCTGGGTGGAATCAAATGGGTGTGTTGACACAGCGAGAGGGGAATGTAATGACTGATAAAAAAAAGAAAAAAAGAGAGAGAAAACAACAGCAGCACAGGCAGGAGTTTTCACCAAGAGTAATCAGAGTCATTTATGCAGCCGAGCAGGGGTTCCGCTATCAATTCCAACTTTTCCTGCAGCGCGCTTTGTGCTTCTGACATCACATCCTTGTAAGCCTGTTTAGACAGCCTGCACGCACTGCCTTCTGGGACTTCTTCCAGACTACAAATATCAGGTGTCATCTCCAGTAGATCAGGTCCGAATTCTGAGAAGCCTGCTGGCCATAACAAAGCCATAGTTCCTATGATATGCGGCTCCACTTGTCTTAACTCATTGTGATCTGTGATCCCCCCCCCTCCTCACCCGCGCGATTCATTTCCCTTTATCAGTGCAAAATGTGATCTGACACCAATCATGCCCGTATCGCTCGAGACAACCGAGGGAGCAAGTGATGTGACCTGCAGTATGATGCTGGATGCTCTTTTTTTAATGCATCTGCAACACCCACATCTCATGTTTGTGTTTGTGTTTCCTACTATAACATATTCCGGCTTCAGCTGCACTGCGTGTTACATAACTGTGAGAGCAGCCCTTTTGAACCCCTGCGGCTGGTTTTGCTCAGTTTTCGCTCTCTCCATTCACAGGATCATGCCATTGTTAGGCCTTCCATATATTATTATTTTTCCATACATGTTTTAGCACCACTTACTGACTCACTGAGCGCCACAGAACAAACATGAGAAGAGCCTAATACAAATAAAGCAGTATTTTACATATCTTACACATAATCCAGACCAGCAGACATTATTTATTTAAAGAGGAGATGGAAACTAAGAGGAATCATTTAATAAAGCATTATCCCTTTAGGTTCTTAAACAGTTGTTTTTTTTAAATTATATGTCTACAAGTCATCCATAAAATGCCTATCAAAGGGCATGAAATAGTTTTGTCTTATGTTTATGTTTTTTATCTACATCGCAGGCATCATTTTCTTGCTTTTCTCTCCATTTTCTCCTATATTGTGACATGCTTTGCAACATCTGTTTTGATATGAAGAAAACAAATGAAGTCACGTATGTCCTTTTATAGCCAAGTTCATTAAAAATGATTTAGATAACACTACTAATAATGGTTTACATGTACATGTGATGATGAGCTGTGTGTGTAATAGTTTCACATGACAATGACACAATCGGGGAAACTGTGCTACTTGTTTGCCGTTCTTGTGATTGACAGGTCTGCAGACTGGAGGAGCAGACAGAGGGAGCATAGGGAAAACATACACATCTTTCTGCATAGCCAGAGTTTTAGAGGCAGGCTGGTGTGTTCTCTCTATGACAATATAATTTACTCATATGAAACATATACCTCTGTTGTCAGTTTTATATTATCAATGATTCTAATGGCTCTGCGTGATGTGAAAGCGTTACCAATCCCGTGTTAGGTGGTGTCAGGAGGATCACAGGCTTCTTACTTTGTGACTTGTCATAATCTCTGGCTCACACTGGAAGAATAAGAAACCCCTGAGTGTGTTGGTTACTACTTGTGCCCCTTTTTATCCCAGCTGTGCGGCATGTCATCCGCAAGTTTAGAGAAGCGGCTGAAAGATTCGATGGCTCCCGAATCTTTCATGCCCCGCTGATCTCTCAGTCCCTCTGCAGCCCACATGCTGCAGCTTATCAGCCTCATCATGACAGCTCTCCTCAGCGTTGCTCTTCCAGAGCTTCTTATGTGTGAGAGGGGGAGGCAAGCCTCAGGCTGAGGTGACCCGGCCATCTGCTGAGGGTTCGGAACGAGCAGACCCTCTGCTGCTAGGTGAACAGGGGGGCAGGGACCGTGTTTTTGGGGTGTTTGTATGGTGTGGTCATGTCAGGTCATGTAGTTTCAGAGAAGTCAAATACACACTATACACTCAGGGCCCTACTTTAGCTGCGCAAGTGCAATGACAAGCGCAGGATGGAAAGTCTTGGGGTGCACAGACCTGTGTTTAGTTTAGTTCATGTCCGGCAGCACAAAGTGTGAAAGGGTTGAGTGAAGGTGAATATAGGTATGGTGATTATGAAATACTCCCTCAGCCAGTTACATCACTGCTCTCCTAACTCTGAAACAGCTGAGCCAATCACAGTTAAGTGCGATAACGACAGCTCAACAAGCAGAAAGCTTTTCTCCGCAAATTGTTTGGTTCAGATCGCCACAACATGAACACACATCACCCCAAATCTACAGCCAAAGACAGAGGAGTGTGATTTTTCATCAGTTACTATGATAATAATAAAATATATTTGGTGAAGTCGTTTATATGATTGCATCAGGGTCAATTCTAATGTGCCTCACCTTGTAAACGGTCACATAGTTTAGCAAATAATGCTAGTATAGTAAGGCTGATGAGCCCTGCTAACCTGACGTCTCCTTCATAAAAAGCAGAATGTCAAGTTATAACTGACCAGTCTGATGTGTGTAGAGGTGTGTGTGGTTATCCTGTAGTAGGAGAAGCTTTTCATACAGTATAAAGCAGCTGTGGACCGCACATACTGTAAGAATCACTCACATTCATTTATAGATCATACCACACAGATGCACAAAGTGAGTTTTAAGGTCAGGAACGTACCAAACAGTCAGAGCGCTGCTTGCTTGTTTCACCTCCATGAACATCAAGCCCACAGTGTTTAAAAGGTTTCTCTCCAGCGCATGCAGCTTGGTCAGTGTGTCCATGAATCATTCCCTTCCACATATGTGGTTCATAAAGGGTTATTGGTCCATTTTACAGTCCGTCCTTGCAAAACTTGTACAAAAGTATTAAGATGCGTATACAATACTGAATGTTACAAGGATAAGAGAGATGTATGCTTGGTTAGAAATGTTAGATGTTACCAATAATAGTTTTCTGGAGTCAGAAGCTAATTAAGTACTTTCTTATTGTACACCCCAAAGAATTGTTCTAGCATTATCTTATACACTTTACTGTGACCTGTAGACACTTTTATGTGTTATCAAAAGTAGAGATATTGCCAGCAGAGTTAGACCTGTTGGCCTGTGGAAAAAAAACAGCCTAAATTAGCCCCAGTTTGTGCCTCATGTATCACCATAGATAAAACAGGAAACCACCAGCTTCTCTGAAAAATAATTAACCAGTGGTTTGATGATTTCTCAAAGCCTCTTCTATCCATCTGGATGAAAACATATTCCACTGCATGATAAGAAAAATAAAATATTTAACCTGAGTTGCAATTCTATTTTCTATGCAGGTAGCTGGCTGGCTGCCATCTTTGGTTTGATTTAGTAACAGAGGCCCAACTTGTGAAATGGGTAAAAAATCAGACAGAGTATTTTTTTTTCATACAGAGATTTTGAAGAATTTTTGGGGGATGCTGAACTATGGTAAGTGTTTGTTAGCTGATGGTTTCCTGTCACCTGAGTGTATAACGATACATGAGGCATAAACTGGAAGCTAGAATTGAGGAGGCCGTGTCTGACAATTTCTGTAACTTTCTGGAATGACAACTACATTGCTTCACACAGTGAAGTGATAAGTGTGCACTCACTGAACTTCTTTCCATAGTTTTCCTTTTTCATTCTACTGTCCTCAGTTTTCCTTTGTACCTTTCAGTAGTTGATGCGAGAATGTCCAAAAGTGTGCACTGTTATCCCTATTTGAACAATTTTTGAAGGCATTTTTTTCAACCCAGTCTTTAGCTATATAGGCTGAAAAGCTAGGCCTCCTGCATTAGCCTTAGATTAGCAGAGATTAGCAGGTAAGGCCGTAGTCAGACCAAAAGAGGCAGTGCGGCCCACCGCTGCGGGGTTAAGGGGCAGAATGTGGTGGCGTTTATTTGTGCTCTAGAACCTAACCGCTGTGAAACAATAAGAAAATAATGTTTCATTGATCTGATTCACCGACTTTCTCACTACCAGCGCTCCCTCTCTTCATTCAGTATACAAAAGGTACTTTAATACTTTAATTTTCAACTCAAAAACACTCATTTGGTTATTAAACAAAGAAACCGCAATAACTATAACAAATATCTTCAACTTATCTCAATACTGGAGAGAAAAAAAGATCCAAGTGATTTTATTCACAAGCTTTGATAAAAACAATTTTTTCTCTGAAATATTAAATGGACAAAATCAACATTTGCTATATTTGATGACATACTGAAAATACAGAAAGAAAAACTCAAACTAAAAGGAAACAGGTGCACAAAGAAAGATGCCGTGTCCAGGTTCGAGTCTTCGGGCTACAGCAATCAACAATTGCTAAATTGCTGTTAAATAAGCAGGAAACAAGCGGGCACACAGAGAAATCAACCAGTAAATGAATAGAAATAAATAAATCCTATTTTCACAGGTGAGCATGTTTTGGACTGTGCATCTCTGTTGTGACTGTTATGCTGTGTTCATTCATTTGTTCGTTCATTCCAGCTGTGTAAAGATATGTGAGAAGAGAGGTATCGCACCGTGACACATTTATATAGCTTGGCTCCCCTACAACCAAACTACACATGCCACCCACTGTTGGAAAGGGAAAATGATTGGCTACAGTTGTGTGTGATTGATGTGTTAATATCTAACAACAGCTTGTTTTACCGTGGCATCAAAACGAGATGCCAGAGCCTGTTGGCCTTCCAAACTGGGAGCGCTTGCTGTCCTGGGCTGAAAACTAAACAGAAAAAGGTGGGGACGCTTTCATTTTGTAGGCAGCAGTGTAATGAAAAGAAGCATACCTGACAACACTGTGCAGGAAGAGAAACTGTTTGTTTGTGTGTTGGCCTCTGTTCAGTAATTGTCTAATCAGTTATGTTCCCCTTTGTGTCTGGATTATGATTGTTTGGTCCGTTCAGCTCTATTCAGTTTACATGTATGTTAAGTTGTCGTGGCACTTTAATAAAACCTCCTTTTTTTAAAAAAAAAAAATCCACCAGTGACTCCTCATGCCTGCCAACTTCAGCCCCTCACACACATGCTGAGGTGCCCTCTACACCACTAAGAGAGAAGAGTAATGTGTCCTGATTAAGATGTCTGTGCCGTGGTCTTCGGGGTCATTGTTATTTGTGATTCTGGTCGCACAATTTGAATCACTGTGGTCCTCATGAGTACTTTAAATTCCATTTTATTGCGTCCTCATTGAGTCAGAAGGGTGACAAAAAAAAAACAGCTATATACGCTGGCTGTTTATGTGGAGCTTTGTCAAAGGTTAAAAAGCATCATTTTTATTAGCATTTTATTTTCTCTTCTTATCTTTTTTTTTTTCCTTTTTGTCCTCATAACTGAACTGTAAGCCGTATTTTTTTCCTTCTTCATTTTGTTCATGTTTCCTTAAATGAGTTATAACTCAGAGATTGTAAGTCCAAGGGCAATAAAAATTTGGAAGTACGAATTCAAATCACCCCACAGGCAACAAAAAAATAGACAAGAAGGTCAGATAGTGCTGCTATAATAAAAAAAAAAAGCAGCTCCACAGTTTGGACAAAAGCTCTCGAATATGAAAGTCTAGGGGTAAAAGAATTTTTTTTTTTTTTTTTTTTACAGTTCAGACAAATTGCATTTACAGGTTTTCATTTTAAATTGAATATTCCTTTGCTGTTTCAAAGTCTGTCTAAAGCCAGTGATATTTTACACACAGATTCTGAAAGATACAGAAGGTCGGGGTTGTAAATAGGAAATTACAACATTGTTCCTTAACCCTGAATAAGCAACGCAAGAGTGGTAGACTAGGACTGTCTCCTGTTTTTTTTTTTTCCAGTGCACTAAATTGTCACCAGGTGGATTCAGTGTGGGCTGTGCACTGATAATGGGGTGGCAGGTTCAGTGTTATATCTAGGCAGGTGTCTGTTCCTCAGATGGATGTTTCTGCCTCTTTTCTGGAGTCTGATTTCTTCGCAGCAGTTTTGGCGGACTGACGTGTCCACCGTGTTTCCTCGTGATCTTCGTCTCCCAGCAATTGTAAGGTGTAGATTTCAGACCCCGCTCCCCGAGCAACTGCTGTTCTGTCTCTATAGATACATTTCTGCAACAGTTGGTTTTGTTTTTATTTCTGCCGGTCTGTCTTTACATCTCTGCATCAGCCGTTTTGTCTACGTTTCGGCGCTTCCTCTCTGCGATCATTATTTGTATATGGACCGGTTTCACTTCTATTTTTGGTTTGTTTCATTTTGTTTTGTCTTTTGCATTTCAACTGGTTTGGCCCTGCGGCTCAGTCTGCTTGCAGTTCAGTCAGTTTTTCATTTTTTCTTTTCTTCTTCTTCTTCTTTTTTCTCCTGAAGTTAATTTGAATTTGGACCGATTCACATGGTTCTATTTATTGTTCCCCACACTATATATAGTGTGGGATGAACGTTTTGCAGTGCTGTTTTGATTACTGTCATTTTCTAATTTTAAAAAGGTGTCTTAAGTCACATTTATTTATTATTGGAATCACATCTCATTCAGGTGTTTTTCGAGCCTGTTGTGACCTTTCTTTTGTTTTGGCTCCCAAAGTGATTCAAAATTCCTCACAATATTTAAGAGTAAAACTGAATCTGAGCACACCTAAAATGTCAATATCTGGGAAGTGGGACTGTTTGGGTAATCATTTTACAACTTTCTCTTTATGTTCATTTTTCTCTTTTGCTAACCCTTTGATTTATTGAAAAGCGTTTCCTCAGAGTGCTGTGATGGATATAATTTAACTGCAATGTGGACCTTTGTTGCATGTTGTGGCCCTCTCACTATACACATGTTTCCTGTCTTCATGTACTCTCACTTTCAATAAAGGCTAAACATACGAAAAAAAAAATAAAGAAAAAGACGTGTCAAGATCAGCCTAACAAGTGGCAATGACTGATCACATGCAGTACTGTGCAAAACCTTTAGGCCTAGTGAGGATGCATTCAAAAATAATTCCATCAACATTTTCTTATCAGTAAATTTCACACAAAGTTTAGTAAAGAGCAGAAAACTAAAGTAAATCAATATACTGCTTTTGCCTATAAAACATAACACACATCTTTTCAGGTACTCGGCAGGTTGGTTGTTTCTGCATCCTGGAGAATTTGCCAAAGTGTGGATTTCGGCCATCTCAGCTGCTTCTATCTCTTCATGTAATCCCACACTGACTCCGTGATGTTGGGATCAGGACTCTGTGGGGGCCAAACCATCTGTTGCAGGACGCCTTGTTCTTCTTGTTGCTGAAGATCGTTCTTTATGACTCTGGCTGGATGTTCGGGCTAGTCGACACGCTGCAGAATAAATTTGGGAGCAATCACACATCTCCTTGATGGTGTTGCATGGTTATGGTGAAGAATCTAAACATCTAAAGTGCCTAAAAACTTTTGAACAGTACTATATGTTTGCAGTAATTATTCAGAGCAACATGTTGCAATAGTGAGAAAAGAGGATGAGTTCAGTTCGGGAAGCTGACCAAATAGCTTTATTATGCACATTCAGGTGGTGATAAGTGAGTTTTTTTTTTCTTCTGTTAAAGTTTTAGAGGAGTTGGGTCAGTTCATTGCTAATACACTTACTTGACAGTTCTTTTACAAACCTGTTCATGCTTTACTTGCAGTGTTATATAAAAAAGCCTAAATTAAAAGGAAATTCCGGTTCATTTCAACCTGGAGTATTTCCTATAAATGTACCAACCTCGCTCTCTCCAGCTCTGTTATTGAGATCCCAGCTATTCAGCACAATATCTTAATGATATAAGCATTAATAAGCTTCAAAGTGTGTCATGTATTGGACAGAGGGCAGTGTCCAATGTGCTAAAGTATCAATCCAAAAGCACGACCCCCCCCCCCGCCTCCCTCCAGCTCCCTTACAATCACTCACCCACATCTGCTACCGCCTTGGATTTATGAAACTATAAGCAGTGTCGTGCCGTAGCCAGCTCAGCCCTCCTCACATGCTGTTGCTCACTCATTGAGCGATGATGCACCTCTGTGTGAATGCTTGTTTGAAGGAATCAGGCAGTCAGCAGAAGTAATGGGACACGCCTGATCTTAATTACCATATAAATGTTACTCACACAGGGCCGTAGGAGTAATTAGGACGAGCTTGAATGTATGGGTCTTGAGAGTCACCCTGAACATTGTGGGTGGGGGAGGTCTATTAACAATGAAACCAGGGGCCTGTTTGGCTTTTCTACTAGCCTGTTCATCTGTGATCCCTCCCAGTTTGTCTAATTGTGTGCTTTCACAGCATCATGCCAATGTGACTTATAAAAAAATGGGTACACACTTTTGCCATCAGTGGATTTCTCTAGGTACTGATGTATTTGACATGTATCATACATGATATAGTGTGCAAGTCCTTAACATCGCTAGATAGAAAATGGGATTAGATTCCACCCCCTCATAGGTTATTTTATATATATGGTCTTGCTTCACATTACATTAGACAGATTTTTATCAACCGACAGAAAGGCCCGGGTTGGGATGCACAGGATGTTGATAATGGTATTACATACCCTCTGCAGCATTCATCCAATCTGTAGTGGTGTAGTTACATTAAGTGGAATATTTCTCATTTTTACTTTATCACCTAACTCCACAGCTGCCCCCCCGGCTTTACTTTACAGCCAGTTTCAGCTCATTGTTTAGCTGGTCGGCTACAACTTTATCGTTTTTCGGTTCACTCTCAGTGTTCTCATAGTGTCATTTCCAGAGAAAAGTTCTGAAAAGCCACTGTACAGCCACCAAATGACAAACAGACACAGTTAGCCGCAGACTAGCTGGTGAACATAGTGGAGCAGTTAGCAGCTAAAGAGTCAGATATTTCCCTCAGGAGTTGGTCGAGAGCAGAAACAGAAGCTAAAAGAGAGAGAATATTGGACTTAGATTCACCAGGTGGACAGAAACACGACTCAAAATGAATAATAATGTTGTTCTGTAACTGCTGGATGTGGAAATAAAAGCAACTGTTTGCTAACAAGTTCAACATATCAGTTTAACAGGTAATGATATGTCGTGTTGGGCAGCAACAAATTGCTTTGTAATGCGTTACAGGAACGTAACTACTTTTTTCAGTAACGAGCAGAGTAAGTGATTACAGTTTGAAAATTAGTAATCACATTACAGTTACTAATCGCAGTAATGGTAACAAGGTAGCCTTGCTCGCTGTCGCTGATTAATGAAGGGTTTATATTGGCGTGGTCTCAGCATTTAGCTGACAGACGCCTCTGGAGGAGGAGAAATGTTGTCTTATTCACATGCTATGTGTTATTAGCCAGCTTGCTTGTTGTTAGCCACAGGTACAGCTACATTCAGGAGTCACCTGACCTGCTGTGTGCAATCACTGAGGTTATGCTAACTCTAGCGGTTGGATGGTCCCTTCCAAACTTTATCAATACAAAAGACGCAGCATGCGGGAGTGGAGGATTCTGAGTTGTTCAAAGGAAACGTTGATGGAACTGATGGCTGAGTTACAAGTAATGTATCAAATTACTCTTGCTGCTGAGTAATGAGTAAAGTAATGTAATTACTTTTACAATGAGCACTAGTTAATCAGTAAATTGGTTACAATTTTCAAGTAATTTGCCCATAAATATGTCAATGTTGTGCTTGTCCCACTTGTTTCTACCGAAAACAAGTGGCCAAAAACTTTCAAAATCAAAAACATTCAATGCATAGAGATGTTTTACCTTTTATTATATCACACACTGAGCATATACCTGGGTAGACACTTGATGAGGGAAGCATTTGTTGCTGCTCCTTTATATTTAGTTAAACAACCATGCGCTTGTTAATCCAGGGTAAGATAATTCACACAAAGAGCAAGAAAAAGGTCCAGATATGCAACACTTATTAAGTACTGTACATTCACGCTGCATTAATCCTTTTCTCTTAGAGCACACTGAATAGAAACACAGTTCCGTTGTTGACCTTGCTGGGATGAATAGGATATGCAATGCTCAACACTGGTTTATTCAGTCTTTTGCACAAGCTGTTTCCTTCTCAGTGTATTGTGGGAAGAAAACACCTTTTGTTTTTCTTGGAGGCAAAGAGAAGCTTAGCGTGCATTCCGGACAAGCCTCTCCAGTATGTCATCGCAGAACATGTGATAAGTATCTGCTTTCTAGTAGCAAATGGAAACAAAGACAGCAGTTTGAGCAGCCTCTGTGGCCCTGTGGTTTTTGTTCAGATATCTATTGGTTGCCGTGCTGTTGAGCATTTTCAAATCCTCGCCTGGATACAACTGACTTGACTACCTAAGTGTAATGTGTTGAAAAATCCAAATGGTTATCATGCATGTGTATTTGTCCATTTTTTTTTTTCCAAGACTTGACCGTGGGGCCCTTTTGTGCTTGGTGTAACCTAACGGCTCCTGCTCTCTGTTGGATACATAGCATCCCCAAAAAGCCAGGTCCATAATCCAATTAGGGACACTTGACTGGCGGAGCTAATTAGGGCCAGAGACATTGTCTTCCATCTATGTGTCAAGTCTCATGGACCAGTGAGCTAACAGACCGAGCACTGGCCTTGACATCTGGACGCAACATGGGCTGATCCGCGGTCGCCGTCCATCGGAATTCTAATGACTTCGTTCCATTCATCCGAGCATCCCTGAGTCGTGTCTTTACATCTTTTATGAATATAGGGGGCCCCCGGACCCGGACAGAGGGTGCCTCTTCAAAAAAGTGAAAGACCTAGATTTTTCACACGATAAAAAAGCATGAAATGAGCTTGACTGTTCTCCCTGAAGTGGCTTGGTCCTGGAGGTTCCTTTGGAGCCGCGCGCTTCTGTGTTTGTGCTTTTCAGCGTCGTGGCGCGTCTCGCTGTGAAAAGAGCTCGTCAAGGAACGAGGGCCGACCTTTGTACCTCACACAAAGGTAATTGGAGCCTGACAGAAAGAGGAGGCATTCAGATTCAGAGAGAGGGGATTCTTACGGACTTATTTCCATCCCGCTCTTGCTTTGCATAGCTGTGTTGATCAAGTCATGGAAAAAAAAAAAAAAAAAAAGCAGCAGCAGCAGATGCATAATTCCTCAGCGAGTTACGAATGCACACGCACATTTACATGTTGAGAGGCTGAGTTTAAGAGAGAGAGAGAAAAGCGGGGAGTGAAACAAAGACAGACCCTCGTTCGCTCTCTTTCTCAGCCCTTCCATCTCTCTCTGTGGAGTTTCCAGCCGGCAGCTCCAATCCAGCCTTAGAGAAGTGTGGTCCAGTCAAGCAGCATAAGAGGATTGGAGCTCAGATACCACTTGATTAGGCCACAGTGAATGGAGCTGTGTTGCTCAGTCCCAACAGGATTTCCATGGCACTTGACAGAGGACATACAGGCTTTAACCCGACGCCGTGAAACACCCCGCTATATGCCGCTTCTCCTTTTCGTGTGCATGTGTTCAACATGAGGAATAAAAAACACCCCAGCTTTAAACCTGTTCGCATAGACTGCACAGAAAGGCAGGGCGCATGCCATTGCTTAAATGAGTTGTACCCTTGGAGCGGGCCATGGAGCTTACACTAACCTAATTACTATATGATAGAGCCGAGTTAGGGAGCACTCTAATTAATGTAAGCTTAGAAAACACAATGGTTGTTGTTTTCTCAAGTGGACAGGGGATTGCTATGAAATGCAGATAACGTATGCACACATCACGGGAAGCAGCCACGGATAATTTGCACTCACCGACGCACCTCTCAGCACCGTGCGCGCGTTTAACAAAGTGTTTCAAATGTGGAAGCTGACCTTCATTTTTTTTTGCTGCAAGTTTTCCGGCCTTTCTGTAAATATCCGCACTTGATTCTCATCTTTTGTCCTCGCAGATGGCCAGCCTTGTAGAGCTGAAGGGGGTTTTTTATTGCACTGTTTTGAAAAGGCTGGTGAAGTTTGACAGCTCATCTACGTAAAAACAGGCTGGGAGACACAGAGCGGAAACACAAACTGTAGACGGGAATTTGAAGAGGCATTTTTCTCCATAAAGTTAACAGGCTTAATCAAATATTATACTTCAAATGACACATAGATTAAAATATGTAAGGAATTTAGCACATATGAAAACAGTGATTCTGAAAGCACTGTGTTTCTCTGACCTTTAACCCAGTGAGTTTAGTCGCTTAACCTCAATCCTGAACTAATCAATATTCTTATACAAAGGATACAATGACAAGGCGTAATCTGACGAATTAGCACCATCTCCCCTGGATGGTGTGGAACTCATATGTGAATGTATATAAAGGCTGGATACACAAGCCTAGACAGCAAAACTATTTTTTTTTTATGTTTGTAATTAGAGACAGAGAGAGGAGGGACACACTCTCCTGCTCTCTGTGATCACATAGACTATGTTTTAATGTAATGTGTGTTTAATTTACCGTATAGTTGTTCTAATTCACATAAATATTCTGTTTCCTGTTGTCATCAAAAATTAGTGTGGCTCATAAATACTACCTGTTAACCTGTCATTTCTCAGTTGTTGTGCTGCAGATAAAAGAGGAAGTTGGAGGCAACAAAAAACTTGCACAGCCACAGCAGCAAATGTGTATTCAGTTTGATGTAAAACAAGAAAAATGTCAGAAAAAAAAAACAACTCTGAGCTTTATTAGAAATGTGGCTGCTTCTGAAACATTTCCAGTGAACACTGGAAACAGTGACTAGGACACAGCACAGCCGGATCCTGTGGACATAACGACGTACTGTTTTGGTTCTGCATCGCTGTTTCCAAAGTACCTAAACGTAGGTAAGATCATGTAAGATCAATTTGCAAGGGGCAGGAGCAAAGTGTTCTGAATGCAAAGCTTAGAGCTCAGTGACCATGTTCTGGATAAACATAGAGTTCTTTTTACAAAGAATCTGCAGAACTCACATCTTAGGAGTGTAGATATGCACACACTCTTAAACTTTCTTTCAGTTTGTATGTGATTTACTGTATGTTTCATGTCTATTTAAATACATATATGTATACATGCAAATAAATAAAATATATATTTAAATACAAAGTCAGTTAAAACAATACTTTGTCTTTCTGTTGATGACTGAAATTCCACTTTTTTGCACAGCTGCACTGTTCAGTTAATGAGTCAAACTCTGCAATTAACAATCCCAGGTGAAACTGCTCCCAGGTGCGAGTGAAGATGTATTTGAAGAATCTCTTCACTGCATGCTAATTTAACCTCCTCATTATAGAGCAGCTTCATTTGACCCAATTCATGCTTTTGAGTTGATCGCCAACTTTGGAAATTTAATGACGTGTTCACATATAAGCTGAAAGACACACACACACAAAAAAAAAAAAAGTTTTGTAGAACTGAGCGGAGCTGCAAAGGTGGGAATAATGTTCAGTGTTCATCGCTGTGATTTCACCTCTCACATTACATATTATATTATGTTGACTAATGCAGCGGTTAGTCTAATGCTGCGGTTATGTTCAACCAGTCTGGTCTTGTGTCACAGTCGTCATTTTCACTATTTAACAAAGGCCATCTCTCCTTTATCATAACCAGGTATTTGCCTTAATATAACTATACACATCCTAATTATTCCTTAGTTGCTAGTAGTGGCTATTTATGGAAGCTATGTGAATGCATTTACAGTAAAGAGATTGCAGATATGTCTCATATCTTTGTACCAGTCCAACATGTTCAACATTTACTTTTTATATATATATAAAAAAAAAAAGAAATAGTAGAGGGAGGATTATGTTTTCACATAGAAGACATTATACTGACATGTCCGATGTGGGCAGAAAGTGCAATAAGATACTGCTTGATAAAAGGATTCCCTTTCAGAATGAATGAATTTAATAGGCTAGAAATATGTCGTTTGTCCGGAGCAAACGTAATGATACAATCGATGATGTGCAAAGCTGAAGGATGTGTAGGATGAGTTGAGTCACACATCAGACATCTCTCAGAACCCTTGTTAGAAAGAACTACTGTTGCAGGTTAGTAGAAACTGAACTAAATCTTGATGTCTTTTTATGCACTTTGAGGCTATGACTGTCACCGTATTGGTTGTATACAGTTACCATGGTTACAAGTGTCCATGTACACCATCATCATGCAGTAATACAACAGACTGCTTCCTCTCAGTAAATTGTGTGTTTGATCAGAGTGTTCATGTCCACCTAGCATTACCGTGCTACCTCTCCAGTGCAGAGCAGCAAGTCATTCACTCAGTCATTCCCATACTGAGCGCAGTTTAAGAGGAGATGCTCGTGTGAGATAATGTAGTGATATTTCCTTAGAGGGAATCAGCGTTTCTTCTAGCGTCCTTGGGTTTTTGCTGTGCTCAGAGTTAACTGCTACCACTTCTACCCTACCTCTCTGATATTTCCATCCGTTCTCTTGACCCTGGCTATACATGACCCTCATCCAAATGTATTATCGGTGTGGCCAAAAGGTCAAACAGCTAAATCCACTTCAGACCAGAGGATATGCAGCTCCTTCACTAGTTAGTTAATTTGTTCATTCATGTGCCTTTCACGTGTTATTTGTTTTTATTCATTGATGAAAAATGTTACTATATAGATGCTGGAAAAAAAAAGAAAATGTCACAGTGAGGATCATAGATGCCTGCCAAGGGGACATTTGTCATTTATAGCATGAAAATGTACCTTTAATATTTCAGATAGTGTATGACTGCACTTTGACCAAAGATCCATTTATCAGAAGAACACTGTCACTTCGCATTTCACTCTTCATATAGAGCGCAGACAATCTGCAGCGTGGCTAGACAGCGGGACATATACTTCTGCAATAGATGCACGCACATACAGCATGGCTGAGTACACATGCGCTGGGCAAACAGAGGCACACACACACACACAACCACACTGACATATACCTTTGAAGACACTTGCCTACACACACCAGGCCTGAGCTGCCAAGACCTTTTCAGATCACCCACCTACCCACTATCCCTTCCTTGCTACCACACACACACACACACACACACACACACACACAGCGATTAAAGGTGTGTGTGTGTGATAGGTACAGTCTGTCTGTCAGGCTAGCCACAAAGTGCTCTGACATCTTCCGGCTGTGTTCACCAAGCTTTGTGATCCCTCCTGTCCCCCTGCCATCCCCTCCCTCCCTCCCCTCCCTCCCCACCTTCTTTACCTGTGGATAGAGGCATCACATCCCATCATGTCTAACCAGCCACTCACTGCAGCTGTCCTCCACCTCCTTCTTCCCTCTCTGTACTCGGATCAGACAGCAGCGTGTTGATATTTTGGACAAAATATACGATGGGCACAGCAGGGTGTTCTCTGTGATCTGTATGCAGGTAACAGATGGTGCTACATGCTAAAGGAAATAATGCCATTTTGTAGAAAGGTGTCCATATTGTGCTGACAGGTTGGAGGTAGCACTAAATGCAGTCGATGCTGCTCGTCCTTTAGAGTGGAAGCAACTTCACTTAAGAAAACCAAACGTTCCATAATTCATGAGTCACAAACTGCGTGAACTATACAACTAAATATGATGGTAGGACAACCCTCAAGTTAGCGATAAGACATGAATTGATTTCACTACATTTGTTTGATGTTTTGGAAAGTAAGAAAAAAAAAAATCAATATATATTATTTGTTCATTTAATTTGTGAATTTTATCTCCGCAATTGTTGTTTCCATGAGTTTTAGGAGATGGAATCACTGCAGATCAGCCTTAATGTTTCTCTCAGCTTCCTGTAGTCCCTCACAATGCAGCTGTCGCTAGTTTCCTGTTTGCTATGATAAATGACGAGTACCCGCACTAAATCAAAACTCCCTTTAATTGTGTTTGCGATGTTTCAACCAACCTAAGGCGCCCATCTTATTACTCACACGGAATGAGTGTGTGATGCTTTTTATCATTTGTGGCTGATTAATTGAAGATTTTTTTGACACCTTTGAATCATACTTCTGTATTTACTCATATTGATGTTTGTATCTCCCTTTGTGATATGGATACCTCGATACATATGAATGTGATTAGTGAGACCCAACATCCCCCCCATAAGCAAACACTTGGTGGCAGCAATGAGGAAAAAAACTCCCCCTTTAACAGGAAGAAAGCTCAAGCGGAACCCGGCTCTAGGTGGGCGGCCATCTGCTTTGATCAGCTGGGTTGACAGAGAAAGATGGGGAGGGATGGTCACGGATATCCTGATGGCCACCCACATGTTTGGGTAGCTTGCAAAAAGATCAAGGATCTTCATGGTGGTCATTAGTTAGTTGATGGTAGGTCTGGGAAGCTTTTCATTTCCTGGGTGTGTGCTGCTCAGTGCTTCACACCACTGCACCGGTTCTACATTTGTCATATTGGAGTAGTTGACAAGCACACTAAACATTACCTACCTCCTCCAGTGACATTATGGCCACATCCACCACTACATTAGAAAAAAAATGTAGCTTCCGTTCTTCTCAGTGTATCACTAATGGACTTGCCTGGACATTCATATGATTCAGCACCATAGCCTCTTCTCTTTGAGGACAGCAGCCATATTCATTTCCTCACACATCTCTTGTTAAATCTTGAGTTGAAGCAAAGCCAATGTCTCTGTAGTCAGTCAGGAAAGTTTTTTTTTGCTTTTCCAAGCAGGGCCACCACATCCAGTTGCATAGAAACAGACTGCATCAGCTCGCTAAGTTTTTCCAATGCTGTCGAGAATGTCATACCAGACAAACTGAGCAGATGGAGAAATGAAAGGTTCCAGTTTCCTCTGCCAAAGACTGAGCCTCAATTCTTATGGCAGGATCTGTTGCTTTTTTTGCTGTGACCTTAAGCAGAGCTGTTCTCACTTGTGGGACCTGGAACCTTGCTGCCTGCACACTGTTTACACAGCTCTCCCACCTAGTCTCTGATTATGACTTCAATGTGATTTTGACATGGTTTTTTTTTTTTTTTTTCCAAGATGACCGTCTGGTGGATGCTGAGAACAGGGTGAAAATCTTGTGCAAACAGTCAAATAATCAATGGCATCTCGGAAGCTTGGTGCAACATCAGCCACCACTTAATATAGCTCTGGGCTTTTTTTTGCCCGCAAACGGGCCTGTATACCTGTATTCCTATTGTCCCTCATGTTCGCACCATTCTCATATGACTTCCTCCTGCGGTCATCAAAGGGCATGTTCACGTCTTCCAGCCTCTTCAAGATGAGGGCTCTTCTCCTATTGGAGAATGTGCTCAAAGTGCTCCTTCACATGTGGCTTATTCTATACTGGACATAGTCCTGATGACACCTGAGAGCTGCCCTGTGTGGCTCGTGTCTGGGTTGCAATCCAGTATTATTAAAAAAGTGGTTTTGTAGAGTTTGATCTCATCTACCATTGCCTCCACATTTTCCCCACTAATAGGATTTATCAGTTCATTTTGTATAGTTTTACCTAAGTAGGTTGTTATGTTCCCTGCTCCATTCCCAAGCCTCTCTGTATGCTGCTTCAAAACATATTTGGCCATTACCGCTACTTCTTTCAAGATGTCGCCATTGTTGGGGTGGTAGAGTGAGTCTCTGGATCCTCTTAGGACCATATTTATCTTGGCAAGGGACTGGATTATTGCCACTGCTCTTCACGCCATCTCTTCCTCTCTTCTCTCCGTCCATCCTCACTGGTCACCGGGTTGATGTCGCGAAGCTTCCCTGGCTGCAGCGTGTCTCTGTCCACAACATCTGCAATGTAGCTCCATCCATCCACAGCTTCAGACTCCACAGCACTATATCTGGCCTCATGAATTGTAACAGTACCACTGCACCTCCGCTCCAATGGCTATCACTAGTTTTCTTCCAAATATGCTGATATTTTCAAGTGTTTAGTAATGTGCTACTTTAGTATCTGCTTTTTCCCTTTCACTGGCGTAACATGGTGGACGGGAGTGTTTTAGAAGACCCACATTTGACCATCCTTGAGGGCACTTACTGCAGAAAACAGCCTGAGAGCTGAAATATAGCCTCTAGTCCTTCAGAAAAACACAAAACAAACAAACAAACAAAACTGTCCAAGCGCTCCTTTAATGGCATATTCTGCATCACCAGGAAAGAAAAGCAATACCTCCAGAAAAAAAAAAAAAAAAATCGTGATCTGTGCAACGTGACCTTGTTGTTGTTGTTATTGTTGCTGTCCTGCTTCTCTGTGTCCCCACCCCCTTCTCTCATTCCCCCTTTCTCTCTCTCTTCCCTCCTTCTCTCTCTAAACCCAACCGGTCAAGGCAGATGGCCGCCCACCCAGAGCCGGGTTCTGCTTGAGGTTTCTTCCTGTTAAAGGGGAGTTTTTCCTTACCACTGCAAGCATTACCGCTTTGCATTGGTGGTACAGTTTCACAACTCTGATATATAAAGCTGGCCAATCAGAACAGAGTGGGATCATGGGAATGGCGGGCTTAAAGAGAGACCTGTTAAAATGGCTTGTAAAGAGGCACCGTGTACACTGAGGGGCTGCATAGGAGTTTTTTGAACTGTTAATCATACAAAGCTACTCTAGCAGTGTCAAAAAAAAAATAGTGCTGATAAGTATAATAGGTCCTCAAAGACCTATCGGTGTTTGGCATGTGACACAGATGTTCATCTCCATTTCACTTTCATATTCATTTCGATGATGGACCTCACTTTGATTGAGTTGATTCCTTCAAATATCTTGGACATTGGATTGACCCCGACCTCTGCTTAAAGCCCCATATTGATTTTATTATAAAACAAACATATACAAGCTCACTCTGGTGCTCAATTAATAGTTTTTCATTTCATGTCAGAAAAAAAAAACAAAAAACTACTCAGTTAATTTTTACCTTGATTGATTGATTATGCTGACACCTCTGAGCACCTCTGATACTTATGTAGCACAGTGGAAACCGTTAATAGTGACCATGGTTACAGTGATGGATCAGAAAGTTCAGGACAGAATAATTCCTTTACAAACACTGTTTAAATGATTTTCTTATATTAATCAAGTAGTCCACTTACAATGTTCATTTGGGGTCTTTTTATACACAAAAACATCTGGAATAAAATTAAACCACTACTACTACTTTACACTACTTTTCCTTTTACCTTACTCCTATAGTGTGATGTGTATTTATCAGCTGCTGCACATTATCTGACATTATGGTACACCACTGCAGGGTATGGGTGATTATTTGTAACTATCATGAAACAATCAGACAATTTAGTTTTATTCCTCTCATTCACAACAGCTTTCTCTCTACCACTGCTCCCTCTCCTCATCTACTCTCTAGCTTGATAGAACACTGCCTCTCTCTCTCTCTCTCTCGTCTTTTCTAAAATGAGTCGGGAAGTCGTCAGCAAAAGCCTAACTTTACTTTTAATGTTATCAAATGAAAAGAAATGTCCTCTCCTCTTCCTAATAATCTTCCTTCATGACAGGGCATGTACAGCATTTCAGGTTGCATTTCTCTAAAAGTTGATTCTGGATCAACCTTTTAACCGTGACGTCCCCTGCAGCCTCCACCCCGGCAGCCTAAAACGCACAGTGCACAACCTGTCTGCTTTGGGCTGGGAGGCTGATGCTGCAATGTTGCACATTGAAATCATGATGAAAAAAAAATAAAAGGAAAAAGTCATTTTCTCTCAATGAGAAACGTAGTCTCCTTGAAGCTTTATGATAAACTGCCAAAAAACAAGCTAACCAGATGCAGCAGCTAAACAAGCATTTAAACAGCTGTACTGTATTTTTGAAACACTCAATAAAATCCAGTAAATAGCAAAGCTGCCCATTTTATTACTTTATATTCATGTAATAAATATACAAATGTCAATTAGATGGTAATCCGCATGAGAAATTAATAATCATCTGTTTAGAGTGATAAATTTGACCCAGACATGATGGACATGATCACTATTAGCAGCTTCCACTGTATATAACTGTACATTTATCTTGGGATGCTCATATAGAACTCATCATTGCTTTATGTAGGAATCACTTGGTAATGCAGGTTGCAGCGTAAAGCTTAAAGGCAGATTCACTGGGTTCAGTTCATCTTTAAATGTTTTTACTTTAATTGCCCTTCTTCTTTGAAACCGTTTTTGGTTCCGTATAGATCTTCATATTCACTCAGACATACGTAATATCCCTTTTTTTTTTGTCCCTAGAATTTCTAAAGAAGTCAGATACAGATCTTTTCAATACAAAGCTCCAGCCAACCGGAAAGATCTTCCTCTTTTTCTTAGATCTATTACCCCTTTCTGCTGCTTCAGGACTTCTTTATTCTGTCATCTTAAAACAACCTATCCATGCTTTTAATTTGTGAGTATTTGCAATTAGGGGATAAATGGCTCCAAGTGCTCTCTGTACTGATGAAACTGATCTGATTTTTCGGGTCATTTCTTGTATCCAATTTTCTTGTGCAACTGCTGAGGGTTAGCGGTGTGGGTGGGAGATGATGAGCAAGCTGTCGGTGTATCTGTGTATTTGTAGTGTTTTTGTTATGTAATGATGTCTTTGCATGTATGTGTCATATTTTTTGTATTTTGTGTTTTTTTTGAGGACTCTCTTGAAAATGAGATGCTACATCTCAAGGGGCTTTCCTACTAATACATTCCAATTCAAATCTAATGAAGACAATGGTTATGTGTATGATGTCCTCCAAAGGTCTGCTGTTAAAACTGTGCACTTTTCTTCAAGATAAGCAGCTTGAATGCACACTCTCTGTATCTCTCTGTATAAAGTGAACCTTAGACCTTCTGCACATTATCAGCAGTTTGAGCTGGTGGGTCATAGAGTACAAGGCATAGGCGAAATGCAGTGTACAATTGTCACTAACGTATGCCAGGTAACATAAAATTAAAAAAAAAAAAACAACTGAACAAGACTACAGAAGACAATATTTAATGTATTCTATTGAGTTAAACACAAAATAAGGCACTGGTAGTTGTCTTCATTGGGAAAAGAAGGTGTGTAATTACAGGAAGAGACATTTCCCTAAACAACATATATGTACACTCAAGTGACAGAACCTTCTAGAAGCCCTAGTAATTATGACCAGAACAAAAAGAGAAAATCAAAATGACAACATCCATGCAAAGAGGAAATTGGAGTAGATCGATGGGTCAATAAAACATTAGACTTTAATATGAGAGTTCACTCTTCACTTCCTGTTTCCAACCACAAATCAACAGTTTT
This sequence comes from Euthynnus affinis, assembly GCA_029490765.1. Classification (NCBI taxonomy): domain Eukaryota; kingdom Metazoa; phylum Chordata; class Actinopteri; order Scombriformes; family Scombridae; genus Euthynnus; species Euthynnus affinis. Next base: position 31,687,912 of record CM055846.1, read on the forward strand.
TTTTTTTTTTTCCCCACAATCCTCCACTAACTTAAACCGCATGATTATAATTAGAACCATGACGACGAAGGCTGTCTAGCTCTTAATGAAGTAGTAACCTTATCCCAAACCATGATGTTTCCGTAAACCTAACCAAACCTCAACCATAATGTCATAAAACAGTGATATATAATGGTTTTGGAATGCACAGACAAAGGTAAGTCATCCTGCTGATAGGAGGCATCAGATCAGTGTACGCACCGACCAACAATTTATTATTCATTTTGGCTTTGATCAAAGAAGGCTTTGGGTGCATGAAACCTTTGTATTCCTTATGTCACAGACAGCTTGAATGTCATTGGTTTAGCCATCAAAGGTCACCGACAAACAAGGTCAAAGCTTAAATTGATTAAACACAGCATCGAGGCTTAAAATCCAAATGGCATACAATACCCAACATAGCACCTCTGTGGTGTCTTAGCTCTCTGCGTAGGAAAAGTAACCTCATAAATCAATGCTTCCATTGATCATGTGTACAGTACAGAGCCTTAGAAACAACACTTGAAAATGCTCTGACATGTTGTGCCTCTCTCAGGCAATAAGAGTTTTAGTGTCTTCTCAAAATGTCTAATTATCACTCTGAGGTGCCTTAAAGAGGGGGCCAAGGATGCTTTTCACCCCAATAAAAAAGACATTTACATGGATTCAGTCTTCATATTACATTTTTAAATATACTCGCCAGTTTTCATATAATTTATTTTTGTGTTGCACCCACTTTTCCTTCAGCCTGTCTCATTTAGCTCTAGACATAAATGCCTACGCAGCGACCGCCAGGAAACGGTTTTCAACTTGTTGCGCTCAGCTTTGGTTTATACATGTAGGTGAAGAGCCTGAGCAACGCAAACTGCAGGAGAGATCATTAAAAAAAAATATATTAATTCTATAAAACTAAAAATGTCTCCTGAGAGTTCCATTATACTGCAGAGGTTTGCAATGCTGTCGTATCTCACATGATACTAAGCTGTGACATTTGGATAGTTAAACACGGAATTTATAGAAATAATGAATATTATAATTCAAGAGTTTCATGCGGTTAGTGTTTGTGTGCAATGAAGTGAACACTCTTTTAAAGCAGCAGATAAAACTGGTGATTTGAGGGGAGGTTTTGGCTTAAACATAAAAAAAAAGATATTGCATCAGTACAAAGCACAGCTTGTCAACAGCTTATATCCAAAAATATTGTATCATCTAACAAAAACCTCGTAACTTTTATCTCGCTCCTCCCTCTTTCTTATCTTTCTACATTCATTCCCCTCCGTCTCTAGGCTTCATCCTCCACCATCTAGTCCTCTCCATGTCTCTTTTTATTTTTCACAAGCCGCCCTGCCTTTCTATTTTCCTCCCACCACTTTTCATCCATTTCTCTCCTCCAACCCCCTCCCCGCTGCCGTCCTCAGCCCAGTCTTTCAAAAGCTTTTATATAGCAATAAAACAATTACATACCATTAATAAGGTGCCGACTGCAGTGAATAACAATGTATCACAGTCTCATCTCTTCCACTATCAGTCCTGTCCTCTCCTGAGCTCTCTGAATGGCGTGTGTTCCACGCAGCTCCAGAACCATTCACACCTGTCTCTACACTATACCGACACAGAAATGACAGTAGATGGCATAAATGAATAATAAGAGGACATTTGTGGGTAAGTCAGAGTTGAGTACACAACAAAAAGGTCTGCGTTATGTTTGGTAACGCTGCGCCCTGCTGCTTCTCAACACAGTGGGAAGTGAGCAAATAAGAACAATGCAAGTTCACGCACAGATTTTGATGTATGAGTCCTGAATCTATCTGTAAGAATATGGAATATTTTTCTAAAAATATGAAGCTTTGTTAATTTTTTTTTTTTATTTACAGATCCAAGTAAAAATGGACACTTTGGTAATGAATTCCGCAGACTGGAATGAAATTGACATGTTCATGGTCAAAAAATATCATTGAATGTATAGCAAAACCTTTGACTCATATATGTAACCACTCTCTATTTGTATGGTGTATTTCAGAGAAAAATGATAACAGCTATACCAATAACATCATACCAATTCATGAAATGCACTCTCAAACTACAGACCTCTTCTCTTGCTTCTACAGTTCTCAGATATACAGGAAAAACATATTCTATACAAGACTACATGACTTGATCACGAAACATAATGTACTGTATGAACAGCAATATGGATTTAAAACTAATAGGACAACTTTGTTTGCAGTTCTATGCGGTGATAGAAAATAGAGAACATGCAGTAGAGTATTTCTTGATCTCAAAAAGCACTTGACACAGTAGACTTATTATTTAAATAAATTACAAAGATATGGAATTAGAGTGGATAGTACTGTCCTGGCTAACCAGCTACCTAGAAATAGATATCAATATCACACTGAAGGTTAATGTTGGGGTTCAGTAGGGCCCAGCACAGGGCTGGCACACCACCTGAGATGGTGTTGTTTTTCTCTTGGGTGAAGTCAGTGTTGGATGCTCCCTCAGCATCTATCTCCTCTCCTCACATAACCCCATTTTTCATTGCTACACCGGCTGTTTCAGGTGCATTTCATATGTTGGCTAGAGGCACCAGAGATGGGCTTTCTTCCGTCTCCCCAACTTAGGTGCTGCGAATAAAGACAATATCTGTTGCTTGGTCTTCCCTGGCCTCTCATTTCATACACTCTTCTCTACCTTAACCTCAAGCTAACTGTGTGTTCGCAGTGCTGGGTGCACAGTGCCGACAGAGAACTGGAGTTACACTCAGGTAACTATTATTCTCAGTGAGGCCGCCATCACATGCTCTGTGGCTGTGTATGCCCTAACCCCATGGGGGTAAATCCATCACAACTTTTGTCACTGTTCTGTTACCCACTTATGATGGAAATTAATCAACACAGATGCTAGGAACAGAGTGAAGAACCATTCCCTACTTAAAATTGCACTCTGTTTATTTTTGGTGATTGTTTCATATTTCTCGTGGGATGGATAAGCTGTTGGCTGCAGGAACTGAGCTATGCCACCCTCCTCAGACGGCCCGCCCACTGGTAGAGGATCCCTGGGGGAGAACATCCTGTCTGTCTGCATCCCAATCACCATTTTTTTTTCTTTTTTTTTTGCAGCTTACATCTCCATGTGGATGATTTGCGTAACTATTCTACATGGGTATGAAGCAGGGGTTCACCTCCTCCCTACAGGATGCTGCGTAGCATTGTGTATTTCAATCAGTTCTCCTCACACGTTAACCAGCACAACTCTTAGCTGCTGTAGCCCTCTGACTGACATCCTCACCTGCAGAAGCTCAGGTCAACACTGCTGACAAAGATGCACTTCCTGTGACTGCATGGCTGCCTCTCCTCACCTCCATATTTGTCTCTTACCACCTCTCCATAAAAGGCTTAATTGCTTCAGAAATAGCAGGCTGAGATACTATTACTGTTACTATGGTGCATTGTTACTATGGTTTAAAAGATTTTAATAGTTAATATTCCTTCATCTCTTCACTGCCTCCCTCCAAAAATGTTGTAAACAGTTAACATTCAACATCTTCACTATCTTAACTTGTCTTAACTTATCTTGTCATACCTTTTTCACAACTTTATAACTAACTTACACAACCTGGAGAAATGTGTTACATGACAGTATCCATACCCGTTTTGCATGGGATGTATCTTTACAATAATAGCCAATAGCTAATCGACTAATCACTTTACCTCGTGGTAAACTATTAACACTAACATGTACTGATATATAGATTCTCATCTACACTCAGAAACAAGATGGGGTATATTATATATCTGTGCACATGCCACCACCACTATCACATACCTTGGTAAAGGTAGTTGGGCGGGGAATGTGTGGCCAGTACAGGCAGATGAAAGTTATCCAGTGCCAGCAACTAAGAGGGAGAGCTCCAGCAGTTTCTGGATCTCGAGGGTTACTACCACACTCTTTGGAAAAATCTCTCAACTGTAGAAGCTCCTTTGACAGATTTGCTAATTTGGTCAGCTTCTTGTGTTCATCTGCTGCTATATTTTTTGTAAAAAAAAACTAAAAAACTGCAGGTTGACGCAATGACTTTGTTTTTCTAGTCTTATTGTTTGGATATCCACCACATCAAAGGCTCTGGAAACATTGTGGCAGATTCTTTGTCAAGGGCACCTTCTTAAAATTTTGTGCTGTTACTGTTTACTGTGTAACCTCTCTGCTTTTCTGTCTTTCTCTTTGTTGTCTCTTAAATGTGTCTCCAGGCGCTGAAGTGGTTGCAGGGCGGAGATTGTTTGACTGGCTGGGGGGAGATTCTACAGAACTGGTCAGTATGGAACATGTATATAATACATAGAATATAGTATATAGTTAATTTATATTAGGCTGTGTAGTTGCCTATTTTGATTTGTGAAATAGCTGTGATGGTGATATAAGACATAACACGACAGAACATGATCTAACGGATGACATGACAGGATGTGTGTGCCAAACATGCTCTGAGGACTCAGATGTTGGTACCAATGGATGGTATGATATGAGTGATATGTGTGTAATAGGGAAGCTGGAGCGCAGTCTGTTGTACAGGATTTCTGTGTGTCGGTGTGAGTGTGTATGTAAGTGTAGAAGAGCAATTGGGGCAAGTGGTTAAAAAAAAAAAAAGATAATAATAAGTAAATAAATAAGAATGTAAAAAAAAGGGAGAGGGATGGAGACATTTTTGAAATAAAAAGAATAATTAAGTTGAGTTGTTTTGTTAGGGGAGGCTGAGAGGGGGGAATAAATAGGGAAAGTGAAAAAGATATCCTAGGTACAGCCAGTTTATTATATTTTCTTTGTATATTTAATGTTTTGACTTTGCTTGGATGGATGGATGTAATGTGGATACTGAAGTGTGTTTGATCACCTTCAGTGAATGGAGAACATGGCCTTTTCGTTTCATTCCCCTCCAACATGTGGCCTTGAACCATCGTTTCTATGTTCCTTTTGACTGTGATTGCAATCATGACTATGTTTATTTATAATAAAGTAAGATTTCATGATGGGGTTTCTTTCATGAATTATTGCACTTATTATTGAAATTTAAAAGTAGCCTTAAGCTGAATCCTTTCAGCCGTCATGTTTACAGAACAGCTAGAAGGATGTTAAATTCTTAAAGTTATGTTGATTAAGTTGCTTTTTTACTCTGAATTTAATAATAACCAACAGAAACGCTTCTGTGTGGGAGATATTTTAATCTGATTTGTTTTTGAAATGCTCATATATTTTTTTTATCTGTGCACTGTGATGGAACTTACTTTAAAAATGACTGATTATGTGTTTGTTTGAATAACATTTTTGATTAAATCATTTAGCATGCATGCCTAGCTTTCACTTTCAAAAAAGGAGAGAAAAAATGAAGAGTAGATGCAAAAGAGCTGCCAGTTCTACTGCAGGACAAGCAACATCATTCCAAGTTATTAATAAAAGAAAAACAAAACAAAAAAAAAACCAATAACGACCAATAAAACGATATATTGTTCACAATACTAATTGTGTTTTTAATAATCTGGTTTTCACACAGATTATTGGTGTTTTTCATCTGATTTCCATCTTGTTTGTTTGTTCATCATATAAATAGAAAATCACCATTATTGTTTTCTTGTGTCCACTTAAAAACCATCAGAAAACCTGTTCAAGGATCTGACAGTACATACTGGGCTCTCTGGGGTGTTGGAGGTGTGTGTGTGTGTGTGTGTGTTTAGGGGGGGGGGGGGGGGGGGGGGGGGGGTTGCATCAGTGTTAGGGTGTGATCTAGACTGACAGTCCCTGCCTGTGTCTGCAGGCAAGGCCACGATACCAAAAACACCCCAGCTGCCACACTGACAACTGAAAATGGTAGGAGAGACATCGCACTAATGAGTGAAACTGTGAGTTACAATGTGTGTGTGTGTGTGTGTGTGTGTGTGTGTGTGTGTGTGTGTGTGTTCCTTAAGGCAGGCAAGGCAGGACAAAACACCAGTGGAGTGTTTGGTTGTCTGGGGAAGGTTAAAGTTGTTTTTATGCCTAATATGGAGTTTATATTTATCCTTTTTATTTACATGTTTCATATAATTCACTCACTCTTTCACACACACACACACACACATACACTTCAGGCACAAGCCTGCAAGTTGAGATACATGGTAATACATTAATATGCAAAAAATAACAAAATTTGTTTTCTCAATTGAAACTCTCTCTCTCTATATATATATATATGCATAACCACATGCAGCATAGGAGAGCATCAACTGGAGCTTGTCTCCGTATATAATCTAATGTTTTATGAAGCTCCCATCCATTAAAGTATCCCCGCCTGCCATCAATCTTTGCACTTTATCAACAAGCAGTCTCAGATCCTTAAAGTGACGCTCAATTAATTTCTAGCAGGACTACACAGGTTCCTACCTCAACACTCACAAAGTGTCCTGTGTGCACAATTTATGAGGGACTTCTATAAAAGTGGGAGGTATTGTATATCTTTCATGCTACACAACTGTTACGGCCACTGATTTTTCTCTCTCCCCCTCTTTCTAAGTGTGTGCTTCAGGTCTGCCATGCCCCTCCCCTTGATTGGTTGGATTGTCTGCACCTGCATCCAATCATCGGTGCAGCTGTATATAAGCCCCGTGAGCCAGTGTTTCGCCCCTCTTCTTCACTGCTGAGCCACTGGATGGGCTGGTGCTTGACCTCTGCTGCTCGGACTTCTGTGCTATACACACGGTGTATTTGGCTGGTTTTTGCTGGAAGCCTAGTAGGGGTTCTCTGCTGTTTTTGTTCTTCAGTTTTCTCCTGTTTTGTGGTTTAGTTAGGGAGCCTTAGCATTGTCTTTTGTTTGAATCTATAGGGTGCAGAAGATTTTCATTTCTAGTTAGAGTGGGGTTCTTTTGTTTGTTATTTTGGCCTTGGAGACCCCGACGTTTAAGTTGCTTCCTTTTTTTTTCTTTTCTTTACAATTGCTGGCTAATGGTGTTCCTCACCTTCTCTTTTTTTTGTCGTGTAAATAAACTTACCCACGTTGCTATCTGTTCGCTGCTTCCTTTTTGTTTATGTGTATCTTTCTTTTTATGTTACGCCTCTGTGTTCCCCCCTAGACAGAAAAGGTCGTAACATAAGTGGGGGCTCGTCCGGGATATGGCTCAGTTTAGCTTGGACAGCTTTGTAAATAACCCTACATTAGAACAGCTTAATAGTTGTAGGAAAGATGACCTATGTGTTATTGCTGCACATTATGATATCCCTGTGTCTAAGTCCGTGGTTAAACGGGAGTTGAAGGCTACTGTTTTAAATGGCTTGATTGATAAAGGTGTGCTTCCCCTACCAGGTGCGGACCAGCGGTCCCCAGTACAAGACTCTGAAACTGCTGCTGCAGAGGTGGATGTGGGGGTAAGTCACCCTGAGGTCTTGCAGGATGTGGCAAGCCCTCCCATGGCAAGCCCTACTCGACCAGTTGGGGAAAAACCACCTCCCTCATTGCCACGGTTTGAGCCATTCTCTGTCGATTCCTCTCCCCTGTCAACGGTGGGTGCCCGTTTGAAGGTACGCTTAGCCCGCCTGGAACTTGAGGCAAAAGAAAAAGCCCGTAAAGAGGAGCTAGAGTTCCAGTTAAGCTGCCGTAAGCTTGAAGCTGAAACTGCTATTAAGATCCGCCAACTTGAGTTACAGTCACATAAAAGTACTTCTGAACCCTGTGCTGTGTTCTCTCCACCAGTCTCAACTTCTCCAGCTTTTGACGTAAGCAAGAACATCGCCCTCGTCCCTCCATTCCGGGAGAGTGAAGTGGAAGCTTATTTCAGTGCGTTTGAACGGATTGCTGCCGCCTTGCACTGGCCCAAGGACGTCTGGCCCCTACTGCTGCAGTGCAAGTTAGTGGGTAAGGCACAAGAGGCCTGTGCTGCTCTTTCTCTTGAGGACAGTCTCCAGTATGATGCAGTCAAAAGTTCCATACTTAGAGCTTATGAGTTGGTACCTGAAGCATACAGACAGCGCTTCCGAGGTATGAGGAAGTCCGCCTCTCAAACGTTTGTGGAGTTTGCTAGAGAAAAGGGGATACTTTTTGACAGATGGTGTTTAGCAAGCAAAGTAACTGACCTTGGCTCACTACGTGAATTAATGTTACTAGAAGAATTTAAGAATTGTGTTCCAGAGCGAACCTTAGTGTATCTGAATGAGCAAAAGGTAACCACTTTACAGGAGGCTGCAGTCAGGGCAGAGGAGTTTGCCTTGACACACAAGAGCGTCTTTGTGGGTAAGCATGAAACACCAACCTCTGTACCTACTCCCAAACATGCTGACTCACAGTCGCAGCGACTTAAAGGGGCCCCTCCAAGCCCTAAGTCTGATAGGCAATGCTTCTACTGTCACAAAACTGGTCACATCATTGCTGATTGTATGGCTCTTAAACGTAAACAGCAGTCTCCACCAGTCAGACAAGCCAAAGGTGTTGGTTTAATCAAAACTGTACATCCACACAACCCCATGGCAACACCCAGTACACCTGAAGAACCTGATGAATGTTTTAAGCCATTCATATTCGATGGATTTGTGTCATTAACAGGACTTGTGGAGGACCAACGACCAGTGAAGATGCTGAGAGATACTGGTGGTTCACAATCGTTTATTCTCTCTGATCTTCTGCCTCTCAGCACCGAGACTTCCTGTAAAGCAAGTACAATAGTACGTGGCATTGGAATGGGTTACATCCCTGCCCCACTTCATCGTGTACATGTCCAGTCCAAGTTAATTTCAGGGTTCTTCAATGTTGCTGCACGTGACTCATTTCCTATACAGGGGGTTGACTTTATCATGGGAAATGATATAGCTAAGGGTAAAGTACTTCCTAGTCCTGAAGTGGTGGATGTTCCTGATACCAGCCTAGATCAGGATGAAGTGGTGAAAGATCATCCTGATGTATTTTCTGTCAGTGTCCTTACCAGATCCCAGGCTCGCAAACAGGAGGATGATGATGCAATCTTGGCTGACTCCATGCTGGCCCCTATTCTTTCTGAGGATAAGCTGCTCCCTGTTGACCCTCCGGGTTCTGCACCTCGTCAACAGGACGCAACCACTCCCACCGGGATTCTCCCACCACTGCTGGTAACACGTGAGTCTCTGATTGAAGCTCAGAAAGCTGATGCTAGTCTCACCAAATGTTTCGCAGCAGTGACTGAGGTGGCAGCTGGGAAAGGCCCACCTTTCCTCTATATAGATGATGGGATATTGATGCGGAAATGGGTTTCCAGGCCTATGTTAAGAGAATTAGGAACAGATGAAGATTGGGGCACAGTGCAACAAGTGGTTGTTCCTACCGTGTACCGCCAACAGGTGCTGCAGTTGGCTCATGAGCATCCATGGGCTGGTCACTTAGGAATTACAAAAACTTATGACCGTATCCTCCAGCATTTTTTTTGGCCAGGGTTGAAAACTGATGTAGCGAGGTTCTGCAAAACCTGCAGTGTTTGCCAACTTACTGGTAAGCCTAACCAAGTGGTACCACCAGTCCCTCTCAAACCCATACCAGTGGTTGGCGAACCTTTTGAGCGTGTGATTGTTGATTGTGTTGGGCCATTACCAAGATCAAAGTCTGGTAATCAGTTCTTGCTCACACTGTGTTCTGCTACTCGTTTTCCTGAAGCTATTCCCCTTCGCAAAATAACTGCTCCTGTTGTGATCAAAGCCCTGCTAAAGTTCTTCACCACCTTTGGTCTCCCCAGAATAATTCAAACAGATCAAGGCACAAACTTTCAATCTAAGGTATTTAAGCAGACCTTACAGTCCCTGGGTATTGACCATGTTGTCTCCAGTCCGTACCACCCTCAATCCCAGGGGGCTCTAGAGCGGTGGCATCAGACACTCAAAGCCATGATGCGCAGATACTGCTTTGAAACGGAGAAAGACTGGGATGATGGTCTGTCTTTCTTACTGTTCGCTGCCCGTGAAGCAAAGCAGGAGTCTCTGGGTTTCAGCCCAGCCGAATTGGTGTTTGGCCATAGTGTGCGGGGACCATTAAAAGTGCTTAAAGAACAGTTGTTGTCAGCTCAGCCCTCACCTCAGACAAATGTTCTTGATTTTGTTACCCAGTGCCGGGAACGTCTCCATCATGCTTGTTCCTTAGCCAAGGAGATCCTCTCTTCCTCCCAGGAGAGCATGAAGCAGAGCTATGATAGGAAAGCAGTTGAACGTACATTTCAGCCTGGAGATAGAGTACTAGTGTTGTTGCCTTCACCCAGCCCTGCCCTTACTGCACAGTTTTCAGGTCCCTATGTAGTGAAGGAGAGAGTAAGAGACACGGACTACATCATTCACACTCCTGATCGGAGACGAAAGACACGTCTGTGTCATGTAAACATGCTCAAGCTCTTTCATTCCAGAGAAAATGTCCCATATAACTTGGACCTGAAGGATGGGCAGCCTGAACCTACAACCCCTGTGGCCTCTGTCTCCCTGATGTCCAACCTGGTGGATCATGCTGATGATGGATTGAAGCTGCATGAGGACTTACAACAATGTGGTCGGTTGCCAAATTCAACCATCCTTGCTAACCTGGACACTCACCTCTCCTATCTTTCAGACACCCAAAAAGAGGATGTACAGAACCTACTCTGGTCCTATCCCACTCTTTTTGGAGATGTGCCCTCTCGTACCTCTGTGTTGGAGCATGATATTGATGTTGGCGATGCCTACCCCATCAAACAGCATGCTTACCGGTGTCCTTTGCCAAAGAGGGAGTTGATGAAGAAAGAGGTGGAGTATTTGCTTGAAAACAGTCTTGCCAAGCCCAGTCATAGCTCCTGGAGTTCTCCCTGTCTTTTGTCACCTAAGTCGGATGGTTCCCCTCGTTTCTGCACAGATTTCCGCAAAGTGAATGCTGTCACTGTGCCAGACTCGTTTCCTCTACCTCGAATGGAGGACTGCGTGGATAGCATAGGTGCTGCTACCCACATTACAAAGTTGGACTTGTTGAAGAGATACTGGCAGGTTCCTCTGACTCCTAGAGCTTCTGAGATCTCTGCCTTCGTCACTCCTGATCACTTCCTCCAATATACCGTGATGGCTTTTGGGATGCGTAATGCACCAGCCACATTTCAACGGCTTATGAACCTGGTGTTGAGTGGCATTCCCAACTGTAATGTCTACCTGGATGATGTTGTGGTGTACTCCTCCTGCTGGACTGATCACATAACTACTCTAACATCTGTGTTTACCTGTCTAGCTCAAGCCTCTCTGACCTTGAACTTGGCAAAATGTGAGTTTGGGAAGGCTGTCGTGACCTATCTTGGGAAACAAGTTGGCCGTGGACAGGTACGCCCCGTAACAGCAAAGGTGGATGCCATCCTGTCCTACCCTGTGCCCACCACCAGACGTGAGCTTCGCCGTTTCCTAGGAATGGCTGGGTATTACCGGTGTTTCTGCCGGAATTTCTCTGTGGTGGTAGCCCCCCTCACCCAGTTGTGTAGTCCAAACCAACCTTTTGTGTGGACCAGTGATTGTAAACATGCCTTTGAATGTGCTAAGTCTCTTCTCTGTAGTGCTCCTGTGCTGGCTGCCCCTGACTTCTCCAAGCCCTTCCAGATTGAGGTGGATGCGAGTGCTACTGGAGCTGGTGCAGTGCTGCTTCAAGATGGAGTAGATAACCTCAGTCATCCGGTTTCCTACTACTCAGTTAAGTTCAAACGCCACCAGCTCAATTATTCCACCATCGAGAAGGAAACTTTAGCTATGCTCCTAGCCCTACAACATTTTGAAGTGTATGTGGGTTCCAGTGCATCGGCTGTAGTGGTGTACACTGACCACAACCCCTTGGTGTTCCTAAACAGGATGTACAACCACAACCAAAGGTTGATGCGCTGGGCCTTGCTGGTCCAGGAATTTAACCTTGACATTAGACATAAAAAGGGAGTTGACAATGTCATTGCTGATACTTTGTCTCGAGTGTAGTTTTCAGCAGACTAGCATTGATTAAAAACACACTATGTAAGTTTTGGGGATGTGTTTGTTCTTATGGGAGGGGGTGTTACGGCCACTGATTTTTCTCTCTCCCCCTCTTTCTAAGTGTGTGCTTCAGGTCTGCCATGCCCCTCCCCTTGATTGGTTGGATTGTCTGCACCTGCATCCAATCATCGGTGCAGCTGTATATAAGCCCCGTGAGCCAGTGTTTCGCCCCTCTTCTTCACTGCTGAGCCACTGGATGGGCTGGTGCTTGACCTCTGCTGCTCGGACTTCTGTGCTATACACACGGTGTATTTGGCTGGTTTTTGCTGGAAGCCTAGTAGGGGTTCTCTGCTGTTTTTGTTCTTCAGTTTTCTCCTGTTTTGTGGTTTAGTTAGGGAGCCTTAGCATTGTCTTTTGTTTGAATCTATAGGGTGCAGAAGATTTTCATTTCTAGTTAGAGTGGGGTTCTTTTGTTTGTTATTTTGGCCTTGGAGACCCCGACGTTTAAGTTGCTTCCTTTTTTTTTCTTTTCTTTACAATTGCTGGCTAATGGTGTTCCTCACCTTCTCTTTTTTTTGTCGTGTAAATAAACTTACCCACGTTGCTATCTGTTCGCTGCTTCCTTTTTGTTTATGTGTATCTTTCTTTTTATGTTACGCCTCTGTGTTCCCCCCTAGACAGAAAAGGTCGTAACAACAACACACAGATGCACACATATTTCCCAGGGTCTGCGCATCGCCTGTCGACATAAATATGCAAATCAGCTAATGAGAGCGTTGTAAAGTCACATGGCAAAGGTGTGGAGCAGGCAGAATGCAAATGAGGAGGGGAGCGAAATGGAGTTTAGGTGTCATCAATAACCCCTTGTCCTGTCTCTGTCATGGAAAAACAAGGCTGTGACTGGAATTACACACAAAAAAACACACTTCCATGAGGTTAAGTCGAGGGGGTTAACACATACAGTAAACATACAAATATGGATACATGACTGCAGGTACCACAGCCACAAAGATGCAAATCATTCATGTGGGATATATATCTTTCTCTTTTTTTTTGCATTTAACTGTGCAGCCTTTTCCATATTCATCTCTTGCCATAAATAGCCAAATATAAAGCAACTGCACAACAACAAACGGGCGTCTTAACTTAATGAGAAGAAAGTGTCTTACTCATACAATGAAGTTAAAATAAGTCCAATGATCAATGATTTTACACATTGCTACAATACTGTACAAATGGATAAGCATCTTCTGATCATCTTAAAGCTAAAACATTGGACAATAAAATATTTTTCATGGAGCACTTGGTTAATTGTCATCATCAACTCTGTTTTATGTTTTCACTCTTTATAGGCTCGCCGCTCTCTGCCTCTTAATCCATGTTGTGCTTCTGCATTGGATTATCTCACTGAGTGCCATCGTTAGCATTGTGTCCGTGTTGATCTGACGGCAGGGTATAAAGTGAGAATGTAGATATGTTTATTGTGACAGCATAAGTGTTGTGTCACTCATGATTACATCTTAATGAGGTGCTTGAATCCGCATGGTGACTATTGTCCTTTAACAGTAACCTACTGAAATATCCTTATAAATCAGTGCCTTTTATTACACAAAAGACTGGCATAAGCTTGTATTAATACATGCGTTTAACCATAAGAGGTAGTGTAAATGAGCTACATTAATATGTCCATCTGAAATAAAGATTAAATAAAGATTTCACAATTCTTAAAAACATAGAACGTTTGTAATGGATGTTGATTGAAAGGCAGGAAAGCAGCATGTCAGCCAGTTGCAGATACTGCTAAATCTCACCCACATGCTTATTGATATTGAAGTTAATTTGAGGATAATTAGAGTTGTTTTTTTTTTCTTAATCCATGATTCATAACTGTAGTTCAAAGTTGATCTTGAATTGCACTTTTATGTTCTTTTTCTGCAATTTTTTTTCTTTTTTTTGCACTCCATCTCTTGAAGTGTTGATGTGGGGAAAGTAGTCTAGCTAAACTAAATCTGAAAATGTCTTTTAAGGAATTACAAAATGAAAACTGAAAAATAAAAAAATCCATAGTCAAAAATATTGTTTGAAATTCGAGAGCAACTGATGCAGAAACATGCACATGCATTTAAGAGGGAATATTTTTTTTTATCTTTATAGCAGCTTACAGCAAAAGCCTAAAAATCTACTGAGTTGAAGTTTCTTCCTCTCACTGAAGAGCGACATGATAAGACAACCAGACTGTTAAATAAAACCAGGCTAAACTTTAAATTCTCCTCTTCCCTCTCTCGCATGTTGACAGCTGCTGCCATTTTCAGCCGTCTTCACTAACTGGATCAGGGGGGCGTTCAAGAGCTCTCCCTGTTCCAGGACATTACAGAGTGTTACGAAACATTACTGCGAGCCGCCCCGTTCAATGTCGACTTTAGCTCGTCCCCAAAAACCGAGCAGCAACTTCAGCCAGCTGCTGCAGGGACATGAAGCTTAATATGTGGGGGTTTATGGAAGCTCAAATAGCAACATGAATATCATTTTCTAAATGAAAACTGTTCCAGGATGACTCATTTGGGGAAATGTTGTTTTTGAGGACTTTTTTCCATGATTGGCATGACAAAAATTATACTTTTGTACTAAGTCTCATATTTTAATTCACAACACCCTGTCACATGTGTTATTTGAATTCTGGAGGTGTTAAATATTATAACTCATTAAAAAAAATCACATTTGTCAGTGTTTTGAAAAAAAAAAACTGTATAAAATTGATAAGTTGCAATAACAAATTTCTACTCAAGGTAACTTTTTACTCAGTGAAGAAAAACACTTGATCATTACATGAGTGCTGCTGTAGAAAAAAATACACCTCCATTCATGGAAAGGATGTGCAATAAAAATAAAAATCCAAGGCGCTCGAGTGGATGGTCAAGAATACAAGAGCTCTAATGAACTGGCAGATTATTTTTTGTTTGACTTTTCCTCCTGTGTGTTTGGATCACCACAACCAAAACATGCAATGCAGGGTTGCAATCAAGAAGTGAGAGGTGCACCTATCAGTTCATGTTGAGGCCTCCACTTAAAATGGGACTGACAGGCCTGAATAACTGCAGGTGTTTCAAGGAACCATGGGAAACCTGTGAGAGCCACATCTATGGGATTTTAAATCCTATAGTGGCCAATAATTAGATTATATTAAGTAATGAAATAGTTTATAATGAAATATAATTGAAATATTAATAAATGAAAGGAAAACTTGTGTGTTTTTCAACCTGGACTGCATTTTTTTCATATTATTCACCATTTTTTGACTAATTGGTCCAACAATTTTTGAAATAGGTCCAGTATTGAGTGTGAGTGCTTCAGCTGGCAGCCATCAAACAGGCTGCAATGTAATCCGACAAGCAACAGCGCCCCTTCAATGTACGTCCACTAAAAGTGCTTGTTTTTGCCACTGACAGGCTTGGATTGTTATTATAAGTGTCTGCTGACAACATTATGGAAAGGACCATACAGAGAAATCAAATGTTTTTTCTTTACCTTTTGCTCGAGCTGGTCTATTTAACATTGTGTCTCACCAAATCTCCCTCAAGGAGAGTGTCGTTCTGAAATCTCTCAAGAGTTGAGCTGTCCAGCTAAACTTATATATAGAATGTATATATACCAGTGGCGGCTGGTCCATGGAGGCAGAGGAAGTTGTTCCTCCTCTGACTCCTCCTCTATTTTTTTGAGTCACCAGCCACCACTGATATATACTGTATATAGCCAGGAAAGTACAGGCGTCAGCAAGCGTTGGCGGTCATAACACACTCCACCCGCTGCATGTGCCATGTTTGAAAATGAACAATGATGTCCTCCAGTTGTTTACATGAATAGAGTATCAGGCTTGCTGAGGTAGCTGCAGATGTTGCCTGGTCCTAATTCAAAGCATGAACCCATGGGAGCAATACATGAAAATGATATTAAAAACAAAGAAAGGGCAAGCGAGGTTAAGCCCCTGCTAATGCCCTGCGCTCAGATTACCTATCAGGGCCCTTCTAATTCTGTGTGAGAGAATTATATTTTCATTAAACAGGAGATACAGGGGGAACTGGACAGAAAGACAAAAAAGGGAGGGATGGAAGCATGTCGGTATAGTAATATGAGGTAAAATGTATGGTGGATTCAGAAAGGTCAGAGGTCAATCTGTGGTTGATCACATCGACTGTATCATCTCCTGAAGCAAAATGTTTTTGGATTCGTGACCAGCCGGGATGACTGTCACAATACAACCCGCCTATAAAACCCACGGCTGGTGTGTGTGCGTGCCATGTGTGATAGCGACTGGTTTTCATATCCACACGGGCATTCAGTCGTCCCTTAAGTGCTTGTCATGCTCACGTAGGCGCTTACTCAGGCGATCCCCGAGGGAAAGCACTCGAAAACAAACAACCGACGGTAGAGGAAGAAGAAGAAGAAGAGAGAGATGAAGAAAAGAAAAACACACATTCACAAAACAAAGTAGAGCAAATGGAGGAGTAAAGTGATGCGATAAAAGATGCATCATCCCCCCCCCTCCACATCTCCATCCTGTTATTTCGCCTGGAGGTCTGCCTGCCTGTCAGTCTCCTACAATATGAGTTCTGACGGCTGTCAGTTTTCAAAAGGCTAAATGAAATAAGTGCCACCACTTAATATTCACACTGCGGCATAAATCTGTACAGCAGTTTTATGAGCTGGTGTTGTGTTTCATTTCAATACTTTATTGGCATCGAGCTCAGTTGCAGCAGATGCCAGATATTTATAGCCTCCCAACAACCTCAGTCCTGATGCATTAGTCAGTGGGTCATTTTCTGATGCCTATAAATTAGCCATGTTGTTCTTCAAGCTAGAGTGTCTCACTGAACAACAGCTGACGGGATGAATATGAGTTTATTAGCAGTTTCCCCTTTCAGTCTTAGTGCTAGGCTAGGCTAGGCTAAACATGTCCTGTGCCTATCTCTACTCCACTACTATCTACTCCACCCAAAATATATCTTTCAGCATTAAAGTCTAAACCCTCTGAATGTTAGAACGGTGGCTCAGAAAGAAAAGGGGTAGCACTGAAACACCTGACTTCTGGCAGAGCTACAAGCTAAATATGAGAATCCCTTCTTTTAGCTTTGGTTTGGGCTCCGCTAACTACTGAGGAAAATATCTGTCTCTTTAGCTGCTAAATGCTGCACTATGTTCACCAGCTAGTCTCTAACTATGTCTGTCTGCTGTTTTCTGCTGAGCAGGTTTTTCACTGAAAACACCTACATTTGTAATAAAACTTTAAACAACAATCAGCTATCCAGCATTCAAATCTGTAGCTCTTATGGCGGTCTTTATGTGGCAGTAAACATGTTACTCAACATTTTCTGCCTTATCCATGATATTGTATTCACTAATGTTCCACTCTTATCTTTCCAACTGTTATATATAATATGGGTGTACTGGCTTCCTGTGCTTTCTAATACCCCGCAACTTGATTGGGCTTGAACAAGTGGGTCTTAAAAGTGAAGCCTTTGCGGAAATTCCTTAAACCTGCATCATTTCTATTGGCCTGCAGGGGGCGACTCCACTGGCTGCAAAAGAAGTCTGAATGGAGTGTATGGAGGTCTGAGAAAATGACCCTACTTCTCACTTGATTTGTTACCTCAGTAAACACTTGCCTGATGAGTTTATGGTCTCAATCGCTAGTTTCAAGTCTTCTTCAATACAGCGTGATGTTCATTTTGTAGATGCTAGCCCCATTTATAGTAAAATAGACATTAAAGCAGGTTATGCTTGAGGGTGTGGCCAGCTTGTGATTGGCAAGCTACTACCATGGCGACAACGTTGATTACGTAATGTAACTATGGTGTAACCCCAGATTCATACAGTCAGTTGTAACATTTTTGTCGCCTTTTGCTGCTTTGTGTTTGCTGAACTAATAATCAACAGCATATAAATCCATCATGCTGCAGGAATGGTTTGACAAGTTCTTACGGATGTTATGCACATCCATTCTATGTCGTATTTATTGCACTTCCCCATGTTGCTTTCAGCTCCAGCCAAATAAACTGTGTTTCTTTTTTGTACCGGAGTTAAAGCTGTGGCACAGCAGCTCCACACTGTTAATACCTGATAATCCTCACTATCTGTGATAAACACACATCTGCAGCACTGTCCTTGCTGTAAAGACCTCATATCCCAATAGATCTTATCTTGCATGACTTTAGGACAATCTGATTGTTTATTTGCTATGCAACTGAAGCAATGATAGTGTTCTTGGCTTTGATATTGGTATTATTATTATACACAGCAGAGCTTCTGATTTGGAGCAGATTATAGCGGTAATCTAATTCTATCAATTTCTATTTCCAGGGGAAATAATATTTGAACAAACAGTCCAACATGTCGGTAACAATACCTGCTGTTAGACTCATGCATGAGACCAAACTTGTCTTTAAATGGAATCAGGCTGTGCAAATGTTGTCTACCTCTGAAATGATGATATGATACAGTTTGGTGATGATGTTTGTCATGTTTATGGTAGTGTAAGAGTGGTGGTTGCATTTTGATGAGATTAAACAAAAAACATGAACATAGAAAATTACTTTTTTTTTGGATTCATTGGACATTCTGACTTTTGTTTCAGTGGATTTTCCACCCTGACAAAGCGATTATAAGAAAATTATGAGAGTCAATGTTGATTTGAGTAGGAGTAGCAGTATTTGGCTTTGGTCAGTTAGTATTCCATCTGCTCCTCTGGTTGTCCAAAACTTTGGTCCAGACTGTGACATCTCAACAATTACTGAGCATACTATCATTAATTTGTTTGATATCAAAGGTCCCCAGAAGAGGATTTAAAACTGATCAAGTTCCAACATCAAAACACAGCTGGTGTGATATCCAGAGGATGAGACCTAAATTTTGGATAGCCCAGTGGCCATCCCTAAAGCCCCCCATTAGGCCATGAATTTCCAGTAGTACACAAGAAATTCCTATTTCTGTATCTGACATTCAGATTGGAATTTCTTGGCCACATCCATGCCTATCAGAGGATGAGCGTTTTCTATTTCAGATTCAACATGAGCTTTCCCCAAGCAACATCAGGATTCACTTTAGCTAAGACACATTTCTTCATTCTCTGTTAAAGAGCGGCTGAGATTGACACCAAAATGAGAATTGCTGGTCCACCTTAAAGGTCAATCCACCTTAAGTGAGCCTGGTCAGGTTAGGCTAATGTGCAGTTGCCAACTTAGGGGCTAACCCCCTTCAATAAATGAGGATTTTTTTTTGGTTTTGAGGAGCTGCAGCATTTATTATCTGACACACTGTACATTTACTGCCAGACTGACAACTTAGTGCTAAACTTTTCCTCACATTCACCGTCACTTTTCTGCTACTCCCTCATTTACACACTCATTAGACGTACACACACATTACAAACTGCTCTATCCCTTAATGGAGCTACACTACTCTTATAACAGTACCTTTCACATAGATGTCCTTTGAAGAATTTTCTCTTAATATCAGCATGTCTCAAATAAAGACCTGATTCTCTCTGCCACTGTGGTAAATAAAGGCCACGGACACTTTATGAGAATTTACTCACAATGATGTGCTAATGTGATGTTTAGCAGGTTATATTCGTCATGTTCATCATCTTACTTTAATATGTTAACATGCAACATTTGCTCTAAACACAATGTACCGCTGAGGCTGATGGGGATGTTATTATATCTACAGGTATTTTATCATCCATAGTGCCCATTAGAAATGTCCAACTGACAAACTGGCCTACAATGTCTTACACCCCCAACAAGGAGAAATATGTATTTTCTTGCCTTTTGCTGTTGATCCTACAGACCACTCTGCCCTTTAAAATGTTACTTGGTATCAAAAGGAGAAATGTCTTTTGGCAAGTTACATCCGAGAATGTCAATAATAAAACTAAACTTTATATCAAAGTGTAATGTACTGAAGCCCATTGTGTGTTCCAGATGGAATTTCTTTCACTGTGGCCTGATGTTGTTGTTAACTGTGCTGACAGGCTGAATGAGTGTTCTGCAAAGTTTCATGGCTGACCAAACTGTCTTAGCATTGATCTATGCAACCCCGTCCCTTTCCATCCCAGTTTCAACAGTAAACACGAATGGCTCAGACACCCCCGATGTGCGTAGGTGATCACACGTATACAGTGCACCCACTCCTCCTTCTGACACATGCTGCATTTTTCTGCACACTGTGTTTTAAAATAATTTGTCATTTGGCTTTTCTGTCTCTAGCCCTCTGTCTCTTGTTTTCTGCTGATTGTTTAACAGGAAACAAAGACAGCAGCCACTGGGGAGGTGGTGAAAAACAACCGCTCCGCTCTGCACTCAGTGGTCCACAAATGTACTCTTCATTCCATCTCTCCCCCACAAAAGACAAAACTTGCGGCTTGCCGCTGCGCTTTTAATGTGTGCCTGTTACTATACCCCCCTCTTGGCACAGAGCAAATGCCAATCCAAATCCACCAATTTTTATTTGCTTTGCTCAGCAGTGGCTAAAAACGACCTCTGCTCTCCTTCCATTTCAATTGGATTTGAGCCAAAGACCTCGACGCTCAGCTCTCAGGACATTACCGAATCCCAGCAGCTCGGAGGAAATCAGTTTGACCATGGAAAGCAGTGTGGCGGCCAATTGGACAGCCATTGGCTCTCACCCCCAGGGAGAGAAGATCCCTATCTGTGGCAGGGAACCACTGGCTGGAGCTGGGAAATAGCTTTGGATTCTCTGCTAGGGGCCAGACAGATTAGCACTCTGGGAGATCTGAGAACTGCTGTCTCTATTCAGGCTTTGGGTACTGTATGTTCTTTGGGGGGAAAAAAAGATTGCAGTCATAATGGAGCAGGTGTGTGGACGTCCTCAATACAATGCAGCCATGAGAGAGGTGTTTCTTACCATTTTCTGCCAATTATATCTCTCTCAATTATGTCTCTGTGCTCTGCTAAATCCATGATCTCCTGTAAAAGGGTCTACATTAGATTCTGCATTTCACCTGTGACAAAAGAAATGTGCACTTAGTTAAACTACTATAATGAAGGAAATCTCCTACTAGCGTTGGCTGCAGTGCTCATCATTTACTGTAGGTACCTTTAAGTTTATTGTATTTTTCCATGTCCCAAGAGAAAAATATCATGGTTCAAGAAAAGCCTTTCCTCAAAAAAGCACATTTATCTACATTCTGCAACAACAAATACATGCTTAAAGAAATGTAATGCCACCAGGATTACATTTTACATAAAGCATTGAAACATTTCTTCATACTGAACATATACAAAACCACACAAACTCTGGTCTCTAATGCACGCTGGTGTCTTTTTACATCCACCATCCACTCCGACCACCTTCCTTATTACTACAAGAAAGAAGCCCACTGTGTGCTGGAAACAACACCAAATCCAGGCAGCAATTAAATTTCCTCCATAACATAATAGACACGTGCGTAGGATTGGTAGTATACAGTATAAACCAGTGGCAACAAAAAATTGTGGAGAACAGGAGGAAAACCAGCAAGGAATCTTACAATAAACCACATCATACTATGTCGTTGTCCCCCACCTGATGAAATGCCCAATTTAATTTCAAAAACAAAAATCTTTGAGTGGACTGGCAGCATTTTTTAAGACATTTAACATATACATATTGTTTCTAAACAAAGAATTGCCCATTTTAGCCATGAAGTGGTTCAGAATGTGCCATTTTACCAAGTTAAATTCAAATTTATAGTATTGTTCTATTGGGACAACACATTTATGTTCTCATCAAAAACAGATGACATATCACATGATTTACACATGTTTCCTATGTATTTTCTTAGTATACAGAAATATATAAAGTACCATAAAGCTTATAATATGATACAGGTGCTGAACACCAAAAAAATTCACAGATCTAAAAGTGTAGGTTCACATTAGAAAGTATTGTATGTATCAAATACATGACTGACACAGACATACACAATATAGTCTATGCAAGCTTTGTAGACAATGGACACTTGTTATTCTAGTTACTTTTAGTGCTTAATTCTAGTTACTTTAAACTTCATTAGTCAATATACGGCTTTGCTTAAAAGCAAACTGAAGAAATTGTCACAAACAAGCAGCCAGACCCCTGCACCCTATATACACAACATCAACAGGTGACTGAACAACCACTCAATAAAAAACTGGACGCATTCCAAATGAATAAGTCCAGACAGCTCACTGTAACTTCAACAAACAAACTACTTACAGTAAGTACATTATATGATCTTTGCTGCATTCTTGTTAAGGAGATACATTCACACAACAGCCACACAGAGACATTTAACCATCAGAGATTGAATTAGCAACTAAGGAGACAGAGAGAGAGAGAAGCTGGATCCGACTCATGTTATCTGATGTCTTCTTCTTTCTTTTATAGAGATGAAAGAAAGAAAGAACATGAGTGGATGGTGACTTTAAAGATATTGAATATCAAGTGTGGACATGGTCAGCACTATCAAATATTTGTATCAGTCTTCAAAAAAAAAAAAAAAAATATATATATACATAGACATGCTACGTAACTGTGGCATTGGGTAAAGACAGATAACAGACTGAAATGATGCCACACACCCACTCAGTGACACTTTAAGACATGCAGACACACAGAAAAACATAAAGTCAGCCTGTCACTCACTGTCTTTGCATTTAGTTTGAGTGAAGCTAGATGAGGGATTCCTGAAGAAGGGCTGGGAATATTATGGCCTGGAGTCCTCTCCTAGCACGCTGTAAACACACTGCAATCAAAGACGCACAAGTGCAGCACTGCTGTGACAGAAGTTATGATTATCCTGATCAATGTCATAACTACAAACGTCTCAATATGAGGCTGTA
Source organism: Euthynnus affinis (assembly GCA_029490765.1). Lineage (NCBI taxonomy): Eukaryota > Metazoa > Chordata > Actinopteri > Scombriformes > Scombridae > Euthynnus > Euthynnus affinis. The sequence continues at coordinate 31,710,741 of CM055846.1, forward strand.
AAGCTACACATTTCTCTAATTACCATTGAACGACAGGCTTGTAGATTCTCACCCGGCTACACAAATTGGTCATAAATGATCTCCAATTGATTCCATGTCAGCCTCTAATACCGTGATTAGGAGCAAAGGGACATTTGTTTGTTTCTTGCAGTTCGACTACATTTGCTGTTATACAGTATAACGCAGGACCTGCCTACTTGAGTGCATGTATTATTCTATAAATCAAGACAGCAACCACTAACATTATTATTACATATTAACCATCCTTAAAGTCCTTAAAGGCTGTATCCCAATAGATATTATAATTAGCATGACTTACAAACAGGCGGAACATCAGTGTTTCTCTGCTCTGCTAAACCGCTGGAGGTGGTTTTTTGAGGGGTGTTAACTTTTTAGAGGATTCCCTTCAGACACGTTTTAAGATATATGGAAAATACCCTGCTTTGAATAATAATTTATGTCTAATATGGGTTTTTTGCTGCAAAAAAAAGTTCAATGACCACATTAAAATCTTTAAAAATGACTGTATCCCTTCCCCCTTGCTGGAAAATTCAGAATATGAATATGTAAATGAGACAACCTCTCATCTGTGTCTGCAACATCACTGACCTTCAGAAATCCAGGATTTCCTGAAGGTTATGGCCATGACAGTGGAGCATGTAGGGCTCGCTCTGCCCCTCCCCCTATCCCAGCTAAACTGGTCAGCTCGCTTCGTGAAGGTTTTTATGGCTCAGCTCAGTCTGCCCATGCCTTCTCTCCTGGACATTTGGCAGTGTGTTGAAGTGTCCTGGAAGGAGCCGCTGAAACAAAAGTCACCAGTTGGAGGACTGGTTTCACAGAGACACACAGACCACACAGAGACAGGCTGTCCCCCCACCAGCAGGAAGCTGAAGCCTCAATGGTAGATGATGGGGACACGCTGGAATATTCTGAAAAAAAAACATACCAGCTGGGTGCACAGCTGGCTGCAGCAGCTGACAGTCTGGGAGTATTGGGCGCCACTGCAGCTAATAATAATAATAACTTTATTTGTATAGCACCTTTCATACAAAAAAGCAGCTTAAAGTCTTCACAACAAAACAAATTACATCCACCAAGTGCTTCACATGAAAAAAAAAAATTAAAGAAGTGAAAATAGAAAACATAGAACACATACTTTAATAGGTGGTAAGTGGTACAGTGGGGATTAAAAACACACACTACAATGTTCAGCACCTATGTAACATAGAATGTTAAATAAAACTCACTTGATATTATTAATAAAAATAACATCAAATAAAATAAACTGACCACCAGTCCTCTGACACAGTTTTATGAGGAATGGCATCACAGCTGTGTGTTATTGGAGTGGATGAACAAAACACTGAGACTGTATTGTTCAGTCCAGTTCTGCAGTGTTCCTCCTCTGTTCTTGGGCATCAAGGAGATAAATCTATTCTCTCAAGAGGAGATCAGTTATCTCTCCAAGGAGATCTAAGACCTGTTAATGAAACGGTTTGTCTCCTGTGTCTTACAGAAGGATTCAGACCCATTCTGGATCTCCACATTATGAACCAGTGTATTGCCCTGCATGCTAACCATCAGGAGATTGCTGGAACAGGTTCAACCAGGTGACTGGTTCACCACCATCGACCTGAAAGATGTTTATTTTCATGTCCAGATGGTGCTGAAACACAAGATGTTCCTGCATTTTGGTTCTCCAACACTACCTGGCTCTGGTTCAGGGGAGACGTGTTGGTGAGAACAGCACCACAGGTGCCACATTAACAGAGAGGGTGGAGACTGATCTGCAGTCCTGGTGAAGATGTGGGAGAATCTGTTGGCGTGGGCCTCCTGTCTTTGAGAGCCTTTCCCATTCCAGGCCTGGAGAACAGGGAAACCTGCAAGTGGGTGCTGCAACCTGAGATGCTGCAGCAGATTTGGAACTGGTTCAGGAGTGGGATGCTCTGGTTATCCTTGTTGCTGCAAAACGATCCACCCCTGGAGGTAGACATGTTTGCACATGTGCCATGGCCAAGGAGTCTGCTTTACACTTTTTCTCCTATTTGTCTCATTTCCCCTCTACTGGACAGAGTGAGACAAGAGAGATCATCCTGATAGTACTGCTGTTCAGCACTGTGGTATGCAGAGATGACCCAGATGTTGGTGGCCCAGCTCTGGTCCATCCCTTAGGTCTGGGGGGCTGTGTCTCAGTTCATGTTCATGTTAACTGGGCTGGGTTTGCCCCCCTACTTCCCAACTTAAGCGACTTGGATTATAAAGTAGTAGGATGGCTGTGGTAACTAACCTATAGCCAGACTGGCTCAGTGAGACAGTCTGATGACATATTGCAGCATGGTGAACATTCATCAGGCTCCGCCTACTGTACCCATAGAATCCAGTAGAGGGTGGAGCCTGTGTAAGATAGAACAAAGCTTACATATTGTAACCGCCGTTCTCTAAGCACATGTAAAGCCCTCTAGCTATGGACCCTGCTGCTCCTACACTGTCCACTGAAGTGGTTTTCAGGATGCTGCTGTGAGAAGCTGCCTTATATATTGTGTGAAACACATGTTATCAGAAGGCACGTCCTGATTGGCCTGATTGGATTACATTCAAATTTCAGCGGGCCATTGCGTGGATGTGACTGGAGGAGCGCATTACCCACAGAGTCCAGTAGAGGGCTCTATCTTTGCTTATAGAGCTAGAGTTACAATATAGTAACTTTCATTAGAGTTAGAGAAAGTTCATCTTTCGTCAAACTTCATCGTTGCTCTCCTGCAGCAAGGTCTGCAGTTTGAAACATGACTCAAATCAGATTCAAACTGATTAAGATTGTATTTATTTATTTAAAATTTTAATCAGATGATAAAACCCTAGAGATGCACCATCTCATTTTCAAGTGGGTCCTCGGGCACAAAACATTAAAGTTAACAAATATTTAACCAAAAAACAAACAAAAAAAACCCCACAATAATAATGATAATAGACTGAATAATTTAACAACATAATACAGTCAACAAGGACATACACATAAAGGTTCTCCCACCATCCCGAACCTTACTGACTACATCTGTTACAAGTATGCATTTATAAAAAAAGAAAAAGAAAAATATCAGTACAAATAACAGTATGTCAAAATACTGAGTATATATATATAATCATAAAATGAAGGCATATAAACAAAAACAAGAGCAAACAGATTTAATGTAAACAAGCAAAGGTGTCTTGAATTCATGCAAAGTAACTGATCAGAGTGAGTTTCGCAAATGAAATTTGTGTGTGCTGATGGAGTCTCAATATTAATTGAGGAAGACTATGTTTTAAGAAGGATGATTTCATATTAACTATCCTTGGCCACATATTCTTGGAAATATAAAATTAAATGGGCAACTTCCACAAACACAGGCTATAAAACACCTTTTCTTATCAGAGATAGATGATCAGCAGCAATTTGAAATGGAAAGAAGGCCAACCCAAGCCCCAACCCAAAACAATATATTATATTACATTTCTTTTTTAAATGATTGGGCCGAAATATACAACATTTAAAAGTGTGAAATTGCTATTAATACACTATTTATTTACTAATTATAAAATTCATGGCTAAGATGTTGTACATGTAAATGTAATGAAATGATTAATATAATGAAATTGTGCTGTTCCCACTTTTAGAACACCACAGCTTCTATATCAGAATGTGCAGCATCAGATGTGGCTGTGATATATGCAGCTGGTGAACCAGCAGCCTGACAGGTCACTACAGGTTCACTACATCACAGCCTGTTGTGAACAGAGACCAAACATGATGTGCACCCGGTGCAACAGTAGAGATTGATTTAGATCACTTCCACACATCTACACATTGGCCTGCTTTTTATTTAGTTACAGACGCACTACATGGTAGCGGTGCATTTCACTAGCAGTAAAGCTTTTCTACAGTTTTACCATAATGGTCCTCTTTGCAATGAGTGACAGCTCTCTTTCCTTATATAGAGAAAAGGGGGTGTGTTCGTATGCTAATTACTGATAGCAGGCATGTCAATTTAGAATCAGTCTCATTCACTAACATACACATGGTGGTAAGAACAAAATGGTCCAGTGTCGTGCACACTGGACCACCAACCATGTCATGAATCTGACAGTACGTTTGTGTGCAAAGTAAGAACATTTCATTGTACATATTGGTGAATGAGCAGCCCAATGCTCTCCACTAACCCTAACCTTCCTGTGCTAAATTGATGACTGAGGATGAAGACATTTTGTTGTCCTATTATTGATGAAGATGTAAGTAGCATATGTTAAAAACATATATTGTTAAATACACACATGTTAATACACTATATTAATCTTTTTACGCTATATCTAAACTACATTTGAGAGTTCATTGGCTGCCACTCCTTTATTCTCTTTGGTCTACCTTAAAATGGCAAGGCCCCAGGCATGTGTGTGCTACATTTGTGTAAGTGTGTGTGTGTGAGTGGTCTGGTAAATGTCTGTGAGTATCTGTAGGTCACTGGTGCATGACATGTTGTGCAGCATGTCTTGGTTCTCCTTGTTGGTGGTTGTGGTGATTTGCTGGTTGGGGTGCTTTTATGCTGATTAGCTCAGTGGTCAGTTCTCGGTTATTTGAGTCCAAGAAATCAGAGTTCACAGTAAGATTAAAGTTGATGACAGGTAGTCTCTGCGGGTGACTGGTTCTTAGAGGTGAGTTATGATAACCAATGGTGGGGGATGTTTATCCGAGTTGTGCTCTCAGCTCACACTGGGATGTGAACTGGTCTTTCCATGTTGCTAGCTCTTGGAGATCTTGAAGGGTCAAAGGCGGCAGGGTCAGTGGTCTGATTTAGTGGCCATGAGATGAGTTTTTCTTATTTCAATCTTTGCTGTTAACAGGATGCTGGGTGCGGTCCAGTAAAGTGAGAAGTTTGGGAAGTTTGTTGGCCAGCATTCCTGTGGGAGTTGAAGAAAGAGCTGGTCCTGTTGTTTGAGGGTTTGTACCATCTGCATTCAAAACATGAGGGAACTTTCCCTTACAGTTTAGAAATGTGATATAAAACTTAAAATGAAATATTGACTGTACAAAGGAAAAAATGGACTGTGCTGTGAACAAAGAAAGGAAGTATATGAGACAAATGAAGGTGGCGAGAAAAAAATGAAATGTGACATGTGCATAAATAATCAAATTATGTAACAGTGGGGGTTGAATGTAATTCACAATGTAAAGTCCATTTTGGTGAAATAATGAAAAGTGACAAGTGCAGGGATTAAATGAGGGACCTGAAATGTAAAGTCCAGTTTTATAACCTTGTCTCCGTCCTGTTTATGTGGCCACGGTACAAGAGTTGATGCAATTTAGTGCAAAGGCAGGTTAGGCTGAGGGAAGGGCACTGTGTTGTGGGTGGTCTTGGCATGTTTGATTGTTTTGGATTGTGTGCCATGGGTGGGCTTCATTCCATTTTCAAAGACTTCCTCACGTAATGCTGAGCCATATCATCCAATAAAGCACTCAGACATTGTGTGTGTGTGTATGTGTGTGTGTGTATGTGAAGGGTGGACTCCATGAGCATACACAAAATCTTAATCAATTTGAAATAAATTCTGTAATGACAGTTTTGTAACAGGTAATGCAAAGCAGACTGGTGTCTTCTTTATAGCAACAGTAGCTGAGGATCATGGGTAGTGTAGTAGATAGTCTGCTATCCAAAACTGATGGCCAGAACATTAACCTATCGTATTGTTGAGTTATTGAGGACACTTTCGTGATTTTGTATTGAGAAATGTTGAGGATATCAGATCATTAAACGTAAACCTTAACATGGGAATTGACAGCTCAATTGCTAGGCTAATGAGCGTATTCGAGTCAGTTTACAGTCAGTTAGTGAGTCAGTCAACATTAAAAGTGTTTGGTTAGCTCAGTTTAACCTGCAGGAGTTTCTGGTGGCTTATGTAACATATTTTCCTGCTGTGGAGGAAATGAATTCATGACGAATGAAAACGAGTCTAAAGAGTCCTCTGACATCTTTATTGCAGGAACAGACTGAGGTCCTTCATCTGTCAACATACCAAGAATTACTGCTGTCACAGATGATGAGGAGCTCAAACCTACAGCCTAAAAAATGCTAACTGCCAGAGAAAATCATTTTGACCACTTCCAAGAGGCTGACAGCGAAGAGTGTGAATATGTGACTGATAGACGAGATTTAGTTTCCACTTTTAAGGAAGTATTTCAGTTTCACAAGAGAAAAGGCTTCAAGGATGATGACTCTCTTCTCCTTTGATTATCTTTATATATCATCGTATGATCAGGGTTGTCTTATATTCTGGCCAATATGATAGCAGTATATAAATGTATTTTGTAGGAGACAGTGTTGGAGAACACTGTGGACAGCATAGACTTCACAGTGAAAAAGAGCTGCTGGAAGAATCCATATGAAACGATACAGAATGTCTCAGAGTCAGGTTATATAAGCTTGGCACCTGTATAGAAGCAAACAGGAGAGCTGTTTCCTCCATGCAGTAAACTTCTTTGAAAGCACAGTCTGAAATGTGCTGTCCAGGCAGCTGTCATGGGGGTTTGCCACTTATACTAGAATATACAGGTTCCAAGGACAGTTTGAGTGAAGTTGTTGGTTTCTTTTTCTGCTAATATGAAGAATAAAAATGTCCATCCCAAAGAATGGAAGTATTTTATCTTTATCTTTAGGGCAAAACCCATCTGAAACAGCATTTCCATGATAACATCACATTATAGTGTTCCATCCACTTAAAGACATTTTGAAGAAAACTTTTCTAATTACCCTTGCCAGTCCCTTTAGTTTTCAAATCATTTCTCAGATTGAAGCTTTGTGTAAGTGGTGATTTATCACTATCACTAGTACCCAGTAGTGTGTCACCAACTGGGTATTAGTAGTAGCCTTTTTTAATATCTATCAATTAGTGAATGTAAAAGCTTTGACAACTGTTGTTTCTCAGTAGAAGTGTGTTCGAGGTGTGGGGTGCTCTGCAGATTGTGCCAAGACAGAAAAACAACACTTGTGATATTATAGGTCTTTGGGGTATAGTGTAAGTGGTTCAATACATCAGTAGAGGCTTTCTTCTTGGAGTTTTTTTTTATTATGGCATGTGAAGCAGTCCTCTGAGTCCTGTGTTCAAGTTTCAGGAGACCACCATTTATGACGATACCTTCTTTTCTCTGCTCTTACTCTGCAGAAACAGATGAAGGCCACGTTCTTACACATAATGGGTGAATAAAATGCGTGAAACACTTCAAAACTATCTACTTGAATGAAGACCAAAAATTCTTTACTCATAATTGGATGAACTGAAGACACCAACCTGACCTCCTCATTTTCAGCGTAAATGTTACCTCATGTAATTGCTTTGTCCTTGGGAACTGGAATAAATCAGGAGGAACTACACTACTACACGACTAAACTATTATATTCTTTGACATGAATGAGGACTACAAGTTGTTAGGATGTAGCAAACTGAATGATCAGAATTTACAGAAACAAAGAACAATTTGAAGTCTTGAGAACATGTTATGAACACACTGTAACTTCAGTCAGTCAGTCAGTCGGTCCACCATCTGGGCCCAGACTGAAAAATATCAACAGTAAGGGAACGGATCGTGGTGGGATTTTAGTTTTTCCTTATCTGGTGAAATATATGTCTACATCTTCTAGATCAATTGACATATTCACGGGTCTCTGATTTTTCCTGCTGGAGGTACTTTTATAGAAACTTTCAGTAACAGAAGGGACTAACAAAATGACATATAATTATGTCAACACCACAGTTTTCCATCCATTTCCACTCTACTCCACTTCTACTCTGGTCATGTTAAGTATGGGGATTCTGAATAAAGATATTGTGAAATTATGTACAGTTTAGCTATTGGGCATAATTCTTGTTATGATACATAGCATACTTGCATATCACATTATGCAGGAATAATGGATTACACTTTTACTTTCACATCCACAATACTTAAAATATGCTTTTTTTATGCGAACACATGGTTAACATTTCCAGGACTTTCTTCGAGTTCCAGTTTGTGAGACTGGCTTCATCCAGGTCCATTTGCTGATCAAACCCCTCCAACCTGCCTCACAAACAGCATAACCACCTGTCACTTTCCTACAAATGAACAGCACATAGCCCTTCCTAGTTTTTTGTTCTTGGTTTGTCCTTCAGGGAGCGTCTCCTCCTCTGTTGATCCATATGTCTCTCCTCTCTAACTGCACACAGATAGGAGCTGCAAATGTAAATCAGGTTTCAGAGTGCAGAATGTGAACTGAGATGTAAATAAGGAGCGAGCTGTAGCGGCTGAGGCACTCACAAGTGAAGATGAGAGGGTATGAAGGGGAGCAACTGTGCCTCTATAGGACTTGTTTGACAGTTAGTTAGAGCCCAAGAAAATATGTGAAGGGAAGCACATACTGTACATACTAGATGTAGGGGTATATACTCAGATATGTTCAAATGATAAGATAGTGGAGACAAATTTTAGACTAAAATTGCAGACTGCATATATCTTGGTCATATATTAACCATATTTCCTAAATTCTCATGGTAAAAACAGTACAAAAAAGTTTAGTTTTTTTCCTAATTTATTCAAAAAATCATTATTTCTGTCAAGATGGAATCAAACTTTAGACAATATTCAGAAAAGTGAAAACTGTTTTGAGGGCAAACAACAAAAAATATAACATGAGACAAAAAATGTCATAAACATCCATCAAACGGCATCACATTAGAGGGAACCCAGAATTTCCTTTTCTATGTTTTCAGGGTCGTGTTGTGACATGTTTAAGTGATGTGCAGTTTGCGCGACGCAGCCTGTATGAGCTTCATCTATATGCAAGTCATCAATAACGACCATCAATCACAAGTTCAGTGCTCCCCGGGAGGTGAGGAAATGTTGGCGCATCCATTTTTCTTCACACTGCACCAGCTACCACTTCGACCAGACTTTTCCTCCATTTCCATGAGTGTTTTCTCCAACCTCCCGCAGAGGTTCATGTGAACATCCGATAACTCTTCGCTACCATAGCAATGAGCCAACATACAATGAAAGTGAAGACAGATGAATGCTGCCTTTGGTTGCACTGAAGACTTTTTGTTTTGGAAGACCTGATTCCCAACGCAAGATGGCACTTGTCTCTCTGTTGTTCTTGTGGATAGAATTTTCCACTCACTTTCCCTTAATTTTCTATTTAAGTATCTATATGGTTGGAAAACTAAGTGTATTCCACACTGCCTGCGACTGTTATACAGTATATATTCTTGATCAGATGTCACTGGATTTGGAAACTTTGGGGTCTCTGCTAGTTTTTAAAAATAATCTGTGGGTTTAAACAATATTTAGCTGCACAGAATACTAAATTCCTCAACCAACACCTGGGTTCAGTGGACCTGATCAATATGGTGATGGAGAATATAATGAGAATTTTATTATTTTGATATACACAGATGCTTGCAACTGGAGATTCAGTACATTATTTCTATCAAACATGAAATATGTTGTGTGATATTTAGCCATTGTGCTATTGCAATTTGCAAAAAAGACTTTTTGACTTGGACTTGGTGCAAGACTTAAAACCAGCACTGCCAGCATCCGCCTGTAGGCTCTGAATCTATTGTGCTTTGGGCATGATGTGATTTAGCCAAGTAGGACATGTTCCTGGATCAACATTGCGATCAACCAATCACAGCCCTTAAAATTCCTTTGTACTTCTTCAGTGGAATGCTAAGCTTTCCAAATTGAAGTTGGAGCAATTGAACAAAATCCTCAGTAAAACGGAAGAAAATCCTTAACTGCATGTCTTTCAGTCTTTAATATTTGAGTGTAAATCTAGTATGTTGGTGGTTATATATGATATGAACATATTCATGGACACCAAAATTACCACAATCAGCCTCGTAAGGGAAGATGGTGATAGACAGTGATGGACAGATGGTTCATCCAATCACCTGCCAAGTATTTTTTGAAAGTGCCTGCCCTTTTCCAAATACTTCCCAAGGACAACTTCTGAGAAGATTCTGTGCAACAAACCATCTGGCGTATCAGATTACAGCTTCATGGCTTCATAAGGTTAATCGGTACACCACACTACACCTGTCCTCTGATCCAAGGAGTTAATGCATCTTCTTTTAATTTGTGGAACAGAAGAGAGAGAGAAAAAAAAAAAGAATGTCGGTTTTAGGAATGGGGCTTGCAAGCTGCCAACAGTTCACATTCTCCACTCGTTAGACACCCTGATTGGCATAATCAGGTTACAATGAAGCTGAAAGGAAGAGGCCATCAACAGGAATTAGCCTCACTGTGTAACACTAACAATCAGTTATGTCTATGGGATCCGTTATCAGATATGGCAGAGGGAATACAAAGCGCACGTGGCTACGAGCCTCCAGTTTGGGACCCCACTTGATCAGCCAGGAAATGGCTGCTTAATGAAATCTAACATTAACAGTATCTTTCTAAGACGACGCACGGGGGTGGGGTTGGGGATGGGGGGGGGGGATGTAGAAAATAGCAATGGCAGACAGATTTGAGGTGACAAGGCGCGTACAAAGCCCTGTCAGGAGCCTGAGATGTGAAGAAAGGCTGTCAAGATGCAGAGGAAGGCAGGCATGCTGTGGTCTTTTGAAGGGGCTTGTCATTACAAGAAATTGTTTCTTCAGGTTTGATTTCTAATTTAGCCGTCTATTTACAGCAATCATTTGAATATTCACCACTGATCACAGCATAAAACCATGTTGTGCATGTTGTCTGTTGGAAGTAGTTTGGTGTATTTTGGGAGAAATCGCAGCTTTGCAGCGTTTAATTACCTGCTCGGGCTTACTTGTAATTGTAAGTCGGAGCAGTGGCGTCGGAGTTGTTGAATCAGTTTAATTTATAAGGAGACATATTGATGTTATGTCACACACTTTGACAACACTGTAGGTAGGCTAAACGGAGAACTGTTTGACCAGAAAAACAGACACTGCAGTGATGTTATCCACAGAAAATAATCAGCATTTTGACTGGAATACAGACGCAGTAAAAAAAAAAAAAAAAAAAAAAAAATTAAAACAGTTTAGAAAATCGCTTAGAGATGAAAAGATAATTAACAGAAATAAAGGGGCGCCGCACAAATACTAATTAGCAGGAGTGAGATAAAAAAAAAACCCCACAGAACTTCGAAAAACGTGCCCACTCAAAGCCAAGTGCGGAGATAATGAAAGAACAAAAGAAAACAACAAATAAATCGAGATGACATGCTGAAACTCAGCTGGATTAGAATTTAAATATAACAGGCGACAGATGCGTTGATGGAAAAGTGGGAAATAAAATCAGAACATGATAATGAGACTGGGTGAGTGTGTGTTTACGTGTGACATGGCATGAACGCAGCCAAGACAATCATGTTTCTGATCATCGTTTCTGTGCGACGTTGACTATTTGAGCTTTTTATAAGAGCACCAATCAAGCAACAAACAGTATATTTACGTGTAATTATGTGTAATAACTTTGGTTTAAATGAGCAATCTCGAGATGTTATTTATGCTGTTTGCAGTTTCAAAAATGTGTCACTAATTGTCACCTCCTGAACACAAGGTTATTTTACTAATGACTTATAATGAAAAGTCTCAAATTATCACCTACTTTGTGATATCTAGCAATGCAAACTGCTTTGGTTTCATTTATCCATGTTTTTTTAGATCAGAAGTCAGAACTTTATTGGCCAGGTTGTCACATATGAGGAATTTGACTGTATAAAATACACATGGGTGACAAATTAAAGGAAAAACTGGTCCAGGTCTGAATGTTGACCCCTACAGTGAGTGGCTCTGTTATGGTGGCACTGTCTGATTCGGTGCAATGGAAGTCAGAGACCTGTATTATATTTTTTCAATCAGTAAAATTGTTAATTAAATGGTAATCTACATGACAAGAAAGGAAAATAAAAAAAAGAACTTGGTTATATATATATAAAATCATCTGTTTATATTGATCGATTGGAGCCGGACAGACGTCATCACTATCATTTCCTACCGAGCTAAGAAGGAGTTTGAGCTTTTACTGGGAATTGGAAGAAGTTTAAAGAAGAAAATCTATATGCAATCTTTTTGTGCTGTGCTGTAAAATGTGACTCATCATGGATGAGCGTATGGCGAAGAAAATCTCCCCAAAGACCACAATACCGTTTTATATGCAATGATAATAACATGCATTCCTTGGCACAGAGTCCTCCCACGGGATATGAGCAAATGGGTGACTGTGTCTACTCTGATACAGATTTTTAACAAAGAACATAGAGTAAAACACTTTTCTGAGCTTGGGTTATTTTGATTGGTCAGTCTGTCAGTGTCAAACATTCTGAGAGAGACTTAAAACATGAACTGATTTTGTTTTACAAATCAACAAATCTATTATCAATAATGTGACTAGTACAAAATCTCCTAAAATCAGATTTTATCATCCAGTTGGAGCTAAATCTGAAGAAAAATGCGTTTTTTTTTAACATTTCACAATCCAGTTTGATGACCTGATTACTTAATGAATAATGTATCCCTGTGCTCATCATATGCATATTTATGCATATCACCTTGTATCATATTAGTGATGTGATTCTGTGTTGATTCTGGCTCAGTGTGACAGGAAGTCAGACTTGGTTTACTCAACGAGGAAACTTGTTAGACCAAACCGCAAAGGTATGATTTGGCACAAATTTCCTCTCTGTTATTCAAATGAGCTTGCATTCCTGCGGTGCAGTGTGTGTGTGTGTGTGTGTGTGTGTTTACACCCAACAGGACACACACACACACACTTATTTGTATATAGGCCCCCCTGCTGTGTGAGACTGGCCTTCCTGGGCCCATCAAGGGGTCTGAACGGTGTAATTAACAGAGTCTCCTGGGTCCCTGCCTCACTGACTAAACAGCCTTCCCTAATGAACCACAGCTACGGTGAAGTACAGGTCACACAAATTGAAGGCTTGGCTGACCGTTTAACCCTGCCAAACACTTCCACCACCTCCTGTGAACACACACCCCCCCACCCACCCCACACACACACACACACATACACACACTAATGTGTCAGTACATCCCCAGCCTCCCCTTAGGGGCATCAAACCAAGAGGCCAGCTTGTTTTGGCCTCTGACAGGTTTGTGTGTTTATCTGCTTCTTTTTTTTTTGCCCTCCTAGCGACGTTTGACTACGCATCTCGGGGCAGCATCACAGGACTTCAAAGGTGCCTATCCACCCCCCCCACAAACAAACACATCAAGCTGCATTCTGTGTGTATGTTTGTGTGCGTTTCTAGCCAGAGATAGGGCTGGATGTAATTGAGCAGGCATTAACAGATGCCCAGCAGAGACAGGGCCCGCAGTGAGCGAGCTGATTTAGCTTGAAAGAGCTGGCCCTCTGCAGAAGGGTGGGAGAAAAACCACACACACACACACACACACACAAACACACGGCGCAAACTCCCCATCGAGCTGAAAACGTACACCCACCTACTCTCTAGAGGCTGTGGTTATATTTACCTCGGGCAGAGTTAAGGCTGAGAAGAAAACTGGAAAACTAAGGCGAAGGCGAGGAGGAGCAGGAGAAGGAGTTTCTGGCCGTCGAGAGCGAGTGGCAAACGCCGGAGACAGAAGCTCCCTGGTGACCAGACTAGCCTGGCGGAAACACATCACTGCCTTCCCCTATTACATCCACAACGCTAAAGGCAATTTTCTCTCTCCCCTGTCTGGCTCAGAGATCCTCTTCTTCCTCTCATTCTTCTAACCCACCCACAATAGGCAGATCGTATGGAGACAGCATCCTAACCACTATCCTGAAATCTTCTAACCCAGTTTCTTAAGGGCATGTCTGGTGCTCAGTGCACTTTTAAAGCTTCATCCAGGTCCACATTATAGTGAAAGATGTGCACAAACATATTACTATTATTGTTTCCTTTTCGTTCACACCGATTGGATGAACCATGAACTGTAAGCATGAACTGAGGGTAGCTCGTTCATATGGATAGTTGTAGCAGGGTTGCTATGTTTTACTCACTTGTTAAAGGATAAGGCTAGCATTATTCTATGTTTTTTCTTATTGTCAACAAATCTCATGTGCAGAGCCAAACCAGCAATGAACTCATCCTTCTTACAAGTATTGTTGTGTAACCAAAGCCTGATATTTTATTCCTCTGTGCTGTAGAGCTTTGTTGTTTCCCAAAAATCACATTGATCACATTTTCAGTCTCAGGAGAGTAGTACCTTGTAAGGCAGATTCATGAACTTGTTGTGCCAAATATCACCACTTATATAGTTTTTTTTTTTTTACAAAGCACAATTTAGTACAAACTTAAGAGGTTGTAACATGTAGCACAACAAGCTAACAAAGCATTGAAAACAGAAGCACGTTTCTTGCACATGCTACATGGCATCCGCCTTACACGGAACCACTCTCCAGAGAGCGAACACATGATTGCTGTTATTAGTCTTTGGAGCCGTTTTGCTTTCGTTCACACCACAAACAAATTACACCAGAGCGCCTGATTGTGACACACCGGGAATGCTTGGAAAGGACTGTAGGGGCACAGTCAGGGTTCCAAGAGTTTGATTGACAGTGTCCAAATGAACCTAAATAAGCATTAACGAACCAAACGGGGAGACATTCTGGTTTTCCATTGAATCGAAGCAAACAGGTTCGATTCGGTTGTAACAAGCGTTTTGGGTTTGCATTAACAAAGCAATGCATTTTAAACGCTTTCTTTTCAACAACAGGCTATGTCCTGTGGCTGCATTGTAGAGATATGGTAAAGAAACAGAAAGCATTGTTTTTTTCTATGGTGGATTCCAATTGATGACTATCAAGTTAAACTGTTTACTTATGAATCACACACAGTAGGGACTGCAATCACAACCAAATAGTTTGATACCATTAACCTTGCTGTACTTCATCACAGTGCACTCAGTGTCGAAATATGAGCTGGTTCTGACCCACCAAGTGGCAACCACCACGGCTTTCAGATCATTTCAGAACGCATTAAATGGATGTACTCATTAACCTTTGTCTGATTAATGTATTACTGAACCCGTCTGTCACACATCATGCCGCCCACCGCTACAAGTAATATTCCCGACCTGTGGGAAACACTGGACAGGTCAGTAATCCCTGTACATGACACCCTTAATACACCGTATTTATATGTGAGAGAGACATTGCATATGTGACACCTTGACAGCGGAAGGCAGTAGCCTCTTCACAACTGTTTGTGAAATGAGCTAAGCCGACATGTGCGGTGTGATCCAGCCAAGAGCTGCTGCTGCTGCTGCTGCTGTTGCACTGGGCACATACACACACAAATAACTGATCACATGATCTGTCACAGTTTTTTTTTTTTTTTTTTGGCACCTATCACGCTCATCTGGCCAACCACTGCATAAGGTCAAACCCTCCTCTAACAGGCAGAAGCGTCCAGGATGTGGGTTCATTACATAGCTCATCAGCAGCATGCCTCTCCCAGGCCCCATACGTGTCTTTAGCTTCATTCCAAACTAGCCTAGTCCACTTGGCAAGGATCAGCATGTGTTTGTAGTCGTCTGTATTCATGCCAGCACAAATTGTCTTGCATAGCAAAAATAATATCCTCTGATGCATCTGCAGGGCTTGAATTTCCAACGGTGGAGGAACAAGAATCGACTTTAACGTTTCCTCCTTTCACTGAACTAGCTGTTTGTATACGTCACTTTTTTCATTTGAATAATTTAACAATTTCTTCAATGTATTCAGAGTGAAAAATTGTACTTTGGACAACTTTTATCTCTCTAATTTCCAACCAAACTGTTATAAATAATTTAAAAATGTAGCAAAATAGTAGCACAGAAGCAGAAAAGAGAAATATGACCTAGCCCAGAGATTTACTAGCAGCTCAAATGTCGATTTAAACTTCTGCAATACAGTGGTGATCTCTTTAGATACATTTTTGGCATTTCTTTTGCTTTTAAAGTCCGTGTAAAGCAATAACAAATATGTGTTGTGAGTTTGTCACACCACATAAAAATGCGTGATTAACTACTCAGCCAAATTTGAATAATAAAAAAACACTAAGTATATAAAATTAAGTTTCAAAATCATGGAAAAATGAGAGTATTCTCTGCCTTAAAAAGCTGGGGGCTCGTCCACTGAAGGTGCTAAAAGCATGGCTGACTGAACAGCCTCTGAGTTGACAACGCTCGTACCAAACTCCTGAATAAAAATACACCATTTGAAATAGTCCTTGTTCATAAGTTGAAGGAAAGCAACATAGATGTTATTTCAAAAAGAAAAAGATGTTAGGAGCTACTGTTTCATTCGGCTCTTATTCTGTAGGTTAAATGTGGACTTCTTTCAATAAAAATGTAACTTAAAGGACTAGTTCATAAGCAAACCATCATCAATCATGATATTAAATTGTTGATTTTTTCAATCAGAGTTTGGTGCATTTAACATGAACCACTTCCCTGCTGAAAAGCCACACAGCTGCTGCTGGGAACATCCTGAAAAATTCGGAACAGTCTTGAATTGCGAGCAGTTGTCCTGAATCAGAATCCTGTCCTGTTTGCCATGTTAAAGACGGGCATGGCACTGATGAAATGAATAAAAAAAATAAATTTATGCTACTGATAATAATTTATAAATTGTTACATAGAACACAGTCATATTGTTATTTGCCATTTTCATCATCTTTCACATTTTACTATTCATCGACACTGAGGGATGAATTGGGGAAATGGATTGCAGCCGCTGATAGCACCGTGAACTGCACATATCATTTGCACCTGCTATCTGCCCCGTCTTGAGGTCTGATTCACAAAAAGATATTAGGAGTTAATTATATGCCGGTGCAAACATGCCCATAAAGTTGTCGCTGAGTGCAATTTGCTCTTGTTTTGCCTCTGTTTGAGTGAGCAGAGCAGTTCCCAGTGTTTCTGGCTTCTCTCCACATTTCAGTACACAGATCGGTCCATAATGAAAACTGCGGAGAGCACAAAAGCCTCAAATTGCGTGTCTTTAATTAATAGAGAGGTGTACACACACACAGAGCTCTTCTCAATCACAAACCCGACTTTCATGTATTTTGCTTCTTTTACTTCTCTAGTGTTTGGCATCTATAACATCATCTACTAAAGTGTCCATCAGAAAAGGCTACAGATATTAATGTGACTCAGGCAGGTCTGAATCTCACAATAATGTCACTCAGGTGTTGTAAGGTGCTACACACGAGACACACTTTTCCTGTGCACAGAGCTGAGGGTGCGGTGAACGGACAGGACGGACTGCAGCTGCAGGAGGTGAAGCACTAATATGAACTAGCGCAATTAAACGCAACACTATATCACAGGTGTCACTGAATGTATTTAGGATTTGGCAGAAAACATCAGTACTGATGTTCTGTTTGTTTCCCCACAGCTGGCTATGTGTCACAGCTGGCTGCAGCAGCATCACACAACAGCTGAAACAGTTACTGCACCTCTAACCTGAGAAAGAGGCGGTGCACGTTTACGCGTGCGGGCACCGCGGCGTTCACTTCATTAACACCGGATCAGTCAGGCTCTCTGACATTCTGTGTTCTGCTGCACATCAGGTCAGCTGTTACACACCGCTTCCAGCTTTATACAGTCGGAGTTGTTTGTTATAATAAAGCAGCACTTATGGATGAATCCTGAGCTCCGTCAGAGCTTTCAGGACATTTTTTATTTTTAAGTAACTGAAAGTCTGTGATAAGCCTCCCACCGTATACCTACTTGATTCCCCCCGGTGTCTCACTGAAGATTTCAGCCTTGATATGATTTGATATCAATTCGATATCATTCAATGCCTGGCAAGAGTGAAGATTGAAAGACAGAGAGGGAGAGGAGTGAGTGAGTGAGTGAGTGAGTGTGCTTCAGTGTGCCACCAACAATATGGTGGTAACTGAATAAGCTAATAATTTCACTCAAACTACGTGTAGCTATTAGCTGGATCTGGTCTTAAAATAAAATCAACATGTATGCAGCTTAATGACACCATCTGTGACATTTACCAACATTTCAAATGAATGATTTTAAGAGAGATGAGACATTGTATTTTTAACTGTACATCATGTTAATATGTCTGCAACTTGCAGAAAAGAGAGCAACATATTTTTATGTATGTTTCGTGAGGCTGGAGCAGGGCTGGAGGATACTGCATGCTTACAGCAGCAACCTAGAGGTATTAAAAGTGAACACTTCTGTGATGCTTTCAATCACAAGGTCATATGAAACGCTCTTTATAAAGGAAAACATGTTCGTAGTTTATACTTCAATGTCATCTACATTTTTATTTCCCTCCCTCTATACCTGTAAACAAACTGTATGTATGCTTGTACATTGTTGTGCATATGATGTATGTCAAGGGGAAGGTGGTAGGTGATGTACATGTGAAAAAAAAAACTTTTGCGAGGAAGAAAATATGAAACACCCTAGTACAGTATCTGCACTGCTACACTAGTGCAGCACATATCATCACCATAATGCATTCTGAATGACAATTAGAACATGTTGTCATTCAAAGTAGGTGTAACATTCGGTTAGAGATGACAGTTTCCTCTCAGGATTGAATGATTCTGACTGCACTGTGGGGATAGCTTCAGTGAAATGTTTATGCTTATATGAATGACCAGGCTGGCAAGTGACAAGATTTTGTGATGCTGCGAAAAGAAGAAACAGGAAAGAGAAGAAACACGTGTTAGAGACAGGCACGCTCCTATAGAGGAAGAGATAAGATATAACAGAAGACTCTTTCTGTCAAAATTGCTCTAGTTCGGAAAATCTGTGGACATCGGACCAACAAATGAATATAAACCCCAGTCTGTAGTGTTGGGCTTCCCCTTTTCCATCAATCCAAAGTCTCCCTCATTCAGGTTGACTGTGAAGGTCATAGCATGTGATTCACATTATTTCCATGCTCATCAAACTATTCAGTGAGCCCTCGAGCCCCGTGTGGAAGCATCCCTATCCGTTATGTCTCCTGAGCTCCTGAGCTCCTGAGCTTGAGACTCAGTCCGAAGCAAATAGTTTGAAGACGACCGCTGACATTGACCTCTCATCTTTGGCACCAAAACGAATGAAGCATGGAGCCCCCCGGTCACAGCAGACACAGGGACACAGCGATGTACATCTGTGGATCCTTGTGGGAAAAACATGGTTACTATAGGCTCGGTGATACAGTGACTACTCACATGGGTGAGCTACTGCAAGTAACGCAATATCCAGTTGGGAAGATGCTGGCGTTATTCAGTCACAGTGAGCCCACTGTGGCAATTAGATGTAACTGTCGGGTAAATGTCAGTTAGACACTCAGACGGTAACCACAAGGAAGTGTGTTGTGGGGAAAATAAACATGCATTAAATATAGACGTATAAATAACGAAGTGAATCATTGCAAAAATGAAGGAATTAGACTTTTATTAATATATGAACGGGGTGTTTGGTGTGTTCATGACACTTGAATTTAAACTTGTTGATCGATGAATTTCAAAATCACTACAGACTGACTACTGACAGAGTGTCAGTAGCAGGTTCAGTGCAGGAGCTGACAGCATGATGAGCTGCTCTCACCTTACTTTATGTCTTTCCCTTTCCCTCTACACTACCACTCCACTGCATTTATATGACAGCTAATAACTTCTATTAAAAAATTTGACGTGAAATAATATATAATAACTTACAAACACTTTTTTTTGGCTTGCAACCTCTGTGTGTAGTCGTGGTGCCTTTGTCATGTTACAGATGTGTGAGTTGTCAGCAATTCCAACCGAATCAATGATTCTTCAGGCAAAAAGCAGAAGAGAAAAGTCTGAAAGGCAGAATTGTGTTGTCTCTTCTTCCCTGTACCTGCTGATGGAGCGGCTGATTTCCTGCAAAGGATGTGCGAAAGTAAATTTCGCTGTAATATGTCTGTACTTTTTAAACAATAAAAAAACAAATTGCTAACAAAAATAAATGTAAAACTTGTAACTACTTGTAATGGAATCATTTTATATATATGTGACCACTTACATCATCTAATGAAACCCCAGCGCGCTATTTGTGTAAGTCTACATCCTGTCTGGCCTTCAGTGTCAGAACGAATCAAATGTAAACGCTCACAGCTGTAACGTGGATGAAACACAGATTGAAACATAGCAAAACAATGATTTAAAGACATCAGAGAGATTTTTTTTTTTTTGCAATCGTAAAGCAGAAATAAAAGGTAATGCAAGAACTCGTCATGAAATCATCGACGACATATTTTTCGTCATTTGAAATGAACGTGGAATGGAACTGTTCCTCAATTTGATACACAGCAGCATCATCATAAGCAACGACACAAAGACTAAATTAATCATAAATGATCATCTCGGTCTTCATCGTAAAAATCGTTTGAGGGTAATAAGGGAACTTGCGCTGCATGTAATGAATGTGTTGATGCTCGGAGTGAAAGGCACTTTTACAATCATTTCCCTCTACGCTTCATCATAATTGTATATTAATAAAACATGCCTGTACACGATACGTTTTATAGGAGGACCGTAGGATTTCTCGGTGAATTTGATGAAGGGAGACTAATCCAGCTGCCTACGGAACACAGCTGGCTGTGAATGTCACAGTGAGGCCCGCAGACTGTATCTGGCTGGCTATCTGCGATCTGTGTGCGATGACATGTTGCTCTACTCTGTGCCAATAAAAACAGCAGGGGTGGCTTTTTAAGCTGAGAATTATCTTGCCAAGATGCTTTTGGATCCGGGTGGCACTTTTGTTTACGAGTGACAACACACAAATAAAGCCGCAATTTTTACTGGAGTACAAAATGACAAAAACGTTAGAGTGTAATCGCTTAGACCCCTTCGCTCCAGCTGCAAAACAACTGTCCCCGCCGCCATGACAATGCATGAATTCCTCTGGCTTCCAAACGCTTTCGAAAAGAATGCCATTGTTCTGCCATTGTACAAGTGAGCCCAATAATGTCTGTCACACTGGCAGCGGCAATTATTTCACTTCTACCGGCAGCTGTCGGTTTTCACAGTCATAAAGATAATGTTCAGTGGCACTTTGGTGGAAAAAAAAATAAAAATAGGGGAAAGCAATGGCAGGGAAAACCTACCGTGGTGAGTGGCAGCGGCGTTAAATTCAACAGCAGGGCTTTGAGGCTTGCTCTTCCACTACTATAAATGACTTATTTTCTCTCATCTTAGTCCAAAAACATACAGGAGGAAGGCAGGTAGGCTGTGGGCAAAATGACATATAGTGTTCAGAGAGAGATGGGGATGAAGAGGAGAAAGAACAGAGAGCGGGGAATGAGAACGTGCCGAGAACAGATGATACAGATTTTTGTGAAGATTTGTCTTGAAGCGAGAGGAGCGGGGCTGCTGCTTTCACCTCCGCCGCCCGTCTAAAGGGGATTTGTCTAAAGACCTGAACTGTACGAGCATCTGATGAGATGAAAGCCTCTTGACAGAGGAGGGCTGAAGGTCGGTCTCAGTGGTAGGCTTCGCGTTGTTAAAGTTCAACCTCGCCGAAGCTAGTCAAACTCTCTGTCCACTCTCTCCTCTCCCAGGCCCTGCCCTCCTCATCTATCATGACCGACTGCCCACACTCGCGGCCGTGATTCATTTCCCAGTCTGTGGGAAAGAACGTGGAGCGCTGGGCTTTAATGCCGGTTTTTAGTCTGAGGAGCCGGGAGGGAGGAAATATGGAAAGGAAAGGAAAAAATGAGAGGACGGCTGTGAGACAAGAGGGGATGTTTGATCCAGAGACAAAAGGAGAAGTAACACTACTTTTCCTCAGGTCAGTCTGTCAATTAGCCTGCTTCTAGCCGTCAGCGAGAAAGGTGTTAAAGGTGGAGGGAAGGCAGCGAGCAGGATGGCGGAGAGGCGGCGGGAGGAGGGCGGGCAAGATAAGAAAAGAAACGGAGAACGAGGCGCTTGAAGAGAGGCGGATGGAGAAGAGTAGAGCGGGAAGCGGCACCCGTCTCCAACGAGAGCCTCACAGGCTGGAGAAGCATCTCAACTTTTGTCTTGTTCGCAGCGAGAGCACGCTGTGATCTTTCTTACCGCACTCCTGTAAACACAGCAACAGGGAAAGGTACGCTGTCGTTTAACACTACACTGTCTCGGACAGAAATGAGAGAAGAATCAGAAGGATCAGGGAAAGAGAATGGATAAAAAAAAAAAAAAAAAAGCGGGGTTGTGAAACAAATTGAGGTCAATCCATCGCAGCTCATGAGGAGACAACGTGTAGCAGGCAGACAAATACTGTATCTGTGGCATTCATTCAGAGTGGGGATTTACATAATGTGACAGTGCATTAAGAAACATCCGGGACACAGATCATTCCTCTAATCCTGGTCGACACAAAACCTACTCGCCCTGTCGAGCCCACCTGATCCTGTTGCCCGATCCGTCTCCTAGTCCTCCCTGTTTAAATTCATCCCAGCAGCCGTCTGGGGAGATCATTTTGGGATGGATTGCAGTGTGTGTACACTCCCAACCAGGGCTTAAGTTGGATTTGCAAAAAGAGCGTATATCATATCATTTGTGCAATTTGCATTGTGCTCCTTTACTCTGCCATTATCGTAATTGAGGGCTGCCCATTGTTGGCGGATCAGAGGAAGCGTTTTGCATAGGGGGTACAGGAATCCCAAGCAGTGATCTGTGCTGGGAGGGAGCCAGGCAAAAAAAAAAAAAAAAACCGGTAGTGTTTAGAACCGCTGCGATTAGATTAAGAAATCCAATTTTGACATAAAGGCAAAGCCGTCAGAAACAGATGGAGCGCCTGTGAAATCCTTGCCTATCACTCAAGTCAAAAACAAGATTATCTCCAGCAGGGGAGGAGAGAAAGTGGTCCCTCGTTTGTTATTTTTCAGCCGCTCTCTCTCTCGTCCCGATAAAGCCGCACTCTTTCTGCTTCAAATACCAGGCTCAGATGATGTCAGGCAAGAGCAATCATTCTCCGGCTCCGACAGACGTGTGCAAATGACTAATGATTCTATCGTACTGACGCTATAAAAGAAATGAAGAGGATATTGGAATAACAAAGTAAAGATAGTCCAGCTCTTTTGTGAAGCATGTGTTTTATCTCTCTTCCATACATCAAGCAAATGTTGTGAGACGCTCTTTACGCTTTGACAAAGTTAGTTGGGGGAGGAGCCGCCGCCACGCTGAAAGATGTGTCTGAGTTGTAAATATCACAATTAAGTTCTCAAGCTGTAAAGCAATGAATGTTGTTATTTCACACTCTGCATGTTGAGTGGGAAGCCGAAGCGCAAAGCACAGTTGACAGCGCTACCCAATTGCCACGTCCATACAATCACATATAAAGTACATACGAGACATTTTACGAGACAAATATGCAACTTACAGCTAAAAAAACACAGGGAGTGAAAGACAATAGGATAAACTGCCGCCAAGTGTCTAAGCCAAGTCCAAAGTTAGACTAATGGAGAAA
The DNA here is from genome assembly GCA_029490765.1 of Euthynnus affinis. Taxonomy (NCBI): domain Eukaryota; kingdom Metazoa; phylum Chordata; class Actinopteri; order Scombriformes; family Scombridae; genus Euthynnus; species Euthynnus affinis. The sequence continues at coordinate 31,734,195 of CM055846.1, forward strand.
GAGCATTCAGACACTCAAACACAGCGAGGAGAGAAACTAACAAAGAATCCAGATATGGCAACGTTTTTCTGTAAAACTGAGCATGCTTTGAAAAGTTACACTTTCACAAGCCAACAGTTAGTGAACAAGAGCAAAACTGAGACAACAAAGCTACTAAGAGAAAAAAAAAAAGCTAAAGTTCAGCTACTCTTGGAGGCTGATGGAGATTAAAAAAACTTGTATCGATTCCGTGAAACTAAATAAAGGGCTCACCCATCCTCTTGGAGAATCGAGCCAAGACATGTGATCAGATGATTGCTAGACCAACACACTGCAACTTGTGCGAAGTCAAACGGAGGCAAACGGAGAAAACGTATAGTATTTGCCAATTTGATAAGACATAAGGTGCTTTTATATGCAAGAAACACGTTAAAGACAGGTAATACATGTTATGGAATTTTCCATCTTTAGGGGTTACAGATTGGGTTACACTGGGTCAAGCTTGGGCCTTGAGGTCACTCTGTAAAATGTGGTGCAGGAAAGAGACATTGTCTCCTTACCTTGAGACTCCAGAACCCTCTGTGTTGTTTTGGGGGAAAGCAGGAGACTCTCTGATAGTATATCAGCATCGCCATGGTTACCAAGGTCAGAGAGGATCGTCCTAGACAACACAGATAGGTGGAATGTGTAGCCAGAATGTGTTGACAATGAGGTCACAGTTCTATGTTTTGAAACTAATGAGCCAATTAGACTAATTTTTCATGTTGTAGGCAAATCTGCTTGAGTTAAAGACTAGAACAGAACAGGAAGAGACAGCATCCCAGTCAGACCAACCTGATGTTCTCCTTGATCAAGTAAACTTTAATAAAACATTGTCAGCAATAAGACATCAAAAGGTTTGTGTGTGTTTCTCTATACCTTGGCTTTTCAAAATAAAGTCTGAAATTATATAAATATATATATTTAAAATTATTAAAATGTTACTTTGTTATGTAAATGTTATACTACAACCTTTAACAAATTGCTTGATGGCACATTGAGACTAGCTGATATGTTAAACCGTTTTATTTTGAAAAATCGATCCAACAGACTGTTTGCTCCTGTAGCTGTGTGTGTGTGACCTGCTCCTCACCTGATAGCTAGCTACACTACGTTCCACAATCACGCAGCTAACACGAGCACTCTGTTTAGGAGAAATGTCTACTGTGTCCACAACTGCCTGACATTTGCAGTCTGCACACATCTACTTCAAGGAGGCAACATTGGTACTAACAGGAGCAGGAGTAGCACCGCTAGCTTTAGCATTAATTAATCCTTACATACTATTCATATTCTGACCATACATAGTATATAGTGGATCATTTATCATGTATCCTTTTATAATCACTCCCTATACCAAATTTTCAACTACAAATGTATGTTGCATCCATATAATTCTAATTAGTCATCAATAGATGGTTAATTTATCCATACTTAATGTTATAAAGAGAAGAGAGAATGTTTTCTTTAGGTTTGACGCTATTTGTTTACAAAGTTCCCCTGAACAGGAGAAAATAACAGCCTTAATTGTTTCTATAAATTTTATGGAAGGTGAAGGCTGCAACAACATTTTTAAATAGGTTTCATTATAACAATTAAAACTGTCAATCAACTCTGCCTGTAAATCACAGCCTCGTTTTCTGTCAGTTGTACACGATTAACTCTGCATTGAGTGTAGAACAACAAACTTTTTTTTTATTTATATATTTTCCAAATTTAAACATTTCAACAAAACAAAAAATAAACAAAGCAAAACATTACTTTTTTCAAAATTAATAAAAAAATAAAATCTTTTTCTGTGCTAATTTTGCTTCTCCCTCTCTTTTGTCCTCTTGTTGTAGTTGACGGTGGAACTGCAGGTAGATCAGGGCTTCTCTCTCCTTTTTCAATCCTTCCACTCAGTGAAAGTGAGTGAGAACTTCCAAATCAGTGAAATAGGCACCCAGGTACTTTTTATGGTCCTATGAAAGGTGCCCTCCACTACAGGGAGGACTATGTTGGGCAACCACTATGTTGGTTGCCTGTGAATTGATGGGATTGATTTGTTACTTTGCTACTCTTTGTCTGTACTGTATGTACAGCATATACGATGATGCTTATGATTCTCCCGTAACACCTCAAAGGTCTACTTGAGTCCACCTGGTGCAAACCCTGGCAGATGTAGCAATATGGTAGGAACATGAGCAATTCCTGTGACAGAAGTGACAAACAACACATATGAATCACTATTTCGAGATTCCACATGACCAGCGTTTGCCTAGACCTTGATCCTTTTAAATAAATACAGGTAAATTATTATACTAGCTGCACAAAAGTAAATCATTTTGAAATATTTCCATTTTTATATATTTTGGACCATTTTAGGAACATTTTCAGGTTGTAAACTATAGTTTAGGATTTTTTTTTTATTACTTTCAAATGTCAAAATGGGTCAAATCTGATCCAAACAGTATGTAAGAATATATTGTTTCATTTACAAGGACATGCTCTTACTCAGGGTTGTAGAAAATATCAAATTCAGTTGGATGACACCAAACCTTGAAGTGAGGCAAACAATAACTACTCAGCAGAATTTCAGTGAAATAATCCTGCTTGGGCACTAGCTTAAAGGATACATTTCACAATTTTTCAAGTGTGTCTTAAAGCAAAATTCAAAATAATGTTAGATCGCAACTAAGTTTTAACTTTTCAAATGATTTTCAGATGCAAAAATATGATTTCACATGCATCTCTCTATATCTCCCTATAGAAAGCCAGGAATCTCTGTTGTCTGTCTATACGTATGTTTGTCCTTTGCATATCTTGAGAACCATTCATCTGATCTAGTTCACATTTGGCAGGTGCATTGCTAGGAGATTTTATTAACAATAATGCATCCTGCTGAGGAAAAAAAAGGGAGAGAAAAAAATAACTCAATTGTCAATATGTACAACTCTACCTAGGCCTCCCAAAACCTGAGGTAAAGGCTCAGTAACTAGGATATGACATTTGCATGGTTTAACAGCATTTCTCTGCCTCAGAAGGTGTAAGAAAATGCTCAGCTTCAAACTTCTTCCAAGTGTGTCTAATCAATGTAGAATTAAGTCAAAGGAAGAAGTAAATCTGGCAATCCACTGATCACTAAGCTACAGGGACTTCATCCCCTTTTATCAAAAATATTCCTGCATGGTTAGACAAACAGGTTGCCTCCTCTTAGAAATGCTTGGTCTTTGATCAGTCAATCCACATAACTCCCAGCGGTTGTGAAATATGGCTTTATCCACTGAAATAAGGCTTCTGTGATTGATTGTAGGTCTGGAAAAGGAGGACATAAAAAATCTAACATGACAGGACACGGAAAACGGCTGGAAATGTTAATTTAACTGTCGTGGAGTGAGAGAGTTGAATGGATGGAGGGATGGATGGACGGAAAGATGGATGAAGTGACCTGAAAGTAATTAGTTGTCAAGGAAACAGCTCTGAAACTGTAGTTTAGCACAATTTGCTGTGAAATGACTCACATATCATATTGACATCATTAGAAATCGTGTACAGTCGTTTGCCAAATGAGCATTGCTTAATTAATAACTGTAAACTTTGTGGAAACAAGCTATTTCAACATGTTTGATATTTACACATAATGAATATAAATACTGTGTGTCAGAGCAAACACTGCGTTGCTGTCCATGTAGTTGTAGGAGTGGCGCAAAGCAACTTGGCAAGAACATGCCTGTTCATGTTCATTGGACATCATGATAATCTGGCTCTCTATAACATACTCTGTGTGGCTGAATCATATGAGCTAATGTAAGCATGTGAACATGCTCACATTGGTTGACTTCCTGATGTTCAGTAGATGTTATATTAGCATATTAGCATGTTTTGCCAAACAGTGAGAGGCTCACGGAAGTTATTACAATTCGTCTTGAAGGAGAACATGGATGTCGATATTTAGCGCCAATCCATCCATCCAGTAGTTGTCAAAATACCCTGAACCACAAATGTCAATCTGTAGGTGGCACTAGAATTTGGTGATCATGCTAAGAGTCAAGGATGTGAACCATATTTCGTACAGATAGTAGATGCTGAAGTGTTGTATTTCACTGGATAATAAATAAATAAAGATCTGCTGATGGTGCTGGAGGAAAATCCTGAGGATCACCAAAGTTATCCATCCAATCACCGTCATAATATTTCAGTCTGGACAGTGTCAATGCCTAGAGCCGCACCACAACCATGGATAAAAATACATGCCAGATCAATGAAACAAACTAAATTTGACCAGGGCCAGCCTGAGTTTTCAGGTCCCGAACCGACATGCTTTTAAGAAATCCAATGTTTCGACAAATATCCAGACAGGAAGGCATGCAAAATCTGAAAAGGAATCAATAAAACCTCAAATCTACAAATTCTATAGTGAACAGGAGATCCTAAAACTGTTTTGTTTTCTAGTTAAAAGCCTCCTGGCAGCATTCTGAACACACTGGAGCCTCTCTACCTCACTGCAGTCAATAGATCAGCTGAGATGAGATGAATGCTTTAAAAAGAATCCCCCCTGCACCGAACGATAGCATTGATCTAATGTTTGCAATATGGCTTAAATTGAAAAATGCTTTTTAGTGTGTTGTTTTAATTGAAGGTCAAACAGGGCTACTACGTTAGGTTGAATTACGGGGGTCAGCAGAGCCAGTGGGATATGATCGGAAAGGGCCAATCAACATGGGTCAGATGCATGTAACTCAGTATAGACTATGACTGTGTGTATGCACAAATACAAGAAATATGCATGCTCACTCTGTGTGAGCTGTGTGCACACAAGATTCTGTTTTATAAATCTCAGTCATTGTGGAACTGCGCACACATGCACAAGCCTTATTTTTACTCCCACAATTATCTATAAAGGGATGTAGACATGGCCCCGAACCAGCCATTTTCATGTTAGTATGCTGCCTGCTCCACCAGCCGTCAGACCTGTCATTGCAACAAAGAGGAAAAGTGCAGTCTCACTGGCTGTGTTGCATCAGCAAGGTTCTCCAACAGCAGAACAGCTGTCATTACACACAACTGTACAGCTATTTATAATGTGAAACCGTCTTCAAATCATTGTGTAAAACACCACAAAATCAGTGCAGTTGGTTACCAACCTGAACAAACAGTGTTTTCTCACCTTATTTTTTCATCTCCACCTCATCATATCACCTGTGGCTGGATCTGGAAAGACATGTACGCCCGGTCTGAAATGTGACTGTAAATGTCAGGTTATGTGTGGTGAATGGTGTAAGCATAGTTTTTGTATCATTTAGCGTCTGGCCCCTGAACTTCAGGTTTAATAGAGTTTAACAGGAGAAAATGATAAAATTCAGTTGTTAAAGTTCAACTGAATTTAAAATTGGCCATTTGGTTTTACAGTCAGAAATCATGTCAAATTGATTTTCAATTGTTAATATTTACAAAATATCAACTGTGCTGGCTACTGTAGCTTTCAAATCGAGAAAGGACCAGACTGTAGAGCCCTGCTACCAGTGATTAGCGACAGTAAAAAGAAATTCGTCTTAATCTCTGACTTAGCTAACCGTCTGTTGCAAGTGAATCCACAATGTAAGAAGAGCGAAAGAGAGTATAGTGTAGCTGATGCATTGCATTAGCCTGGTGAGGTAATGTCAGTAATGGATGAAATAAAGCAATAGCTTTGGAGTTTTGACTGGATTCAAAATAAAACGTTTTACCACTGGTCAGGTTTGGATGGGGTCCTAAAGACGTAAATATGTGCAGGTTTGGTTCTCAGTTTGAGGCCTGTGCAGAACTCTGCCGTTTTGAATTGAAACCAACGGATGTTTGCTTTTGAAATTTTAATTTCTTCAGTGTGCTACAGCTGGCTAGCTGAGCTACCTAGCCTAAAACCTAATGTTAGCAGTGCGCTTTTCCGCCAGTTGTCTGTTTATTTGGTCGCTCGTTCAGTGAGCTGAGATACAACATGAGACATTTGTCTATGTTTGTAGACGAGTGCAGTGCTTCGTTCAAAACGCGCCTGTTCAGAATGGCCAGATTGCTTAGTATATCTTGAGAACCATATATATATATATATTTTAAATTGTGTATTTTTATATGAGTTTTGGTATGAGTGTTTTTCACCCAGAGACTGTTCAGTCGGCTGTGCTTTCAGCGTCTTCAGCGGACAGTGCTCCGGCATTTCAGAGCCGATTATACTGCTTATTTTTCCATGACTTTAAATCCTAACCTTTTTTAATCATTTAAATGTGTCTGAGTGGTTAAGAACACGTCTTTCTGCGATGTGACAAACTCAGAAGATAGACTTCAATTGTGAGATTTAGAAAATCACATTGTGCTTTCAATGCGTCGGATGCAGGCATTAGCCAGTCCCAGTTCAAATCACCAGCCAACAATATTACATCATATTTCAGTTGTAACAGAAGCTTCACAAGAGTGACTTACTAACGGCAGATCTGTGTAAATCTGTGTCTCAGCGCCAACTTTGAGGTTGAGAGACGCCACAATGTAAACAAGAAAACTTGGCCATCGCATGTTAAGTATTTTAACAAAGGCTCAGCAGACTCAAAATGAGCTGGTAGCGATCTTCTGATATCACTTAGAGCAGGAGATCCACCATCAGTGCACTCAGGAAGAGAGAGGCCCAGGCCCAGCAGACTCAAAGCAAGCCGATAGCAATCCCATAACGATCCATCGATGTCCAGCCAATACAGGAGATTCACCGGTTGGGTTTATCGGGTAGAGACAGGCCCAACAAACTGAGACAAGCCAGCATCAATACCCCAGTGTCTCACAGAGCAAGATCCATTCAGGAAGAGTCAGTGACCAAAGTTTAAAAAATTTCAGGTAAAATCCAATTTTAACTTGCGACACGAAAGGACGATCACAACACGATACAGCTGTGTTTGTTTCAACAGCAGCAGAGAGACTGTGACAGAGAGACTGGCTCACACACAGAGAGATGTGCTGCCATCTTGAGAGCCAGCAGCACTCTGACTGGCATGGATTAACAGAAGGGCAGCATCATGAAACCAAAAGATAAAATACAAATTTCACTCTTTTTGGTCCTGATTTTTTTTTTTTTCTCAAACAAAATCACAGCACATGTGATTTATAGAACTGATCTGTATGCTGTAACAAAACGAAACGGAATTTAATAATAGCTGTACTTCAGTGTATACATCATAGAGTAGCCTTTAAAATGAAGCAGACTAAAAGAAAATATAGCAATCGGCCCAGTCCCATGTTCACATATCTCATTTTAAATGTCAACAGAGGAGCAATAAAATGGTCCGAGTAAATACGAGTGAAGATGAACTGTAAGATTAAAATGGCAAAATAAAAATAAAAACACAGCTCGAAAATGTTTGTGTGTCCCGTTTGTTGTTTTCCTGTTGTGAACTGTAATTAAGTGCTCCTGTCATGTCAGCTCGGCGCGGCGGCTGCGGCGGCGGCGTCGCTTTAGGCCCGGCCCCCTCGCCGCCGCCACAGTCTTCGTTCGTTTTCACATCCTGTCACAGCGCACGTATGAGAGATGCGGTCCAGAGAGGATGAAAGAGGACCTGACTCTAATTGAATGTGATTAACACTAACTGGAAACAAAACAGCATGTAATAAATGTCCATTTTAAAGAGGCCCGCTTACATGACAGAATGGGGGCAATGAATTAGACATACAGTAGAGATAGAGGCTGTCTGCTGAGTGCAGAGAATCAGCTGTGCACACCAGCGCTGGTTTCAAAAATACATTCATATATTCATTAAATGCTGCACTATGGAGGAACTTTATCAGAAAATGTATTTGATGTACTAAGCTAAAATTAATTTACTCTGCTTGTAGTGGCGGTTATAGTAAGTGATCCCCTACACTGCAGAGTCTGGACACACAGACCTAATATAATATAATCACTGCACTCTATGAGCTGTAACAGCAGCATCACATGGATGATGTGTAATTCTGGATATTAGCTATAAATGTAGTGGTTTGTGGTTCCACCCTCTCATGTGGGAAGCTTGCTGCTTTTCTCTGTCTATTTTCTTTATTAATTATGAATTAAATATACAGAGGTATAGACTGTTAGTTGACAAAAGGATCAATTTGGAGATGTCACCCTGGACTTTATTAAGTGATCAAAACCATGATCAAGACAAGGTTTCATGGAAATAACATAGTCATTTCTACTAATAATATATCACTTTTGGTCTTGGTGTTGGATATGCATATCTCATATGTCATGCACTTAGTTTTTTAAAGAGAGACCAACATTCTGAAAACACAAAAGGAGGAAAGCAGAAACAAGGAGAGATGCAGTTTTTTTTTTTTTTAAAGCTACGTTATTTTTTTTTTTCTTTTTCATTTTGTCCACTTTTATTGCCAACAAAACTCTGATCTATTAACTCCTTAAGCTGATATGACAAACATGTTAGCAAACTACTACTTATTTACATACCCAGCAGACTTAGAGCAAGTCCTAAACTGTTATAATTCCTACCATCTCCATCCCCATCCAGCTAAAGAACCAGAAAAATATCTGTCTCTTTAGCTGCTAAATGCTCCACTATGTTCACCAGCTAGTCTCTAAATGTATCTGTCTGCTGTCTGCTGTTGAGCAGGTAGTGTACAGTGGGTCTTTAGAGATTTAGAGATTTTTCACTGAAAGCAGTTGTCTGCTGCTGCTGCTGCTGCTGCTGCTGGAAAGAAGGTGGATGAGAGAGAAGGGAGACTGAAGCAAAAACAGTAAAATTGTGTGCTGTAAATGCAAAACAATCAGCTGAAAGAAGCTAAAAGGCTGTTAAGAGCTGAAGGGAACTACAGTGGTAATTCTCTGTGGGATCACAACGAGCCACATTTTTCATTTGATCCATCCTTAATATAAAAAATACAGCTTTAAGTTGTAGTGAACTCTCTGCGCAGCCACACATTTCTGAATAGACATAAACAGAGGTTCATTAAAAAAAAACGGCACCACAACACTCCTATTCCTTTTTTTCCCCATTTGAAATCACTACAGATCATACGACTCACCACCGGTTTGTTGCTCACAGCGGCAGCTTGTAATTTAGAAGGAATATCAGTGTGCAATAATATTGTCTGCATGAGCTCCGGTTTATTCTGATTTTACCCACAAAAACTCCAGCAAAGTGAAGAGATCTCCGGAGCTCAACAGAGAGCGAGTGAAGACATACCTAGAGGGAGGCAGAGAAAGAGATGGCAGGCGATGTGAGGGAACAGCTGCCAAGGGGAGGAGAGAGGAGTGGAGGAGGAAGAGAGAGAAAGAATAGAGGAGAAGCTGGGGACCTGACACATCTGGTTAAGGTAAAAAAAAAAAAAGCAGAAGAAGAAAAAAAGAAGGAAGGAGGGGAGGGAGCAGATCTAAAGTAAAAAACCCCTGACTCTTTAAATAGAGCATGAAGACCACACGCTTGCTGAGTGGGACCCGCCTGTTGCCGGCAAACTGGGCCGTGATTGCATAGTTTATGGCTGAGGCATGATGGGTAAGGATTAAAGATGGCTGCCCTGAGGGCATACAGCAATACCATTACTCTTGATGGATTCCTTCTTCGCTCACATATTCTCTGCAGACGTCAGAGGGGCCACAAGGCTTGACTAATGCATGGCGTGATGATGGGATCAGAAGAGGCAGGGGAGGGACGCTCAGCAGCTTCACCAAACCTCCCGTTCCCTTCTCTATTTTCTCTTCTCTCCACTCGGCTCCGCACAGATCACACACACACACACACACACACACACACACACACACACAAACAATAAAATAATGCTCAATGTTTAGATATGTCCTGCTATAGATTTGCTTTGAGAATGTGTCTCATGGCAAAACAATGAATGAAAGATTAGTTTAAAAATGAACATTGAGAGTAATAGTGTACATCACCCTCTCTCCATGCTTTGCCACACACAGTTAATTAAGTTTTGTTTCCTTCTGATCACAGAATAATTACTTTATGTTTACAACATGACAGATATACCATATGATCATTATCTTATTATTTTGAAATACCAAGCTTTAATTTCCATAATTATAATATAGCACTTTTATGAAAAATTATATTTTATCGCACAACATCATTACTTTGCGTTCACAGTTAAACAAAACATTAAATAATAACACCAGTGTTGCTATAGTGTCCTCTGAATTAGTCTATTTGTGTCACGTTTCTTTGCAGAGTAACACTTTAAATCCTTCTAATTATTATTCATAATCAATATGTAAGTTAGTACATGGTTTATAATTGACTATGCTGTAATTGTTGTGTTGTGTTTATTGTTTATGAATGTATTTATTAACAATTATAACTTCCACCACTAAACAGCGAATATGGATAAACACAGTTGTAACGATATAAAATATGTCTTCATGGGAGAAGTTCTACTTGCTGACAAATACTGTACATTAATAAGCACTTAAAGTGTATATAAATATACATCTATAAAGATACATGCATGTATATATAAATATACTTACATCTACATTATACTGTGTTATAAATCATGTATTAAATGTTTGCTGCTTATATATAATAAATTAAATTGTTTTTAATTAAACCCTGAGAAAGAAGCAAGTAAGTTTCTACTAATAATAATTATAACAATTTGTTGTTTTTTAATTTAATGTATGTAAAATGAATACAGTCGAGGGTTGTATTACATTTTAGGCAAAACAAGTATTAACATAATAGCTTCCTGTTTCCTAGAAATCACATTTATATATGACTAAACTGCAACAACTAATATGTTTTTTGCTAGAAATGTAATGCTGGCTGAAATGAATTCCCTCTAAACATAATAAAAAACACTGATCGCATAATTAGCAAAATAAAATCTGGTAAGTTGCAAAAAATATTTAGACTGAACAAAGACAAAAACCTGAGTGTGCAAACTATGTGGATGGTTCAACCTGCTCATGATCAGGTTTGAAGTGGTGACCAGGTGTCTCTGTTAGGATGACATTCATCAAATTTAAACATCACTTCATCAACTCCCTGGAAGTAGAGACTGGAAAAAAAAAAGAAAGAGAGACAGAGGGAGGAATAGAAGCACATGTGGGTAAGCCAGAGAGAGAGAGAGAAAGAGAGAGAGAGCATGCATATGCACAGAACGACAGAAATAAAACTGAAACTCTTGCTATTATATGGTTTGCTTGTACACTGCACTAACGGTGACAATAGACTAACCCGTGACTGCTGTGACACAGGTTAAACATGCATTAATAGGACCTGCGCCATCCTCGCATCTCTCTGAATGAAAGGGCTATTAGTGTCTTAATCAAACAGTACAATCGCTATTGTGCAGCTGTGTGGCTGAGTGAATGTCACATTCAAGTGTAATGAGCACAGAGCCGCGTATCTACATTTGCACTTCATTATTATCAGCGCTATTGTTCGGCTCCTCTTTAAGAAGCTGTCTCGTCTTCTTTCACGTGTTTGCATGTGGACTCATACAGTAGCAGCTCTTCCAAACACGAGTGTTTCCCTGCTGCACTCTATATTACTATAACTCATTATCAGGTTTAACTGAGACATACAGGATATATACAGAACACATCCTAATTAAATGTTCTTTCTCTCACTGTCACTTTCCTTTAATATAAACCAGTATGTAAAACTCACACCTACATATCAGAGGTGGAGTTCCCTGTAGTTTTGTGAACCCAAATGTGAAGAAATGCGCAATCAACACATACTGTGTATAATAACCTACCTCATTATTTAACCTCTTTAAACCACAGTCTCCTGACATACATTACATCATATGACAGTGTAGGTGTGAGTACAGATATATCTGATATCTGGAATATGAATCTACTTCTTACTATAGATTTGGTGTAGACTACATTATGAGCACCAGCGAATTATTATACCAAACAATTAGGGATATATCTAAAAACCAGTTTCCTTATAACTTGGCTACATATCCATTTTCTCTAACTACTTGATTTAAAATGTTGCATTGGGTTTGTCATATCAGGATATATTTACAAATGCAGAACAATGCCCCTCCTGTAAATACTATGAGAAAATCAGCACAGCCACTTGTATAAACTAATAGCTCCCTGTAATAAACCTGCTGACACCAGGGAGTTTAGTTTGATTATCCAGAGGAAATGGCGTTAGGAGATAAGCTTAAAGAGTAAAAACAACAACAACAACAAAAAAACATTCACTATATAAATGATCTCACTGTATTTTTACGAAGCAGCTCTTATAATAAAAAAGCACAGAAGGTCAATCACCGTTAGATCCCTTAGATCCCGGTGTATGGGAAGAGATAAATAATTAGTGAAGGTACCGGCAGATGCCAGCTGTAGGTAAAATGATGCACTTTGCATCAAAAACTGGATACATACTGCATGAATGCTGCTGATGCCTGAAAAAAAAATGTGACCTTTGCATTATCAGCTTCTATCTGCATTCCGAGTGGTTTGGAGTTATTGAGGTTTGACATCCTAGTCAGCACAATTGATATACAGAATGCTTCTCTTTTTTTATTTGTACAGACACCCTTAATGTACTCTAATATATGATATCAAAAGCCTATTACAGTTTTTTTCTAGATTAGAGGATTTTCAAATAGAACCTTGTATCTCTCACAAAAAAACAAAAGAGACAGATTAGTCTAATTTTGTTTTAATACACAAATCAGTGTATGAACTATTTAAGGGGCATATGATTTATGACATTTTGGCACAGACAACAATTTGGCTGCATGTTTTAAATGTAGACATAATTATAAAATTCAAGACGATCCAAACTGTTTCTCCATTAATTTGCTGATGTTTCCTTTGTTTGCTCTGCTTTGTTTCCTTCTCTGTCTATCGCTCTTCATTTCATGACATTTCCTCTCTTTTTCTGCTCTCAATTTCTTTTCTTTTTTTACTTCTTTTTTTTTTTTTGACAAACTGGAGTCTCCGCCATCACTGTGCTCGCTGCGGGACTCAAGTTATAAGCTCGACTATTTTATTAGTTATTGAATTTTGGGCCTGCTCACTAACAAGGTCAGCAGCAGCAGCAGCAGTGGATATTACACACATCTCAAACCCGCAGTGGCCGGTTGCAACAATTGGCTCAATACTTTCCTTCTTTTTGTGAGTCAGAACTTCAGAGGATGAAACCCCGTAGTTTTAATGACCACATAACCTTTCCTATAGCACCCATCCTCAGGATAAACATTGCTGTAGCTTCACTACTAGCAAGGCTCTGAAAATAGCTAATCATCAAAGCTAACTGAGCTAATATGGGACACCTGTGCTTTTCTTACTGCAACAACTCAAAATGCGAGAGCTGTTTTTATGAGACGACTTCATAATCCGAGTCTAACTTCAATCGCGTGGTTTTGCATAACACTGTGACCTTCATTTCACCCAAACGCAGCCTGTTCACGCACCTGTGAATCAAACAGCTGAGTCACTGCGTCTCAGTGTTTTGCTCCAGGTGTGTGGAGCGGCTGATGCCGCGGCCGCTGCGGGAGCACGGCGAGGTCTTTTTGAGCAGCGAGAGCAAAAGCTGGATAGGAAGGGACTTGCATGTTAAAAAAAAAAAAAAAAAAAAAAAGCCAAGAGAGGACTTGGAGGACTGTTGAGTTTCATACACAGCGCCCGGCATACAAAGCGAGCTGCAGTTAATTGATACTGCCGAGCTGGAGCCCTTGTCTGTCTCCACATCCTCCTCCCTTCCAATGGCTGCCGTAATGAATGACTATTCTCCAAGACGGGCCTTGGCCCGCTGTCTATCTGTCTGTCTCGGCTGCGAATGTTGTTTTGTCCAAATTGCTGTCACAATCGTTTAATCTGCTCACCCCAGAGAAAAGAGATACCCGCCTCGACATCTTTCACTGTTCTTCTCTTGGCCTGTCTCCTCTCTCTCCCCCCGCCTCTCTCTCTCTCTCTCTCTCTCTCTTTGCCCTTGCATGTGCTCTTCAGCAAAGCAGAGTCTTATCCTCTCTCATCCCCCCCCTCCTCTCGCCCCACCTCCCCCTTCTTGTTTTCACTCCCCTTCTCTGAGTGCGCTGTGTAGAATTCCTATTTGTCTCTCCGGTGACACTAATTGGAAAATAGCTTGAGGCTTCCCTTGGGCTGCAACCCCAACAGGCTCTTTGTTGATTAGTGGCAACTTAAGAAAGTTGGTCAAAGAGAGTGGTGACAGGCAGCGTTTTCTTCTGTCCATCCGTCCCTCCGAGCCATACAATGACCCGGTGACCGCCGGATTGGACACGACCGCGGTAGATGTCGTGTTGTGAACTCCGCGGCGAGCGACGGTGTTTAATGTGGTTCTAAGATTGACGTGTAAGCTTTGATAACGCAACCAGCGTGTTGCGGCATGTAAATTGCACTTGCGGGGGCTATTTTGAGTATATTATGTAAATGTTTAGAAATGGCCATGCTTAATTTATGAAGAAGGGCAAGGGGAGTGTGTCTTGTAGTGTGTGAATCTAGGATGATGTTTTGCTGGAATATCATCCTGGCATACTAAGTTACTTACAGAGACATACTTTGAGGGTATGCGCTGGAGTCTGTAAAGCACTAATTGGGTCTTATTCATGGATGTTTTCTTACAACTTCTCTCGAATTTGTTCATTAAAGGAAGACATAAGAAAAAGCCTGTGTGTGACTCTCGAATGTGCACACACCGCTGTTTAGCTCTTATCTGTTCAAATCTTGGTGAGTCAGGTTCTTTTGTTCTTTTTTTTTACTTTTGATTTGTTTTTTTTTGTTTTTTTAATTTTTGGTATTTTGCCTTTATTCTGTAATGATAGTAGAGGGGAAATCAAACATTCTGAAAAAAAAAAGAAACACTGATGAATCAGAGAAAAGTTATGACATGAGTTCAGATCAAACCTGTGTGCAGCAACATTTAATGAATGAGGCCCATTCCCATTGATTTTTTTTGGTCACATGATCAGAAGTATATTCTATGAGACTATTTGGATTTGGATCCATAAAGATTTTCTTACAGGTGTTGTTCTTGCTCTGATCTGTCATTTCTTTCCTTTGAACTCTGCATACTTCTCACTCCTCTCTCTCTTTCTCTCTCCCTCTTTCTCTCTTTCCTCCAGGCCCTCTCTGCTCAGTCAGAGAGGTGAGGTAAATTAAACACCTCTAATCAATATGCTCACAACTTATTTAACTAATGAGATGGCTTATTTTGCCGGTGGGGAAGGCATTTGTAGGACTTTGATGCCTGGGAAAGGGCCCTCTCATCCCCCCCCGCATGACTCCACCTTCACATGGTGATTACAGGCACCGTGAGGGAACACTTGGCCCATAAATTGATACAAAAGCTCAATACTTACTTTTCATGTTTTAGCTTCGGGGATATTTATTGGGAGAAAGCAATCATGCTTTTATATCCACAATGAGGTAATTAACACCTCATTTACACCTCATGTGTCTTAACAGACTGCTACAGTGTCTTATATCGAGTGTGAATGCATTCTAGAAGCTTTACAGACAGATTGCAGACAGATTGCTTAAGACCAACCAAGTCTGTGTGGAATTACAGTAACAAGGATGCTTACAGTGCAGGTAAAACATTGTCCAATCAACTTGTACGGATTCATTAGACTTTTACAAGCCAGAAAGGAACATAAACCTTATGACTGAGTCATTACAGCCCACTAAACAACATGCTTTGAACCACTAATCAGTAATCCCTGGAGTTCCACCAGTAGATGATGACCCTGCAAATCCCAGGAGAGCAGAAACCGTTGCACGCTCTCATTCCAAAACAAACATGTAGACTGACCAGCTGCTTGCACTTTTTTTTTTATGTGCAGAGCAGTTTACACTGAAAAGGCAAAAACTGTTGAAACTGCTGAAAAGAGCAGAGTTTGGATGAGATACTGGATGGAGAACTGTGGGTAGTGTGAACTGCGATCGGAGGTGAATGAACTTCAGGCTCTGGTCAGCTGTGTAGCTCTTTGGATTTGATGTTGTAGAGACAATCAATCCTCAATCAGCTTTGCTTTCACACCACACAAACCTTCCTGCTCGCTCATTTTTTTTTTCTTTCTTTTGTTTGTTCACTGGTATGATTCTCCCAGGTAACACCTAACTGACATCACCGGTCGCCAATGTCAGTTTCAAACATGTTTAAAAGATATATATATATATGCTTGTGTCTGTGTGTCTGTGTGTGTGTGTGTGTGTGTGTGTTAACCCACATTTTTTTCTTGTTTTTTAATGGAAAGCATCCGCCCTCACAAACAACCAGTGTTTGGGAACCTACTTAAAACGTAGCTAGAAAAGTGACATGGCAGCAGTTATGCTAGAACAACAGCAGTAGCACACTTTTGTTGACAGTAGAAAGCCACATTGTAAGCGACTTGAGAAATAAAATAACATACTGAAGCAAATCCATATCAAGACACATCTGTTCAGTGAAATAATAAATGAATACCACAAAGTAGTAGTGGAGCAACAGGCTTTATAGCACTTTATATAAAAGCTCGCTGAAAATGTTACTGTCTACTGGAAATATTTGCAAAGCCTCTAGAAGCATTGCTACATGTAGCATGAGGAGACAAGCAGGTGTCATCCCAAGAAAGGTAACACACCACCATCTGATCCATATAATCCAGATATTGAAATGACAAGTGTGAACAGGTCCATATTATTACTTTCCCATTGTACGCCTGCTCATGCGTCTTCATGTTTGTTTTCAGTAATGTTTTTCTCACTCCTTCCCTCCGCGCAGGCGTTTCTGCCCTTTGCATTGAATATAAATATGCCGCATGTCACAAAGGCACTGACCCATGAGCTCTGATATATAGTAAGAGAAACCAACCTCTTTACGGAGACAGATAAGCTTGTGTTTTATTCATATGTGACACGAATGCAGTTCGACTTATAACAGCAGGCTGTGATTTTGCTGCCTATTCGTAGGTGGGACGCTGTCATTAGTCAGCTTTATTTATATAGAGCCAAATCACAGCAGAAGTCTTCTCAGGGCACTTTTCACTTAGCAAGTCAAGACTGTACTGTTTAATTTACAGAGGCCGAACATTCCCCCCCATGAGCAGCACTTGGTGACAGCAGCAAGGGAGCAACCTCAAGCAGAGCGGGGCTCTGAGAGAGAGGAGAAAGACACAGGGAGGCACAACAACAACAACAATAACAATAATAATAATAATAATAGAAACATGACCAATAATAATAAAAAAAACAGTGCACATTAATCCACACCTGTACAGCAGTTTAAACATGGTAAAAACACAAAAGGACCTGCTTTTGTGTCATTATGTTGAAACTACCATTGTGTGCAGGGGCATGTATGTATGTGAATGACTGTAAATGTGTGTGTGTGAGTGTGTGAGTGTGTATGCATGTGGGCTCTCTGGATCTAGCCATAGGCGGAGTTGACCTTGAGGAGCTCCGCGCATCGCAGTAGGGGAAAGGGAACCAAGCAGAGACACAAAGCCTTATCGGAGAAAATACTCTTGTTGTCGGAAATAGCAGAGATGAAACTGCTGACGCCGGAGCTCCACTGTAGTTTTTCACAGCATCGGCAATTTGAGCCACTCAATGGCTCGCGCACACTCTCCTCTCTCTGTCCTGATGCAGTATTTTTTAACGGAGGCAACCAGTGGCTATGTGAACTTTTTTTTTTGGTGGGGAGGGCGGGTTCACGTTGGGTAACTCTGCTACAGGAAGAAGGCCTTGTCAAATTTAATAACACCCTTGTGAGGCAGTTTTAGCTGTGGTGTTTATGCATCTCCTGCTGAAGGCTGGATTGCGAGATGCCCCCATGTGTAGCGCTGAGCTCAAGGTAAAGCCCACTGATTAATGATTCTGCTGAACAGAACTCTCCTTCACTCAACGGCAAGGACTAATGTAGCACGCTCAGTTACAGAACAGCGGTTTCTGTCTCATTTTATAGTTTTTTTTTTTTGTCTTTGGTGTTTGAAGAAATGATTGTGAGAGACAGGAAGAGGGCATACAACAAAGCTGCTAGAAGGCGATGTTCACATCTTTACACCACCAGGATCCCTAGGAAACCGTGGAGGTGTAGTTGCACTGAGCCGTGCCATGAGTGCTTTTCCACATCATAGCACAGCCAGGTAAAATGAGTTGTTTAAGTGTGCTAGCCGGCCTGTTGTCTGCTGTTCTTCATCTAACATGTTTTTTTTTTGTGGCTGTGTCTGCCTGTCCTGTTCCTGCTGTAATATGGTCGGGCCAGATATGTTGACAACCGCTGGCCAGGATCCATGTTGGTGAATTATTCTCATTCCCCAGAGGATGATTCCAGCTAGTTTTGGTGGCTAAATGTAAGTGTCGTGTTACAAAAGATTGGGTGCAGTGTGCCGGACTGAATTGCATCATATTTTGATTTTCAATAACAACATTACAGTCAGTAGCTTGGTGCAAATTGAAGGAATTATGCCATGACACTCTGAATTCAGACCATGTCGATATCTATAAAGGAAAGTTATTTTGCTTTGGCTGACTGAACCCTCTACTGTCAGAATGTGAATGCATTTATGTGTGGGAGTATAAAAATGCCACAAGGGCCTGGATGCTTTGATAAGAGAGCAGACTCTTTTTTTCTTCTTCTTCTTCTGTGTTAACATCATGTTAGATGGGTAAAGCTATCACTGTTAGATGTTAGTGGTGTCCAGTGTGTCAGAACCACCTGAAAGACGTCTCAGTCTTCTCAACTTGATATTAAACTTCTCATGAACAAGTGTGTTTTCCAAAATGCTGAACTATTCCTTTAATGGTGGGTGGCACTGACTGGCACAACCTACCGGATACAAGCTATGGAGCAGCTGTGCAGCAATAACGCAGGGAGGAAAGAGTCTCTTAGGTGTACAGTAGGGAATTGCTGCTGCTAAAATTAGCCTGATCTCCTGGGAATTCCATGCACAATAGTCTCTAGAGTTTACTCAGAATGGTGTAAAAAAAAAAAAAATCCAGTGAGCAGCAGTTCTGCAGATGGAAACTTTGTTGATGAGAGAGGTCAGAAGACTGGTTGGAGCTGACAGTAAACTCACATAACATCTCTTTACAGCTGCGTTGAGAGGAATGGCATCTCAGAAGGCACAACATGTGAAACCTTGATGGGCTACAGCAGCGGAAGACCACAGCAGGTCGCACTCATGTCAGCCAAGAACAGGAGTCCGAGGCCGCAGTTGGGCCTCAAGTTCGCCGAGACTGAACACTCGAAGACTGGAAAAACGTAGCCTGGTGGGATGAGTCTCCATTTTCTGCTGAGGCACACAGATGGTAGGGTCAGAATTTGGCCTCAACAGCACGAATCCATGAACCCAACCTGCCTTGTGTCAACAGTCCAGGCCGGCGGTGGGGATGTAATGGTGTGGAGAATGATTTCTTGGCACGCTGTGGGCCCTTTCATACCAGTCAATCATGGTTCCAATGCTACAGCCTATCTGAGTATTGTTGCTGACCATGTGACTCCCTTTATAGCCACAGTTTACCCACCTCTTAATGGCTGCCTCCGTTATGATAATGCACCCTGTCACCAAGCAAAAGTGGTCTCAAACTGGTTTCATGAACATGACAATGAGTTCAGTATACTTCAGTGGCCTTCCCGGTCACCAGACTCAGACCTAGATCCAACTTTTGATTTGTACTGTATGTTTTATATGTTTCAATATTCATTTAATTTCTGTGTAGAAAACAAGATAAAAACTTTTTAATCTTGTGATGTTAAGGATGCAGAGTATATGTGAGCACAACCTGGATTCACAAATCTTAACTCTTGGCTAAACTAGTGTAAAACAGCTAAAGAACCTAATCCTGCATTTCAGAAGTCCATAGTTGAAACGACCAAACTTTACAGAGAACAGAACACTGAATGACAGAAAGAGAAGGAAAAAAAAGGTTTACTAGGACAATTATGAGCTTGGCATCATAGAAGTAGTGAACAAAATTGCTTGTGTCATTTACAGTGAAAAAGTTGGGAAAATTGTAGTGTGAACCTCTGCAAGCTGAAGGGCAGAGGGCTTTGGCAGTGTGCTCAATGGTAAAAAAAAAATGAGCCCCTTAAGGAAAACGATTGCCACTGCTTTAGACTTTTTATGGAGAAAAAATAAAACACTAAAAATGGCGGGAATTTTGTCTTTTTTTTTTTTGTCTTGATATTCATATATGTTCAATAAAGCACAAACATCCATATATGAATGGCTGGAGGAGCTAGTCAGGGTTCCAGGGACATATGAACCATGTTGGTGGGATATTCAAAGATCCCAATATAGAAACCTAATTTTCACTATTTTGATCACTTTGATTGTAACTGATCTGTATTAGCCAGCAAGCTATCAATATGTCTAGTGACATCATTCTGAGTGATATCAAGTTGCTTCATAGAGTTATATGCTATGTTGCTTCTCACACTGCACACAGGCAGCTGTAAAAAAGACCAACTAGGTTACTTACAGTGGAGGAAAAGCCATACATTTGATGATTATGAATCAAGATCTCACATTATATGGAACATTTTCCCCCTATGATTTCAAAGTGGATTTATTGATTTTTATCAGTATTACAGTCATCTTTATGAAGGGAAGGTTCCACTGATTTTTTTACAGTGTGTGATGTCTTTGTGTGTTTGACACAGTTATTATTGTGAGATTAAGAGGTACGAACCTCGAGGCAAATTGCATCCCTTAGGTGCAAAGAGTTAAGAAGTTCGTCCTTTTTTTGATTTTAATGACCCCATGACCTTCCCTCTAGTGTCCACCTCAAGGCAACTGCTTGGTTATTTGTTTTGGTTCTGCTTTATAGTGAAGTTACACCTTTATATTCTAGTGAGTGCCATGCATAGCAGAAATAAACATTGACACCATGGGTGTCATAAGGTCTGGCCTTCACAGGCTGCATCAAAATCAGTCATGAGTCTTTGATTTGATAAGGGAATATAAAGTTAGGTTTTGCATTGTTTGAGCTTTTTGTGACCTCACAACCCACACTCCATTATGAACACAGCCCACTGAGAGCGGCCCAGAACAAGAGTGTGATCAGAGCAGGACAGATCCACATCAACACATTTAAAAAATCTTAGTACGGTGGTGTCAGGGTTCAAAACAAGCACTGATCTAGCTCACTTGCCTTTTTGTTATGTGTGTGTGTGTGTGTGTGTGTGTGTGTGTGTGTGTGTGTGTGTGTGTGCAGGAGGCTCTGTCAATCACTGTTACATAATGTGCCCTGAACTAAAGGAATACATTATGCATTATGAATCAGTTAGAATGAGTCGGGGGTCAGCAGTGAGGTTGAGTCACAAACACAACACCAGAAAAAAGAAAAGTTTAAGATGGATCCTGTGAACTTTTCAAAAGAAGAAAAGTAGGACCCATGCCAAAAGAGTCTGATTATCAAACTATAAAAAGACAGTAAAAATCACCCGGCTGTGGGCTGCTGAGCTTATTAACTATGGTGACCAGATAAACAGCAGAGTTAGCTCCGACTGACATTTAAGGGTGTTAAGTGCAGGCTTGTTAGGCTCTTCCTCAAACAATATAAGTTGAATCTGACACATAATTTTCTTTCTAAGATGAGAAAATGTCTCACTCAAGACACATTGAGTAAAACATATAAAGATTACATATCCTGTATATAAAGATCTATATAAAAATGTAGTGAAATAAAGAATCTACAGTGTAAAATATATTTATTGATTCTTTATATACTGTATATACAACAGTCATGACATATCATAGGATAAGTTATTTACTTTTAAATACTAACTATAAATTCATATCAAATGTACCAAAGTAGCAGACTATTAGCTTGTGTGTATATTGTGTCTAACATAGAGGCATAGAGTAGAGGGAGAGAGACATATGAGGAAATATGAGACAGAAGGAGCAAAATTCATCACAGGAGAGCTCTCATGACAATACGTAGCGGCGCAGAAGAAGCTCCAGATGAACATCCAAGATTTTCCCAGGGTAAAAAAAAAAAAAATGCTGTTGCGTATTGACTGAAAATTCTGTCTACAGCTGATAGAGCTGATTTTAAAAAAGCGCATGATGCTACATGCCAAAAGACTAAGGTGATGATCCATGTAGAAGACGTGAAAATAAAGAAGCAGCACTGCTTGTGCGTACCATGCTACAGCTAGTGAGTATAAGGATATGCAGAACAACTTTAGCTGGAGTTGCTGGAGTGCAAATTCACCCCAAAACAATGAGCAGCTATTTTGTCTACACTCTGATGTACTAACACCTCGGCTCCCACACTGGCATTTCTCTAACATAACCTGTAATCCCACAAACTAATGAACTCAACTACTGTTATTCTCCTTGCCTGTTGGGAATAAGGCTAAGTTACCATTGTAGTGAGCAGTAGCCAGTTACGGTTGCTAAGGTATGGTTGGACAGTCAGTGTAGTGAACGCTCAATTAAGGATGAACATCTTCATTGTGACACAGCAACCCACTATGAGACTCAGTATTGATGCAGGACTCACCGTAGTTACAGTAGATAACATACTCCAGTGGTGAGAATTTTCTTTCCATTGACCGAATAACTGAATTGTCTCTAACCAAAAAGCAACTGATGAGTAAACCTGGGGCACCTAGCCAGAATTAACTGTAGTTTGTTTCCATATACAGGTGGCTTATTGATTCCAGCTGCCTTACAAAGTAAAAGGATCCTGTCCTAGATCAAGCATCCACACCTTCATGCTTTGGTCAGTACAAGATTACCCTATGTCAAATTACATATAGAAACAGACAGTATGTGTGAGGAAGCTCCACACCAACAGAGTGATTGTTGTGCTGTTGGGCTGATCATCGCTAAACCTGACACACTTCATTTTTGACCATAAAGGCCAGTTGTTGGGTTATTTGTGATGTCAAAAAATGTGGTCAACTGAAGTAAGGTTCATATAATGAGGTCCAGTAGTTATCTTTTCACACAATACTGGTTTGTAAAAAAAAACTGTGTCAAGAAAAAACTTTTTAGATATGTCAGTCCTAAAATTCAAACCTCCATTCAAGTCATCTGACATCTAGATTTCTTCTGTAAGACATGCCTTCATGAATAAACATGAAATATTCTTTAAGAAAGAAAAAGAAACAAGTGCCCGCAAAGGTTTCATGTTCCATCACACAAAACTTCAGCCTCACTAATTCAGATTTTTGGCTGCAGATTAGACGAATACAGGTTTCGAGCTGTCGGCTCTGTTGCAACATTTATCAAATACCGCTTAATAGAGTTGGCCTAATGAGTGGCTCTCTCTCACATAGAGCTACTGGACCAGGAGAGATGAAGGAGTTTTTTTTCAGATAGAAGGGTTAACCCGTGTATCTGCGAGTGTGCAGTAATTAGACAGAGACAGAAACCTTGTGGACATGAGTGACCTTTGAAATCAAGCTTCATCAGAGGACTGTGGATAGACAGCACCGAGGAGGGAGGAAGGTAGAGACTGTGGAGTAGCTGTCGGAGATCACATTTATACTTTTTTTTAGAAGCCTGCTTGCTTTCTTCATTTCTTTTCAGGCTTTTATTGCTGAGTTGTGACTGGCTCCTTTTAGGGATGTGCCAGGGACCCCGGTGCATATTTGTATTTAGGCACACCCCTAGTACCTTTGTTACCTACAGTATGGTTTGGCCTATTATTACCACCTCGGTCAGAGATTGCAAAGAGCTCAGACTGGATACAAACTAATAGCAATGAGTGGGGAAAAGAATGTGGAGGACCTAGAGGTTCTGAGCCTTTTTGGAGTACAGTTTCAAATGGGGACATGCGTTGGATTTGGCCATTAAATGGTGGCACTGTGTATATCCTTGAGGCGTAACAACCATGGTAAATGTATTTCATTCTAAATTTGCAGAGCAGATTTTCTATTTAATCTAAACCCGTATTTTTTAAATCCATAATTTCATTGATTGTCATTCTTCTCCTTGCCCACCTTTTGCTACATACCTTGGCACATTATTGCCACAAACTGTTTTTCATCAGAATAGTGTGAAACCTCTAGCACCGAATGTATCTTGCATTCAGAGCTTGACATCAACACCCGCCCACCCGCCAAATGTGGGTAGAATTCAGCGGTGACATGGAACACAGTCACTCTTACTAGTCACTTTCGGAGGGTGGCATTCTGTGTCATGAATGCTTTTGTCATAAAACCGGAGTCGCGCTGCCATTTATCCAAGGAAAACTGCTGTCAGCTTGTCTCCTAGCAAGCATCGCTTTTCCTCCAGCCACTTAGAAGGCTGATAAATACCCCTGCTCCTGCCCGAACACCTGCTGCAGCTACAACAGCATGGCCAGTAGTGATGCGTGGGTTGACCCGTGGGTTTGAGGGGTTCAGGTAAGCTCACTAGAAGATATCATGTGCTTCTGGCAGGTGGGTCAAATTGACATAGTGAGAAAGTTATAAATAACATGGAGAAATATTGTATGCAGTAGGCTGGGTTGTGCATTACTAGTCTCTTCACCTCTCTTTGTCATTCTCTCTCTCTCTTTCTCTCTCACACAAGAAGAGTACAGACACACACATCAGGAGTACAGAATTCTGTTATTTTGAGTCAGGAAATGATTGAATTGATTAAACAAAAATCATTTTTTCTTCTATTGCAGAGATTTCCTCTACTTTGTATTATTTGCTGTTGTTCTTATTAAATAGCTATAGCTAGTTTTTCTCTTTCTAAGTTTTTTTTATTGTTTCAATAATCTTCTACACCCCTGCACCACTTTTATTATATGCAATAAGAAGCTACTCTTTTTATGTCTTAGTCTTAATCGGTTGCATGCTTTCATATAAGCGGAGCAACAGAGCGGAATATTTGATGACTGTAGTGTCTTAATTTTCTTGTTCACAGTTGTCATTTACATTTTGAAGGTTTGTAAATCGAGTTCATCAAATAAATTTAATCAAATAAAACATATCTTCCCAACAACAAAACTGTGACTAGTGAAACTGCTGAGTGGCTAGTAACTTTGGAAAACCACTAGCCACAGTGACCGGTGTGCAAAAAAAAAAAAAAAAATGTCAAGCTGTGATTGGATTACCCACATGCTCTTACACATACGTGTGTATTCCTGTATGCTTGCCTAGAGAATGAAATAAAAAGAAGACACAAAACACTGCTCCATAGCACCACTAATGCTTAAAAACCTCTTTTGTATGAGAGAGAAATACCATAAGGTACCATATGTAACTATACATTGAAGAATATGTATGTAAAACAGGGTAACATAGACGTTATAGCTTTATATATCACAAATGTTTATTGTATCCTTTATATTTTGTATGGAAGAGTTAGGTTGACAGATATACTGCATATTTTCCTTAATACCTGCATATGATTAGCCATTAAATATCACTGGGTAATATATGTAATCTTCTCAGCCATAATGATTTTTGAAGCCAACATTGATATCAATATTTCTGATAAGAATATAAATCGTCCGATCATCATTTCTTTTCTTTTACAAAACTGTCTGCTAAGGATTCTTCACATTTGGTTATTAAAGAACTATGACCAAGATTGTTAGAGGGACAGCTCCAAATAATGTTAGTGTGGTGTTCTCTGTAATAGAAACACTATGTCTAAAATATGTATCAGACATCTGTCCTGATATTTCTTGTTACTGGTTAGTTCTAAATGACATGTACACTGATACCAATGTATTGGCAATTATTTATTGTCAGCTAGCCTGGTTGATTTATGCCCTTTGCGGAAGCTGGTTGCATAAATCAAGACCATTTACACCAGTGGTGGGCAAATCCCCCATTTTATTCTTAAATTCATTTAAAGAAATAAAAAATAAGACTCAAACCAACAATGAATCAATTTACTCACAAGTATTGTGTGTATTCAGAGTCTGATATTCCTCTTTGCTGTAGGCCTTTGTTGTTCAAAAACTATTAAAACATGTTAATAAGCCGCACCGTGTCTGCTGTCTGTATCTGTTGATACAGATACAGTTGATTTAAGTATCTTCATAAAGCATAGACCCATATGAAGCTAGGTAATAAGAGAGGATCCCCTTGGACTCTAGATGCTGCTGGTGGTGGAGAGGAGCCAGGAGGTGGTTAATGGAAACACTTGGATGAGTGACCCTGGATACCATGGTGGTGATGGGGAGGAGGTGGGCTCAATAGTACTCAATAGCAGGTCTGAAAGACCTAAATGGCAGAATTGCAGAAATATTTAAACATCCCCTCCAGACATGTTTCAAGATGTATATAAAACACTGTACTTTGAATAATAATTTGTGTATAATGTGTTTTTTTTTTCAGAGAAATTCCAGAATGTATGAATATGCAAAGATTTTTTTTTATATATCAGAAGTTTTCCTGTTGAACACAAGATGTCTCCTGCTGTATGTGCACTGGAGGCTTCATTTTTCCACATCATATCTGTGCAAGTTGAATATTGGACCAGGACTGGCTTCCAAAGTGATGTCACAAATCATGCTTGCAGGCCTACCCCTTAAAATGAGATTTTCAATGAGCACAGAGAAACTTTCTTCCTTCAGCAGATGTGGAAAAAAAAAGTAGTGTCAAACTCTGCTCATACATCATTCTTGCACAGTGAAGCTAAACACCCAACTGTAACTGGAACAAGAAGAAAAAACATATTTTTGAGTGGAAGACTGATTGGCTTGAGGGATGCGGACAGAAAGATCATTGGTATGGGATTGCGAACGAAGGGGTTTGGACAGCATGGGAAAGAAGTCATGATGGAGAGAAACAGAACAGGAAGGAATAGCAGACATTCAGCTGTGGTGAAATAAAGACAGGACATGAAGGAAGAGAACTTCCTTGAATTTTTGCCAAAGCTTCATTTTAAAGTCCAGGAAAATATCATTGTCATAGCACACATGGTTCAGACCCTTATATTAATGCAACTTCAAAGGCCTAGTTTATGTTGTCTATTGAAGGGCAGTCCCACCAACACCACCTCTTACTGAAACCTGCTCTCATTCAAGCTGTTTCAATGAACGTTCCTGTACAGTCATTATGTGGGGCTGAATTTGCACATGGAAGCATCCATGACTGCACGTCGGTGTGCACATCGCGGGATGTACGTGTGCGTGTTTGATGCCCATCTGTCAGCGGTGCAGGTTTTTACAGCCGGTGTATGCCCCTCCCCCCCCCCCCCCCCCCCCCCTCCCCCCAACCCCCAAGTTCAGAGAGGAGAGCTGATCCCACGTGATGGGCCAAGTCTTCAAAGAGTGACGACCTTGTTAAAACACACCGCGGGGGCTCAGAAGAAATAAATAAAGCCAGGAGAAGAAGGGAAAGAAGTGCAGAGGAAAAAAAAAAATCAACACACTGACATGCGGTTTGTCTAACAATGTACCGCCTGCTGGGGTTTTAAAAGATTAAAATGTCTGAGGTTCATTTTTTTTTTGTTCCTCCTCATTAGGACATGTCTTGTGTGACTTCTCATTGTCAAGAGCGTTTGATACTGTTACATTTTGTTCCCATTGATAGCAATTTGCATTTTTCTTTGGTGAAACATCTTGTTCCATGTGTCACTACAAAGGATTGGTTCCTTATATCTCAGATCCTTTTTGCTGTTGCACTCTTCCTTCCCCTCATACTGCCAAACCCATGTTCCTTTTTCTGCTGCTGTTACAATGTGTGTACCACTCTGTGTCCCTACTGTTCGAGCAGAGGGAACTCAAAGACATTGAACCATGTGGCTGCACTTACTTCTATCAGTAAAGAACACATGCAGTACAGTCAGTCTGAGTCCTTCACCAAAGAACAAAGGATGTCATACCTGCCGTATTTGTGTAGGCAGGTGGAGGTAAAATGAAAGACTTTGAGAAGATGAGATCTCATCCTTAATAGTGCCACTGGTCTCTGGTGAGATCCACTACATTGGAACCTCATTAGAGGAACACAGAGCCGGAGATGGAAGTAGAGGCAACAAGAGGCCTGGCGCCTGTACACAGGTTAATCAAAGCGGAAAACTCAACCACCCTCACTGATTCAAAGACAGAAACATGCTGTAACCGCGATGGATCACAGTAATGCTCGGCCCTGTTTATAGAACAACCGGAATTTTCTTGGTTAGAGTTAGAAAAAGAAACCTGAATTTTTTTGGAGCAGCATGTAGTAGAAGTACTATGCCTTTGAACATTTGGCTCAATATGCAACAACCGAAGAAAAAAGCAAATCATCCTTCAAGCGGAGGGGGGACCGGAGCTTGTTGGCACACTTTGTACTCTTGTAGAGTTCTCCAAGTGTATTTATATATTGAGATTAATATCAAGATCAAGAGAAAGCTTAAAGTCTTGGGTAGAAAGTGGTTCCTCTTTTATCCATGTTGCACCTTTGATTAAAAAGTTATTAGGCAGCAAAGGCACCCTGACACACTGTGACAATTTGCACCAACTGCAGGGTATATTGTCACTATGAATATGCTTGGTTGAACTTATTTTTCAGCACCTTTTTTGTTTTACAGTTTTAATTTGTAAATGAGTATATATATATATTTTTTTTACCATTGCCTCTGTATTCCATCATATTTATTTCATGTACTTGTGCTGTTTTTTTGTGTGAGGTTTCCTGGGACCATGCTGACTGACTGACTGACCCTTGCCTTCACAACTACAGATAGAAAAGTGAAGGGCTGCCAGGCCAAAACTCATAAATTGTGCGGAAAGGTCAAGAAAGTTTGCTTACTTACAAAATGTTTGCTACTGGGCATGCTGCTATTTGCAATTTACTATACTTGTAAAGAGCATTGGCAGATACGGTGTCATGAGTTGCTGACTTTCGGTGGGTCGACTCTTCTCAAGCTAATGTTAAAGCATCATGGTATGAAGTAGACTATATTCTCAATGGTCAGGCTGCTATCTGTCTATCCATTTTTACAGATAAAAGTACATTGTATTGTAGAGGGGGCTCAAAGGATTCAGGGAATACATTTTGCTCACTGCCTGTCTGAGAAGAGAAGATGGTAAGAAATCACCAAAGACTTGACAAAGGTTAATCCTCTGTGTGTGTGTGTGTGTGTGTCAGTGCCTCTTTGTTCATATGTGATGTGTGGGAAGATGCATACAGCGTGTCCCCATAAGCACACAGATTTGAATTTTGTTTTTAGGTGTGAGGTTGGGAATTAACGGCTACGAATTTGAGCTGGAAGATCAAACCAGTGGAAAAAAGGTTTTATGCTTTCATCAGGAACCCCCGGCTAATTCCAGGAGTGTACGTCGTAGGATTAAGAGACGCAAATTAGAGATTAGACGACATATGCAGAGAGAAGAGGAGGAACAAAAGCAGCAAATCAAATGCCACCCCATCCTTTTAACACTACTGGATACTCTCTCTCTCTCTCTCTCTCTCTCTCGGCGAGATCCCAGAGAACCCCTTGGCGGCTAAGAAAGTAATTCAGGAGGAAATCAAAAATGGTTTCGCTCCACTTGTCTCATGGACAGTCTCGCTAATAGCCAGTCTGACATCGGCTGAAGTTGCCTTTCCTCCGCCCTACTGGGACAGGAGCATCACATCCCTCCAAACACTCTGATGTGCCATGTGCTTGACACATACAAGCATAATTATTCAGAGAGTCTAGCTTCGAATAAGGACCCCTGTGTGGATCTTCATCTTTCATGATTCATTCAGGTATTTTAGCATTTGAATGTTAATTACCAGTATTGTGTGCCATGGTCAAGCAGGCGATTAAAGGAATGCAAATGATGACATAACACCTAATTGTGCGTTTAGTAGACAGAAAAAAAAAAAAAAAAATACAGTTGCGTCACCTTGAAAGCTCGGCAGCGCTTTTAACGACACACAAAGGTGAAACTGCCACTAATCTGTGTGCACTGATCAAAAAGTGCCTTTGTGAGAGGACTAAGAGGGGGTATTGGAGAGTTTATTCAGCCCAGTGACGCATTGAACTAATTAGCAAGAGCATTTTGGAGGAAAGACATTGCTGGGGAATTCTCATCATCACTCATGTCTCCATCTCTGTAGTTAAATGAAGTGTTATCTTTCATGTAGGCGCTGGGAAGAAAAGAGTGGGTCGGGGGGAGGGTTTGTCAGGACACTCATTATCGCTCCAAAGTGATGGTCATGTTTGAAAATGACTGAATTTTTAATGCCTCCCACCCACACTCCGTTTGAAAGGACTGCTGTATTGGCAATAGATCTCAATCCAATTTACTGCCACTGGAGACAATTGTTTCTCTTATACTCTTTTCACTCATTCTCTCTCTTCTTCCTTCCATCCTGCCTTCCTTTTTTTTTTTTTTTTTTTTCTCCACCGCCTTTCGAAACTATTCATCCTTCTGTGTCCTGACCATAGTAATTAATGCACCAATGGTGGGGCGTCCGTGCCAATGCCAAGACAATTACGCCAATGGCTCTGGCAGCCATGTTTAAAAGCGTTGTGCACACTCCAGATCTGGTGGTGCCTGGTGGGAGGGAGCTGGAGATGAGGCCAGCGCTGGGTGAAGGAGACACAGTTTGAGCATGCTGAAGATTTTTCTGATGATCCACACACAATGTCGACAGCCAGGGATGGAGTTGAATTGCAGCCATGTGGCTCTAAACATATGAAGCACAGTTATTATGGAGTCTCAGCCTGGCTCACTCAAGGGAAAGGGACCATGGAGGTCAAGCAGGGATCATTAAACTTAGCCGGCTGCTGCTTATCCGTCCAGAACTTAGGCAGAGAAGAGAGATTGAGGGGAGGGCAAGAAAAAAAAAAACCCGAACAAACAACCATGATGCTGCAGAAGACCTCTCATATTTGATCCCAAGTGACATTTCAAACTAACACTAATTGGATTTTTTTAGATTATTAGAATACTTGCTTACTGGGAAGTGAGGTTGAAGAAAACGACAAGAATTCTCTTCATCGTTTCTTCACCCCTAGAATGTTGACATGTGGCATTTTCTTGCTTCACAGATTCCATCCAGTTTCAAATTCAATCAGCTTTAGCCCCTTCCGCACATTTGTGTCACTATCCATCAACACAAACTGAATGGCATCCACTTTATTGACAGCGATACCCTCGTTTCTCAATTGAAAGCATTGGCTTTTATTAAAAGTACTTGAGAGGAATGACGAGTCAGTGTGCTGAATGAAATCAATGAAAGCCGGTGATACTATAGTGAGAGCGTTACTACGATGCTGTGAAAATTACCTTTCTATCTAGCCTAATGTAATGCAGTGCAATGCAATCTTTGCTACAGTGGTAAAACTATGCTTCATTTAAAGTGTGGCATGTGTTATTGACACATGCCTGTTCTGGTTATGTCATATTCATTTACATTAACCTTGTGTTTACATTGCTTAAAGACAGTGAAGATTTGATGTAGTCTATAAAAGTGAAAATTTCAGCTTTCTTAAGGGGCACAAATATCTTTTTTGCTGGAGGCCCAGATTTGGTCTACGAGCCTCTATTTGCCTACCACTGTTAAACTTCAAAGCACTTTGATTTTACCTTACTTTTGTACTTCTTGTGACTAACATACCATTAAATATAGAGGTGCATCTCTCTGGAACAGTTTGAAAACAACATTAAAGCCATCTACTTTGTTTCATGTCCTCATGAATCAGTTGAAAAAAAAACTAAACAAATGACGGTGCCAACGGAAATTATTAATTTATTACCTTTATTTATTTCTTATTAGGTTTTTTTGTTGTTGTCTTTTCTTGTATGTAGTTTTCCTATTATTCCTTTATGTGCTCTTGTCTTTCAGTTTCATCTTGTCTGCCTCATGTTTATTACTGCACTTGATTGAATTGGAGATTTGTTCCACATTGAAGAGATTGTATCGGCCTTTAAAGCTTCCTTCCTCCCATTATACATCCATTTACTTTCATTATTGTATATCTTTTACCATGACGTCTTCACTGTGCAACCATCAGTCCATGTTTTATATTCATATATATATATATATGTGCAGAGTCGTGGGGTTGACAGTCATCAGTTCACCTGACTTGCACGTCACTGGACTGCACAGTGGAAACGCGAGCTGAAGAAACTCTACAGAGACAGGCCTCCGTCAGTCTGCGAATTCAAACCCAGGACCCATGCTGGGAGGCAACAGCACTAATCACTAAACCACCATGCCACTAATTCTAAGATGATTAGACATCATCATTCCAATGATAAATGATGATAGCTAACAGCATTCTTCTTCTTCTCACCTGCTAGGCAGAAAAAGCAATCAAGTCTGTAAACAGGAAGTTGATGTAGCAACACAAGCTGTAACAGAATTACCAAAAATAAGTTGTAGAAGATCAAGTGATGGATTAAACTTTGCTGATCACTCTTTGTTTTAATTATATATACTTACACTACATGGAGAAATACAGTAATTGGTTTTAGATTTCATAGTATTCATATAGTTTCTGCAGGATATAAGTGGGAAATATTGTATTACGCAACCCAACAAACTTATTTGGCCATTTTTGTCATTAGGTATAACATTATTGGCATTTCATTAAATTCCATCTCAGTTTTAATCCACAGTAAGTATTTAACCAATTTAACCCAAGCCCACTTCACTCTACAGTCATTTGAATAGCCAGTAAAGACAGTTGTAGGTATTAAGAAAATCATTTGAATTTTAAAACCCCTCCCAATCACCCAGTCTCTCTTCGCCCACCATGTTGACCCCCATTTGGTCTGAGCTTATTAAAACGTACAGTCATACCTCTGACAGCTCAGCTATGGTTTTTACATTTCAAGAGGTTGGTAGCAGGTCTTTGAGGTGGAGGTGTTTGATTTGTTAGAGAAATCAGACACATGGTCATAAAGCCCTGAGGAAGCCACATCTGGGGAAGCAGCCACCCACCACCGCCTGCTGCTGCTGCTACTGCTGCTACTGCTACCTATAACCCCTGATCACACAGCCAGCAGACCTGGAGGCTGCCAGATAATGGGTGACACACTCGCCTATGTATGGATGTGTGTGTTTGTCGGTATGTGGCTGCCTTATTATTTTGTTAAAGGTGTTTTGATCATGCAGGAGTATGCGGGAGGTCTGCCGCGGTGCAGGAGAACAGACGCTACCCCTGTGTCCAATCAGAACACAAAGGGGAAGAGGAAAAGGAGGCGTTATCCACCATCCTACACCCTCACCCCCTCAAAAAGGCACACTTTTTTAATGTTATATCTCCATAGAGTGGAAATATTTTTTACAAAAGGTGTGAGCAAGAGAAAATGGGCTGTAGATATGAGGGTGAGCTTCAATAACATCTAAATCTACAGTTAGTTATATGAAAAGTATTTGGTACCATTATGTAGTTTCTAGAATATGATTGAGCTCAAGATCAAATATGCTTACTTTTATCAAGAAGTGTTTCTTAATATTGTCAAAACCCAGGCTCCCTTCTCATGATTGTGAGATAAAAGCACACAGTTCTGCTGTGGTGATGATCTTGAATCTGCAGACATACTGGACATGTCACCACTGACTGGCATTAAGCTTAAACCAAACTAGATGCAACTTAAACAAAAAAATCTCTCACTTGTGGAATCAAGAACTGGATCCTGTCTTCTAAATGTGATGGTGAGGATAAACTTTAGTTTGAATTTGGATTACAGCCTGAACCTTTAAGACAAAGTAGCAATACCACAATACCACAGTGTAGAAAGATTTTATGTGAAGTAAAAGTCTTGCATTTTGCAATTTGACAGGTATAAAGTCATTAGATTGTAGTTAAATAGGTGCTCATTGTGTTATTAATGAGAAAATGGCAGCAACATGTATTTGTTAGCTACACGTATATCAATGTTAAACACTTCTCTCTGTCAGTACACACTGAATGAAATAAAGAGCTTGTCATTCATGGTGTTGTTGGCACAATTTAAAGTGTGCGAGGCATTATCAGGTCTATTTCTCAGCTGTATTGATACTCAATCAGTGTTGAACGCAAACTGTTACATCTGTACCTGTAACATCACCTGCCACGCCCTCTACGTCTCATCCCGTGTCTGCCTACTTGTTGTCATTCCCCCAGTGGTTCTCTCCTTCTATCCCTGTGTGTGAGTGTGATAGTGTGAGTGGAGACAGGTGCGTTGGAGTCAGAGCGGAGCCCCACCAGCTGTAACCCATTCCATCATCAAGACCTCCAGCCCTGCCACTTCCATGCAGCCAGTCAGTCAGTCTGCATTTATCTAAGTTATTCTGTTTGCCTGTTTTTTCCCCCTCCCCTGCACTTCCATCCGCTCTGACTCCGGTCCATGTCTCCTGTCCCCTTGTCTTGTCAGCCCAGCTTCCCTGACCCGGACACCTGCTCTAACTCAGCTTCCTCGGATCTCGTTCCAGACCCGCTTACCCTGCCCCGACTCCCCTCACCTCAGCCTCAGCCCCCTGCTTCCCAGCGACCCGCCTGAGCCCCCCCCCCCCCTCCCACCTGTCAATAAATACCTTATTTACCTTATCCCCGTCTCCCCCTCTGAGTCTACACTTGGGTTCTCTTGCTTCACCCCACGTAACACAAACAAACTTAACATTTGGCTTCTTGTCGTGTTGAACATGCTGATGTCGCTCTGTATTTCATCTACATCTCATCTCATCGAACTCAAACATGCAGTTTTTCAAAGTGGGATCACTCTCTACACAATCTCTATAAAATGTATGTATTGTCACTGCAACAGATGTGAGACGATATATATATATATATATTTGATTTGCACTTGC
This sequence comes from Euthynnus affinis, assembly GCA_029490765.1. Classification (NCBI taxonomy): domain Eukaryota; kingdom Metazoa; phylum Chordata; class Actinopteri; order Scombriformes; family Scombridae; genus Euthynnus; species Euthynnus affinis. Next base: position 31,768,811 of record CM055846.1, read on the forward strand.
AAACCATACAACATGTAAGCAGCATTGTAAGATTAGAACTATTTGACAGATATTTATAAGATACAACTATTTTACATTAAGTCCACTCACTAAAGTCTGAGATTTTGAGAATTAAGTTTTAATGTTATGAGAATGAATGAGTGGTGTATTTCAGAACAGAACTAAAACTAATCTGCTAATACTTGTGAGCTAATGTCATGATCATTAAACTCAAGCCATCAAGTGAATGAAGTATATTAGAGATTATAAAATGTCAGAGCATGAGTATAAATCTGACAAAAAGGAAATCATCACACAGTAATGCACTACTGTAGTGTGCTATTGTAAGAGCTGTAGGTACAGTGATTGGGTAAGTAGTGTGGAAGCAGCATGTTTGTACATGCGGAGGCGGTGATGCAAGGTCAAGTAAATTAAATGGAGGTCAATGAAATGTTAATGTCTGTATATATATAAACAGTTTTGGTTTTTTTTTTTTTAAGTTGTGAATGACAAACAGTGAGAAGACATCTTTAGCAGGATTATGTTGGACAACCTGTTCTGAAAATGTAACTATATAAAAAAAAAAACAGTAGGGCAGGTTCTAATTCAAATTTGTGCTAATAATTCACAAAGTTAAGCATCTCCTTTGATATGCAATATTAGTATCTATAAAATCAGGATTGGCACTTATCCAGCTCGACGCAGCTACCTACCACGATGAGGAAATGAAGCTGTCCTGGAGCTTCAGCGCTTTAATGACATTCCAAGCTTGTCTGGCAGGAGAAACCGTTTCTTGACATGAAAATAATGAAATGCAGGTACTGCTGATGTTCATAGGCAGCGCAGCCTCAGCTAAGCAATCTGGGTGCCATTCACTTCTATTATTAGATATACTGTAGCCTACTACAGTGTCCTTCCCTTTATCTAAATCTGAATGCACTTTATGACTTGTGTTTCCTGTTACTCTATTTTAAAGAAACTACTAAATGAATGTATTCTGAATGTTCTGTAACTACTGAACACGTCTTCTTTTTTGTTATTTCTCAGCTTTTTATGGTTTGTGGCCATATTTGATATACTATAATTCCCATAAAAATAAAAAATATAATAAATAAAAAATATATTTTACTTTCAGTAAACTCCTCATGCTCTTATCTATTGAGCACTGCCAATGTATTGTCTCTCACTTTCTCTACATGCCTTAAACGAGTCTGGTAGGGGGTTAAATGTCAAGATTGAATCAAATTCTCTCACTGATAGAAACGCAGGCACAGCAGCTTCAAGTTCCACCCTGGTCAGGAGGAGGATTGAGGAGCTTACCGGCCATTTTAGATCAAATAGTCACCTCTTCTAACCCACCCTGAGGTTCAGAAACTGCCTCAGTCTCTGTCGGTGACAGCATACAGATGATGCTGCAGCGGTTTCAGATGTTTCTTTGGGCATTTGTCGGTTGTCGTTGGAATCCAGTTCCATCCTTCATCAGCCCAGCATGACCACAGCTGTTGTCCTTCATGAAGGAGAAAGTAGCAGATTTTAACCATGCTAGATGTGTGCCTCAAGGGACCGCAATGTTGACAATTATTGGATGGATTATTATCTTTATCATTATTATTACAAAGCCAGTCTCACACATCATACAATCCTTGCTTCACTGCAGGATTGTGCTTTTTAAGTGCTTTTAATCACGTGCAAGGCTCTCTAATCTGGTGGACTATATAACTGAGCTCCTTTCTCATCCCAGTACAGATGTACAAGGTACCATTCGGCGTCTCTATAGTGACGCACCAGGCTTTCAGCTAAATCCAGTGTAGACTCACCTGTGGCAATATTACACACTGAGAGGAACTGGTGTGGTCTGGTTAAGGTGTAGGCACAAAATCACTTTGGTTAGGTTTAAGGGAAAGATCATGGTCTGGGTTAAAATGATCACTTGAAATGTTGTCATGGTGACAGTAAACACCACAACAAAACAGCCGAGTGTAGGAAGCATGACAGTCGTGGTTGGAAGTGGGAGTCAAGCAGTGGTCTCCTGCAGCAAAGTTCATTTTTTGACATCTAACTATCAGCCGTCCACCCAACCCACCTTAAAAAGCAAAATGTCACCTTATATAGACGTCATCGGTGTCATGGCTTCTAATAATAAAGGGTAGCTGGTGCGTCAGTATCAGACACAGTGGGGTGTGACGAAATGTTGGTATTTGATGCCCTGAGAATGAGAACAGACACTCGTGTGGTCATTAGCTGTGGATTTTTATTTCTTTCAGTTCAAGTTTTTATATTTTATGAGTGCATATGCATATGTGTGTATGTTTGTATATATTTGCATATATTTCATTATTAACCGCTTGCAAATGTCCCTAATGTTGCCTATTTTGAATTTCCTCACCTTTTTAAAGCATGTCATGCTTATTGCTTGCTAGTACTGTTATTATTATTATAATGAATTATTGTTATTGTTAGTTGCTGTATATTGCTTTTTTCACCATTCTTAACATACATTAATACACAACACAGTCACATACATAGTTCCCTCATTCAGGTGATAGGTTTACAGATTTTATAGGTAAGTGTTTCTGCAAAAAAAAAAAAAAAGCCCAAAAAAACTATGCTGCCATTTTTTCTTATAAGAGCAGTGTCAGTTTTTCTGTGGAGCATTAACACCACAGGGTCATTAAAATCAAAAGGTCCAGAGGGAACTTCAGTGTTTGGTGGCAGTCTGACTGTGAGGTTTTGAGATATCTTGTGTAAAAAAAAATGAAACATTTTTCCTGAGACTATAGCTCACTGCAAAGCGTGTGGCATGTCTAATATTTAAGATTTTCATCCTCTGGGGGGCATGACTGTGCTGTGTTGTTTTCATGTCAATGAGAGATTAGATTTAGATTCATTTTGTGTATGAAGAAGTTTTTGTGGTGGTCCTCTGAGGCAAATGAATATCCATGGTGTGTTTCATGAAAATCTGGCCAATAGTTGTTACGATGTCTTGCTGCGGACCAAAGTGTTTGATGGATGGAAATGTATAAGTACCACTTTCTAATAAGGTATATTTATAAATGGTTTATATGCCATAATTATGACGGTTGATAAATCATTCACTAATGCTATATAGAGCACTTAACGGTTATTAGAACTTCTTTGGAGGTGGCAGTTTCTGAAAAACTTGCTTTGTTTTTTTTTCAGTTAGCGATTTATATTCATTAGGGAGAGCCCTCCAACTGACTGTTCCATCACTTAGCTCATGGAAAAGAGCTGCAGGGCATCTGGCCCAAAATCCATTCATAAACAGCTTATTAACATTTACAATTGCAATCTTGATGGATTATTGTAAGCATGTATGAATCATTTACTTAACTTGTATATTTATTTACTCTATTGTAATTTCAAGTGACTGACTTTTTTTTTCTCTTATGGCTTATTTGAAAATTGAGCAACTCACAAGCCTGTATTAATGACTAACATCAATGCAGACATGGTGACTAATCAGAAAGTGAGAAAAATCATAAAGGTAAAAAAAATATATGTAATAATGGTAAATGCATTACATACAGAAACAAACAGCCATGTTATTTACAAAAGGTGTCATGCTGGAGGAGGATTTTCCACAACCTGGCAACACAAATGTTCTTATAAATTGCTTATAACTGTAATGCATCAGTAGATTTATATCCAATATTATATAGATATATGATAGGCTACAACTCCTCCTTTAATTGTTTGCTGCCAGTTTAGACAGCATGAAATACTGTAAAAATTCTGAATTATAAATAGTCATATTACCATGAGATAGTGCTCGTTACATGTATGAGTGCATACCTCTTTTGTTGCATTATATATAAGGCTGAGGGATTAGTGTGTGGGCATGACTCTGCTCTGTCCCATCCACACTCAATCACGTCCTCAGTGCATGCATAAATCCTTTTACATGTGACCCCGCTGTGACTCAGTCTGCAGATAATAAAATACTGGAACTCCGCGCCGCCTGTACGGACACCTGTGATAATGACATATTTTCCAACAGCCCAGGGAGTCAAATCATCAACAGATGAGACGCAGCGCGTTCCGCTCCATGTTAAACAGTCACTTAAAGGACTGACACTGGCAGTAGCTTCCACCTTGTCTCCATGGCAACCCCGCCGGGGTGCCCGTCGCCGGTTGGTGGAGCCGGCGAAAGGCCGGTCAGGTGTGAAATTACCTCAGTGCCCGACGCCACATGGAGCGTGAAGAGAGTTTAACAAAAGCAACGTGGTTAAAGGAGAGACGCCCCCCCCCCACCCATCTCCACCACCACCCTCCTCACACACACACACACACACACACAACACACTCACATCTCTTTCTTTGCTGTCATACTAACGCAATTCACTTCAAGCGGTGTTTTTTTCGTGATGCTAAAACACCAAAGACAAGTTAAATTGGGAGATAGATGTCGGCATGCTAATGCTGAATGGAGGTACGACTATAAAATAGAGTGAGATTTGCCTTGACGTATATACCACTGTTCCACTGCTCTGATTTTCTCTATGCTATTTTGTGTCAACTTGGATTGAGGCAATGCCAGTTTCTTTTGATTTGTTCATAGGCAATAGAAATAACATGGATTCTTCGATTATGTCAGCAGACTTCTATTTATTGGTGTGTCTGTATTCCTTTATAGCCATTACACTCTTGTTCTACAGAATCTTTCTGTCTCTCATTGTCATTTATTTCTCTATTTGGTTGTTTTGTTTGTTTGCATAGAGCAATGAGGACTGTTCAAGGGTACTTCAGTTACAAGTTTGTATAGAAAACTTTATACCATGGAGAGAGTCCTCCTCTTCTATTGAGGGTATGCGTTACTTTGAAAGAGTGTATAGCTGTTATGCTTCGTCCTCATCAGTGTTACCATGTGATATCGTCCATGTAATTTCAGATAAAGACACGAATACAAATCATGAAATTGTATTTTTTTTCCTTCTTCTTGAGATTTACTTGAGAAACTTGAGTATGGAAGCTCTTTCTTGACACTAGGAGCAGAACAGAATAATCTCAGCTCAGTGTTCACATATACTAGCTTTTATTTTTCCCATCAGTGACTGGATCTGGCTCCAGTGTCATCATGTGACCTTGGTGTGGAACTGCAAATAAGTGGTCCTCCCACCCTGTGAAGACCACAAGTATAGTCTAATTCTTAAATAATCAAGTTACTTCATCAAATTGATCTAAATATCATATAAAAAAAATCCAAATATATGTTTTGCAGTGTCACCAGAAATGGCCTGATACAAGCAGTGATATCAAAAGGGAGAGGAACCACAATATAAATGGTAAAACACCTCTGACAGTTGTATCCCTACAGCTAGCAGCTCTCTAACAAAGCCACAACTGACCAAGCCTACTGCTTACAATTCATAAGTCAGGTATCTTAACACTGATGAGCAGGCTGTCCACTTGCATCAGCTCAGCAGCAAACAGTATTTCTAATGATGTGTGCTTTTGGTGTTGTAGGCTTACCTTTGCTTACAGCTGCCAGGCACTGATGCCTCCCACTTGGCCATGTGTGGACAGATCCATTAAATCCAAATGCAATTAATTGCTTTGGGTTCACAGTGCAGGAGCCACATCTGATTGGAGTTTTATTTCAGTGGTAAATTGATTTAGTTAACATTAATGTGCACAGGATCTCAGGTTTGATTAATTACTGCACGGTGAGTTTCCACCGCCACTGATTTGAATTTTGCAACCTGTCTATCATCTCCAGTGATGTAATAATTAGTAATTACATTACTATATTAGTTGGACAGCAACGGAAGAAATGACATCACTCGTTACGATGGTAACTACAAATCCTTCAGAAACTATCAATAACTAGCCTAGCGCTCACTAACACTCCAGACGTCCCGTCTCCACATGAAGCTACTGGCTTCATACACCCTCCAACTCTGAACAAAACCAGGTGATACAGGAACCAAGTCAATAGCTACATGGTCAAGTCAGTTTTATTTATATAATCTGAAATCATAAAGGGATTTACAATCTGTACAGCATAAAACACCCTCTATCTTTTATCTTTCTTGATGTAGGCTTACCAGTAGCTGTCTAATGGGACACAACATGCAAATAAGAACACTTTGGAGCTTCTGGTAGGTGTTGAAGCTAGCTGTCTCCCTACGTTCAACCTCTGTTGTCATATATACGTTCAGTAGACACAGTTGAAAAAAATGCTGATACCTCACAGCAGCATTTAAAGAGCAGAAGAGGACATTTCTGAGTTGTCTTATTGTCTGGGGGACTAAACTTGGTGAATGCCAACTGGCAGTTAGCAAATAAACTAGCTTGATGAGCTGTTGTTAGTGCTAGCATCTTCCTAGCATCCTCCTTGTTAGTTCAACAGCTGCAGTAGTTCACCATCTAGTCCTGTGAGTGGCCAGTACATCACCAAGCTTCTCATTTGACGAGGATATGTGGATGAATTTGCTTCATTAAGTCTGTGTTGTATTCCAGACAACTGTGAACTTGAAAAATATCTCCAGCTGGGAAACTGGTGACAATTTCATTCCACCTCAACTTCACAGAGCAAGCAGATAGTCTGACGTCGCTCAACATGGCAGCATCCGAGAGAAACAGGTTTCAAATGGTGTTGATTGGCTATGTTGATTGGCTACATTAGTAAATGAAACAGGCTATCAGAAATATGGTACCTGGTAGGCTATTGTGTGTAATAGTCTGATTCAATTGGGGTAAAATATTTCAATTGAGGTAAAATATTGTGTGACAGGGTCTTACCTTATCCTCTTCAATTTCATTGATTTATCCAATTAAGCTGCTGATGTTGCAAGCATTCATACACTCCCCGCCATAAGAAGAGTCATGAGTTGTGAAACGCTTCAAGCTCAGAATTTGTCATTTTCAGTGTGGAGATTTTTGTCCTTTTGCCTTGAATGGAACTCACCATAAGACAACAAGCTGACCCCCAAAATGTTGACGTTACTGGGATTATAGTAACTCATTTAAATAATGAAATTCAAAAGCCGAGCCTCATTCAACAGAAGCTTAAGCTCCGCTGTGCAATTAAAACTAACAGGAGAGAGTTAGGGATGTATGATCATGACGTGTGTGTGTGTGTGTGTGTACACACTCACACAGTCCTGCACAGAAGTCCAATCAACTAACTTAACTATAAAACATCTGTGTGGCTGTCAAAGCCTTTAAAATCAGTTGGAGTGCACTGCAGTCTGAAAAGTCTTGTTGCACTGAGTGACAGCCTGAGTACAGTATGCAGTACGAACTGAGTGGAACACAACCAGTGTTTAGAGCAACAAATGTCCAAACTTTCATGAAGTGGATGCAGGTTGAAGCATGTCTGTGTCACAGCTATGAGTGATAGGGGGGGTAGAAAAAAAAAAACAAACAAAATAAAAGAAACCCACACACAAATGTATTTATCAGAAGACGTGTCGAGCCATAACTTTAGGTTTTCTGCATGACATCTGAATTACATGCCAGGCGCAGCAGTGGCTGTGATGATCTAACATCCCAGTGAACTCCATGAATATGATTTATGGTGACAAATATCACAGTGTGTGTTTTCTGTCCTGGGCTCAGAGCGGTGGAAGTATGATACGAGTCAAACCACGAGCAAGGAAGAAGTTGAATCCATGTATGGATGGAATTCATTTTTACATTAAGCCTGTTCAAATCTCTGTCACACTGTAATAGAGCATCATTCAAAAATGTGCATATATGTACTTAAAGCTGCACAAATCCATTTTTTTTATTTCAACAATTGATCAAATGACAATATGTCATATGAAAGACGTCACTTGTAGTTTCAAAGTGACTAATAATCATCAAGTGACTGCAGTTTCCCCTTAGTTCCATAGAGCATCTTTTGGCTCATTGTATTTAATTCAGTCTCAGCACTCCCATCATTCTCATTTCCAGCAGCAGCAGGCAGCTGTTTTCAGTGACAAAGCTCTGATAAACCCACTGTACACTATCTGCTCAGCACTAAACATCAGACACACACACAGCCAGCATCCAGTTAGTGAACATAATAGGACATTTAGCAGCAAGAGAGCCAGATATTCTTCTCAGAAGACTAAACCAAATCTAAAAAGGAGAGTGAATATTGGCCTTACATTCATCAGGTGGACACAAACGTAACTCCACATGAATGCTGATGTTGCTCTCTGTGTGTGCTGGATGTACTAACATAACAGCTATATAAACTCCATGTGTTTTACATATAGAAATTTTTCCACACAGTGGTATCAGGCTATACTTTCTACAGAAAGGTTCTGGGGTCTGCCTCCACCACAGGTTAGAAACATAAAGTTGGCTACATGAGAAGTGATGGGGTTCGTGTCTCTGAATATGCCATCAATGCTATCCTCATGAAGTTCATTTTTCAAGTTTGTTTGCCAGAATAAGATAAACAAGATGTTTTCACAGCTTTGTGTTTTCTCGCAACCTTAAATATGCAAGAAAGCCAACATAAAGAACCATAAACACCTTCCCTTAAAAACCCGCTTTTGACTTCTGACTCTTCGAAGCACCGAGGTATTGATGACAAGCTTGTTTCATGTAAAAACACTGAAGAAAGGCGACATAAGATAAATATTTTGCAAGGTGAATGATGTTTTATCATCTCTTTTAGGAGTCTTAAGGTTTTGTCGCTCACAGCCAACGTTTCTTTTGAATTTACTCATCAGTGGTGCATCAAAGGCGGCGGTGATGACAGAAAAAAAACATTAAAAAAAAAAAAAAGCAGATCTCTAGGCGATGAGGGGAGGGGGGGGGGAAGGGAACGACATGAAAATCTGCAGAGTGGCAGGGAGCCAGGTTCCTTCCAGACTCTGAGATTGAAAGTTACCGTATGTTTGCTCGTCCTTGCCTTGCCCTCAGTGAACTAGATAATCAGCCGTGGCGACGTGGAAGGCGACCAACAGTGGCGTGCGAGCACCGCGGGGACTGAGGCAGGAAGCTGGTGAGGTAGTGTTGCGTAAATACTCAGATTCACATTTAGTATGAAAAAGGCATTACTGAACAGATTGCACAAACTAAAAGTCAATTAGAAGAGGGAGAGGGTGAGAGATCCTATAAATGGCATGTGTTGCCACTTGTTTATAAATATTCATTTTTTTATAATCACGTTTGTAGTTGGGAATAATTATGCACATTTGGAATGAACTCATCCTTTTTCATTATGTTCTTTAAAGATTCCAATTTTATCCAGAAATACTTGTCATTGCACATATCGTTTATCCATTATCCATTCAGTATCCATTTATTCATCCAATTATTGTCATTCATATTCATATTTCATCCGAGCTGGCATTCAGTAGGGGGAAACAGTGACAGGATGACTACATCACACCCATTCATTTCATTCTCAGTAATGTTCAGTGCAGTATCATTTTAAAAGTCTACATAGCCACATAATAATAATCATAATGATTTATGATGTAATAATATTTTGTGATGTCTCATAACAGAGCAGAGGATCAAATCCTTTAACTTGGTGTGTGTGACTTTGTATGCCCAAATATGCAAAGTAGTACATTAAAAAAAAAAAAAATGTTGACAGTATTTTCTGACTGTTAAAGAAGCACTGAGTGTGATTTCAGATGGACTTTAAAGGAAGCCAGTGGAGTTTGTGCACACGTATCACTGAGAAGCAATGTTTTCAATGTGTCCCTGTTTTGAGCACATACACATGCACACAAGAATTTTATATGTAATGCTTACTGAGTACCGCATAACTGAATCCATGGTTTCATTCTGGCTGCAGACCTTTATTACATATCATACCCTTCTCTCTACCCCTGTTCCTGTCTCTCTCTGGACAACCAAATAACAAACAAACTGCATTTATACCAAAGGCAAATAATTGATTCAAAGACACCTGGACATAGATTTGTCTAAAATGTGTCTAAGTACAGTTGCCTTTGAATCAATTGTTTGCCTAGATATCATTATGAGCTGAGACTTAAACAAACTGCATTGTTTCTTGGTCATTGGAGGAAGTGGAAACAAGGTGTAAATAAACTGTATTTAAACAGAAAAGTCATTTAGTTTGTTCCATTAACTTTTTTTTATTACGTTTATTTAATTAGTCATTAATGTCAAACACCAAGAAATGTTTTTATAAACATATAATTTTACTATGTTTATATCAATGTAGATATAGGCTACAGATTTGTTTCTCTATTGAGTAATGAAGATGAAAGATTTTAAATTTAGAAATTTACATTTGTGAATATGCTATGTTTCACTGATAGTTTAGATATGTTCAATATTATTCAATATATTTTTTTCAATAAATAACCAATAAAATAATATAATGTAGCCAACAACTTATTCACCTTCTTTGTCTTCCATAATTATCCCATGATGAATATTCTAAGATGTCAAATGTTCCACATTTATTTCTTTAGAATGAAGCTAACACTTAGATAGATAGATAAATAGATAGATAGATAGATAGATAGATAGATAGATAGATAGATAGATAGATAGATAGATAGATAGATAGATAGATAGATAGATAGCTCTTAGAGCAGCTGTAAGGTCTACCACTGCATTCTTAATCTTGACAAATGAAATGTTCAAAAAGTGGGGTTGTCATTGAAGTGAAAAGTTTTTATGTTTGAGCAGGGATGAGTTAAGATTATGTGAAGACACAGAGCACCTGGTCTGCTAAACCATCGTGATTAGCTCAATTGCAAGAATTAATCTGGACAAGTCGGTTTTATAGGACCGCATGAGATTTGATCTGTACCTCTGTAATAATGTCAAGCAGAAATTGGATATTGAAAGTCAGTAGAAACTAAATATTGGATATTGGAATAGATCATCTCTGAAGTCATCTGTGGTTGCTTAGAGATTTGCGATGCAGTTCCAAAGCTCGCATGAGTAAGTAATGAGTGCGGCACACAAAAGCCTGGTTTCCTTTCAGTGATGGGTTGGGTTGTGGGTGTGGGTGTGGGTGTGCAGCGGGGCCCCTCTCTGTGGCTCTGCTTCTCCACAGAGACCAATCTGGACCTGGGGCTTCAGCTGGAGGGACGCTGCTCCTCCGTCTGGAGGCTGAGCAGGACTGAAGTGACCAGAAACACACAGGTGAATGAACAAACAGAGCACACACACACACACACACACACATACACACACCTCAATTGATGCTTCGGTGAAAGAGAGATCGAGGGAGGTTATTATCTCCACTCGCGGCATTGTGTGCGCATCGAGTAGGCTGACATCTTGTCACTACATGGGTACAGCCTGACACTGAGTGCCAATGAATGACGAAGATGTCTGCTACTGTGTGTGTGTGTGTGTGTGTGTGTGTGTGCTTACATTCATTTTTCCTCGCTCATCGCCAATCTCTTCAGCCTCTCCACTTCTCTCCTCTCCTCACTCCACTGAATGACAAACTGTAGAATCACATTGTTAAAGAATCTACATCTCTGAACACGGTGAATACATTTTCTGTGGACCGTCTGATACATCAGGATTTCTGTTTTTCAGTCTGTACACAACACAATTTTTCTCCTATTTCACATACACAGTAAGTTTTTTTTTTTTTTTTTTTTTTTATTTGTGACCACAATTACCATTTTAACCACTTCCACTGCAGCTCAGCCTCTTCAAATTTTGAAAGTTTGGTGTGTATAAGGGTTTAGGGGCATTATGATGGAAGTATATAATGGCCATTCATATGTCCAATTATGTCTCATAAGTTGTAGCAGTCATTGTTGGATTGATACCATTTGTTAAACAGATTTGATGCAAAATGTAACCATTTTTGAGCACTCGAGAATTGATTTTTTAAAAAAATGTTAATGTTTATTTAGTGTCAAAAACTAAAGAATTGCTGGCGACTGGTTCTGGAAATTGCTTAAATACCCCTTATTGTCAATATACCTAGGAAAGACTGTTTAGGAACTCAATATGCAGAATACAAATACAATCTCAAATACACCATTTTCAGAACAGGTGAAAATAACACATTTATACTGTATACAAAAAACTGCATGGCATAGCATGTTTGACTCCTGGGTACTCATAGAACCCATTTTCATTGAGATATATTGAAGTGAGAGGTCAAGGGGCGCCTTTGAAAATAGCCATACCAGTTTTTCCCCACCAAAATTAGCCTAACTTTGGAACGCTATTCAGCCCCCTTCTTAATAAGCTAGCTTTGGTACAATAGATGTCATAGGTCATCTAGTTTCATATGATACCAACATCTTCACTGCAGCTTTCACACTGAGCCACTTCCAGCCTCTGAAAGACAGTAATGTTGGCTAAGGACGCCGGCATCCTTGTGGAGTTTAAGAAGTAAAGCCCAGTGCAGACTACACCAATAGACCCAAGAGCCCTTGAGTCAACACAGATATCATACTAGTGCCTGTCAGGACATTGTGCTGTCTTGTCAGAGTGGTTTGACCTCCACCTTTACTGTACCAGAATAGCTTTCAAACATTGGATTTTATCACAGTCAAAAACATGATGCATATGTACTTCATGTTTCCATTGAATATGCACTGGACCGTCGTCACTACTGAGGACACAGAGCTCATGTTTTCTGTAATATTTCTGTAAATTTGGAGGTTAATATTGACATTATTTTTAATTCTACAATCACACACATATAACACATTGTTGTGTCGAAATTTGGAGCGTCAGTGAACGCCTCAGATGGTAGAAAGTGTACAGGAGCCTTGATGTCTTATGCTGAGAATGGTTATTGAAACACTTGGCCAAGCAGAGAATAGAAACAGTAAACATCAAAGTGGTCTACATAAAATGCTGTCTCTTCCTGTTCTGCCTTCTGAAGGCTTGACTTTAACTCCAACAAATCACCCCACCATATGAGAAAATTTGTCTAATTGGTTCACTAGTTTCTAAACAAGGAACTGCACTTTTGCTCGTGTTAGTTCGGGTCACATTGCGTGGAACTTTCAGGTCTCTGTCAGTACAGTCTGGTTATGCCAATATAAATCTGTGTAATGACCTATCTGTAGTGTCCAGGGAGTCTCAGGCCATCTCCGTGACCTTGGTTGCCAGGACAACGTCAGTTCATTCTTTACCGGAGTGGCTCCGGTTTTCCCAAACACCCAGATCACTGCATATCCAAGGTCCAAGGCATGTCTCTCTCTGTAAGACTTGATGTTGCTTACTCTGTGACCTCACGGCCCAGGCTTGACCCAGTACAACCCAATTTGTAACCCCTAAAGATGAAATATTCTATAACACACATGTATTCCTGTTTTTTAGATGGACTGTTTTTAAGTAAAAACTAAATAAAGTAAAATAAAATAAAATGAATTCAATGTTCTGTATAGAACTGTCAGTATAGGAGACAGATTGGATAGGGATACGTCCTCCTTTTTATACTATGCTATACTATATGACAAAAAGCTATTTACCTTTTTTATTCAATTACACTGTTGGGCAGAATTCAGGCATAAATCAAGGATTTCTTGTTAAACCTTTTTCTACTGACACTGTCCATATTGATAAAGCAGGTTATTAGTCTAACTTTTCACACCATGAATGCTTGTTTACATTTTGTTACACAAACATGCATGATTCCATAATCTCACTGGATTTGGGTGGTTGCCAATCAACAATCTATCTTTTGTTCAGTACGACTTCTAATTTTGTTTGCCTCTACCAATTTGCAACAGCAAATGCAATTTGAGAGAAAAAAATAGCGCTGATTATAATTTTTGCATGAGTTATTTAATGTTGTTCACATTAAAAGTATGTGTAAAATGTGTTTCTGTAATATCTGCTCTTGACAACTAAATCATGATTCATTTGTGGTTATGGTTTTGTAAAGCAAGGGAGGGAGAGATGGTGGTCTTTGAGTCATGAGACAAGACATGTTTACTTTGTCACTATTGAACTGAAACCACCATCTTTCTTGCTTAACTACAGTATCTTAGCAGACTCAGTCTAACTGTAGTCTGCGGTACAAGAGTGCAGCCCTGTCCTTGACTGGAAATAAACAATCCCAGTAAACGTGATCTGAGTAGCTATTATATTTCCTTCAACACATATTTGGCAAAAAACAAATTAGTGGTATATTAATGTAATTTCTAGGAGACGACGTTCTCCTGTGTGTGTCCACAGTGCTTCAACGTGTGCTCCTTTGTGAAGAAATCTGTGGATGTTTGTCTGGGCTGGCTGGCTGCCACCTCGTCTGGTTGATGCTGGTCAACCACAAAGGAAAAAAAAATAATAATAATAAAAAAAAATAAAATTAGCTCCCTCATTTTCTTCCCTGAGGTGACAAATCAACAAATAAAGAAAGAAATACACTTTGCATCCCCATTCTTTACAATTTTTTATCTGCCTTGCACCTGTACTGTGCACACTGGCTATGTGGATAACTGCTCCTTCCTGTAACGTCAGGCACTGTGCTGAAATGTCACCAATATCAGTGCTGATGGCTAATGCTATATCCATAAAAACATAGATTTCTGCACTGAGTTGCACCAGCTATATGTAAGCTGACATGAGGCATTTGGCATCATAGCACACTGTAGTAAACTAGATTGATATTGAAATATCATATCAATAAATTAGGTCTCTGCTGGATTACTGTTGTAAAATGGCAGCAATTAATGAGAAAATGATGCTGTGTGGCAGAAAAACTGCTGTTTTTACCATCAGTGAGTTTTGTGACATTTTATGATGTACACCTACCCTAGGGGCTATGTGTGCTAACTATTTAGTTGCCACTCAGTTATGTTGTAACTTATCTCTGTGGTGCAAGCTTTTATTTTATAGTAATGCATAAATCACAATTCAGTAATCATTAACATCGTAACTAAGTTTGAACTTCCACACAGCTGGTGCAACAGGCTGCAGCACTTGTTTGTCCTACTCTGCAGCTACATGTTTTGGCTTGTAATAGGCTCATATCTATTCTATTCATATCTACTACTGGAGAATAAGTGGTTAGTGATGAGGTAGTACTAGCAGTGGTGGTGGTTTGTGGAAGTAGTTGGTTATCTAGTCTGTTAGTAAACCTAAAGTCTGTTCCCAGCTTATGCAGAAGTTATACTAAAGGTCTGCATGATTTATGTTTGAGCATTTATATAGTGTTTTCTACTGTGTTTCATCATCTTATTCTTTTGCAAATTCCTTCGCACCGTTTTTGTCTATTGTCTCAGTGTTTTCTGACAGTTTATCGCACACAGTCTAAAACTGCCCTTCTCTCTGTTTTCCTCCTCTCTCCTCTCTTGGCCGGGGAGGACAGACAGCTTGGATGTGGGGTATGTGGCGCTTGGTGGAGGGCGACTGTGTGTTTATTTCTCCCCGCCGTATGGATACACAGACTGCGGAGAAGCCTTCGCCGTGGTGGTTTGTGCCTGCGAGGGTGTGTACCCTCACAGGCACGGATACGCACCCCCGGTAAGCCGTAACATGGCCCTTTGGCCTCTGTTCTACCACAACAAGCCACATTAGCTCCGCTGGTTTGGCTCTGACCTCCCCACCCCCCCCCCCCCCCCCCCCCCCCTCTCTCTCTGCTCACTGGCTCTTCAGTAGTCCCTCCTCAAACAGCTCAGTGATCCAATGTCCAGTGCTCACTACAGGAGCCAAGGTCCACTGAGCCCAGAGAAAGCCAGTATTTGAAAACAAGCAGACTGATGTTAGCTTAGAACACAGAAGGGGCTGCAACTTGTGACTGTGGGCTGCACACACCATTTTTGACTGTCATACCAGCAATGACAGCTGTGGAAACAGCCCCCCTTCTGGCTTCAAGGCTGTCTATATGATGTCCTAATTACAATTCTGTCTGTATTGGACAATTCCGCATCTCATGAATTAGATCCAATGCCAACACTTACCAATGCAGGGAAATGTGTTCTCTTAATTTTGTGTGGCTATTGAGGTTCCTGATTTTAATAACGTGATTTCCTTTCCCTAACCTTAACCAATTGTGTTAGTTGCCTAACCCCAACCCTCACCAAACCTTAACCATACATTTACCGTAAGCACAGTTCACCTAGCCTTAGTATGTGGCACACTTTAAAGACATTGGCACTGCCTGTAAAACAAGGTTTTGCAGAATCACCCAGTACTGATGTTTGTGTCTGGTGATAGAGTTTGGTGCCTCATGGCTCCATATGAGAACCTCTCTTCTTACATGCTGTGAAATGCAAGCTTCTCTTGAATGCTGATTCATTTTACTGGTATCAGGAAAATATCACTGAAATCACTCAAAGTAAGGAGAAATAGGTGGGTCCAGAGGCTTGTCGTTGGTGAACTGCTGTAGCGCTAACTTGCCAGCTGGCCAGATTAGTGCTATTAAATTACAATAGCTCCTGCTGCTTCTCTCTATTTTCTCTCTGCTGTTCTGTTTACCTCCCACTGGTATTTTGATCATCATTTAAACCATTTTATTCAAGAAAAGGTGATTGAAGAGGGACAATATCTAACCAGCTTGCTAACCACCTGTTAGCAAGCTTGCTAGCTTACATCGATCAGACAATAACGTCTTACTGTTTATCCAAAAGCCCACAAACCCTTGCTCTTTTGCGACAGACAGAGGAAGTGAAATAAAATGGAATAGTTTTACACAGCTAATAAGCTATAATAGCTTATTTTAATTTGGACTCTCAAATTCTTAGTCAAGGTCAGCACTGTTGAGACAGCTCAACATGGAAGATTCATGGGTCAAAGTTCAACAAAACTTTGTCAAGATAAGAATAAAAAAGCATGACTAACCATAGATATTTGCTTGAAAACATTCACAGTCAAACAGTTTAATGATTTTATAATTATTAAGATTTAATATCAAGTAATGACCCTCTTAAAGGGGACCTTTATATATAACTAAAGAGGAGCCTTAAAGGGACAGGAGCTAAGACTGCCTGTTAGGGACAGAGTCTGAACTGGGGCCACATGAAAGTATAAAAGTATAAAATAAATAAGGAGTTTTTTTTTTTAACTGTGAATCATGCAAAGCTACTCTAGTGGAGTCCAAGAATAAAAAATATAGAGATGGAAATGAAAATAATAGGTCCTTTTTAAAAATTTAACCTCAGTTCAGTTTTATTCAAAGGAGGGAGAGATCTACTCTGTATTCTGGTCAGAATGGTCAGTATGAAGGCTGATGACTTCCAGACTGCAGGTGTTTCAGCAACTGCAATCTGTTGGCAGTAAGGAATTTAAAGTCAGTGATGATGGACTGAAAATTAAGATATTTATTTTGCCTGCTGTTGAATTAAAAGTGAACCAAAGAGAGTAGAAGATGGTGATGGCGACATTCAAGGAGAATCTGTGGATATTAAACCTGCTGTTTAATACCACAGATGCATTTAAGTGAATTGTAGCACCATATAGTACAGTGGTCCAAATAATATTACAGACATGTTCCTGTTTGTGTATTATACACTGCATAAAAAGTCTTGTTTCATTTTATAACATGTTCTATATGAGCAATCCTTAATTGTTGCTAAATCTAATTCATCCTACAGGCCTATAGAAATGGATTGGATGTGCCACCTCTGTAGTCCAGAACCTCTCCAGACAGCTGCAGTAACACAGGCCAGGCCTCTATATGTAACAGTAGCATTGTCTCTTGGCTGTGCCTCATCTTCCGGCTCCATTGGCTCAGATGGAGGCACAGGGATGGATGCAGTAATGAACCCTCCCTGGCTCCTAACCTCTCCCATATTAGCCGGGCAAACACAGGCAGTCTTTTGGCTGCCACCCTCCACAGTCTCCTAACAAGCTGCAGTGATACCCCCCCCTCCCCCCTTTCCCTTCCCTTCCCTTCCCCTCTGGCTGCCAGCCACAAAGCACTGGACCCACAAATGTCTACAGCGGACACTGCCATGTCTTTATCCACCGTGTGAGTGATTGCATTTTCCTCTCTCTGCTAGAAGCCACGGATGTTTATGCATTGCTTTATCCACTATTGTTCTGTGTAGCAGTAAAGTTGACATACCACACCCCAACTGTCATCATGTTTTCTTTCATCTTGCTCGGGTCTCTGTCCTCATCTGTGTTTCCTGGCCTCTGGCCAGTAGTGAGTGTCATATTTCCGCTGTTACAAGCCCCCGTTCGCCCCAGCCACCTAAAACCCTGTCCTCACTCTATCTCTTCATTGCACCTCTTCGCCCCCAGATGCATTCTGGTCATTTTCTGTGTGGTTTGTTTTGGCAGCAGCTCAGTGAGCCGTCACAGCCATTTAATGGCTGGGTGCTCCCTGGCTCACCGGTGTTGTTTCTCCTATTGCCAGAGTCTGGCGCCCTGGACACACACTCCTGCTCCTCCTCAGCCTGTATAATTGATGCACTAAAGGTTGCAGTACTTCACGTGTTGTAGTTTTTACATAAACCAGAATTCACCAGTGATTCTTAAAGTGGGGCCTAAGGGCACTGCTGGGGGCAAAAACATAAAACTTTGAGAACCAAAGAATAAAGAAGCAGGAAAACACATATTCTGTTTTTGTTACTGTAGAAGTATCTCACCCTTCATATAAATTGTATACAACAGTGTGGGTATTGCATGCATATGTAAAAGCAGACTGCCTCTCTAACAAATTTCCATAAGTATATATTGACACTTTTTTTATTTCTTGTTCAGACACATAAACAAACTTCAAAATCAGTTCATTTCAGTGGAATTGCTACAGTCAGTGAATTGGTTAACACTAGCACATGAAAGACCCTTCACTTTAGTGAAATATGACACGCAAATTGGCAATATTGACCAACAGGAAACCATTTTGGCAGTGCTGACCATCAACAGAGAGAACCATGGAGTCCAAAATCATTTGGATAGATACAATTTTGTGCTGTTTCACATGAATCAATAATTGGTCCTCTCATTTTTCAGAATAGATGCTTCCATAAACCTGCAACTGTATATATCAGCAGCACCAGAATAACCCACTCTTTCACCAGCTGATGAGTGTCTTGGATTTTTGATAAGCCTGAAAAAAACCCCAAAATTGAAAAAGTATAAGCTTATAAAAGCGGAATCTATGTCAGCAAAGTTGTATTGGATTGCATTCAGTCGTACAAGTGATCCTGATGAAGGTGCTTGGTGAGTGTATACATGCAGAGAGAGAATTTTGACCATTTTTCATTAGACAGTTTTACGATGTATAGTTTACCTTTGTGGGTTGCACAATGGAAATTATGTACGGGCACTTTTCACATCAGCATAGCAGATCTAGCCCGTACTCTTTTAATTTACAGAGACCCAGCATTCCTCCATCAGCAGCACTTGGTGACACCAGCAGCAGCAGAAGCAGAACCCGGCTCTAGGTGGGCGGCCATCTGCCTTGACTGGTTGGTTGAAAGAGAAAGAGGGAGGGAAGGGGAGAGGGGGGGGAGAGAGAGAGACACAGAGAAGCACAACAAGCAAAACACAAAAACTACCAAGTTAGTAACATGCATTAATGGTACATGAACGCATACAGATGAGAGGAGGACGAGCTCAGTGCATCATGGCAAGTTCCCCAGCAGTCTAGGTCTATAGCAGAATAACTAAGGGCTGATCAAAGACAAGTCTGGTCGGCCCTAACTATAAGCTTTATATAAGCTTTAGATGTAGAGAGGAAGTCTGCCCCCAAGACTGAAACTAGAGGATAGTTCCAGAGGAGAGCAGCCTGATAGTTGAAGGCATTGTAAGTCATTCATAAGTCAACAACACTGACTGAACCAGATGTGATATTTCATAAAAAGCCATTAGGCTTGACTGTATTTATTAATCTAAGTTAGCACGGAGGGAGCAGTAGGAGGTGTTGGCATGCAGAGAGGCTCCCTAGGTTTACACTGCATGATGAATGGACCATGTCAGATGGGATCATAAATACAAAGCTGTCATGGATGTCGTCTGTCCTCGCTGCCCTCCAGACCACACAGACAGACAGGTAGACAGACAGACAGGTAGACAGATGATAACAGGTATATATTCAGACGTATCTCTGATAATGATGACAATATGCAGCGTCCAGTCCGCCTGTCTGCAGTTCATGAGGGCCAAAGCAAAATTCCGTCTAAATTATTTTACTAAGCTCCACACACACCCTCAAACACACACCTCATTTAAGTCAGATACGGAAGATAGATGAGGACGAGATTTTTGGTTCAAGTCAGCATTATCCATTTAGCTTATCTATTATGCTAATCATGCGATACAGGCCTCAGCCAAATCACTGTAATTTATTCCAGACCTAAAAACAAGTCTTCACCCTCCACTGATCACTGTATAGGTTCAAACATAACCTGTGTCGCTCGACAATTAGTGGCTGTAACTCATCAAATTTATGATTAATCAACATTCATAAATCAGAACTCGGTCTGTAGATAATTAGTGGTAATCTGACACTCCCACTGTGTTGTGATTTCGTCTCCCCCCCCCCCACCCACCCCCCCTCCTCCCACGTAGCCGTCACAGGTAACTGATGAAATTAATTGATCAAATGAATCAACAATGGAAGGAGAACATTCATCAGTCTCCCAGTGTTAATCTGCCTGGCCATCTCACATCCTCCTCCTCCTCCTCCTCCTTATTGGATGCGTTGATGTCTGTTTTTTAGAGGGCGCCTGGTCGCTGTGATCAATGGGGCAGCGTCGAGCCCGTGGCGTTGGACCTGGGAAGGTGATTATACAGATCATAGATTTTCCATATTCCTATAGGTCTCTAAATTAAACACAGATGACCTTACTTTGCTATTGGAAATCGTTGTCTCTCCGTAATTTCTCCAACAGACTTTATTTTGCCTTTGAGGGCAGCATGCCCTGAAGTATTTGTGATCACAGATTCATAAAAAAAAATGATGACGTAATGAAACACTTGAGAGGCTTTGTTGTTTTTTTTTTTTAATATTTGCCTTTTTTTGTCCTGTAAGAAGACTGGATCAAAGAGGGGGATTAAAAGGTGTTATGCAAAGATATTAATGTGTAGTGTCATGAGTTTACTTCACTTTTATCAGATAGGCAGGATTTAATGGCTGAAAAG
The DNA here is from genome assembly GCA_029490765.1 of Euthynnus affinis. Lineage (NCBI taxonomy): Eukaryota > Metazoa > Chordata > Actinopteri > Scombriformes > Scombridae > Euthynnus > Euthynnus affinis. The sequence continues at coordinate 31,789,760 of CM055846.1, forward strand.
TGACTTAGCAGGTTTTCTACTGATGATTCTGATGATTGAAGGGAAAGGCTGACGTTATTCTATTTTTTTTTCTTATTGTAAATAAATAACACCAGAAGACTAGTCTGTCTCCAGGACTATTTTCAGCAGTTGATCGATACACATAGGATGGTAAGTGTGGGATGTCATGTCACCCAGTGCAACAGTGTGACTCCCTAATGTGTTTTGAATAGTTTCAGAATTGTATTAAATGTGATTTATTGTCATTTCTTTATACCTTGCCATAGTGATCCACCCTGCACCATGGGCTTTCCATGATGTGTATGAAACAATGGTACCGCTCTACTCCATAGCATGACCATATTCACTATAGCAACTGCATCGAACACGCTATCAGCAACTTTGCATGTCCTTTGTAAGACTTCATCTACCAACGAACAACATCCGACCATCATAAAAACTAGTTAGAACTTAGCAACCCACACCCTACAAACTAGAGCCTGACCCAAAAATCATCAACCCGGGTGACGTTTGCTTAGTCAGCAAGCAACCTTACATTTTCTTAATAAAATGTAGCTATTTTTGTTCATAGTATAATCTTTGTGTGATTTGTGCTAAAATAAGCTGTGAAATGTGCCTGTATTATGATGCCTCCATCCTGGTATCAGCAGCAGCACACAAGCTCGACTGGCTCCACTGACTGGCCAGCATACAGTTAATCAGATGGCACTGAAGAACAGAAGTTCTTCAGTGCCATCTACCTGTGTGAATGCTTCTTGAATATTTGTGTGAAAAGCCTCTGGTCAGTTTATGAAAGCTTGTGTGTCTTCTCTTCTCAGCACCTGTGAGAGTATTTTCCCTCTTCCACAGGAAAATACTCTCCTGCTAAGGAGGTGATGCAGCACACAATGACACAGGCAGCAGCCACGTGTTTAGTTTACACTGACTGTCTGCTTTTACACTATGTTGTGCAATCCCAAAACACAGTTTGTCACTGCAGGAATATGCTTTTGTCCAGTCTTGGTTAACTTTTATTTATTTCTTCTTTTTTTCACTTTGTAATTGTTTGTTTTGTGAGCAGTATTTCTTCAGGCTACTAACTTTTGTCTTGGGTAAAACTTCACCAATTTTCCATGTTTTCTGTGGCTCTGAACATAGCTTTCTATTGTCTGAGGAGATAGAACCAGCATTACCTCAGATTAGGGTTTAATTTAAACTGAAAGTCTGTGCTATCAACTTGAGTTGTTCAGATTGGAAGATGGTAGGGAGTGTCTAAAAAAAAGATGCAATAGATTGCAATAAGGGAAGTGTAGGATCCAATGTTTTTGGGGCTTGACTAAAAGTCAGGACATCACAGCCTCTGCTGCTTCGATTTGGGCTGTTCTTTTTTTAATATGTCAGTCAAATCTAAATCAATGTGAGTGCTCTTTAAAGACACAGTATCAACAGCTGCTGATTGCAAATACTCATTAATAGGGTTGATTCTGATCTGAACTGATCTACCAATTCAATTCTGATTCACAAAGTCCAGGATGGATTTATTTTGACTCAATTCAGGATAATTAAGTCACAACAGATACTTCATAATATTGCATAAAGCACTTGTATATGTATAATAGTAACTTACATTTCTTCTACATTCAGCAAGTAAGCAACACTGCTGTTTCTTGATTGTAACAGTGTGTTAAGTGAACATTATAGGCTAAACTGTACATGTGTTTCCAAGTTATAAAACTATGGACTGAGGATATTAAGTACAGTACATCCACTTTAATGCAGACAGCAGAAACTGAAAGTCTGCTCACTAATGCCTCTTCTCTGTTTTTGTTGACATCAGCCTAAAAGCTACAGATAGTAGCTAGCTAGCATTAGAGCCCCAGCAGAGATAAACTGAATAAAGTAGAATCCAATCACTGGTTAGTCGACTTACGCACCTTCACACCTCATAGCCGGAGATAATATTCGTTAACAATCACAGATAGATCTCAGATCAGTGTGTAGAGTCTTTTTTTCAGTCTGTAATCTCTAGATCCACCATGAGATAGCCAGAGTCAGCTGACAGTATTCATGTTACAGTTTACAGGACTAATAACCTGATTTCCACAAAGACGCTTTATTCATCACGCAACTACAACTGAACCATTTACAAGTAACTACTCCAGACACATAACGTTTAGCAGAGATGCACACGTTTACTGAGAAAAGGCCCAATAAAACAATCTATCTCTGGATTCAAGAATCAATACTGGATCATTCAAATAAAAAGAAAAAAAATAAATTCCTCCCAATATTTTGTTATTTGTGCAAAACAGAAAGAGTTTCTCATTCTTTATATTTTAGCACATATAGGGAAATAACTATGTACAATAAGTCTATAATTTGAACAATTATTGGTTGTACATGTCTTTGTGATCAAAATAGATCATGTTTCTTCTCAGTTGAATAGTCTTACTCATACATAAGAATTCTTCCGTTGTGCAAATCACATGCAGAGAAGTCCATCTAATTGTCAAAATCTGCTGAGCTCATGTTTCCTAAATTGCATTGCTATGGATAATAATGTCATAATGTCTACTACACTGATTCATCTATTGTCAGGTGAAACTCAAACTTCATTTAAGAATGAGGAGATTCTCACACCTCATTCATCAACCAATGTCAGATGCTGTCCAGTTAACTTACAGGTGTAAGTCATGAATATTAGTATTGTACAAGACATTTATAGAGCCTGAGGGCAACAGTGTCAGAACAATTGGTGAACATGGAGGAGCTGCTGCTCAGATGAACACTGGATGGGAGTAACAGAAATGTAAAGTGGAGGTGTAAAAGTATAAGATCATCCACCACACAATTGAATGTCTTTGCTTGCTGCAGTGGATGCTGCTTGTGAGGGTGTACGGGTTTTCCCGATTGCTAAGACATGCTTAATAAAACTGGGATCCACTTGATCTGCATCATCACCTTCTTAGCACAGCTGAAGTCTTCTCCTGCAAATGCCTTAACACTCCTTCTCCCTCGGTTTCACACCTTTTTCTCACTCTTTTTCATAACAGTTACCACAAATCTCATCGAAAGACCCCAAAACTCTATTGGATTAACTGTTAAACAAAAGCAGAGCTGATAGAAATGACTTGCATGATTATGACTCTCTAATGCACCTGTGTGAAACCCATTTGCACAACTCCTCGATCAGCAATCAGTCCTTATCCGTCTATAAAAGACGCCACCTCTCTGGATCAAAGAGGCTGTAAGGAGAATAAGAGGCCATGGCAGAGGGGGCCTGAGGAATAGGAGTTGGCATGCATGGTGGAGAAGCCGAAGCAAGAGGAGTAAATAGAGCTCAAATGAAATTCGGGCAACAATTATTGACCATGTCATCAATCACGGCTTGTCCTTTAGAGAGGCTGGATAAAGGGTCCAACCCATTCTGAGTCAGAGCAATGTGGCATCTATTGTCAGACTTTTTCAGAATGAGAATACCTAGGTCACAATGTTATTGTATACTACTGTGTAGGTCTGCTCAACTCTGTCTACAGTAATGCAGTTGTTTAGTCAATCCCAATTGTGTCTATTATCAAGACTACCACACACTGGTGGCAGAGGAAAGAGCTTTAGTGCTGAACACTGGTCGTGGCAAAAAAAAAAAAAAAAAAAGTGATCAGAATGTGTGAAATCCAGGCAGCAGTAATTGCAGATCAGAGAGCATTTAGAAATATCAACAGTGTGAGTCTGGCTACTATTGATCAAGACTTTACACAAAACCAAGTCGGAATGAAGCAGCTGTACAGAATTCCATTTCATAGGGAGGCTGTGGCTCAGAAGGTAGAGCTAGAGTTATCCAGAAATTGGAAGACCAGCGGTTAAATTCCCAGCTCCTCCAGTCCACATGCCAATGTGTCTTTGGGCAAGATACTTAACCCCAAATTGCACCTGATGGCTGTGACATCAGTGTATGAATGTGTGTGAATGGGTGAATGTGATTCATAGTGTAAAAGCGCTTTGACTGGTTGAAAGACTAGAAAGGTGTTGTGAAAGTACAGTCCATTTACCATTTCCAATAGAAACGCTGACATCATAAGGAAGGCAAGACTCCAGTATGTGCAGGTAAGAATCTGTGATTGTAATGCCTTGTCATACCATACGTTTACATGCAATTTGGATTATTTGCTTTATGAATTTACTTTTTTTTTTCTTTTTCTTAGAGAATAATGGAGCTTGAAGCTGAAGGGGCACGTCACATATTGAACCTCTCTAAAGTGGGGGGACGTGGGAGGAACATCATTTGGCAGAGGGCCACTGTTCTGTTACACAATACAGAACACCTCATCACATTGATGCACTGAAGGAAAGACTGGTTCCACCTGAAGAGAGGGAGGGCTGTTGAGGCCTGGCATGACTCTGAATGTCATCGTTTGGGGACAATGTTTCCGTCCACTGCTTTTACCTTGTGAACGAATGGTTTGCAGCACAGCCCCATATGATGACGCAATTCCTCCCTGCATACTCCTACCTTTTTCTGAACACAATTGAAGAATTCTTTTTTGCTCGGAGATGGAAGGTATATGATCACTAGCCATATGACCAGATGTCCCTCCTAGAGGTAATGGATGCTGGTTTCCTGGCAATAGTTGAAGGGGACTGCCAGGGATGGATATGCCATGCAAGGTTTTTCCCTCTGTGCTATGAAAGAGAAAACATCCAATGTGATATAGATGAACAAATGGACTAAAAAAGTTCTGAGAACTATAATATTTTTTAGATATTTCCACCCATAGCTTTCCTTGCGTTGCTTTCAGTATTTCTGAGTTTGAAAAGTATGGAAAAAAGAATGACATGGAAAAATTTGACGCAGGACAATAAAAAAAATTCTGTTTCTGAGTATTTATGATTTTGGGTGAAATTATTTATCGGTTCATTGGTGACTGAAGGGTACTTTTGAAATCAGCATATGAAGAGTACTCACTTTGAAGAACAATAGCAGTCAGTTAGCTTCAGAAAAATGACGTGGTACAGTAGTGCCAAAGCAATTGTGAAAAAAATGAAAATATCTGAAAATCATTGTTTGTTTGTTTTTAATCCTGCCGTAATCACCAAGTATAAGTCTATTAGTGAGTAGTATCCTGACTTCCCTCTCAGAATAAAACATCAGCAGTTTGCTTGATTGACAGGTGTTGGCCGAATCAGGTGGGTGTTGCCTCATGCTCTTTCCACCTCAGCTTCAACCAGGCTCTGCCCCCTTTTGCCCACATCAGCATTTCTTATTTATTTATTTAAAATCCAGCAGATGACATCACCGAAGTTAGATGCAGGTTTGGGCTACTGGTTTGTTTTTTAGAAAGACAAATTTTGCATCCACAACACCAGGACACAAATGTTATGAAATGAAATGCTGGTGGTCTTGATTTTGAAGCGCAAACTCAACAATACAACATGTGTGAACAATGATTTATGGTGATATGTAGAAATGCTACACGGAGCACCTTTCACAGGTGATTGTTTGCTCTATCGGCGTACCCGTTACCATTGAACCTCTTGTCTAGCTGAACCTCCTGTGCGCTGTGCACACTGTTTGCCGTTGCGCCTCACCACCAGCATCCTGCTGCGCCAAACTGTGCGAAGGTGTGAACTCCTGATACGAGAGCAGCCACAGAGAGGTAACTCTCAGCACAGGGACCTCGGCGCGTCACACTCCCCCCCGCTCAGCCATTAGGGAGGCAACTCAGCGAGAAATTGAATTTCGTGTCATTATCTGGCGGATGCAAAGCGGCTGGTATAGCGGCTGCGAAAGAAAGAAAGAAAGAAAGAGAGCAGACAAACAGCGGAAGGCAGAAGGAGGGAAGACCAAACAACCAAGCACAGGGGAGCACATCCTTTTTTGAATTCTTATTTTTATAACTAGCATTATTATCCATTTATTTAATTATTTTAATGATTTGTTTCACTCCTTCTAGTTGTATTATGTTCATGAAATTCATATCGATTGGTTATTTAATTTGTACCCTAGCCTTTTATTTATTAGCGTTCTTTTCCCTAATGGTATATGTAATTCAATTTCTATCATTATGTGACCTGCTTTCATTGGTGGGGAGGATGAGGGAGGTCAATGATAGAAGGGGTGAGTTGTTATTTTTGTTGTTGTTTGTCCTTATTTTTCTTCATTATTTACCCTGGTTATATCTCACTACAGTGCCTCATATCTTGAAAAATAAAGTAATTTAAAAAAAAAAAAAAAAAAAGAAGAGGGAGGGAAGCGATAACGTGTAGATGTGTGTGTTATAGACAGATAAAAACATAAGCAGAGAGACAGAAGAAGAGGAAACTGGAGCTCAGCCTCATTGGCATGATGGGGAGTGTGTTGCAGATTAGTATGGAGTCTAACTTCAGTTAATTATGTGCATACTGTTAATTCTGCGTGGCTGGCTGTGTGTCTGGTGTCTCTCGGTGCCACGCGGTGTGTGTGTGTGCATGTATATGTGTGTGTGTGTGTGCGTCTCTCATAATGAAAGTGATGGCTGGACCTTTGACTCCTCAGCAACGCTTTAAATGAACCACAAAAGTCCCACATCAGCATTTGGTGAGCGCGAAGAGACTCTTGTGTGTGTGCGTTTGCGTCAGTGAGAGAGTGTGTATGTGTCTGACTCTGAATCTGTGTGTGTGGACGGTCCGTGCGCAGGGACTTGGTGCATTAGCCTAAAACAGAAAGCGAGTTCTCCCAGGAAGGTTGTCCTCTAATTGACTGGATTCTGTGTGAGCAGCACTTTTTAAACACCTTTTGTTGCCCATTTTGCGGTGATTAAACAGGCATTGCTTTTAATTGGCTGATCTTAGTAGGACCTGCTTTACTCAGCAGAGAAGAAGAAGAAGAAGAAGAGGCATGAGACGAAGAGAAGAATACTGGAGCCCCACATGAGCACTGAGCTCAAAAAAGCTTGATTAATGGGCTTACTGTAAATTCTGAAATACAAGCTCTAATGAAATAATGGCCAGGTTTCAGATAATAGCTGCAGGCTGTGTGGTCTACTGACAAATAAAAGCCTGTCCCAAATAAAGATCACCTGTAGGCGTATTATAATGGCTCTCATGGTAAATCCCCACATGCACATCATTATTAACATCATTACAACAAAGTAGTCATGTCCTACTCACCACTCTGTTTCTCTTTTGAAGTGAAATACTGTTTCCACACACTGTTTTGATTCAATCCAACTGATTTTACTTTGAAATTATACATCTTCTGTAGAGATTTCACATTCAAAGGCTTCCAGTTAAGGGGAAAGAGATTATGTCCCATGAACCACTGGGTTTTCAAACAGACAGAGGAAGAATGGTGTTTGCATCAAGAGCTAAAAAGCAGCAACACCAAATTAACATGGAGACAAAGAGCTGATAAGACAACAAGCAGGCATCTTAATAGTATTAGAAATTTAGGCCAGTCTAGTAAATAAAGTCTAGTAAACTATCCACTAAAATTTACAGTTTCAACATCTAAAGACTAGACCTTCTGGCAGTCTAAGAAGCTTTCAGAATCAACTGAAATACACACTTGCTATAAAATATATATTCTCTGGGATGCCTTCTTTTTCTCAGTTCAGCTCAGTTAAATCATTCAGTAAAATATGGCTATTTAGCTTTTGGCATTTAGTTGCAGCTGTACAAAACCACAGTTTAAAGGTTTTATTTGTAAGAATCAGAAATTCTTTCTCATTAGTGACACTGATGGCTGTTAGGTGAGCTGCAGTCAGCATCCTGTTGCTGTTCCTGTTGGATAAGTTATGTAAAAACCAGTTCACTCATTGCTTAAAATATAAAATATATAAACACAAAATCAGCAGAAAGTAACGTTTAATCAGGAAAATCAGTAAATCAGTTTGCATCGATCTATAAATGAATGTAGGTAATTCTTACAGTATGTGCTGTCCACAGCTGCTTTATACTGTATGAAAAGCGTCTCCTTCAGTTCATTAAATCCCTGCAGCATCTGAAGGCAACAGGACTAATTTGTTGATGAATCTGCAGCTTCTGAGAAGTGCCACACCAGAGCACATTACACACGGCCTTTCACTGTGTTTTTATCTTTTATCTAGGGGGTTGACTAGAAATGACCATCTAATGATAGAAGCATTAGAACAGCAAAGTTCGATACCACCTCCAACCACTGCCTGCATGCTTTCAACAAACATCATAATGGTCATTTAACATGGTATTAAATGACACACAAAAAACTTAAAATCTGATCAACATTGAAACATATGAAGATTCAACATATGAAACATAGACATTCAACGTATGTGTGGTTTGCAGAAAAGTACAATGCCAGCATTTGATTCCGGTGATGGCTGGGTTGCAATGGGATGCAGGAATGATTTCCTCCTTTGCTCTCGTCATAATTACTACAGCCACTAAAGGGCACTTGAACATAAACATTGAACTTACTGTAACAGCTGATTCATTTGTTTTTCTTTCCTTTTTGTTCTACGATAGTCTCAATATTTTCTGTGTTAGTGTTAATTCAATGTTGGTATTGGACAGTTCTCAAAGTCTGAAGCTCCTTCCAGCTTTTTTGCACACATGTTCCTTATGTCTACAACTTTTTAACTGTAATCTCTGCTGTTTAGAAACGTCTACACTGCTCTAAATCTGCAGCCCCTCGACTGGTTTCAGTCTGTTGAGCTACTGACATTTAACCCACAGAGGTTACCCAGCAATACCAGCACCCCTGTCAAATTACAGACATTCATTAGATTCCAATTCAGAATGAAAGACATTGTGTAATGGAGCATCAATTTCACCTCAACTTTGATATTTTAATATATGCATAGATTGCAGACTAATAATCCCCCAAACAAATGTATTTTGGTTTTATTTAGTGTATATAAAGACAGATAAGTCTAATGCTGTGAGTGGTGTCACCATTTCATTATAGAGGGGATTGGGGTGGGTGAGATATCAGGGCTGCTAAAATGCCACTTTGATGGGTGTGAAATGAGCACTGAACCCTGACCACTATCACCAGAGAGGGACTAGGCTGTGTGAAAGTGTGTGTGAGAAAAAGAGAGAGAGAGAGAGAGAGAGAGTGAGACAGAAGCACTTTTTCCCGATGATTTAGCACAGCCAACTGAGCCCTCTCTTCCTTTTCATTTTAACATGTGGACCTAGGTTTCAAACCATTAACTTCTTGGTTACAAAGCATCTCTCTAACCTCCAGGCTGTCACTGGCCATTTGATGCTTAGAAAGACAGTATGTGATTAAAGGTTAATTCAGTGGAATGCTTCATCTGGAAGTGTTTTTTTATAGCTCAGTATTCCACATACATGCATCCAAAATAGCAGTCTAATTTGGCCCTTATTGACATTAATGAAATAGTTATGTTTTATTTAATGTTTCTGAATGAGATCAGCATTGATTTAGTGTCTTATGAGCATAACACATGGTGAGGAGAAGCTGCTTAATTCACATGTGATAGTTAATATTTCACCGTGACTGACAGAAATGTCAAATTATAAACATAATGTATGCCAAACACCACAGGCACAATCCCTCGCACTGCTCTGATAGATCTGCCTTCGCCTGTTTATTACTGCTGTCCAACACGGACATTTTAGACATTGTAGTCGATTCCGTTTTTGGGGTTATACATACATGACCAGCTTCTTATGAGAAATAATTACCAATAGAGCATGAATTCAAAATTGCATTGTGTGAAAAAGCTGTCTGTGGCATCATGTTTGTGTGCATGAACTTCTGAGTAGATACTCTAAATTATCTTAATGATTGTCCAAACAAGAATAATTTAAACAATTAAACAAAAGATTTAAAGGACAGGTTCATAATTTTTCTAGTGTGTCTTCAATGTTCATTTGGGTTCCTGATTATTGTATTAAGATAGACTTGAAAAAAAAAATGGGAACCTGTCTTTTAAAGGTAACGAGCATAACAGATAATCAGCTACAACTCCTATATTTTGTAATCATTATTAGCCCTTCATGTTTTATGTCATCTTTGAATTCTGAAGTGCTTGTGAGGCAGAGTTTCAGTTTGATCCATTCACCTCAAACTCAACTTTTTCTTTAAAATACAACCGCTATAACTGTTACTTTAAAGCAGAATTCATTTACATTTGAGGCCACTTGGAGAAAGCTGTAAACACACATTCTCATCTCTTAAAGTTAATGTAGCAGATGTGTTGCATGCAGCTCCTTACTTACACATCCAGCAGACACAGAGCAACATTAGCATTGATTTGGTGTCATGTTTGTGTTCACCTGGTGAACGTTAGTCCAATATTCCCTCTCCTTTTAGTTCTGGTTTGGTCTCCACCAACCCCTGAGAAAAATATCTGGCTGGTATACTGCTAAATGCTCCACTATGTTCACCAGCTAGTCTTTAACTGTGTCTGTCTGTTGTTTGGTGCTGAGCAGGTATGTACAATGGATTTATCAGAGCTTTGTCACTGAAAACTGCTGCCTGCCTGCTGCTGCTGCTGCTGCTGCTGGAAACAATATTGATAAGACTAAACCAAACAGTAAAGTTGTGGACCATAAAACAAAAACAGTAAGCTGAAAAACCCTAAAATGCTCCATAGAACTGAGGGGATAATTATCTGTAAAATCAGCAGACATTACATATTATCATTTGATCCACTCTTAAGATAAAAAAACGATTAGTGCAGCTTTATGAAGTCAAAGTCCTGATTTTGATCCTCAGAAAAGAAACTCGAGCCTTATTGTTGATGATACTCAGTGTGCCGTCACATTAATGATAAAGTGGTTGAACCCTGGGTGAATTTAAGGTCGAGGGGCCAACTGTCTGTCAGGCTGAAGGGATAATGCTTTCAGTCACTGAACTGTTCAATGATTGAAAGCATCATCCTTTCAGGCTGCCTGTGCTTGTCCATTACGGCATAAAACACACTCAGCATAACAAGAAGACCAAGACACACCTATCCGCTAATGCTCACAGGCACATGTACACACACACACACACACTGTAAGATGCTGATAATTGGTGCTCTGGGAGGTACAGGGAGAAGATGAGATGAGAAATTAATGTGGGCGGCTCCTGCATTCACTTTGATTTTTAAGTCAGCTCTAATTTGGTCAGGCTATGTTGCAAGCACTGGACTCTGTGCCAGTGTTTGTGTGTGTGTGTGTGTGTGTCTGTGTTTGTGTGTTTCAACATGTGGGAAAATTAGAACATTTGACATGAAAATGGATATGGATCCAGCTTGTGTAACACTCACAAAATACACACAATATTTATTTCCCAATAAGTTTATCATGCAGAGCATTTCCTATGTCGCTGATCTAATTTTCAAGAATGGGAGTAAGCCATTTAATTAATCTCCTCTGGCTTTTAAAACCGCATTAATTGGTCCACAATGTTCCAACAGCATTTGTTTACTGCTTACCAATTGGCAAGTTTTTTTCCAACATGGCAGAACACACATATTTTATGTCAATGGAAACCATTTATTTTTTTTATCCTAATCTCTTCTCTTGTCTAAAAACATCTACATTGTTTATTTTGACCCACAACCATAGCTGGATTTTCTAACAAATCCATTTGAAAGTCTTTATCTCCCACATAGCCAAACACAAATGAACATAACATTCATGTAGGTTCTAAATTATCTGCTGCTGCTGGCCATCATGTTGGCCATGTTGGAATGTAAAGTGTCACTGCATTAGATTATATCAGCTGCAGCTAATTAACATGAATTCCAAGGGTAACTTGTTAGAGGGCCACCGTAGTCTGGTTATTATGCTCTCTCTCTCTACAGGCAGGTTTCTGTAAAAAGATCATTTATTAAAAAAAGGCTACAACAACGTATGATGTACCACATATAGCTCTATATGCTATTTACATGAGCACACACAGTCTTTCACATGAGTTGGCACCATAGACTGTATGGATGTAGTCACCATGATGTCACCCATTGGTTTGTGGACTGCCATTTTGAAGCCTCAGGTTTGGTGATTTGACCATCCCCATCTTGGATGTGACATCTTTGACTCTTGGAGTCAGAAGTGATGAGAAGTAACCATATATGGACATGAGGGTGGAGCTGACCCTAGCGCTAGCTGCTAGCTCACAATGAAATCTGATAATGCTAATGCTAATTTTCACTAGCGAAAACAGGCTTAAAACCATGAAAACAAAATGTACTTACTGGAAAAACTGACCAGCTGACTCCTTAGAGGGTATTTTATAGAACAACCAAATGCTGAAGACAGCTACACCTATGTTGTCACCATGGCAGTGACTTGTCAATCAAAAGGTAGCCACTCCCAAAAGCATACCCTGCTAATTTACAAAATGAAGACCATGCTGTATTGAAGAAAACAACTAGCGTTTGAGACCATGAACTCATTAGGAAAATGTTTACTGAGGTAATAAATCAAGTGAGAATTAAGTTAATTTTCTCGTACACTTCTATACGATCAGACTTCTTTTTGGAGCCAGTGGAGTCACCCCCTGATGGATATTAGATAGAATCACCACATTTTTTTAAGCATAGGAGCAGTCATATGGATCATTTTGGAAGGCAATGGCAAGCAACCTGTTAGGTCATTTATGAATGTATGGTATTAAGATGAAATCAGGCAGCTTCACATCCATTATATAGGAGGTACACAACAATAAACTATTTGATTTCCTAACATCAGATCCAGTCACACAGGTCTAACTGTAATCATGTAATTTCCTCTGTTTTCCTGTTCTGAGCTGCACAGTTGGTTCAAACAGTACACTGAGCTGTGGCTTTTTAAATAGCACTGTGTTGGAGTTCATCTTGTTGTTTGATTTTGGCCTACGGGCTGGATATGGCCACAGAGCATCTGAACCGCACATCCCCATCTCTATCAAAGGGAAAACATCACAAAAAGCAAACAAAGCCTCCGTCATTTGATTTGTGAGTCAAATGGAGGGAGCTGTAGTGATTCACTGCCGCCTCAGCGGCTCACTGCAAGGTGATTCAAAGAACAGAAGAGAGTCCAGACAAAGCTCTTCAATCCAGCTCTTCTTTCCACTCCCGACTCAGTGTTAGAGGTTTGTCAGCCTTGACCTAAATTAGACCCCCCCACACCCTCCCTCCCGTTTTCCTGTCCCCTCCTCCTCCCGCCCTCCATCTTCCTCTCTGATTTCATCTCAGGGTCTGCTGGGTTTTGTCTCTCTGAGAGGAGAAGTGGTTGGGGAAAAAGCTGTCGGTTCCAGGCTATCGTGCCGCGAAGGGTAAGGAGGGGAATATGAGCTAATGAAGTCAGTCCTGAGTGGGAACAGCAGTGCCTTTTTTTTTTCCCAAGCTCCACTTCCACTTGTTAACATGACATGTTAGACCTCTGTAACGGCTCTTGTCTCTCCTCTCGTCGTCACTCCATTTTGGTTTTCATCATCAATCAGTCTTCATCCACTGCCTCCCATTTTCTCCCATTGGCTGGCTATGTTATTTTCCTCTCTTTCTTCCTTTCCTCCAACCCTCCCTGTCATCCTGTATATACATCTATCCCCGTTAATATGGGAACTAAAAAGGACCCAAAGGTGACACCATGACAGGTAAATCAAGCTCTTGTTTTTCGGTATCACTCACACCCGTCAGGGATTTAACATGATTTCAGAGGCCATTTGCATTCCATTTGTGGCCATCGAAAGTTATCAATCCGCCCTGCTTCCCACAGCAATGTCGACTGACTACTGAAAGTCAGTGCCCTGAAAAGAGCAGCAGAGAAAATGAGCAATAGCATTCAGATTTGAATAGATGATGGGGAGGGAGAACAGCCAATGTCTGAAGTGGACATTGCGTACATGTGCAAATTCAATGTATTTAAGCCATTTCTAATGATGTATGACACCTCTGTAAACTCATTCATGCAAATACAACATACATATACATCTAGTTTGCTTTTTCATTTTCACATATTTCTAAAATGCTATGGACACACCTTCAAACCTGAGCAACCACATAGATAGTTTGCCTTCCAAATGCATTTTTTGATCTAATGGTTAATGTTTAGGAAGTTTAGGCAAGTTACTTGGTTTAAGTTAGGAAAAGACTGTGGTCATAGCTACAACTGACGATTGTGAGATGGGATTTTTTGCAGCACTAGAACAATGTCATATCTACAATAACTTATGTTAATAGATACCCACATCACATGTAACACTAAGTACAACAATAACAACCATCTAGTTCTTAGGTTTAGTTAAGCGACTTGTTATAGTTGTCAGTTAAATATTGAAAACATTTCCCATAGATCTGTACTTGACCTTAAGGGATAGGTTCAGAATTATTGAAGTGTCTTTATATAACACTCAGATGCCAACATCACAGGTCACTATAATCAACCCTCCTGTCCATACTGGCCCTACAGAGATGCCTTCCTAGGAGTTGATACAAAGGGGTTAATGGATCAGATTTCATTTGCAGATAGCAACACTGCTAGATAAATGTATCATACAGCGAATGATTGGTGCAATGCTTGTTTCAGATTCCAACATCTCCAGCAATGCAGTCCTATAAATTTCAGCTTTCAGGAAATCAAGAGCATTTTTTTTTTTACAGGGAATGCACTTACTAGTTTACTTTGTGAGAGCGATGGTGTGCTATCCATGTTCTTATATAACTGCAGTTACACTCAAGGAACTTATGTCACGTCTTATCTCATTACTGAATAGGTGACTACTCCAGTACGGTAACTGTGTTTACGTTTGTTTCATCTGCTGTGATGGAGGGACGGAAGGTTTGCAGTGAAGATGAAGCTTTGCTAGATGTTTATTCCTGGAAAAAAAAAAACACAAGCGGCTCGAGCTGACCAATCACGGTCCTCAAATGGTATTTCTGTAAACAGTGTAGTGGTGACATGCAATTAAATTTCTCACACATCAACAGCACTGTGTAGTTGTAAACTATGAATCCAGCTTTAGTGCAACGACACTGTAAGAAATAGGAGTGGAAATGAAAGTTTCGGCTGAAGCACGAGGCTTCGTCAGTCTTGAGTCGTGCTCCCCAGAGAGTGTTTACTTGCTGAGCTGTGGCAGAGGGATACTTTCTGCTAGTCGCACGGATGGTGGATTTTGTCCCCCAGCTTGCTTGCAGTGCACTTCACAGGCGGTATGGACAGGAGGAGTGATTACAGACACTAATAATGCTTTTAACAAACATACAGGCATGTGAGTGTCGTGTTAAGACAGACTTCAAAAAAATCTTCTTAACCGCGTATCAACATTTTCACGGGCGGTGAACAATTTGTGAACATTCCCTCGTTATGTTGAGAGCTAATCTGAAGAGGTTGGTTATATATGAATCCCAACAATTTTACACATATGTTTGCAGCCTCTGTTGCTCAGCCATGCCAGCTGTACTGGCTGCCATCCCATCCCTCTACATTGATCGCTACCTGCATGCGTTCGCGGAGATAAGAGTTTAATAAATTCTAGATCATACTCCACAAAGAAAGTTCTACGCTTATTCCAAAGTAGGTCAATTTGCCTGACATACTTAATCATATCATCTCTGTGATCTAAATGTGTGATTTAAATTTTTTATGTCCTAGATAATGTGCCTTAGCGCCGTCCTTCTCTGCCCTGCTCTGTCCTCAAGACCAAACACCCTCTCTGACTGTTTTTTTTTTCTTTCTTTGCCAACTGGTGCGTCCTTGATTAGCTGATCCTTCCCCCCCGCGCCGCTGTAAAAACTCTGATGAATCTCTTCGTTTAGGAAGCCTCTTAAACAAGCCTGGCCTCCAGAGGTAGATCCTTAACACACTCTTCCTCAATTACAGGACGGGGGATAGAGTTAGAAAGCAAACCATTAAAACCAGTCAGGCAGTGTGGCGGGCCCGGGCAAGAATGACTTGTTAGGAGACAGTGTTGTAATGAGGAGCGTTTAAGGCTTAGGCGAGGCTGCCTTTAAAAAAAAAAAAAAAGAAAGAAGACCAGAGGCGAGAGAGACTGTTAAAAGGATCTTAACTGGGTGTCAAGGGCTCTCTCTTCTTTTTATACACACACACATATATATATATACACACACTCCCACCAAAATTGTCCTTTGTGCTTTTAGAGGGTGCAGACAGGCCTGAACAGCTTCATTTAGCTGTGTGCTGTAGTGATTACTGGCTTGTCTCCTCACTACCTATTAGAGAGCAGAGGAAAGGCAAAAAAAAAGGGAGGAGGATGCACATATACAGCATACAGTAGTTCATAATATGTACTCCTTATTTAAAGGACTCTGCCATTGGTTGTGTATGCATTAGCAAAAATATTCACTTTCAAGTTGATCAGCTGCTCAGTATTTATGGTAAAAATAACACCACCAGAACAAGTGATGGCAAGCCCTTATCATTTGTTTTGTGATGTGATTTAGTGGTGCATACTATATTACTCTTAGGGCCCCTGGGCTCTCTGAGGTCCCCTGTGGCCCAGTTGGTCATTAAATTGAAACAAGCTCCAACACAGGTATACAGGTCATGGCCAGGATTTTAGGAATGCTGAGATCTTATGTTGAAATTCTCCCAGTGCGACCCCACATCCTAAACAAGATTCTGAGTTCTTTAAATCAACTAACTTAATGTATGTTTATATACACTATTTCATTTGTCTTGGGTTCCTTTATTCACTGTTAATGAGCTTTAACACACTTATTAGACTCTATTGTAATTAACCCTTGTATTAAATCTATGCACTGTAATCTAACTGATGAGTTAGACTAATGTAGTGAAATAGGTGTATCACTCCTTTAAACCAACTGTCACTAATATCCACTGTTAAATACCTTTAGTGAAAGAAAGAACCAAACATCACACTGGAATTAGTTTTAGTGCAAATTTCACAGATAAACAATGAAATAATATTTAGTCTCTTTCAATAACTGAGTTATGGTGATAACTCTCTTCAGCTCTGCTTTAAAGTTATACCAAACTTGTGGGCCCACATTCACCAACACACACACCACACACAAGCCAGCAGGTATTAAAATCAAATCAAATAAAACCCTGTTGCAGCCTGATTCAATGTTTGTGAACGGAGAGACCCAAAACTATTTGGCCACTTGAGTCAAAGAGCAAATAAAATGTGGTACCTTGGTCATGAAGTCTGACTCCAACCAGCAGTTTAAACCACCTCACGGTCTCCAGGAAGGAGCAGGATATAGTTTTTGCCATCCCTCCATCTCCGGGAAGGAACAGGAGACACGCTGAAGTCCAAAGATGGCAGTCCGCACTGTCTAATAAATCCTCAGAGTTTCCACATCGAAAACAATGAACTAAAGGCTTTAGCATAAACTGGGTTAGCTACACAGTGGCTACAAATCTATTCAGAAACTTGGAGTAGAAGTATCTTCAGCTGCTGGCAGTAGACATGTAGCATGAGTATCCTGACCAAGACTGTCTGGTAGATAATCTCAGACAAACACTGCACATACATCACTACGCAGTCCTTCAAGTTACATGATTTCACTCACACCCTACTTCCTCTCTCTCTCTCTTTCTCTCTCACCTGTGATCCCACCCACATCATCAACCAATGAATAACCAGTGTTAAACTTACTCTGGAATACTACTTCCTTTTAAAATAGAAAAGAAAAATCCATTCAACCACTTTTTAAGAAATGTGAAAATTATGAAATAATTAGCAAATAAACACTTCAAAAAAAAAAAGCCACATCAAATGACCTCTGTATCTTCAGCAGTAGTTGCAGCCATGCACTCAGGTACCGGACATATTTCCCTTGTGGTAAAGTGAAGACCTCCATGGTGTCACTCTGTTTGTTTTGAAGAGCAAGAAGATGAATAAAAGTGAAGAGACAATACATCCTGACAAGACAGAAACTGTCAGGGGCTGCCGCTCTGCTAAACACTGATTCTGTTTGTTTACGGATGTTATACTAATGTCTCAGATTGATATGGCAATGATTTATTGATGTTAAAAAGGATCATTTTTAAAGTTTCATCTAATCTCAGGGCAAGAGGAGATGTGAGAGGACAGGAGGAGACGTGGGGAAGAGGAAAAGAAGCCACTGTGTGTGACCTGCTAAGCGTTCATGTCAGGTGAAAGGAGTCTTCTTAGGTGAGTTGATGGAAAAACAGCCTTGAGCTATGACTCTGTCATGGCTGGGAATTCAACATCACTGCTCTCATGGAGAAAATGATCCATTCAAGCATTCAGTAACAGGGTCACTTCAGATGAAGATGCAAGGGATGGGGATTGGAGTGCACACGTGTGCAAACAGTGACACACACGCACAAATAACACTCAAAGCAACAAAAGGGAGGAAGACAGGCGCATTTCAGCTCAACCCTGTTACAGATTTATTCTGACCCTCTTCTGCCCTAAACTAGAGCCTATCATTTTTTTTTTTTTTTTGTTTTTTAACCAGATTCCACTGAAAAACCTTTTTAAAAGTATCATATTGGGTGAACCAGATTTTTGCACTTATTTCTATACTTTCCAATGGATCCAAAAATTTACATTACTGTGAACAAGGTGGCTGCAACATGAGCTGCAAAATATACAATGAAATTTTCACTTCCAACAAGGAAAGTGAAGAGAAAAATGAGGAAACCCCAAAATAAGCTGCTTATTATTATTATCATTATTATTATTATTATTATTGTTTTTTTTTCTTTACTAAAAACAACCAAATACAAATATACAGAGTTGTATTGGGTCTCAGATTAAAAACAAGCAAAAGATGAACAAAAACTCAAAATTATTTAGCAATTTACAGAATATAAGGACATTTTCATGTTTTTTATTTTTTTATTTTACTGCTCCTCAATGAGTTGCAGCCTCAAGATTTGGTAGGTGTTGTCCTAACAAACGTATCACCTCAGTTCAGTGTTGGCAAACTAATGTATAATTACACAAACACGTGCACACGCTAATATCAAATGAATTGAAAACGAATTAAGTGAAATAGAAAATATTTTGCATCTCACTTGTTCTTTTTCTGCAATAAAAAAAGAGTTGAAATATAGCAGAATAACACTGAGGAGTTTTGTTTCGGAGCATGATATTGAATACACACTGAATTTATAATAATTTGAGTAAGAAGATTCTTACAAAGCAAAACAACATAAAACAGATCATTTTTACAAATTGTAATGTTCATGCATAGAACATTTTGTACAATTATCTAAAACATTTTGTATAAATGATGAGATGAAGTGAAATGAATGTTCATCGCAACATTTCATGAACCTAATCCTAATTCAAAGAACTCATTTCTAATGTGCAACTCCTTTAAAAAGCAAGTTTTTCTCATGTTATAAGATTTTTCCTTTTCATTTTATCATCACAGAGATTAGACGACACACACATATACATGCCTCTTGTATCATTTTTAGAAAGCACTTGGGGGCGTAATGTCCAGTGAGTGGCAGCAGATTAGTCACACCTGATCCCCTAAAAAACTCAGGTGCTCTTCTCAAAACGGCCCCTGGCCCTAACACGCTCCAGAAAAAACCAAATCAGGCACGACAAGGAATCTGGAATCTGGTGCGTCTCTGCTGGACCGATCCACCCGCGGATATTTTTCTCTCTGTGTGTGCGATGAAGGTGATGGGAGTATTTATAGAAACACCCACTACTGAACTCAGTCCTGTGATTTGAAGCTTTCTGGGCCAATTCTCTAATCTGCTCTTTGTCAGCATTTTGATTTAACCCTCAGATCCAGAACATGTTTAGGCGGTTGTTTGCTAATTAATACAGACTCTCTGGCGGCAGATAACACAGCGTGTCATTCATACAGACAGCCACCAGCGCTTTCATCTTAAAGCATAAAACATGAGATAAAATGGAGCAAATGAAAGAGTGTGCTTCCACTGAACTCATTTCTCATTTCTTAGAGTGTCTTGTCAAGGGCCTCCTATGCACTTTGTTAGTGAAGTGTGAGGGAAGAGGAGTGTGTATATTTCTTTTCTTTTTTTTTCGCCTTCCATTGAGCTAATAACACAAACAGACTATCAGTCCTGTGGATGACACTGCTGTGTGCTGAAAAGCTCACCTCAACGAGCAGATCATCTCCCACAGCTGCTTTTCATCTCTTTACATAAATTGACACAAAGCTTGCATCATCACAACTACTGGACAAACTATATATTATGTATATGAGCTATAACACTTGGCCACTTTTCATATACAATCTCAATAGTGAAGAAAAGCATTTTGACAGGTGTACTTCCTGTCAAAATGCTTCTGTGTTTTATTCAGTCTGGTTGTCAGAATAAAACTTTTGCATTGTACGTGTCTGCAAACCACAGAAATGTTGAATATCTATGTTTCAACACATGTAATTCATTTCATATTAACATTTCTACAAAATATAGCATATTGCCATTTCAACAAAATGTATCATATCAACATTTCTAAAGTGACGTCGTCCACATGAGATCTATATGAGCTGACTTCCTTATTAGGAGGAGGAAGGGTTGGTGGATGGTTAAGAAGTTTGGAAATCAGCAGAAAGTACAGTTCAAGACCACCTTGAATGCCCGCTTCCCATTTCATTTTTCAAGTGGGTTGCAGCCATTTTTATTTTATTTTTTATCTTACTTTAACCCAAACTATGATATTTATGTAACCCTAACCAAGTGGTCTTTGTGCTTGAACCTAACCAGACCTGAACCACAGTGTTGTCACATCATAAAACATCATTACTCAACAGATAATGGCTGACATTGAAACATGGACCTTCACTGTATCCATGGTTTGCAAAAAAAACGTTCAATGCCAACGTTTTCCTCTGGTGTTTGGGTTGGAAAGTTCATTAGATGACTGTCACAGGTGTGTGAATATGGGTTAGCAGGAATGGGACACAGGGTCAAGTGGCTCGAACACAAAGACACATGGCAACATTGACAAAGTGACAAGGAGTGAATGAACCTGGGCAGGTATATATACCAGTGGGGCTGATGGGATACTGGCTGATTTAGGACTGAGAACAGATGAACAGGTGTATTGTACATGGGTGTCAGGTCTGGTGGGAAAGTCTGAGGGCATCTGGTGGAGAGGTGCAGAACGGCAGGGCAGGGGCAGCATCTGGTCAGCCAAAGGTTGCCATTACCCTCCCAGTTCAATAACAATGCAGGAGCATGGGGAAGTAAGTCTATGGGTGAGATATGTTAGTACAGGCATATACTGTATATGGGCCCATGAGAAATAACAAATTGCAATGCCAAAGTGCCAAAACATTTCTTTTTACCTCACAGGGTCCATAGTTAAATGTCCCTCTCGGCAGTGAGCCATTTGTGAAAAACTGAAATCCCCCAACACTCCTGTCAGTTCTGTGGATATCAGCCAGATGTGCCGATACATTTAATGTCATTCTTGTGACAATGACTTAAATTCACGGTTTAATTCAGCTCTATGTGCAGCACAGTTCTGTATTAAATACAAAATAATCACAACATGCAGTAACACAATGTGCTGTCATCATAAGAGTAAACAGCCTACAGTACAGTATGCCTACTTTTCAGACTAATAAACAGTCTACTGTGTGATAGACATCTGTCTTCTTTTTCTGCTTTCCTGTATCGGGGTCATCCACGCAAGTCTGAGCAGGGAAGGAGGCAACCCCTGCCCCATTTACTGCATCATCACATGACGCTGTGTCATCTCCATAGTCACACGAGCGTGAGTGCTGACAGTGAAAGTCAATTTCTGACTTTATTGTTGTTTGTACTATAGACTGTTCTCCTGTTGCAGCACTTTACTTAGATTTTTCTTTTTTAAATAGCCTATTTTTTTATTTGAGATATTTTATATGGTCTATGGGTGAAGCAGCATAAATCACCATGAGTTGGATATATTTTTGTCCCCATCAGGAATAAAAATAACTCAGCAGAGGCAGGGATATATAGACCACAGGGGGGGGGGAAATCTCCACCATCTTCCCAGCAAATCACACCCCACCTCTCATTTCATATCTACAGTTAGATTAACAGTTCTTTAGAAGACAAGTTTAAAGGATCCTGAAACAATATACATATTTATATGTTATATTAATAAAAAATGTGATGATACATTATTATCACACATTTTAAACTCTCAAATATTGATAATGTATGAACCTCAGAAATTCATTATTGGAGCTAGAGTTGGCATATCTGCAGTGTGCAGGTAATGAGTAGTGATAGAAAACAGGAGGGCCCCGGGGCCCCAAAGTGGGTTAATCTGACCATGCTAGAGATACTTTGATTTTTAAATTGTTGAGTACTTCCTGCAAACTGGCTTTTAGTTTTGAATGCAATGCATTCAAAATGGGAGATGGTTGTAATTTAGTTGGAAGCTCTTTGCTTACCCATGTAAGCACTACCAAGACTGTTTAGAGATATTTAAACAGTCACTAAACACTGAGGAAGCTGTTCTTCAAGAAACTTTCAAGAAAAAAAAAATCATTATGTGCTGAACAGTGTGGTGCATAATATACTAACACTGTAAAAGCAAGGATAAAGTTACGCAGTGCAATTTTTAGTCATGCCTGACTTTTTTATGCTTTACTCTTAACCTCTTTATTGTAGTGGTGGTTCTTGCACCCTACTGGTCTCACAACAATTCAGAAACAACACAGCTGAATGTGACCTCTTCTGGTGTCAGTCCATTTGTCTCTTAATCTAGCACAAACTTCATGACACTCATGAATACGAAAGCTGGAAGGTCGGAAGTAAAGAGTGTTGCGGACTAACCTTACTGTAAGTTAAAAAGAGTCGATGGCATTGTTGAAAATTTAAACAGACAAAATAAAGTACTTCAATGTCCTCTTGTAGAGACTGAGGAGGCCATTCTCAATGGTACATTTTCAAAAATATGAATACCAGTGTTGTTTTAAGACTGAAGCACCAACAGTTTTATAATTTCACCCAAGAGTTGCACTTAACTAATCCCTGTTTGAGGGCTATATTGAGACTGATAAGCGTGGGGTAGTTGTTATACCCAGGGGAATGTCAAAGTGTGACCAATGCTTTCAGATAAATGTAGGTTCCTAAAGTTTTAATTTTAAGCTTGTGAACTAGATGAAGCACAGTGAGGAGAGCAGGCCATGTGGGATCTGTCTTTCTTTTAGAAAAGGCCTTGCAGGAATTCTGACAAAAGATAGCACACTCTCTAACCTATCCATCACGTCCCGCCCCCCCCACCCCCCAAACTTATGTTGAAGGGACAGGTTAGCCTGGTTCAGCAGGGCTCTCTCCATTCAGCAGGTATATCCTCTTTCCACTGTGACCAGCATCTGGTCAGCCAAAGGTTGCCATTACCATTCCCAGCCAACAGCAGCAGTGACCGGGCCAACCCCTGCTAGAGTTCCCTTCAGTGGCCTGGCTCTGGGCCGGAGGGCTGCTGAACGTTCCTCTACCTGGAACACTTGATTCACTACTGGTTCAAAACCTCAGAGAATATCATGTGTGCATACAGTATATGACATGTAAGCCATTGTTTGTTTCATACTATAAAGGAAAAACAGTGTGTGTGTGTGTGTGTTAGGAAGATGTTATTCCACCATGAGATTCTTCCAAAACATATTACTTCCTTTAATGTTTTGATGATGGTGCTGTCTGATATGTTGCTCCAAAATCTCCCAGAAGTGTTTAGTTGCATCGTGAAGCATAAAAGCATAAAGCCCCGTTCCCACCAAATGGACTAAACTTGGGAATTTAAAGTCCCTGTAGTTCATCCTGTTTCTGTTTCCACTGCATCTGAGGAACCAGGTAGCTCATGTGAATTAGACTTGTGAGGAATTAAAAACAATGGCAGCATTTTTTGTGGTCCTAAATCGATATAGAGTACTTCCTTGCTTTATGAATGAAGCGATACACAAGTTGAAGCAGCCGTGCTGTGTTTTTTTGACCAATCGGCGAATCCCTGCAAATCCTGCCCTCAAAGTTCCTGTACTTTGAGGGCAGGATTGGTGGAAACACAGGTTGCTTATGATTCACCTCATTGTCATACTCATCAAAACATTAAGTGAGCTCTGATATTCTGTTATGGTAAATATATTATGCATATGTCATACCATGAGTATAAATGGTTTCCCAAATTTATATTTGGATGTTTATTAATTCAGGATAATGGAAACTCATGGAGGGATATTTACTAACTTTTAGAGGCAGTCAAACAATCCAACGTTAGTAAATCATCCTTATTTACTAAAGGGCTATACTGAGGTTCTGTAGAGGTAAGATGGATGAAAAACTGTATGGCGTTCCTGTTTAGAGGCATAAAATATGGGAGGAGGGCATGGAAATTTATACACATACCGTCAGCACCAGATTTATCATCACACACTGACCGCTGCAGCAGGAACCTGTGTCTGAAATTTAACGTCTGAGAAAAGCAGTGAGTGACTATAGAGTGTGTGTGTGTGTGTGAGAGAGAGAGAGAGAGAGAGAGAGAGAAAGAAATTAAAATACTTATTACAAAGTGACTTTATTGGAGCTCGCCAAAGCAGTGAAGTAGACAAAATATCAGAAACACTTTTCATATAATACAGTCCACTATAACGCTACCACTAACAACTAATGTATACTATAATACTATAGTATTATAAACTAAAACTGAACATTAATTAATACATAATTGAACTGGTATTTACTGCAGTGCCACATTCTTTGAATGACATTGCACACGTACTGTATTTAGATCACATTCTACTCTCTCTATACTCAGAATGAATATTACTGTGAGATTAGAATTCAAATTTAACAGTACAGCTATAAATACAGCTTTTCTTTTCTTTCTTCATTGCATCCTTGTGTAAGGAAGCTCTGTAAGGCCTGAGCTAATCACACAGAGTAAATACTTTACGTTAATTAGCACATTATGATTTATGATGAAACTGAACTAAAAACACCATCCTGTTAACTAAACCCAGACTGTCTACCACTCTCAGCTGTAACACACTGACTGGTGTTTCCACTGGACTCAGTGGACTGATGGTCCTGAATCCACCCTACTGCTAAATACAGAACTATTTGAGGCATTTTGATGGCTCTATTTTTTTTTTTTTTTCATTTTTTAAAATTCTTTTCTCGGACCTTTACAGTCATACCATTATATTTATTAGCTTTGTCATGTAAAGAGAATCAGCAACAGTTCACTGCTGTGTTTAAGATACTCCCACAGAAACCATTAAGGGCTGAGCAGAGCCAGCCAGGTATCTGAACATGACTGGTTAGGGGAGAGAGGTGTAAGGTTGTGTGTTTATTTATTTATTTGTTTGTGTGTGTGTATTTTTTTTCCCATTGCAGTGGCCCAATCCCTACAGCGACTCTCTCTTTTCTATATTATGGAAGTTGTTTTTCTTTCAGTTTATCTGACTGGTCGACATGCAGCACTCTGTCAAAGTGTGACTGCATGAATGTTTGTATGTTGCGAGAATAAAACTGTAAGGAATGTCAAATTCCTTACAGTATGATGTATTATAGCTGCACTGTTAAATTTGATGATGTATGATTACCTTTGGAATTTGATGAAGGATACAACAACATTCATTTTAAAATGAAAGTAAAGTGAATCAAAAATCTAAAGTAGAAAACTGCAGAAACTTCAATTCCATAGAGAAAAATAGAAAATAGAGCCTGCTAATAAAAATCATTTTTTATCTGCTGCTCTTTTTTTTCTATTTTGTAATTTAAGGTTTCATTTGGCATATTTTAATCAAAATTTCACTTACAGGGACAAATACAGTTTAACAAAACACCTTGAAACACACCTTAAGCACAGAGTTGTATTTTTGTCAAATAAAAGCAATATTAAAAGTGCTTACTGTTAACATTACACCTTAATCACATTCTCTAACCATTAGAACATAACCATGTTGTGCACAATGCATGGATTGAAATAACAGTAGCTATCAATAAAATATATAATATTAACCACTTTCACGCTGGGTTCTATTTATAGCAGACAGAGGCTATATGTCATATATAATTTCCTACATAATAAATACTCCTTACACAGAGGAGTAAAATACGTATATTTTATTAATCATGAGCACTTTGCATCACTGGCAGGTATACTATCAGATCACTGTAATTTACATGTCTGTCATGTGAGGAGAAAAGGGGAAGCATTGCATTATGGGAATGAAAGGATAAGGGAACCAGTATTCTTTTTTTTATTACTAGTTGGTTGGTGTATTTGTCCATTAGTTTGTGTTTGAGAGTACAACTAGTCACTATATGTTCTACTTCCTGTTCTGACTGTGGAGTTACCATTCCCTGGTTGTTGTGCAAAAAAAAAAAAATCATCCATTTGCAGTTGTGGAGAAAAGTTACTAGAACTCTAACGCATTTTCTTGAATCAGACAAAATGTTTTAGCTTCTTGAGACTGCCATCTGTCTTCAGCGGTCAGGTTTACAGTCAAACAAGCATAAAAACACCATATTGTGGATGCTGTAAATCCAATCAACAAGACCCCAGGCTCAGACAGTGGGAGCTACTCAAACATATTTTTTAAATGTATAGGATAAAGACCTGGGCCTGTATTTACTGTATCAAGTGTCTCAGATTAGAAAATCAGCTCTTACAAGCCCAAAACCTTTAGAGTGACAAATCCTGTAATTTCTCCCATTTAGACATTGGAGCAAAAACCTTTTTAAAAAAAATAAACTCCTCCATTACTTTCAGAGCTCCCTCTGTGATTTTGAAAGTAAAATGCCAAATATGCCATACTCAGATTCACATGACAACCTAACAGCTCTGTAACTGTGGGGGTCATGAGAATTTTGAGACATAAAAACAAGATCATGAGCCAGAAAAGGTTGATAAACCCCGCAATATATATAACTCCGCTAGTGAAAACAAATGTGCCCCCTCATTAATTTCTCCTGCCCCCCTTGTGATATTTTTTCTGTAGCCTGTCAAGAGTAAATGTATTATGCTATGCTCCAGTAGGCACACTGTGTTTCTGTGTCATTGCACTCAATTTGATCAAATGTGTAATTATTGCCCAAACTTAATAAGTTATAAATCTGTTATGGTGCCAAATTACTGTAAATTCTCAAAATTAAAGCTACTGTGGAAATAATGACAAAGTCTTGAGCTATAGCTGAGGTATGGCCAGCACGAACAAATCAAGGTAGGTCTTAAATGACTGAGTAATAACACTGGTGTGTGGGGAGAGTAGAAAGTCCTTCAGTACAACACCAGAGGCATGTTAACCCCATCAATCTGCTGCTCGGGGTTTAACAGAAATACCGTTTTCATTCACAATTAATTTCAATCACTTCCACTTTGCTGTTCTCGCGATCACTGCTAAGCTACTGTCAATGGAACTCGACACTTCCTGTGGATTTTTCACATGAATATTTAAACCAAATCTGGTGTCCAGGATTAAACATAGATAATCTATTCTGGGTGGGTTTTCGAGTCACAAGCGATTCTCTGTATTACATAAATATTCTTTGTTAGGGATTTCTACTGAGCCACCAATAGTATTTTCACTCAGTATTTATCCTTCTTCCTCCTTTCAATTTCCCCAAGCCTGTTCAGATAAACCAATTTTAAGAACAGAAAATACTGTCTATAGCATAATATAGTTGCTTTTGTTCAAAATGGGGGCCATGGAGGGTCAGCTGCAAAGTATATGAAAATGGGTTGCCTCCTCATTCTCACAGGGTCACCGAGAGAGAGTGTGATTTGAATAAAGTTTCTTTTGGGTAAAAGTACAGTAATAACAAGTGGGCTGGAAGGGTTTTGTTGCCATGTCATGTTTGCAGGAATTGTCCAGTTTCACTGACAGAATATTCACATCAATAGAAAGAATGTCAAAGTAGAAAAAGATTAGAAATAGTCATCAGCAGTATTTCAGCTGGAGAAGGGAAAGTGAGAGCAGCAGTGTGTATGATATGACTGTGTCATCTGGACAACAGCATTTGACAACATTGTTTGACCATTCACAGTGACCAAACCCCAAGGTCACTCTTATTATAATGGAAGTATTTTCTAGTCACGACTCATATATGAAGGTCTGTGCTTATACTGTTGCTGATCATTGTGAACGCAATGTACTGTATATGGACGAACGAAGATTCACACAAGCTGCAGGAAGAGTGTTGATTTTTACGATTACACAAATTAATTGATTGTAAAACAGTTTCTGAAGCAACAGGTATGAAACATGTGTAACATAACAAACATCAATTACTAGCATGTGCTATTATTGCCTATTTTAGTTTGTATATCACAGTGCCCTGCTGCCTGCTTAATAACCCCATTAACGCTCTTGTGTAACTGCCCTCTGTGTGTTTGTATGTTTGTGTTTGCGTGTATACTTTACAATTTGCGAGAGATTGCAAATGAAAAAAAAAAAGATAACAGCATTGTGTAATTGCAGGTCACTCGATTGTTGTTGTCGATGTGTTAGTGTATGTGCGTGTATGGAAAACATGGATTGTGTTTGTAATGTAAGATGTTGCTCTACGGTGTCACACCGGATATAAACAGTGATTAAAAGAAAGGTTATGTGATGTAAAATACAGGAGGTGATAAGAAGTCACTTCATACACGCTTTTATTTCTCTGTTTTATCAAAAGCCTTTATTGTGTATTTATCACAATGATGCTTCCAGTATGCATTCGAGGGAGGATTGTGCAAATATGACGAGGAGATGACTCAATTTCACATTTCACTGGATTTGTAAATCTTCACTTAAGTTGAGTAGGTCAGGTATGTGGGAAGAAATTCAGCTTTAGAAAGCAGGGGCAGATTTATGGAAGTATATTCATATTATGGTGGAAAGTTCACCATTGGGAAGATGAGACTTGGTAAATTGTATACTACAGAGATGTAAATGTGGTTGAGTGCGCCACAAAAGTCATTTGCAACGTCTGAGATACAGAGAGCATCAGAGCAAAGATGAATAATAGTGAAGTGTGTGGTCAGTAAATGTTATTCAGTCATCTGTCTCATGTGAGTCTGACATCTAGTCAGCCGTCTACACTTCATGTAATGTCGGGCTTCACATCTATTTTCTTCTGTTCTATGTGCGTAACTACAATGATTGTGTGTTGGCTCCGAGTTCTGCCACCGTGACCGAAACAACAGTACTGTGCCTGAATGCATCCTTAGTACACTGATGGAAGACTGAAGCTATATGCTGCTGCTGTGCTGCTGACGCTGTGCTTTCACTACACAGCCTGTGTAGACATGGTGTTAAATTTGTTGATGTTCACTGAGCAGCTCTGTGCCAATATAGCATACTATATATTACATGGTAATTCTGGTTTTGAGTCTGTAGCGTGTCTACACATGTATGCTTACATATCAGTATGCACAATGAATTCACTTTGAATGTTCTGTTTAATGTAGACTTTCCACTGTCATTGTGGACAATGGAGAGACCAAGAAGGGAAAAATAAAACACAAAGTGGTAAGTGGTACAAGCTCACAGAGTGGGACTGCCGAGTGCTGAAGCAAGTAAAAATCATTTGTCCTCTGTTGTAACTCTCACTGCTAAGTTCCAAACTGCCTCAGGAAGCAATGTCAGCAACTGTTCATTGGGAGCTTCATTACATTGGTGTCCATGGCCAAGCAGCAGAGCACAAAGTTAAGTTCACCGTGTAGAATGCCAAGTGTCCAATGGAGTGGTGTAAAGCACACAGCCATTGGACAAGTGTTGTCTGGACTGATGAAACACACTTCACTATCTGGCAGTCTAACTGATGAATCTCGGTTTGGCATATGCCAGGAGAAAGCCACCTGCTTGAATACATAGTGCTAAGTGTGAAGCTTGAGAGGAGTAAAGTTACAGTGAAGGGAATGCTAAGTGTGTAACAATCTATTAACAAGTGTAATACACAAGACAGTACTGACCAATAATTTCATGAACCGCCATTTCAATGGCATATTTGAGTTATTCCACAATTCTATGAGTGTATTGCACCCACCCACACACCTGAATATGGTTGCAATATGGTAACCTTTGGTGGAAAGGCTTCACTGATTGCAAACGCAGGGGGGCTCAGAATTTCACTCCCAGGCAGTATAGATGGAGGTGGCAGCTTGCCCTGGATGAGCAGGGAACCAAAGTTCATATTGAGAACACCTCAGCATCACTGACACAGCCACATGTTATCACTCAAAGAGACAAGCTGATGTAGCCTTTATAGTTTTAGAAGGAACTCTAAGTGTTTGCTGGTGCGGGGATCCTTATGTTTTCTGTCTATTGCTTCAACAAAATTGACAAAGTTCACAAATAGCAGACATCTCTCTGAATTTGTTTCCACTCATCTTCATTCTGGAGGGCCACAACCTTGTCTTTTAGAGCTGTCCATGTGGCTGTGCTCACCTCGCTGACTATATGGTCAACCATTGCAGATCACAGTATGAAGCTCTCTGAGAAGGCTTGAAAACCTGATACCTGTTGTTAGAAAGCAAAAGGTGAGAGCAAGCCACTCTGCTGCGCTGACTGGGTTGGTATGTGTGTTTGTGTGTGTGTTGTGTTGTCAGCAATGTTCTGGTGAGTGAAATAAACAGACTAATCCCACTGAATAAATCATCAAATGTACTGGTGGACCTACAAAAAAATGTCGATAATGTTTCTTGTCATCAGTTTCTCACCTTTATTGTACTAACTGGTAACTACTGTAGCTAACATCACACTAATATTAACAGCTACACATTCCATCTACCATTGTGTTGTTGATGCTAATTCTGCCATGATCTTGACATCAGCATTATAGCAACCTCCTTGGGGGTTGCCATGGTTTCTTTTTTTTTTTTTAATATTCCGGGTACGCACAAAGTATGTAAACAGGTATATGAACAATGGTGGTGACATCACACCTGTGGTATATGTGTATGCATTGGTAAAAAGCGAGTGTGTCGGCACCCATAGAGTGTCCAAACCTGAGGGTTCATTCTCTGGGGACCATGAATATCCTTAGCAAATTTCATGCCAACCAGCGTATTAGAATTAGATTTAAAAAAAAAAAGGAGACTTGACAGTGTTGCATGTTGTAAGGTCAGGGAGTCATTTACATCATCGGGATTTATCCTTTGGGGATCATGAATATCAAAATTGATTTCATGCTAGTCTGGTTGGCATTATATCTTCCACTGAAGTCTTGGATGGTCAAATGGCCTGAGGATGGTAGTTTTAAAAAAAAATGGATCTCGTGCAGTAGCCTACTACACAGGCTTCAGCACAAGACTTGTGTGCCTATCTGAGTAGGTTCCTTTGTATAATTAGCTATCATCATTATTTTCCCTGATGGGCCCTATCTTCATAACTTACAAAAACAAAACAGAATACTTGGCTAGAATTCCAGCTGTTGTTATATGAGCTGTCATACTAGCTTTATTTTCAGTTATTTACTTTCAGCTCTTTTTCTCTGGTCTGCATTGTTTTCTCTTCCAGGCCTCCAACCAAATGCACTCCTACTACCACTCTACACCCCCACCTTACACCACCCCGATGAGCTGCGAAGTGGAGCTAAATACACTTGACCTTGGCAGACCAGTGGGGGCCACCCAGCAGGGGCCCGGTGCTGGCATCTTGGGTCCCTGGCTCAGTGCCAACGCTGACAGTGCTGGGAGGGTTTGGCAGGGATTATGGTCTTTGGGTGAAGATCACTGTGGCATGTTCAAATAGGAGAGGAGGCTGCCAAGAGGAGGGAGCAGAGGTCTGAGCTGTTTATCCAGGGCCCCAACACACACACACATCCACACACAGATATGGAAATGCACTCTTGCAGTTAAACACAAGGAGTCAACACAAAAGATATTAACATACATGTATAGAGATGCATTCAGGGAAGCATTGGGAGACGGTGCACCATTCACTCTGCTACTCTTGTATCTTACTCCTTCCTCACATTAACAGACAGAACACATTAATTTCTCTGCATATTTTATATTACATTCTTTGATTCCTTCGCATATTCAGGGTCTTTAAGTATCTCTTTCTTTATATTTAAAAAAGCAGCCCTAGGCAGTGGAATCTAAAGGGAAACACACAAACACTGTGTACATGGATCAAAACCACCCACATCCATTTTTTTTTCCTACGTAGGCTCACAAAATAACATGTTGATGAAGACTCCATCACTGTCCTATTTCTTAGGGTTGACACACATCAATGCTCCAGAAAAGCATCAATTTTATGGCACATGCTGGCTACTGCAACTCGACTACTTCTCCTGTCCGAAGGGTATGTTTTGTGTGTCAAATGACCTGACATCAGGTGATGGGTATCAGATGTTTGCATGTTGCAGCTGACTGTTCCCTCTTAATTATATTGCCATGGTGGACAGATCTTTGAAACATGGACAGTGGAGTTATACTGAAGCATCTGTATGCTGTCCATCACTGGTTTTGTACATCCTCAGGAATTAATTCTACATTGATGCAATTAAAGACATCAGTGGGGAGGCAGTGTATCAGAACTTGAAGTAAGGTCACCAGCAGACTGTGAACATGCCAAAACAATGGCAGAATGTTTTGAGGAGAAACAGATGTATGCCAGCGCAGCTACAAGTTGGTCTGTGGTTACCTTTAATCTCTGTTTAAGGTGTGTAGCTAGGAGCACGATTTGTGACATCACAGCTAGTTTGGAGGCAATCGTGGTCCAGTCTGTAACTGAAAGTGGTACTTGAAGTTTCCTGTGCACATTTTTTAACCAGGTATTTGAACCACTCTTATCAAACACGCATTATTATTCCAAAAAGGCGTTTTATACGTCTTAAAACATATCTGGAGGGGATCTTTAAGTTTAGAGCAGTGAAACTACTGGGTTACTGTTAGAGAAAAATACAGTCATGGTTAATGTTAGGGGAAGAAACTTCATGATTAAAAAGAAACATGAAACCCTGACTCCTAGAAATTATGTTTATACTGTATATTATTATGTTGTTTACTCAGTTACATCATGGTAGCAGACATAATCACTGCCTAGATTGTGTTCAGAGGCAATGTTTGTTTTGGAGTAATGCATGAGGGAGGAGGTCAGACAGGATGGCGGGAGTACAAAGTACTGGATGTTGACAGCAGAGAGTGAGGTTCACATCTTGGGTCTCGAGTGTAGTTAAGTTTGGGCAACAGAAGCACTTTTACTAAGGTTAGTGAAAGATTGTGATCTTGGTTAATGCACATCATGCCTCATGCTTTTAGGCATTGTGGACTTTTTTCTGTATTTAACAAAGACCACACTGCCAGTGTCTGAGCTTAACCATAAATGCAGCAGTTACAACCAGCAGATTTTGTTGGTGGAAAACAAATGAAATATGTTGTCAGTGAACATTTTACTCAAATGCCCGATAATCAACATTTTTGTGATTTGCCAGATACATTCATTAACAACATTAAACATTCATTATATCATTAATAATTACTCATTTGCAACAGCAAATATGTTTCGTAGAAATGGTCATGCTGTTTGGACAATGTCTACCAAATGTATTTGCTGTTGTTGTATATAAATATAATATCCAATGGACAGGGTTTGAGACAGGGCATGCATCACGTTCTCTTGTGTCAGTGAGCAGAGATATCTTCTGTCTTTGACAGCAGGAATTTTCTTCACCGTGTAGTAAATGTTACATTTACCCGGATTCAGTGTAGTTTCAGCTCTGTGTCACATTCAAAGACAACAAAGGAAATAAACCTGTTTATCAGTCTCACTCAAAAAAAGGAAAGAAAGAAAAAAACAAAACAAGTGTGACTGTTTGAGGACACAGGGTTCACATGACTCTGGCAGAAACTTCCCCCTCCCGGTACTTGTTCAATGAAGGGGAGCGGCAGTTTGCCAGGCTAAAAACAGAGCCATTTGGAGCCACTTGCAGGGGCAGCGGTAATGATGGCAGACATTGGCAGGGGGGCAGCGAGACTCATTAGAGTCATTAGTTTCAACTCATTTCTGTGTCAAGTCTCCTTTGGCATGCTGGCTAAGAGGGGGTTGGGGGATAGGGTGGGGGTGGAGGGGGTATGGGGATGATTTGGGCATGGTGGGGAGGGTGCAGGTCTGTAACAGCCATTAGCATCAGGGCGTGATGGATGCAGTTGGCTGGGGTGCCACCGAGACAGAATCTGCACAGTCAGCATGCTGACTTCCTTCCACTTTCCTTCATCCTTTCTTCCCCTCCCTGTTCTTTTCTCGCTCTCAACTGGCGGGGAAAAGAGCAAGGCATGAAGATGGATGTTGGACAGTAGCAAACAAAAAAAAACATGAAAAAACAAAATGTCAGTGGTCCAAGGAGTGAGAAAAGGCCCCCTTGATATGAGCTCATTACAAAAGGTCAAAGCACAGTGTGAACTGCACAGCAACATTAGTAGATCATCTTTTTAGACTCTTACATTCCACTACAGGGACTCCAAAAGAGAAGCGAGGGCTCTGTGGCTATTAGCTGCACAAGCATTTCTGCTATCACTGAATACTGTATTGAGATCTCAGGGAGCCTCTTTTAGAGTGTTTTCACCATTAGTTTACAGCAGCCTTTTCAAGCACTGCCGCACTTTCTCTCTCAAGGTACATTCACAGCAGTCATGTCTGGAAGAGATCAGACTCAGCAGTGTTTGCTCCTATAGCTCACTTCATTCACCCAATTGAGACTGATGCTAACTGATCCAGATCACACCTGAAAAAAAACAGGTTTGTTAGGAGTGAGAACAGAATCTGTGTCAAAGCCAGAGACATATACTACAATATAGTCATACTAGTCAGTGATAAAACATCCTTTAAAAGGCTTTCTAAATGGCTTTATTACTGGTTCATAAATCCTTTCACTGCATGCTAGCTCTGTAGTTCAATGTTAATAAGCTGTAACTAGATGGCACACTTGCTTTGTAGTTCTTATGTTCATCAAGAAGACCTCTCCAATAAACTCTTTGACCATCTACCTTGTAAAAAAGGAAAAACCCAACCTCTTTACAACTTGAGGTTTAACAACATTTCATTAAGGACTGATCAATGATTATTATTGCAGTTGGATTACTCAGTTCTGATGATAGCTTATAGGACATTAAGAGACATGTGACAATCCATTAATTAGGTTGGTAATAAACAGATTTAGTTTGACATCTTTAACTTGGGCTCCTTCGTGGCTATGAATGGTGCCCACGTAAGGGCCGTCAAACAATTAGTTTGACCACAAACTAATCCCTTAAGGAGGTTGTGTTGTAGGTCCTGGACAAGTCTAAACAGTTCCCCTGTTTCTTCTAGGCCTTTGTTCTTGCTCTTAGCCCTTATCATATGGACCTCAGTGTGAAGACTGTGGTGGAATGTAACTAAGTACATACTTACTTACGAAGCACTCTGCCTAATAATTTTGGAGTACAGAACTTGCACTTTACTTAAATTCAGTCTTTACATAACTTCATTTACTTTACTGTAGAGGAAAATAACGTAACTCATATTCATATTTACTTTATAACTCATTGCAGATTTTGTAATTAAACATGTGATTGGTTATAAAATATGATGCACTGTTCATTACATGGCATTGTTAATATATGTTGCATCCTGACTTGCTCCAACATTAAACTGATACTATTATACATTTGGAGGGATTAATTGCAGGACTTATTGTAAGTAGTTTTACATTTTATGAATGATACACTTATCTGAATATTTCTGATATAAAAATTAGGATTATACTGTGATTAGATGTCCTAGAATCATACTGAGTGTGTGCCTCTTTTCTTTTGGAATGTCATGATGAAGGTTTCTATTTTGTTCTGCAACCTGCATAGATAGTAACATCAGCTAAGATGAACGGTGGGAGGCCGTGATATATATGTTAAAGGAAGTCAGAAAAGGTCAAGAGACAGATCAGGAGGATGTCATCTTGATTGAAGTATCTTAAGCTGACCATCAATTGGGATATTGAGATAATGTGTGATGTTATCTGTGGAATGTGTCTGTAGACATCAGGAGAAAGCTGTAACACCCAGTTGTAAGGTATATAAACTAACTGTCAATGCTCCACGAGGAGCCTTTTCTCTGTAACCACACTTGTCTGTTGCATTGCAGAACGTTCCTTTCTTGTACAAGAAAATCAATTCAACTTAAACTTTGATTCTTCGGATCCGCGGTCTCCATCATTTAAAGGTCATTAAGAAGAACAACTTCTTCCATGACTGCTCATGTTATCAGTGAACAAGAATGAGGAAGGCTTTCTCTCCCTCTTTCACTACTGTAAACACCAGCACCTGTGTTATTTCCACTGTTTCATGATCCCTCCATTACATATACCCACTTATCTGGTATAAGGTCATGATATTCAGCCTCCGCCATCCAGAAGAAGAAGCAATTTAGAGGAATATGTTTCTCTATATCAAGTTTTAAAAAGCAAAAACAACCACTTAAAACGATAAATTTCATACAAGCTACAAACGATTGGGTCTGCCTCAAAATTGAGGAGACTGAAGTGAAGAGGGAGTTGAAGTGCTATATACAGTATGCTGCTGCATTTAACCCAATCTGCCCCCTCAGCCTCACGGCAGGATCAATTAAAGCAATTGCTTTTCTCAGTTCTTCCTCCTGTTGTTTATGCACATTAACATTTTAGTCAGATTGCAGCCCTCATAATTTATCCCCGAGGTTGTAAAGTCCTCACACAGGCATTCAAATCACAGACAGGAAAACATAAAGCCACATGAGGGTTTTGTCTCCACTTTGGTTGTGTGGCCTGCAGTACAGGACTGTGGTTGTACTGTACACTCCTAGTGGGCAGCAGTCTCCTCTTTTCACCTGCTGTTTTCTTCTCATCTTTCTTTGTTTTCAGAGATAACACGCCTGAGATAACACGCCTTTAGTCTTTGCCTGCTCCCTCTGTCTCTGTTACTGCCTTTCTTCTTCTCTTTCCTTGACTCCCTCTATCCCCGTCTTATCAGAGTCAATCACCCGATTTCCTCTTTCTATGTTTGCCTGTCAGTCTATTTTCTCTCTCTGGCTTTTTCCTTTTCTTCTGTTTGTCTCATAGGTAAAAAAAGCGTCGAAGTGGATTTGCCTGTGGCCCAGAAACAACAGTAACAAGAAATGAAATGCTTGCTTACCCCAGACACCATGACTTGTTTGCCTTCTTGCTTTTACAGGTATGTTACACACACTAACATGCACACTCCCAGGTTTTATATTTTCAACATTCTAGCCAAATGCTTCCTTTGAAAAATCAAGTATAAATTGAAATACAGTAGATGGTGCCTTTAACTACACATGATACACTGGAGGTCTTCAGACAAACATGACATGTCCAAAATCAAAAGACCTAAATTTACCTAAACCAAGTCTTATATCCAGACTTTCTAAAATGATAATCAGACTGAATTGCCACTTTGTTTCACCTCATTATTGAGTCTGATGAAGTGGGAAGTGGACTGTTTTGTCCTAAACACTCAGTAGAGAGTGACATCCCCATCCCATTCACGTCATTCTCAGTTGACACAGAAGCTGCCACTTGTCATGTTGATTGAAGAAATATGTCAATTTGAGAATTGATGTTCCTGTAAATCAGCTGCACAGCTCAGTTGATCACATTTGTCACCACTTTTATTTGGAATGCATTATTTGGCACTTTTCCATCTAGTTAAGCAACTTTTTTATTAAATCTGGCAGGTAAAAAACTTCTTCTGCCAACAAAAATTACACTATTTTCCAATAAATCTGACTGACAATGCACTTCAGTTAGCTGATGCTCGCTGCAAAATCTGAGAAGGGGGTCAGAGACAAGGTGCAACTTTTTACCTGAGATCTGAGTCTTACACAGGGACGTGCTGAGGACAGTGTGAGGTTCATTTGAACCTAAATTCAAAAGTCATCCTTCTTTGTGTGGGTATAAACAGGATGTAAGTTATTCATCCTGCATGATTTATTCAGTGGCTGCTTTTTATGTTTTGTTGGAATTAAAAATATATCAGCCTTTTGATCTTAATTGGCTCTCAGTAATTAATTAATAAGTTAGCAACGAGTGCACTGCATGGAGGCTATAAGTTTGTTTGGTATTTTGGTCAGTGTGATTGGACTGTTGAACCTTTGTATTCTATGTGTTAATATTTAGGGACTTTTTTCAGTACTTCTATAGCTCTTTTAAGGAAACTGTTTTGATCACATTACATCAGATATCTTGGAGTTAAACCAAACTATTTACTGGGACTTTGCTGAACTGAGAGAAAGAGATCTAGTAGAAACAACAAATTTACCTCCTGCTTAACTTATTTGTGCTTTACTGTTGTCATGAAGACAACTGAAATGTTTATCTGACACACTGAAACAGTAGCACAAGTAGAGGGGAGTTAAAATGTCATAAAACTGACTAAGAAACTTTAGACTAACATCAGCTATCATTAGATATCATCAGCCTCCATAAGCTTCTGGTAATACCAGACCAATTAAGACTGTATCGACAAAATCTCTGAGTGTCTTGAATTCAAATAGGTATATTTTATTGCTTATGAATTTCACTTTTCATTTGTGTGAGGAGAACAGTCTGCCAACACCTGCCAAACATCCAGCAGCCAGTTCTTACATACAATAAGTATTTTTACTCTAGGTATTTCTGGTGAAAGTTGGAAGTGAGCATGTTTCTCTAGACTCTAGAGGTATCACTTGTTTGAAAGTGATGTTTCAACCAAAGTCTGTCTTTTGAGTATGACTCAAGTCACTCCCTGAAGGCTTGAAAGATGACAATATAAAGTTTTTTGCTCCTTCAACTGGTTGTGGTCAGCTAGGATTCATGACAGTTACTATTTATTTCTATAGTAGGAAGTTTTTCAAAGCAGAAAAAAGCATCAGAGGGTCCATAGACACCTTCTCCTGGAATATAATTCACTTCTTCTCTGTCTGTCTGTACACTCCTCATACACTCAAATACATCATATTTTCACTGAGGCCAAACACATGATTCTGTGTTACCCACACAGTTATGGATCTCCACTGAATGTACTTTCTTTGGCCATTTTTTGCCAGAACTCTGAGTTCATATACCATTAGGTGCAGTGTGATAATCAGACTGATTTGTTATTTTGCTTCAATTAAACTAATTCAATCTGACATTGTGGTCATGTTAGCCAATCTCTTGTTGGAAGAGTGTTATTTTGTTTTGTCCTAACCAGTTGATCAAGTGAGTGTATTCATCCTGCTGACATTACTTTCAATTGACACAGAATCTTTAGTAGCATTTGCTAGGAGCAGGAAATGTTTTTCACACCAATTTCACACCGATGCACAAATTGCAGTGTGTGGTGCTGGAGATTACTTATTAGAAACTGCGTATACATTTGATGGCCTTACTTCCTGATGCACATGGGCCTACTACATAAGTGAAATATTAATGCAGCAATACATTTACTAGAGGGCAACTCACATGGACATACATTTTCGTTAATATTACATGTAGGAGATAACTATCACTTCAATTATACGTTATGTTGCTGTATATATTATGGTAAATGGTAAATGGACTATACTTGTATAGCACTTTTCTAGTCTTCTGACTACTCAAAGCGCTTTTTACATTACAAATCACATTCACCCATTCACACACATTCATACACTGAATGGGTACAGGGGCTACCATGCAAGGTCCCAACCTGCCCATCAGCATTCATACACATTCACACCCTGATGGCACAGCCATCAGGAGCAATTTGGGGTTAAGTGTCTTGCCCAAGGTCACATCGACATCCGGACAGGAAGAGCCGGGAATCGGACAGCCAATCTTCCGATTAGAGAATGACCCGCTCTACCTCCTGAGCCACAGCCGCCCTTATATGTAAAGCATGTAACAATGTACATTTTATGTAAATTGGATGATGTCTGTCACATAAGGCTGATTTCCTGTTACCAGTAAGTGGTGCTATGACTATGACTTAATAATGACATGTAAATATATTCAGGCCTGGACTCTTATCAAGCATGAGAAATCCAGGGCAGATTGAACAATGTAAAGTTGGGTTACAACATCTTCCTATTTCATGCACCAAACGTGTTTTTGGCAAAATGTATTGGCATGAAACACCAGGGGTGTTCCCAGAAAACTAAAAAGCTTCACAATTTTGCATCACATAGGTGTTTAGATAACAACTACCAAATTTGAAGTTGCTCGAGTCAAATCTGTAGGAGGAGTTTGTTAAAGTACAACACGTGCAAATGGTTTTACTTTCCAAAAAAATGCAAAGTAGATTCAAAACAGTGACCGTTTTAAGGCTCAGACCCTAATAATATTTACAAAAAAAAAACAGGAACCATTGGGCCCTGGCACTTTAGTGCTTGGGCCATCATTACAAAACAGTAATTAAAAACAAAACAAAAAAGAGATCACAAAACAGAGGGGAATAAAATAAAGTTACTGTCAAAAGTGGGATAAAAATAAAATACAGCAACATATCAAACAGTCATAAAAGCTTTCTAATAAAAGAATGTGAGATTTAAAAGACACTAAAGATGTTGCCTGTCTGATCTCGATAGGTAGACTGTTTCACAGT
The DNA here is from genome assembly GCA_029490765.1 of Euthynnus affinis. Classification (NCBI taxonomy): domain Eukaryota; kingdom Metazoa; phylum Chordata; class Actinopteri; order Scombriformes; family Scombridae; genus Euthynnus; species Euthynnus affinis. The sequence continues at coordinate 31,830,144 of CM055846.1, forward strand.
TTGGACAAGTCACCTTTGGTCACTAGCCAAGACCTCGGATTAACCAGCAGAGCGTCATCCACTGATCTAAGCGAATGCCACATACGGGGGTTAATAAGTCATTGATGTTATTTGGAGCAAGGCCATTTAATGCTTTAAAAGTGATGTTGAATTTTAATATGAATAAATGTAACAGGCAGTCAGTGTACGTTGGCAAGTTTTGGAGTAATATGTTCATATCTCTTAGTGCCAGTTAAAATCTGGGCAGCAGCATTCTGTACCAGTTGGAGTTGGTGAAGGGAGCTCTGAATGATGCCGGCATAAAGTGCATTGCAGTAGTTAAGGCAGTAGAAAATCAAAGCATGTGTGAACTTATATAAAATCAGTAAAAGACAGGAATTATCTGATTTTGGAGATTTCTATTTGCTTATTTTTTTAGTTGAAAAAAGCATGACTGGGAAATGTTTTTCACTTGAAGATTTCTAGATGGTGCAGGAGAATGGAGTGATTGATTGTGTCAAAGGCAACACTCAAATCTAAAAGTGCCAGGAGTGTGCAGTCATTTCCATCAGCTGTTCAAAGTGGATCATTAGAAATCTTGGCTGTCTCTGTGCTATGGTCTAAAACCTGACTGAAAACTATTTAAATATTACTATTTGTAAAAAGATATTGAGTTAATTACTTTCTCAAGCACCTTAGATAAAAAATGATCATCATTTAGAAATTGGTTTGTAATTACTGAGTATATTTTTTATTTTAATTTGTTTATGGTACAATACAAGTGAACACAAGCAACATATGACAGAGCACAAGACAAAAGGGAAAACTACACTCCAACAAACCCAAACAAAAATAGAGAAAAAAGGCAAAAATGCCGCAGCAATAACAAGAACGATGGAAGAGCAAACACACAAACAAATGAGAAAAGTATCATGTTTGGCTTAGACTTCTTATTGTAACATGCATGTATTTAGGTGGGTGGGTGTATTTGTGTGAGTGGGTTTTCTGTGTGAAAGATACAGAGGGGAGAATGCATAAGGGTGAGACATTAGTATCAGAAGAAAGAAAAATAAAATAAATAAATAATATAGCTACAATGGTCTCATAGGACATCTCTGATTGTGTCCAAATAAAATAAAAAAGAATTATCATCATCATCATCATACTATTGGAAATAATCCGTGTAATATATTTTAGGCATAGTAATCACCATAATCACCAATCTCGACCTACCAAGAATAATAATAATCTGTATAATAATAATACTAATCAGTTTTATAACATGAATGTGTTCAAATTATGATTGGTAGACAGACAAGAAAAACAAGTTAGAATCAAGTTTGTAAGAAATGAATGAAAAATGACCAAATGGAACGGGGTTCAGTTGCAGTGTTGTTGACGGAGGCGGATACATTTTCTAAAGAGATGTATTCTATGAGTAAGTTTTTTCAGTGAGCAATATATGTGGTGCTCCTTGATTTCCAATTCATGAGGATAGTTTTCTTGGCAATAGTTAGAGCCACGAGGAGTAATTTGTTGTTTGTTTTGTTCAGGTTGATTGTTGATATGTCTCCTAGTAAGCAGAGTGAGGGGGATAATGGGATGTGGCAGCCCAGGAAGAGCGATAGTGACTCAGTGATTTCTTTCCAAAAGTGTTTAATGGGTTTGCAGTGCCAGGTGGTGTGAACATAGCTGTCTTGGCTGTTTTGTGTGCAATATGAACATATTTCTGATGAGAATCCCATTCTAAACATTTTTTACCAAGTGAAGTGAATTCTGTGAAGTATCTTAAACTATTTGAGTTGTAGGTTGGCATTTTTAGTCAAGAAGTAGATTCTTTTGTGGATTATGTTCCAGAAGTTGGCATCAAGAGTGTCTAGTCTAGTTCCCATTTTATTGATCATATGGATAGCATTTTGTCACTGTAATAGTATTCTATATATATTTGGAAAGGATGTTAATAAAATCTGAAGTTGAGGGAAGAAGATCTAGGTTGACTGAGAAATGGTATATCTGAAATCTCTGTCTTTACAAACTGTTTGTTCTATTCTAACCATGTGATATCTGAATGATTTGAGTGGATCCATTTGCATACAGTGCTGCTGTGCTTGTGAACCCTGTTTCTGCATAAATATGACCTAAAACATGATCAGATTTATACACAAGTCCTAAAACTAGATAAAGGAAATCCAATTGAACAAACAAGACAAAACATTAAACTTATTCATCTATTTATTGAGGAAAGTTGTCCAATTATATAATATGTGTTGAGACATATTGTGTGAGACAAAAGTTTGTGAAACCTTGCTTTCAGTAACTCGTGTGACCCCCTTTTGCAACAATAACTTCAACCAAACATGTCCCGTTAATGTTTATCAGCCTTGCACATCAGTTTGGAGGAATTTTAGCCCAATCCTCCTTACAGAACAGTATCAACTTGGGGATGTCGGTGGGCTTTTTTGTGTAAACTGCCCACTTCAGGTCTTTCCACAGCATTTCTATAGGATTAAGGTCAGGACTTTGACTCAGCCATCCCAAAACTTCTCCTGCTCTAACCATACTTTGGTAGAATGACTTATGTCTTTAGGGCTGTTGTCTTACTGCATGACCTACTTTGTATTAAGCTTCAGTTCACAGATAGATACCTCAAGCCAAAAAGTTTGATTTTGGTCTCATCCATTCACACAAAACATTTTTCCAATCCCCTTCTGGCTTATCCATGTGGTATTGAGCAAACTGTAGACATCAGCTGTGTTCTTGGAGAGTAGTGGCCTTTAGTTTCCTAGACATTATCCTGTGGTCCCTTGACTATTACACACCTTGCTTTTGGTGTGATCTTTGTGGTTACACCACTCCAGGAGAGGGTAACAATGGTGTTGGATGTCCTCCATTCGTAAATGATCCGCCTGACAGTCGACGGGTGCAGTCTAAACTCTTTAGAGATGGTTTAGTAACCCTTTCCAGCCTGGTGAGCATCAACATCTCTTCTTCTAAGGTCCTTTGCTCAAGCCAAGACACACTTCAACAAACCTATGTTGTGAAGCTCAGACTTTGATAGTGAAGGCCCAGATTTAAGGCAGGGCCTTCCAGATTCACACTTGATTGTCATTCCACCAAACTCTAACTTCCTCTTTAAATTAATTGATAATCTTTATGGTTCACATACTTTTGCCACGCACAGATATGCAATATTGAATCATTTTCCTCAATAAATAAATGAACAAGTGTAAGGTGTTTGTCTCATTTATTTAATTCATGTCTCTTTATGTCAGTGGCAGCTGGTGACTCAAAAAATTGGGGAGGAAAGGAAGGAAAGAGGGGTGGGGGCAATTTTATATGCCAATAAAAAAATTTGCTTTCAAAAACAAAAACACTTGAGTGATGTAAAGGCTGCTTCTTTAGGCATTTCTTAAGACATTTAGCATATACATACTGTTTATAAACAAAGAAGTGCTCATTTTAGCCGTGGAGATGTTCAGAATGTGTGATTTTACCAACAAAGTTAAACTCAAATTTATAGTACTATTCTATTGTGACAACATATGTATGTTCTCATCCAAAACAGACAACATATCACATGATTTACACATATTTCCTGTGTATTTTCTTAGTATACAGAAATATATAAAGTAGCACAAAGCTGACAATGTGATACAGGAACGGATAGGTGCTGAATACTAGAGACATTCACAAATCTAAAAGTGAAGGTTCACATCAGAAAGTATTAATGCATGTATCAAATACATGACTTACACACTCTGATCTATGTGCAGAACATACAAAATATAGTCTACAAAGCCGACATGTTAACACCAGGGCTGCAACGGATTACAAAATCACGGTTCGGATCGTATCAAAAATTTGAGTCACGGATTGGATCGTTTTTAGGATCAGCAAAGAAAAGGGGGAGACAAATAAAACTTTGTTTTCCATTTTCTATTTTTTCAACAGTCCTCAACAGTCCTTCCACTGATGTATAAAGAGTGAGAAGATGAAATCTGGAAACTATCATTAGACCAACTAAATGTCAATATTGCATTCTGGTTGTTGATTGGTAAAGGAGGACAGCCTCCCTTGCAGCATCATTTTCGTGTCATGGCCAATCACAGATGAGCATTAAAAAAACGAAATACATTGAGTCCAATGTAAGAGGTCCCGCCAAGCAGAGGTCAGCTGGCACCCGTCCTCCTCTGTCCCCCACTCCCTCTCCACTGTCCCCCACCATCACTTCACACACACTGCCCTTCCTCCTCCCGCCCTGCAGGTGTCACTGTTGAAGCATTTTAATCAGAATTTCAGTAATGGATTTTTTCCAAAGAAAAGAAAAAATACTAAATAATACTGAGATTTGTAATGGTTTATTTGAAACAAAAGCTCTATGGACCAAGCTGATTTGCCAGAGAATAAGACTAAAAATGTAGAGCTTCTAATCCTCCTTGTGTTTTTGGTTTTTGCAAAATGGCGAGTTTAATTCTTGGTGTCCTGTTTTTCCAGAATTTTCCTAGAATTTGAAAATGATTGAGTCCAGAGATCCAAGCCACATGAGGGTGGGTTGGGTTGAAATAATTGAAAATAGATTATTTATTTTAGGGATAATTATCATTTTAACAGTGGCTATTCTGCCCAAAATGGAGACTGGTAGGTACATCCAGTGGTGAAGGTCATCATGTATTGTTTTCAGTAGTGGAGTAAAGTTGAGTCTGAACAGCTCTGACAGGTAGGAGGAAACATTAATACCTAAATATGTAATGTGACCTGTGCGTAAGGGTATAGGTGCTGTATGGACTGCCATATCCTAGCTATTACTATTTAATGGAAGGATGGATAATTTGTTCCAGCAAATGGAGTGGTAGGATGAAGTATGATTCAATAAGCTTAATTGTTTCTTGTAGTGATGAGTGAGAATTTTGTAATAACATCAATATATCATCTGCATATAAATTGATCTTGTGATGTATTTTGGGTGTTTGGATTCCTTTTATGTAGATGTTCTGATGAATGCCTGTTGCTAAAGTTTGAATGAAAACGGTGAATAGAGAGGGAGAGGGTGGGCATCCTTGCCTAGTCCTCCTGTGCAATCTGAAGATTGGTGAGGTTGTCCATTGGTGATGGCAGTGGCTGAGGAAAATCTTGACCCAGATAAACAGTGATTCCCCAAAGCCAAATCTTTCTAATGTGATGAAAAATGTCCAGTTTACTCTGTCAAAAGCTTTTTCTGTGTCTAAGTTGGCTATGATAGCACCTGCTTGTTGTAATGATGAGCAGTGCATTAAGTTAAACATGCATGTCTACCTTTGATAAAGCCAGTTTGATCTTAGTGGATTATGAATGGAGTGATTGATGTTTTTATACCACATTAATGAGAGAAATGTGACAGTGACTAGCTTTTGAAGGAGGGAAATTGCAGCTGTGTTCATGCTTGTCGGAAATCTTGAATTTTGTTTTATTTCAATTATTAATTTTTGAAAGAGAGGAGCTAGAATGGACTAGAAGTTTTAATAGAACTCAGCAGGGAAGCCATCAGGTCCTGTTGCTTTGTTATTTGGCATAAGATTGAGGGAAGAAAGAAGTTCATCCTGTGTTATTGGTGAATCAAGTATGTTTGTTTGTTCTTTATTAAGCTGTGGTAAGTCAATGCTGTTGAAACATTTGTTGATGTCCTCTTGACTGGGGTCTTTCTCTGATGAACAGAGATTGGCATAAAAACTTCTGAAATTTTTATTTATCTCTTCGGGTGAGTTTGTGGGCTTCCCTGCTGAGTCCTTAATGGTGGAGAATGTTGCTTTCTTTATTTTGTTTAATTTGATTTGCCAAATATGTAATACATTTGTTGTTATTGTGGAACTTTTCTTGTCAAAGTCTGTGTATCAGGAATGTTCTTACTGATAATTTTATTTAGTTGGAATTTATAATTTCTTAATTCATTCTGAGTTTCCTCTGTGGGGTTATTTGCATTAATATTCTCAAGTTTTTTGATTTTTTTGTTCCAGTTCAGCTTGTTTTTCCTTTTCCTTGCTTTTTCTTATGAACAGAGAATTAAATTATTTTACCTCTCAGTACTGCATTTCCTGTTTTACATAAAAAAGCTGGTGATGACTTTAGGGCATCATTTATTTCTAAGAAGGATGCCCACTCTTTTTTAAACTCTCAAACTCAGGGTCTCTGAGAGGAGATGTTTGAACCTGATGATGGATTTATGTTGATTGGTTCTATTCCAATTAAATGTTATAGGGGCATGGTTACTAATGATGATGAGGTGGATCTTTGAGTCTAAAATATTAGATATAATAGAGTTGCTGGTGATGAAGAAGTCAATGCAAGTCAAGCAGTTGGGTGTTGCAATCCTAAACTATTGCCAAACCGAAAAAAGGGAAAAAGTGATGGGTTGATAACTGTGTTGAAGTTGCCTCTTATTATGACTGGGCAATTGGAAATGTTGGAGATCGAGGATTTTTTTTTCAATGGCAGGATGGGACATCAGTGTTTGGGCCATAAACATTACAGATTGTTACTGAGCTATTGTTGATTGATATCTTTATGATGATGAACATATCATCTAGAAGGGAGTTATGTCCTTATCTTTGTACAAAAGGCCATCAGTGTATAATTTGATCACAGACATTATTGCTTTTTTTCCTTCCTCATCCGCTGTTTTTGGATCTGAAGTAGTTGTTTGCATCTCTGCAGGATTTTCCTTGAATACTGGTCATTGGGTCCATAGTCTGTTCCTATCAGCTGCCTGCCTTGTCATTACACTATGTCTTTTTGTTTGTAATGATCGAATTTCGCAATGATTGTATATGGTCGGTTATTGGTGTTCTTTGATCCCATACGGTGTACACAGTGGAGTGTGATGTTGTTGACTGTTTGTGGAGGTAGTTTGAGTTGTTTGGTCATGAAACCCCCGACTGTTTTTCAGCACCATCTGTGGGTTGTTCAGTAATTCCGGTGAAAACTAAGTTACCTCTCATGTTGCGCACTTGTAAGTCCAGAATAGTTTCTTTTGTTTTCAGCGATCACAGAAGTGAGCTAGTGGTGATAGTGCTGACAGAGTGTTGTAATGATTTGTTTTCTTTGTTGAGTGTCTCTATTTGTACTGACTGAATTTCAGGCTTTGGCGCAGTGCTTAAGTTCCCTGTGCAGAACTTGAGTTGAGTGCCATTCTGGCATCCAGTCTGGTAAGTTTATCAATGGAAATGAGTATGTTGCTTACCTCTATGCAGCATAGTGGCGTCAGAGATGTGGATGGTGATGTACCTGGGCTTTCTGTGTCATCTGTTTTGTCTTTGTTCATGGTGCAGCAGTCTGTTGAAACACTCACATATCACGTATTCTTCCAGATGGTCCAGGTCACTTGATATTGTAGTCTAAAAAAAAAAAACGCCAAAAAACAAAAACAAGATTTTATGTCGTATATATGTTTTTTTGGATCAGCAGTCTACCACCTTTAGTCTTGCACTGTCTCTTGAGAGGTGCATTCACAACAGAATCTGCTACACACAGGGGATCCAAATTAGGCTTTTTCAGTAACAGTAGAACGATTACATGTTTAAATCAAACAGGAAAATTACCAGAACTTAGAAAACTGTTGTGATGTTGCTGCAACAGTGGGTTCATGACATGTGGCTGGGACTCACCGCCCTACAGAGGGATGACAAAGAAAACCTGGGAGCTTTTTCAACAGTTCAGTCCCCCCATGGCAGAATTCACTGCCCACTCCCAACGCTGCTAATGTTCATGCTACTCTTAAATAAATAAATTTAAAAACACCAAATGACATTTTCCACCAAGGAGCAAAATCCTCCATGCCTCCCCTCTTCCATCCCCCGGCTCTCCATGATGCTGTGATGATAGGGCCCAGCCTGCCTCTCCTCCCATAGTTAGGGAACACACCCAACATAGCAACACAGAAAAGCAGATCTGTCTTTCATTGTGCTTGCTGGTGCTGTTATCAATTGGGCCAGCTAGCGTAGCTCATCTCTCCGGCTAATGGTAATGTGGCTGATGTGGCTAAGAGGACACTTGTCTGCTTAGTGTCAACACTGTCTCCTGCTGTTCTCACCTGATGACGGAGTCACCTATGACCAGGATTGTGACCTGACATTGGCGTTGTCTTATGGACTTGGTGCTGGTCAACCTGGAGGCGGAGTGCCGGTGTATTCCACGGAGAGCCAAAGCTGCCATTCTAGGGGTTCCACTGCTAGGTGAGTGGTGGCATTGATATAAAATTTAACTGCAGGGTTAGATGTAGCAAGCTGCTGTCAAACAGGCCAAAAATAGTGCGGGATCTGTCTGTGTTGTCTGTGTTGGTGGGTGGGGTACTAACCAGTACTAATGTACTGGTTGGCCAATATACAGATAACAGAATGATAAAATTCAGTTGAAAGTTGAGCAATCATAGACAACACGCTATAAAAGAGTAGTTCAAAACTAAAATAGGGGGAAAATAATTATCAGAGATAAAGCAGCAACAAGTGACACATCATTATTGCACATGCCACATACTAAAGTGTATTAGTTTAAAGTGTGTGATGATGGAGACTGATGTGTGTGTGATTCAGTCAGCATTATCTGTGATAACAGTTCATTTGTCACAACAGCAGCAGCGTTTCCACATCATATCACATGTTCTGTCTGTTTCCACAGCTCTCTGCAAACTGTAATCTGTCTCTGCGGCTCACATCACTTACAGCGATTCTAACTCTGCTGTGTACAAGTACTAATTTGACCTTAATATGGCTCCCATATGTCACTTGTGTCACTTTTACTGTGTGTTTTAACTTGTATGACAGCCTTTGTAATATGTAATATTTGTATTACTAATTTAATGCAGTCAACAAAACAAATACAAAACTGAAACTATATATATATATATATATATATATATGGATGTTTGGAGCAACATTATCATTCAGTCATGTTGAATGGAAGTCGTGTTTCTGTCCACCTGGTGAATGTAAGTCTAATATTCTCTCTCTTTTAGCTGTTTTTACTCTCTACCATCTCATGAGGGAAATATCTGGCTCTTTAGCTGCTAAATGCTCCACTATGTTCACCAGCTAATCTACAGCTAACTGTGTCTGTTTTCTGTTAGACGCTGAACAGGTAGTGTCCTGGGGCTTTTTAGAGCTTTTCCTCTGAAAACAGCATTATGAAAATGATGCTATGAAAGCGCTGAGAGTGAACTAAAACAGTAAAGTTGCAGCCTGACGACTAAACAATGAACTGAGACCGTTATAAAGCTCCATAAAGCCGAGGGGAGCTGCAGAGTCACTGATAATTCTCTGTAGGTTCATCACTAAGAACCACAACCAACACATTACACACTGACAGCTCATACATTGTTATTACACAAATGGAGATTATAGCAGCTTTAAAGTTGTGAATAATTATTCTACCACTGCATTCCTAATGTTGGACAGATGTTCCTGGAGTGGGATTGTCTTTTTAACCCTTGAGGTTCTCAGAAAAGTCAACTGGGCAACCTCATCTGCTGATGAAGATGATGATATTATCAAACAGAACAGCAACTAAATGCACTCCATATTTATATATATTTTAATGAACTAAAATACTCTTAAAAACACATCTAGACACAAGACATAACCCTGACAAATTACTGTAATTACAAGAAAGAGAATGACATGTAGTGAACATGGGACTTCAGGGGCTCATGAGGATCTGGATCAGTTCTCTGCTTTGTTCAGCTGGTGATCCAACCTTTCATGCGTGTTAAAGAAATACTCAGGAGGTCAGATGGTCAGTGTAATCATTAGGAATTATCCTCTGGTGGCCACAGATATTAGATTTTACAGCAATCTGCCCAGATGTTATTGAGATCGGATCTTGCTCAGGATGGACAGTGATGGACAGTGATGGACAGACATGCTCATCCTTAGGACTGTATATACTGTTCACCAAATGCTTTTTAACTGCTTTAATGGAAAGATGTTCCAGGTATTTCCTTGCTGACATTCTATGCTGCAGGATCTGTTGGAAGCTGTCCAGTTTAGGAGGAAGAATTGGCACTTTTCTGCTTTCCAAACCCCGTCTCTGTGTTTCCGTCTATCTGTCTCTCTGTCAGTCTGTCTCTTGGGAAATCGAGGCCCTTTGCTGACACACCTCTATTGCTCTCACACACACACATCCACTTTCTCTCTCTTTCTGTATACCACTCTTGTTCTTTCCTCCCCTTCATCCATCTATCTGCCTTTCTTCCCTCCGTCTCAGGGGTATTTGAGGCCAGAGCAGCCGCTGTCGCATCAGGAGTCATCCAGTGTGACAGAATGACGAGTATCACACAGGCTCCTGCCTGCTGGACCGGCCCACAGACTGGCAACCACCACCACCACACACACACACACACACATATATACACACCTATACAAAGACAGAGAGAAACAAACATCCCAGACCACTGCAAACACCAGCTCAGTCCTCTGCACAATAAATAATAAATACAAGACTTAGCTTGTTATTGTCCCTTTGTCTTTAAGGAATAATCCTCTTAATTTTTCATACAGTATGTCTATGTTTCTCTCTCCTCTTTGTCAGTGATTTGTAATTACAACAGTGACTAGTTCGACATTTTGTAAAATGTGTATTTGATATACACATTTTCATTTTCTCTCAGAGAGTGAGATGTTCAGATGACTATTGATCTTATCTCTGTGTGTTGAGCACAGAGCTGGATGCAGGGCATGACTAGCCTTGCTGAGCACAAAGACTGGAAGCAATGGGATACAGCCATGACTTTGTAAGTAAAGTAAAAAAAAAAACCACTGTACCAACACTTTTTAAGGCTTAAAACTGAAAAAAAATCCATATTTATCACAAAATCATCTCTTACCAAACTACGATCACTTATCCATATTGCAATGACAAAAACTGTGACTGTATTGAGTATAAATTGGGTACATTTTCATATGCAAACCATACTGACAGTGCTAACGTCACTGAGTCCGAGATGGAGGAAGCTATTACATAAATAGTGTCACACCTTCCAATCATCTAACTCTCTTTTATATAACTTTGAGTATGAAAAAAGCTCCAAGAAAAGGATCTGCAGTCAGACAGGGGTATAGAAACATAGCCAACAAGCTACCTGGTGGAAAGTGAACAAGCCAGCAGCTTTTATTCAAATAGTATTATTTGCAAATGTCTACTTAATTGTGATACTAATGGAAAGGTTAGGAAATGACCAAATGTTTAATGTTTATCTGTGACATACTAAAACTCAGTGTATTAGTGTAGAGTCATAAAGTCAGTGAAGTGAGTAACCATAAGCTACGGGTCGGCAACACCAGGTTAGGCTTGCGGCAAAACCACCATGCATTGACTTCAAACAAGGCTGTATTCATGCAAACTTTTGATTTGCAAGAGAAAGACTGCATTACTTCTGCTTTCTAAACTTATAGAGTTCCACTTTAAAATCTTCTGGGGATCTGTGCCAAATTTAAAGGCAAACCATCCAACAGTTCTCAAGATATTTCACACTGGATCAGAGACGACTGGATTCACTGATATGTCTGTTCCTAGAGCCAAACCATAGGCTAAAAAATACAAATAGAGAGAGAAGAAGAATATATTTGTTCTGTTTATTTATTTGAATGGAAAATCCCATCAGCATAACTTTGTGATGACCTCTGAGTAAACCCACTACAGTTCCTTTTTGCACTAAATAAATCATGGAGCAGCGAGCCGCTGAAATACACACGTGAAAGTAACTATCTTTGCCCATGAATGAATGTTGCCATCGGTGAAAAGCTAAACACAATAGCAAGTGAGTGTGTCATAAGAGACAAAAAGGCTAAACACTCAACCCAGAATAAAGTCAGTGCAAAGAGTCAGACTCTGTTTTTGTCTCTGCTCTTGAGGGAAAAGGTTGCTATGATCAACAAAAGAGAAAAAAAAGCATTTACCAAACAAAAGCACCCTTACAAATAAATGACTGAGAGCAAACAAACTGAAATTACTAGCATGTCTTTCTCAGGAGACTGTTTTTTTTTGTGTGTGTGCTCCCCTCTTGAGTTTCAGTTAGCATGCTTCATGTGCAGAGATTTCCCAGCAGTGATCATACCCATGCCAGAATTTAATTTGGGATCACTGAGTGATTCTGCAGCATCTCAATTAGTGGGGACAGGATGATCATCTCTAATGCAGTGCTGCTTCGCGTGTTAGGATAATAAGATAGTGAGTTTAGATATATATATATAAAAAAAAAACTGACATGGGGAAGAATTCATGTGTGAAAATGATTCCACGTGCACAGTGATTGATCTTTGTGTTGTGTCAGAGTGAGAAAAGGTGAGAGCTCCTAACCTCGGTCAGACGAGCAGGCTTAAACGTTTTCTGTTGTTTTTCTGTAGTTTTCAGCATTGCTTCTTTGTTCAAAGACTTGAAATTATGTGATAACAAATGCTTTAGGGAGGAGACTAGGTAGATTTTTGGATGCACAAAATGTCAGACACTAGAGCCACCTTTTGTGAATCTTAATGATTTTCCCCAGACTCACATTTAATCTGTCTGATTCTTTGTTTTAAAGCTCCTTTGCCATCTGAACCTGCTCTTCTTTTGCTCTGTCAAAGCTTACTCTGTGACTGGATTGAAAATATTCAGCCTACATCAATAATGATTTTGATTGATTTGTTTATCGCTTATTTAAGTGTCTTATCTTTCCGGTGCCCATCCATATAGGCTAGACAATAACAAACCAGGATGGTCACATGACAGAACATGATGATATAGTTCTACAGATTCAAAAAGAGAACGTTTCTGAACATTTAGTTTACATGGAGGACATGTCCTGTTATGACGGATACGGTGTTCTCTGTTTTAGCGGCCGAGCCTCTCCGATAAATCTCACTAAAACAAAAAATCTCCATATTGAAAAGCCAACTCAACATATCAGCCTCAGACAAACAAAACAAACCAGGATCAATGGGATCTTCTCAAACAAACAATTCCTCAAGTCACTGTACAAAGGGCAATACGATACAAAACAGAAATTCACCCAGGACAACACCAGGATCACAAAAAGCACATAAATGTTGCTCTTCTGGAATACCTTTATATCAGCCAAGTAGCAGTTCTTAACTGAACACACAGAGACCTTTGCCTTCTCTGTAGATTTCATTTTATATATGGTTTCTATACAGCAGTTGTCTTTGATATTGGGGTGTAGTCTCTAATCTTTGGCTTCTTACAGATGTCCACATTCCATTGTTCTTAGATCTTTGATCATTTTTTATTTGATTGTGTTTATACTACACTGCAAGTTAGTCCTGAAAATAAAATACAAGTCAGAAAGAGGAAATACTGCAGCAATCCCTCTCAACCAAGTATAATTGTGTGCCAATTAAGAATCTTCTGGTCAATGTTCCTCTGGCAACTGAATAGGGTGGTTCCACAAGCTTCACCATTTCAGCTCTCTGCTTTACAAGACTTGACTCCCATCTCAACAGCTCGCTTAGCAATAAATTTACACACTTCAAGAAAACACCTCATGGCGCGATTCTGGACGGCATTACTGTCGGGGGCATCTTTAAAACACCACACTCCTGCAGCATGAAATGAAACCGAGCTGACGATTGAGCCATAAAGTTTAGTGAAAGTCGAAAAACTATGGTCAGTGCACAATTTTATTTTATTCATTACAGACCTTAGTGTTCTTCCTCCTGATTCTGCCAGTACTTATTTTCATTTAAAACCAAACCAAGATATGTGTAAGACTGTATAATAATTAGCGTACAGAGGCATTGATCCAAATTTTTAAAAAATGGTTGCTCTAAAGTTCTGAAGTGTATAATCCGTGCTTTGTCACCATTAATGGTTAGTCTGTATTTACTATTTAACTTTTTTTTTTTTTTGTAAATTAATCTCTCTGCAACCAACACAATATCATCAGCATATAATAAAATACTTCAATAACACTACAATTCATATTATCAATCACTATAACTAGATTGGCCAGCTTAATTTCTTCAGCTAAGTCGTTTACAAAAAGGGCAGATAATGTAGGGGAAATCACATCTGTCAGTCCTAAAATTATTTAAACTGCAGACACAAAACTGAGGCTTTATACAAGGCTTTGATGGCATCATTATATTTGCCATCAGTGCCAGAAGAGATTAATTTATACTCTAAGAGGTCTATATTGATCCAGTCAAAGGGTTTCTTGAAATCAACAAAACAAGCAAATGTATTTTCCGTCCTTGTAGTCTTGCTCTCACCACTGAGGATATAACATAAATAAGGTCAATACATGTCCTGCTTTTCCTAAAGCCATTCTGCTCATCCGCCAATAATCCACAAGTCTCTAAGTAGTTATTAAGTCTATTATTGAGAATACCTGAATATAATTTATACACTGTACAAGTATAAGCTAACCTCAATCTCTGTATTTTAATGGAACTCTGAGGTCAACTTTTGCAGGTTTTGCAGGGATTGGTTTGATAATAGATTGATTCCACGCAGATGGAATAACACCATTCTGAAAGCATGTTTGGGACAGCCAATGTAAAATATTCACCAAATTAAGAGTTTTAAGGGCCTCGTTTGGAAGTTCCTCTCCACCCACAGCTTCATTTGCTTTAGTTTTATCCACCACTTTCAGCACCTCTTGTAGTGCGATCTCATTATTCAGCATATGGTTTTGGCAAAGTGCTGTTTTACTCATCCCATTTTCAAGTTCACATTTCACTTTACACGTTTCATTTAAGAACTGACCATTAAATAATGAGGAACTATTACACGCATACAAATGGCTGTAATCTATTTCCCACTTCTTCAATATCTGGTCAATCTTGAAAGACGATTCACTACTTTCCATTGAGTTCTCCACTGGAATCAACTTGCTCTTTTGTGGCCACAGTTTATTTATTTCCCGCCAAAATTGCTGTGGATTATTGAGCTGTAAATGTTCTAACTGGAGAGCTTGTCCTCTATTAAAACATCTCTTGAAAAACCTCAGTCTTCTGTCAAAATTCCTGTCATAGAGTCCTTTTTTAACTCTTATCCTTACACATAAGAAAGGATTCCTCTGTTAAGCACAAGTCAACCTATAACTTTATGTTTAATTCAACATTCCAATATGACTGCTTTATTCTGCTGTACTTCTTTACCATAACCATTTATCCACTTCATTATACAGAAGGTCACATAATTGATCAACATTTTCCTGTTTTTTTTTTTCATTGATGTATGACCCTGAGAAGTACTTTATGGCGTATATCAGAAGAAGGAATGTGAACATGAACATTTCTATTTTGTCTTTTCACTTTTTGCTGAGAGCCTACAATATTACAGCTCGTAGAAAAAATACTCCTGTTTGGAATTGTAAACACAGCACTGAATGGTCAGGGAGTCTACTACCATCAAATTTATAACTTCAGATTCAGCCCGCTGTATAAACTTTAAATTCAAGACATGTTTGTAGATCCACATGTGGTGCCACGGTAAGCTTGGCCCTTTATAGAAATAGAAGTAAAATGATCAGCTTCTGGATTCAAACCGCCATTAAACACAGCATTTAGAGCGTTTTAGAAATTCAGTAAAGGTCTCCCCATGTTTATTTACACCCATGTCCAAAACAACTCTGGGAGAAATGTTATCTACATCGAGATCATCTTTCAAATCTGTAATATGACTGTTTTTGTCACCACAAATATAGACAGCACAAATATAGACAGATATACTCCAAAAGTAGACCTGCATTTTGACCCCATGTTGAGGTTTCTGGAGATAAATAAAAAGAAATAATGATGCAGGAATATAATGACACTGGGTGTTCAAAACATAAGTAGATAAGTCCATCATGTGCTTTATCTACAACAGGTCAAAAGCAGTGTTCTTAATAAAAAAAAAAAAAATACCAACACCAGCAGAGGCTCAGACTGCTCTCCTGTGAGCTGTGTCATTCTATCCAAACCAAATAAATCCATCAGGTTTAACTGAATTGGAGGATAAATGCATTTCATTCAGAGAGATCTGGTTCGAGGGAATAAAGCAATACTTTTCTGAGTTTACAGTTTGTTAACGTCCATCCATTAATATTCCAAGGAACTAACAGAAAGTGTTCAGTACTTACAGGCTGGGCAGGACCTCCTCGTACTGGCGTGTCCCCTGATGCGGCTCCCCGGGGGTGTGCTTGACCAGTCCATCACTCCCAGCCAGGTAAACATCCTTCCCAGCTGGAGTTTCTCTAAGGAGAGTCCTGAAATTAAAAAATCCATCAGCTGTTTCGCATGCGATTTTGCCAATGACACATAAACTGTCCTTCAGTTTTGCTTTTCTCTGACACGCAGGCGCTTTCTCCTGGATGGACAGTTCCACCTGGTTTGTGTCCTCTCGCCCAGAAACATTCCATGTCAACAAGATCGAGCACCAAGTTGCAGACAATTTTAGCCTCGAATCCTCATTATCATCTATTACTACCAGTGAAATATCTGCCTCAAAACATTTCCCCTGATAGCTTTCTCAGCATGTTTCCATTCTAGAGCTCAGAAGACTCACCTCAAGTCCAAATTCAGTCATAATTCTTTGGCTCTTTTTTTCTAGCTCTTTCTTCAGGAAATTTAGGCTTTCTGAGATCAGCTTCCTCAATAATCTATGCAAACCATCCATTTTAAGGTTCACTTGCTTTTTCATTACATTTTGCAAATTGTCTATTTTTGCTTTAAGCAACTTCAGTTCATTCATTAATGCAGGGTTGCAGCTGTTCTCTCCGTCAGAGTCTTTTGACTTACGTTGTCTGGCGTTATCAGCCATAATCTTTCTCAAATGGGGCCAATTCAGACCATAAAAAAAGCACTCAGGCTTTGCAAAAACAGGTTTATGAATACAGATTCAACTTTAACATTATTACACAAGTTATTTGAAATTTTGTGGATACAACAGAGAGACAAAGAGTGCTCATGTGGCCATCCTGTCCCTAATAACAAGGGCAGTATTAGCAGTATCATTTGATTCTTCAGTGTGTGATGTGACAGTTAAGGGGGGGGGGGGTCACATTGTGTTTTGGTTTTCAAGGCCTTGAATATGGTCCGTCATCATTTTTACAGTTTGAAATTAGAATTCAAAGGTTTGGGGCATTATCAGTGACAGTAGATTTGTCTGTCATCGTTTTATTGTCATAAAACGACACAAGCAACTGACAGCCAACGCTGAATTCACAGCTGACTGTGTGGCAGCAGGCAGGGATCAGTCAGAGGCAGCCTTCAGCAGACTGTAGAACAACAGGAAGACACAATGTGATCCATCTCACCTCGTTCAGTCTCAATAAATCCACCAGTTCAAATAACAAACACAGTCTAATCTTTAGAAATCGGTGTAAAACCACAACAGTTTTTACCTCTGAAATAAATGTCACTTTTGTTTCCCCTCATATTTTGTACATTGTTTATCATGACCAATTAAAAATAATGATTATATATTTATGTACAGTATGCCTACGCAAACATATTATTTATCACGCTTAAGAAATGAGATGACTGCATGTAAGTTACTCACTCATATTCATACTGTGTCTCTCATCCTTCACTGACAGCATGTCAGGCAGGTGCACAGCTCTACTGAGAGATCTATAGATTGTGACAGTAGCACAGCAGCATTGCCCATCTCACTTCCATCCACAAGAACAACCAAAAACCAGGTCTAGACCCTCAGGGACCTCCATGCTGACTGCAGTGGTGGGTGTCTTTTACATTAGTGTTCCTCATGGCTTTATTCAGACATGACAGGAGATTAGTTAAAACTGTTATGACTGTTTCTGTTCTTTCACAGGCTGCATCATTGATGGAATTTTAAGCATATTTTTTTTCTAGTTGCAGCCTTTTAACTTTTTTTTCAAATTGATGTAGTGCTATAGTTTTATATTGCTCTAGTTGGACGGAGGACTTTGAGGTGGATCAGCCAACCGTGATGCAGGTCTCACACCAGAGACTATGGTTCACATCCTGAGTCCTATGTGTTTAGGTTTACACAACAAAGGCACCGTGGTGAAGGTTAGTGAACGATTGTGATATTGCTTAAATCTTAATAAACATGTTGAGCTTCAAGTCACTGCAGGCTTTTTTCTGTATTTCCCTAACCTTAACAAAATGCTGCCAGAGTCTGAACATAACCATAAAAAAGTTTCATATCGCTGTAGTTTCTGCTAGCAGATATTGTGCTTGCATGTTATTCCCTGGTCTTTGGTAATGAAGGCGCAACATGAAGACAAGAAGCAGAGAATGAGATGGATGCAAAAAGTTAGCAATTCATTCCTACAAACAAGCAGGAGCGATATTTACAGTCGGTGGAAAAGAACCAGATGTTTTCTGATTTGAAAATATGTGGCAGATCTAAAACAAAAAAAGAATTCACTCATGTAAATCTTTTTGTCAGTCATTTGTAAAAAAAGCTTTGGGAAGGACCAACAAATGATGCCATACTGGTGGTAGTATGGCTGTCAGGTCAGAAAACGTGGCTGACGGGGATCATTTTGGACCTGTTTTGTTCTTGAGATCAGAAAAATGTTTCTCTGCTGCTGATTATTCACTTTTAAATGAGCAATTCTGTGTCTCATATTGTCACAATGGCATTAACATGCAAGACCTTTGACATTGCCTTAGCATTCGACATTCCCATTAATGACAGATGAGGCTTAATTTGGTAGGAATATGTTGCTGAAACTGTCATTTACTAATCCTTCCCAATTTTTACTCTTGAAAATCCAACTTAACTTTTCAAACCAACGTGCCCTGCATGTGTTCAAACGTATTTCAAGACTTCAATTTGTTCCCTCAGAGTCGAGCATGTTTCCAAGCTGTTTTCACATCAAACCTCTTAGACAGAATCTCACTGGCTGAAGATGTGAAAGGAAGTAGAGTGGTAGCACTGTCAGTGATGGTAACAGTTTCCATTACGTTCATCACTGCCAGTCTTGAAAGACACAGAGTCACTTCCAATCTGATATTTGTAACAGAGTGAAAGGCGCTGCTGTCATTACTGTCAGAAAGTTTCACGTAAGACCGCTATTTTGGGGAAGTGGAAAGGAAAAAGATTTTGAAAGAAAATGATGGGAGGACAGATAAACTTAGAAACCACCACAGATGTATTATGGGACTGAATGATTGTGACTCAGTGAATCCATCTTTCTTTGACATTATTTGATCAAATAGTGTCTCTCTGAAGCCCATTCTACACCCACAGAGACTCGGCCTGCTTTATTATTTTCTGTCTGTGTGGTTTTCAGTCAGTGCTGCTGTCTGCGCTGAGTCTGTACTGAAAGCATCCTCATCTCTGTCACACTCATCACTCCCATCTTTTTCATTTGAAGTATGTTTTTGCCCAGCTAGCTATGAGGACGACCCGCCTGCCCAACATTTTGGTCCAGAGTAAAAAATCCACTTTACAAACTGCTGTTATTCTCTCTACATTTCTTATTGTTGAACAGATGTGAAAAGGAAAAACAACTTTGCAACATTACAGCTTTGGGGCTTCGGCAAGAATCTACATTTTCCCACTGTGTTTCAGCACAGGGCCTTCATCAGGGCGCATTAAATTAAAAGGTGTTCCTAATATTTTGTCCACCTTGTTAACATTCATGGAGGGGGCAAAACATTTAGAACACTTCTCATTTTAATGTGCTACAATACACCACCACTACAAGCTCAATAATAAACATAAAGTAGAATGATCACCTTTCTGACAAAACAAAAACTGGAAATGTATAAGCGTCATGAAAGTAGAATTTATTGTAGAGCTGTTGTATTGAATTGCATTAGATTGCACAGGTGTTCCTAATAAAGTGCTCAGTAAGTGCACAGTCTGCAAGAAGGCTGAATCCTCATCAACTGTCCAATGGGAGCTTGCATACAGAGGATGATGCACATCCAGCACAGAAATTACAAAAAAATCATAATAATAATAAAAAAATGATAAAATGAATCATACAAACCAAAAACCTATGTTCATGATTAAAACTGTCCATACCATTAAGAACAACAAAACCTTCATTAAATAATTGTAAAAAAAAAATGACTGTTTACATCCAAGACCTCTGGATGTAAACTTCTGTTCCCCCAGAAAGTTAATGTCTCATATTTATCTCATCAATACCAATAAAATAAAAGTCCATCAAGTAATATTTGGCCTCTGAAACAGGGATGTTCTGCTGCTGATCACGTTTTGTTTTGGAGGTGATGAAGCTTTTCACATTTATAGTCTCACCTGTGCTGTCAAACAAATAAATCCCATGACACCCACTACTAACACCCACACCTACCTGTCTCCTCCTGTTTCATGGAATAACATTATTGTCCTAAAACTATGAATTATGTTATGATCTAAAACTATGAATGATATCTTGATGGCATCTTATTACATTTACTCCTAGATACTTTTCCTTAGAGTTCAAAGTAGATGAGAGTAGATTCTTCATTTTTTTTATTTATTATTTTAGCATTATTTTATAATTATCTCTTGGCTCCAGCACCTCCGCCAAGACTTGATCTGGTAATACTGAACTCCAGCAGGGAGTGTAAGTATTCAGTGACCTGGGTGATGATATACATAGCCTGGAGGTGGATTAAAATGCTGGAGTAGTGGAGAAAGTGTGTGACAAGAGGAAGTCAGTGAATAACCTTCTCTATTCAGTAATTACTTTTGAGGTGCCCTTAAGTAAAGCGGTGGACCCTCAACCATGACAGTGGAGCTGGAGCACACTGTCCCCTCTAGAAAAACTCATAGTAATAGTGTAATATAGCATAGCATAATAACATAGCATGACAGTCATTTTAAAGACAAAGAAAAGGAGACACTGATTAATTGCGCGACAGTACATTGAAGACATAGTTTGACTGTTTGAAAGTTCATTGTTTGCCTTTTGGAGGGTAAGAGCAGAACTGGATGTGGTTAGCCTAGCTTAGCATAAAGACTGGACGCAGTAGGAAACAGCTAGCCTAGCTCTGTCCAAAAATCGCGAAATCCTCAATCAAAATATCTAATGCTCTATTATTTATTTTATACATCATATGAACAAAACACATTTATGTTTTTTTGTGTTGGAATTATTTCTTGATGACAGTTTACCCATCTGTCCAGCACTTGTGTGCAGTGTTTTTTTGCGATAGTAGACACAGTTGATGAGCTACTTTTGGTCTCGTACCAAAACTGACAACATCACTGTAATGACAAGACTTCAGGAGGAAACTGAGCACAGTGATAGTTTGCCAAGAAATAGTTCCAGCATGTAACTGCCTCATAAACCACTCATTTTTTTGTTTTTACATTTCTGTTTGTGTTTGGATTAAACAAACTAGATACTACATGTTGATCAGTGTACTTTAGAGGTGTTGGGAGGCATGTTTTGAATCTTTAGATAGCTCCAGGCTAGCTGTCCCTACTCTTTCAGGTCTGTATGCTAAGATAGACTACCATGCCCTGACTCCACCTCTGCACTGAACATGCAGACATGAGATTGATATCCATCTGAATGTCTCACGCTTGGAAATTTTTGACATATCCCTACTATATATATTCCAGTATAAATTTTATTTAGAATTCACATCACCAAACATGAACTCCAGCTTATGGGATATACTGACTCAGATACATGTGCACTACACTCAGACACCCCAACTGACAATTTGTATAGTGCTCTCTGGCTTAGCACACATGTACAGTTTTATTGGTTGGGGGTCATTAAGCAGCCGTCCACATACTCAGAGTTATCAGTGGGCCCCCCGGGGGGGGGGGGGGGGCAGAACCGTCCATCCAGGAATATGGCATTCCCAGGAGAAATCAGCATCAGCGCTGTTCTAATGCACAGGCTTACTGGGGCTCAAGCCCTGGTCCAAACAACGTGAAAGGGCCCATGAGGCTCAGGGGGGGAAAAATAAAATTCACAAGAGAGGAAAGAAAAAAAAAACTCCTGCCTCATTTGTACATTTGTGTTATCTGGATTTAGGGTGAAGTGAGACATCTCTGCTCCAAAACAGTTCCTATAAGTGTAGTGTTTGTTGTTGTTGTTGCTGTGTTTGCTTCCATTTCTAGTTGTTAACTGTCCAGCAGCTGTTTGTTGGCATGTGATGCTAGAGCAGGAAGTTTGAAAACTGCAAGCTGAAGTCAGCATGATGTGACTAATGATCAAAACAAGTTAAAAAACAGAATGATGCTTGATTCCAATTTAATTTTTTTTTTTTTTAATTCATTGGAAAGTGACATTGTTAGAGCGATGAACTTCACCGCTCTAATCAAAGACTTTTCCACACGTAAAAGCTTTATCTTTAATATCTGTGGTTATTCATTGCAATCATTTTATGCTTGCACCACTTGTGATTGGAGGCATGGGGTCCAATCACATAGGAGGCATGCAGGCTTCACTTGCCAGTGTTTTATGAGTTTCTGGACACTGGTGCTCCCTTTTATTGCAGCCATTTATACTTTAAGGCACTTGAACTTATTTCGCAAAGGGCTTACTCTCATCTGTTTGTGTGTGTGTGTGTGTGTGTGTGTGTGCTTATAATAATTATATGACTCAAAATTGGGGCCGTAACGGTCATAAAATTAAACTGCAGTCATAAGTGATTGTTGATGCATTATTGTGTGTAAATGAAGCAGGGCTGATGTCTGTGCGGGTTGGATGGAGCCAACATTCTGCATCTCAGCATCCTAATGTCTCTTCCCTATGTAAACATTTATTTATTTTTTGTTCGTTTTGTTGTTTTTTTTTAATGTCATGTGCACATGTTTGATTTTTACACAAGGAAATAAAATTTTAAAAAGAAAAAAGAAGAACTATACTGTTGTTGTTTTGTTAGTAAAATGGATCAAAAAAGAGAACTTTTCACTATTGGCCAATATTGCATGATATTGGTGGAAACACACACAGGAAAGTGCAGAATGTCAGGATGTTTCTTATCCCCTACCTTCCTGGTGGAAAAGCTGTAGAGTTGTGAATCCTGGTGTAAAAGAGCACGGAGCTTTGTCCAATTCCTCTGTTCAACCACAGGTTTAACGAAGGAGACCTAATCACAACAGCAGGAGTATTCAAAGTGTCTGAAGGAAGGCCGCGTATGGGAAATCAACAGCTACTCAGTCCAGCTCATCGATGCTAATGGCTTTGCAGCAGCAGGCCATTTAAAGAACACTCACCTGCTCTCCCAACAATGAAAAACTCTGTCTTGATTTGTGTGTGTGTCTATGTGTGTGTGTGCCTTTGCTTTTCCATGTGTGCAAACAAAGAGAAAGAGGCAGAAAGTTCAACCGAGCAAACAAAAGTGAGAGCGACAGGCCGAGCGAGGGGAAGCGTAAACACACGGCAGAGACTAAACACTGGAGTTGGGGAGAGTTTGATAGATAAATAGTGAAATAGTGAACAGAAGCTGTTAAAGAGAGGCTGAAGATCAGGACGGGCGTGACAGATGTTTGAGATGCAATCGATTGACAGATAAAATGAAAGCGGCCTGTGTCTACCCTGTTTCTCATCCAGCGCTGTCTGCCCTCTATTGACAGTTTGATAGAAAAAGACAATAGCAGACTGATGGGGAATGAATAACCTGCACTGTAGAGAAAGGCAGGGCAGAGAGAGGGAGTGGTTTGTCTGGGAGTTGAGTTGAAGGAATGAGTCTTTGAGTGTGTGTTCTCATTAGCAGGTAGATAGGGCATGGCAGAGGTGATGTGTGACAACCGGACTGTGGGTTATTCAGGCTGAAAGACAACAGCAAACACACACACACACACACCAGGCTTCTGTCCAGGCCAATTTGAGGTAACTAATGCTGTAATGCACCGGCCAGATATCTGTTGGGGAATGGATGGGGGTTGGCAAGGCTCGTCAAGTGTATGAGAAATATTTCATCTGTCTGATTATTTCACCCAGATCTGGGTCAATTACACACTGGAGAGACAGGCGGGCAGGGAGGGTTTCCAATCAGCCACCGGGGAGCTGTGAAGGGCACTTTGGTGCTGGATGACTACTGTACGTCCAGGTTTGCAGGGAGACATGACACTTTTGTGTTCGCAGGACTTTGTGGTTTCTACAAAAAATATCCATAATGGCTGCGAGCGATATGGCAGTGGCAATGGGTCACATTTTGCCAGGGATCCTTCCAGGGAACAATGGTCCTCGTGCAAAAACCACATGAACCACCATATTTGTTCTCAAGTGGCTCTCAGTGATTTAGTAGAACTTGTTGCATTCAACATTCTCTATTTTCTCCCTGTACCACTTCATTGACAGACTGTAATAATCAACATTTCATATTAACAAAAGATTAAATGACTATGTGTAATGTGAAAGGAGTCATTCATAGTGACAAATGCGCAGAGAAGTAGCACAAACTCCATTCTGCCATTCACCTGAGCTCTACTGAGCCTCTTTCAGTTCATTGTATTGGTTTTATGGCCGTCAGCTTTACTGTTTTGGTTCAGCTTCACTACTCTCATCAACCTGGTTTCCAGCAGCAGGCAGCTGTTTTTTTTTAGTGAAAAAGCTGATAAACCCACTGTACCCTATACTCGCTGAGCACCAAGCAGCAGACAGACAGATACTAGCTGGTGAATAGAGTGGGGCATTTATTAGCTAAAAGACACAGATATTTTTTGTTAGGTGGCAGCCAAACCAGAGCTAAGTCAATATTGGACTTACATTCATTTTTTTATCAGGACTGAAATATGAGACTTGCTGAATACAAATTGGAATACTTATACAAACAAACCTCCCCGTCCTGTATGGGGAAAAAATCATGATAAAATCAGAAATCTCTCAATGAAAAATGTATTCTCCTTGAAGGTTATGACAAACTGCCAAAAACGAGTCAAACAGATGCAGCAGCAAAACAACAAGCATTTAAACAGCTGTATTGTATTTTGAAACAGTCAATAAAATTCAGTAAAAAAGCAAAAATGCTTGTTTCACTGCTTCATATACATGTAATAAATATACAATGTCAATTAGAGGGTAATCTGCATGAGAAATCAAGAAAAATACAAAGAATCAGATATAATAATCTTCTGCTGCTGCTCATAGTGATCAATTTGACCCAGACAGCCATGATCACTATAAGCAGTTGAGTGCTACAACGATGGGTAACTTTTTCATCACCCTAACACTGTTTGAAATGTTACTGTTTTTTAATGAGAGTCCCCTTTTATCTTTACCACAAGTATTGATTAACTCTTAGGGAGCACCATTAATTGGTTAAAAGGCAATGAATATCTATGGTAGACGTAAATTGGATTACTTAAAATTAATTGTTTGGTATTAAAAGTTTTAAATTGTCACCACAAAATGTCTCATAATGACAGTTGCATGGAGGGAAAAAATGTTAATGACTTCCTTCGTCCTTCCTTTACAATTTTATTTTTCCTCCAGTGTTTAGAGGCTGGTAAGGTTTTACAAAAAAAAAAGGACTGTAGAGACATTCAAGGTTGCAAACTTGGGTCTAGAAAAAAAAAGCTCCACATACCTCCAATCGATAGGAGCAAGTCTCTCTCTACAAACAGCCTGGACAATAAAGACCTGATAAAGAGCTTTTGAGTATATGTCTTGGCTGGTGAAAGGTTCATATGTGAGCTGAAAATGATCCAAACATGGTGTTTCTATATTGAGGCAGACAATGCACTGGGTCTTTGATACAGTATACTGCAATAAATACCTGTAACACTGAATGTATGGCCTTTCAAAATAATGCCTCCACCTCCATAAGTCAAGGACACTGTACGAATTCTGTTAGCATTTCACTTTTCAAACCTTACCGTTTAACAAGAGCTACACATTTAGCAGAAAGTCTCACACGGACACTCCAGGATTGATCCAAACTCCAGCTCCATGAGCACCGACAGCTAAATTTAGTAACTACTAGCTAGTCTCACACTAGTGATTTACTAATTGAGCCTACACCATTAAAAGTTAAAGATCCCCCCCCCTGGACATGTTTTAAGATATACAGCACTGTGCAAAGGTTTTAGGCACTTTAGAAGTTGAGATTCTTATCCATAATGCAACACCATCAAGGAGATGTCTGATTGCTCCCAAATTTATTCTGCAGCATGGCAACGAGCCCAAACATCCAGCCGGAGTCATAAAGAACCATCTTCAGCAACAAGAAGAACAAGGCGTCCTGCAACAGATGGTTTGGCCCCCACAGAGTCCTGATCCCAACATCATGGAGTCAGTGTGGGATTATATGAAGAGACAGAAGCTGAGATGCTGAAATCCACAGAAGAACTGCGGCAACTTCTCCAAGATGTAGGGACAACCGACCTGACAAGTACCTGAAAAGATGTGTGCAGGTGTATTGAAGAGAGGTTTGGTAAGTCACACATAAACACTTTCTAAGCGCAAGACACTTATTGTGTATTACCGCTGGACTGCACTCAGATGGATTTGTGATCTATCAAGTTGTCTGACACAGGCAACCTCTCTGCTTCTGTCCCTTTAAGACAGTCAAATATGTAGGGTTATTTCTATTCTAGGCTCAATGAGGAGACTGCTGGTATCTACCTTACCAATTATTGTTGTAGATGACATCCACCCCAAACACCATACACACAACAAACTGAGTTCTTTTGGAAAGTACATTGGACCCAGAGAATAATTTTTACAGTGCAGTATCTCAAAAAAAAATGGAAATATTTAAACAAAAAAATTAGATTACACAAAATGAGTTTCACCACACGTTACTTTTGCTTTAAACAAAAATAAATAAATAAACGAAATTAAACCTCTGAGATCTCAGGTATAAAATGATGAGATGTGGAGGTGGATGATCCTCTCTCTCTGAAGGTAAATGACAACAGGATGGGGGTATCGGCAGATGACAGCAGAAGATGGTAGGCAACCCGAGGACACAAGGAGGGACTCCAACTAAAAAACCAGCCTACACAGCCATGGAAAATAATTACTCATCTAGCACTTCATCAAAGTCCATTTCAATATTTAAACAAAGTTACTGCTTACAGTGTCAAATGTTACTCTTTTCAATAACCTCTTGATAACTATCATATTTCAAGATACATAGAACATAAATTGACACATTTCAAAATAACCTCTTCCTATTGTAACTTATTCTCATTAATTTCACTTTTCATAATAAAGTAAAACTCCACTCTTACAGCTAACCACGTACTCAGATAGCTTATAGCTACATGAAATATCGGTTGAAATCTCATGAACTTCCAAATAACAGTTTCAAGCATTCACATACAGTAATTAACAATGTAAGATTCAATAACATGTTAAATAGACTTCAGACATGTATACATTTATTCAACTCTGTTCCAAGTTCATCTCGACTGGTTTTAGTAAGAGTACAAAGCTAATCTTCGCGTTTTTTGCATCATTTAACATGTTGCTAGCGAGTTAGCATGCTAATGTAGCTAATGATCGTCACTCACCGGGAGATCGATTGTTTACAGGTCTAAACAGTTCAGCGTCGTCTCATATGGAATCACAGCTCGTCATTCCTCTCGTCTTCTTCTGTGTTCAACTCCGTCTTATATTTTCTTTGTATTCCGTTTATTAATCAACAAGTTTCCTTTTCTTTTCTCTTGCATCCACACAACACCACGCTGCATCAGTCAGGGGGACGTACAGAGAGTAGTAAATTGAAGTTAAGATGGTCACACGGATCAGGTTTTGGCGCACCAAAACCAACACACTACCGCCACCTAAATTAAAGGGACAGTAACAACCTGGGGGTTCAACTAACCAGGGTTACACATAGCACAGACCTACCTCGTGGAGAGACATTTGGAATTGTGTATCATGAGATGAAAAGCAAGGCAAGTTCACCTTTTTCATAAGAGAGAATCTGATGCAACTCTCATCTGGATCCATCAGCTGATCTGACACAGCAGTTGTTGTGTTTCTTTGCTCAAGTGTACTTACAGCTGGTAAAAACCTTGGCGAATCATTTTCTTGTGTGAGAGGATTTCATTTGGAGGCCGTTTGCCTGCTGCACCAAAAACCTGGTGCTTGGAATCAACACAGCAGCAGAAACCCAGGATTTTGCCAATTGACAGATTTCCCTTCCTTTCTGGCACTCCCTTGGTTGCAAGCACTTTTGCTTGATCTATAAAAGGCTTAAGAAAAACACGCATCTGAGTCTCTGTTGATCCAAACCACAACCCAGCCAAGATCACATGTTTGAACCGGGTGTTAGGTTGCAGCTCATTGAGGTGAAAGTGAATGAGCCAGATGGGAAAATCTGGATGATTTGCAAAGAGGTGAACCATCTGAGTTGAACGTTTATGACAGATTGTTAGGATCTGATAAAATTTCACCTGGTGCTGACAGCGCTTTGTACAGGTCACCTGTCAATGTTTTCTGCTTTGCCTGGTCTATCCACCCTGTAGCTCAACGTGCTCTGTAGCTCTGTAGTTTGAAGAATGCACTGAATCTGTGGCGCTCTTGGGACATTAATAAAGAAGCTCCCATTGTTTAGGGAGTTTGGGTCAACTAGTGACTTACATCCTGTACAATGAGTGACACTGTTCTCTAGCACATCATTTGGCTTTACAGGTCTTAAAGTAAAACTCATCTTTGTCCGTGTTGTTTTTAAACACTTTGGTAAAGGCTGTATATTTTGACCCTGGTTCAACATTTTGTTCAAATAGGTGATTGATAAGTTTTAGCAGCATAGGTCAAGATCATCAGTAACACCTCAGCCTTTTTATGTTGTACCTGTGGCCATCAGAGGTGTGCCCAAAATCTATTAAAAACACATCACTGAGCATAACCACTGCACTGCAATATTCCTTCACCCCTAAAGGCAATGGCTAGACAAATAACAGTGATAAAATTTGAACCCTCATGGTTGGTTTTGCTCTGACATGTCACAATCATTTCAGAGTGGAAGCGTCATTATGATCAAAAGATTTAATTCTGAAAATGTACCTCATTTGCGAGATGTGGTCTGTCATGTCCCAGTACACCCTGTCACATGTTGTAAATAATCTGAGTGGGCCTTGTCTTTGTAAAGGAGACGACATGTAAATAAGTACATTCAAAAGGACATGACATGTACAATTATACAATGACTATAGAGAATAAACCTCAATCACAGACTGCTGACTTGCATGCGCAGTCTGATCTATCTGAGGAGACCTCGTGTCCCTCTTGAAAAAAGAAGGTATCATATTAGATCGATCAGCTTGCTTTCACAAGACATAATTCATCATGAGGTGGAAGTAATGTAGGCAGGGACTCGGGGAGTTGACAGTTTTGTAAGACTGTAACCGTCATTTTTCATTATTGATTCATCTGTTGATTATTGTCTCAATTAAGCAATTAGTTCTTTGTCAAAATGTCAAAAAGGTGAAAAATATTGATCACTGTTTCCCAAAGCCCAAGATGACATCCTCAAATGTGTTATTTTCTCCTAAATAAGAGACCTCAACCCAAAGACATTCAGTTTACTGTCACAGACAATTAAAGAAACCAGAAAATATTCACATTTAAGACACATTTTAGGAATCAGAGAATTTGGATTTTGAATTGTCTTCTTAAAAAAAAAAATCCAAGTATCTTGCTATTAATTTAATAGATGGCAACTAACTGACTTATCGGTGTAGCTCTACTATTCTGTTTGTATACCATGTTTATCTTGCCAAAGATTTAAAATAAAATAATTCATATGTTTACTTATTAAATATTTTGGACTCAGCCAGTTAGGTTTCAAGGCCTGAGTGCTGACTTGTCTGCACAGTGTTTAACATGTTCTTAAGATCAGTCTGGGTCAGTCTGAAATTTTGCAACAAGTGAATTAATTCAAAAACCTCATCAGCCTTATCAAAAGATGATAATACATACAAGACAACCTCCACTAATGCAACTGGATAAACATAGTAAATATAACAAAATATAATGTTTTTGTAAAGTAGCACCCAAATATCGGCGTCTCAACATCTGCATTATGAAGGGCACCATTAAAAGCAACATATCCTGGATCAAGACATGTCAAAATCTGATCTGATTGACATAAATCCCACAAAATGATGTTTGAAGACAGGTGTATGCTTCACATCTGAGATGGCCTACACAGGGCAGAAATCAGGAGGCAGCATGGGAAGATTATGGACATCATCAGTCAGATACATATTGTCAATGCAGCAAATGATTTTGTGTAAAAATGGTTAGATGGCTAATTATGTAGTGTCAATATCAGCAGGTAGAAAAGGGAACCTGTCTAGACACTTTGTTTGTTTTAAAATATGATCTGTGGGCTGCACAGAAACAGTGATCAAATGAACCCTCCTGTTGTCTTCGGGTCAAATTTGACCTGAGGAGAACAGGAGGGTTAAACCACTTTTAGGATAACCCCAGATTTGAGATAGAAGTGGTGGGATGATTATGCTAATTTTAGGATCTACTAAATTGGAGAAGTGTAAATGTGAACTGGCAGAGGAGGCGGCCACTTACAGAAACGCAAACTTAACATTTCAGCAAAATCAGGATGAAGTGCTGAAACAGGTCGTTTCTCAGAGTAAGTACATTTGTTTTTAATTGCAAACAAATTGTTTTAAGCATAATGGTAGTTTTTGGTCATTTAGCTTGTCTAACTTTTTTATTAGAATCCTCATCAGCTACTACAATAAAAGACACAAGCAGGCAAGATCAGCAGTGTGCTGCAATTTGTACCTGTACACAATCAGCCAATCAGTACGGGTCCACATATCATCTATTAGGGTGCAGTCACATCGGAATTCACTCTCTGCTCATTTCAGTGAGGAAAGGGAGCAACACTCACTCTCTCCATTTTTCATTTCAAAGTGTTAAAGTCTCACAGGGCTGCTACCATTGCTACAGATGTTTTAATCTAGTTAAAGATAGATATCCTATGTCATGTTAATCAATACTATTGTTGATTTTTTTTCTGCTACCCCTTTTTTTCTCTGGAGAAAGAACCAGTGACCTCTTGACACTTTCAGCCAGCCATTACACCAGCAATCAACAACTCCACTTCATGCTGACGCATTGCACAAACCTTTTGGAAAAAAAAAATAAATTAAAAAATGGGAAGGTACATATTTTTTCCAAAACTTTTTGAGCCATATATTTTTAACTGCTTGCTCCTAAATTGGTTTCCAAATCAGTGGTGGGTGAGTGAGTACTCGTGTAAGTCCTTAGGTATAAAGACTCTTTGTCAGGTTACTGGACTAACAGACAGTCACACAAGACAGAGACAATAACATAACACTGGCTTGACTGATGCAGTTACTAAATAAGTCACAGCGAAGTAGCTGCAAATATGTAAATGTGGTTATGCAATTTGACCACAAGTTATCTTTATATACAGTAATCTTACTGCTTATGGCTAACATTTAAGCAATCAGTGAACTGCTTACATACCTAGCAGACACAGAGCAAGTGTTTGGACTCACTTTTCTGTTCACCTAACAAATGTAAATCCCTTATTGGCTGTATTTAAACTCTCAATTCACCTGTCAACCTTTTGAGAAAAAAAAAGTTCCAGTACATCAAGTCCTCAATGCATAAACAGAACAACAAATGATGAGGCACCTTAAGTAAAAGTCAAAAAAGATATGTCTTAAGGTTTGTCTCCACAGAGGTGGAGCTCCTCAGATCATCAGGTAGACTAAATGCTGTCTCCTCATGTATTTCTGTTTTAATCCTTGGGGTGACTAAGAGGCCAGCAGCAGAGCATCTGAGGGTAGATCTATAAAAAGCATGTCTGAGGGCCGGTGCCAGGTTGTTCAGTGATTTAAAAACTAGAAAGAAAATCTGAAATCAATTCTGAAACTGATAGACAGCCAATGCAATGACTTTAAATGAATGTTATGTGTGCTCTCTGTCTGGTCTTCTGATTCTGAACAAGTTGTAAGCGGCCAACAACTTTTTTAGGTAGACCAAACAAGAGAGCATTGCGGTAGTCAAGCCTAGTGATTTCACTATTGGAACATTTGACTACTGACCTTGAGGTTCAGTTTTTCATCTGGCACTGAGGCACCTTGATCTGCAGCAATCTCCTGTCCCTGCTCAGCCACAACAATCTCCTATTCCTGAGTTGCAGCAGTCTCCTGTGGCTGTGCTTCAGCAGCCTTCTGTTTCCCCTATCTTTTCCAGCTCGCCTGCTGGACTCACAGCAGTTGGCTGTCTCCACTGACTTCCTCACAGAGCTTCAGCAGTCGGCAGTCCTTGCCGACGCCTGGACATTCCAGACCTTCCAGACCATCAGTCTGCCGTCTTCGCTGATGCTCAACCAGACCTCCGGTTGGCCGTTTCTGCCGACCCACAGCCGGGCCCCTCAGATTGGCCCAGCCTTTGCCGCCGACCTCCAGAGCGGCAATCAGCTCCCAGTCTGCCTTTGTGTCTTGCCACCTGTTCATTATTTCATTAATTCACTTCGTATTTAAGTCCTGGTTTTCAGGTCAGTTTTGCTGGATCTTTTGTTCAGTCTACTATGTTTGTGCTGTGTTCTCTTTCAGTTTTGCTTTGACTCGCCAGCTTTGCTTTTTCCTGCAGTAAGTTATTCTTCTATCTAGTTTCTATTCACTAGGGATACAGAAATGCATAGTTGGGTGTCGACTTCCTAGCTCTGAAACTCAGTTGTATGCTTTCTGATGAAATTGCCAAGTGGTAGTGTGACCTGCCTGGACCAACTGGAGGATGAGGCACTTCTAACCTTACCTTAACCTGAGCTCCCTCCAAGACCACCTACTTTATACAGGTCCACACACAGATAGGTGAGAAGAAACTAAACAGAGACATGGCTTTGAGTACAATTGTATCAAAATTTATTTTAAAAGATCAATTTACCAAATTTACCAGAAACCAATTTATTAATATGATTAAGATAATATCTGCCATATAGGTATTCAAGAATTTAAAATACCTCACACTGTCACAGTCATGCTGTTTCTGAGCAAAACAAGCCAGGCTGACTGGTACAGGGTAACCTCTTCTTCCCATGACTACATCACCATGTGTTTGCACAGCACTGCCACCACCACAAACACCGCAAACACACACACACACAGCAAAGTAACACCCCTAGGTGTCTGTAATACTTCTCTGCATGCAAGTGCAGAGCAAACCATAAGGCCAGAGCCCCCACACAGTACAGCTATACCTAAAACTAAATAAAAGAGCGCAGAGACGGCATTAACATGCCTAACGAGGTCAGTCAGGTTCGTCTCACACACCAATCAATCAATACTACAATCAGTCAAAATATACTGAACCAAAAGAGGCAAAAGTCACACTAAGTACAACAAAACAAAGAAAATAAAATGAAATAAAAAAAAAACTATAGACAAAACAGTAGCAAAACGTCCTAACAAAAAGAAAATTAAAAAAATCCCAATCCCAAATATCTGTGGCCTTCAAATATAATATGCTTAATTGTTTCATCCTACCTCTATTATAATAACCCCAGCCAATTATGGGACAGCTCAAATGCTCCTCTGCACTGGACCACTAAATTACAAAGAACTCATCATTTTTGATAATATTCATTACAATACTACACAGGAAACAACAACTATTAACACCTTCCTCTACAGGTGAAAATGACTGTCTCCCACAGATCTGAGTGTTCAAAAGCTGCCTGCTTGCCTGCACCTGGTATTTACAATTGTTGCCATTCATACCATGAAGAAAATCTGGTAGGTTGACTTTCAACTACTATACATACCTGGAACAGGAGAACCAAACTCCCTGTCTGCCAGCTGACCACAGCACAGGAGATCATAGCACTCTGCCGCACGCTACAGGTAAACACCTGTGTGTGTGTGTGTGTGTGTGTGTGTGTGTGTATTTAATGAGCATTTATAATACGCCTGAATTTATTTGCGCTGTCGGCATTTCCCTAATATGGAAAGTAACATACTAACAAAAAGAGGAAGTGACATAAGTGGCCATGACCAGCCAGGTAAAAATGACTATGCGGGGCAAGGCAGGTAAAAATGAGCTGAAGGCGAGACTAATCCTTCTACAGTAGCATAGAGGCTAAAAAGAACCTAAAACAGAACCTTGTGGGACCCCACAGGTTATGTCTGTTTTCTACGCGGAGTCACCCAGGGACACAAAAAACTGTTGGTATCTCTGCAGTAGGCTGAAAATTCACTGCACTTGGTATTATAGGGGAAAAAAATGACTGGGGCATTTAGAAGTGGTATTTATCAGGCTGCCGGTGGTTGCAATAAGGACCCCAAGATTGTTTTGGTTCTTATGAGTTCAGAGAAGTGAGCCTGCCTGGCATTTCTCAGCACCTTATTATATTCTGAAAGGTGATCACATAGAATATTATAGTGGATCTGGAGTCTGCTGTCCTGTCGCATGGAAGGCTGTGTGGCCTGCTGGCTTGATGGTTAAGTCAGCGATGGCAGTTCTCCACCCTTCCCTGAGAGGAAAGTCTGAGTTTTATGTCATCCATTTTGTTTGCTAGCAATCAGTTACTGGCCAGGAAGATGCTGCAAAGTGAAACTTTAAAGGGAGTGCCGATTAGCTTAGCATGTAGCCTGGGCCACTTTCTCCTCTTCTGTTTGCACTTAGGACAGGGGCTGTGCCGCCACTGTGAGAGTGGTGAGCAGACGGTGAATAAACTCAAAGCTAA
Source organism: Euthynnus affinis (assembly GCA_029490765.1). NCBI lineage: Eukaryota > Metazoa > Chordata > Actinopteri > Scombriformes > Scombridae > Euthynnus > Euthynnus affinis. Next base: position 31,864,685 of record CM055846.1, read on the forward strand.
GATTAAAAACAAGGAAAAAATGAGCACCGTCTCATCAGTTACAAAAACCACTGTGTCCTGCATGCTGCCATCTTTCCAGTTTTAAAATGGTAAGTGTGTGTTATTTGTGATAAACTGGGTAAAAGCAGCAAACACTGGTGTGGTCCTTCAAGCCAAATATTTTCCCAGTGAATAACCATGTTGAGGAGCTCAGGTGTCCTCTCTGGCTCTTCCTGTTAGCTCCCGCCTCCCTCCAGGGCATCCTGTTCTCAGTCCCATGATTTGATTCCCCTTCTCTTCCGCTTGGCATCAAATTGCATTACTACTGGCCCAGCATGCACTGCCGCACCAGGATATCAATACTTATTGCCGGCCATAATTACAATGTAATGTTTGAAAGAAACAGCCTCTAAATTAGACATTATCAATATTTATGCCACTGCTGATTTCATAAGCTCCTTATTTTAAGGTCACAGGGACACATTATGCTGAGTTATGGACTATGATAAAACAATAACTGAAGCACAAAGTGCTGACCTTACAGTTGTCCTTCCTTTTGCATTAACGGTGCTGATAACATGATAAAACATAAGACCTGCACAAATATGACTATGTCTGCTATTTAGAATGCATGGAGAGCTAACAAGGTCCTGGACGTTTGGTTCAGTGTTACTGGTGCTGGCGATCATTAAAATACCAGACCGAATAATTCAAATGTTATAGTGTAGTGCATGGTGTCTGAATGATGCTAAAGCCTGAGAGTAGTTTCAAAAAATGACCAGGCCTATCATTACATTGTCTCAAATTTAAATTATAACATTTACACAACATAACATATAAAGTTTCTGATTTGATTCCAGTAAGAGACCTATGTTGCATGTTCTCACCCCTTCTTTCCAGACAGTATTCTCTCCAATTATGCCAAAAATTGCATCAACTATTCTTTAAAATGAATTTGTCATGTTTTTGTTGTTATTGCACATGCTTGGAGAGATGCATTTATTTGTATTTTTTTTATTATTTTATTTTAAATGGATGCAAAAAGACTAGAAACCATTACTTTTGCCCATTTCTAACGAAAGAAACACAAGCGTGGGACAAAAGTAATGGTTGGATAAACTGACTGTAAACAAGTACTTAATATTTCTGGCATATAATGCTTATTAATGCTTTGGCTAACCATGTAGTAAGTAAGCAAAAGTGTTCAAGGACATTTTCATTCAATCTCTTGTTTAGAAAAACAGTCTTTATTAAAAATAATACAAAGTAGCCTTGAACGATGGATGGTGGTTTGTTTTCTGGTCAGACTGTGCAGACTGTGAGTATGTCCATAGTTAAAGTTGTAAACACATCTTTTTCTTTATTTCAGTCACCTGACAGTGTTTTTCTCCCCCCAAAATGGAGCTTCTCCAAAATAGTCCTCCACAGTGTAATTCCTCTTAAAACACCAGAAAACAATGCTCAGTTCAGGGGTTGTGTGGCAGTGAAGTTTGTCACCTCAAACCTTGTCTGAGATTGTTTAAAGGAAAATACAGACAAATACAGTGCAGAGCTGTAATTAACCTGGATTAATGTTGATTTTGTTGATAATATGTAGCAACCATTTGAGAATGATTTGGTCAGCCAGGCTGTCTGTCTGTCTCTGATGCAAAAGATCTGAAAACTGTTTTGGGCCCAAATCATTTTAAATTTACACAATTTAATTTAGATGTAGTCTGCTGTTGGCTGGTTGAGACCCAAATGCATTTTGACTGTAATCCACTCTGCATGCATTTACACCTGCATTAACATACTTTTTTGCCAGGTACAAATTGCAGGTTAATCACAGATGGAAATGGGATGACAGTGTTAAAATGCAAATATCTGATGTCTACAAATATAGTGTTAGTGTAAAAAGTCATGAAACTCGGCGTTAAACTTGCCTTCTGTTCCATTCTCTGGGTTGGTCAGGTTTATTCAGAGATGCTGTGCATCACACACATCATGCCATTTTATGGCCCTTTATTTTTTTTTTCCTATTGTAAACCAAGAGAGGCTTCACACTAATGGAAGTTCATCACAGCCAAATGCAGTGACAGATAGAAACAAGCTAATGACCAAGACAATTAATAGCACGGATGAGAGCTTCCTCCCTCCTCCTCCGCCTCCTGCTACATTCCTTAAATATGAGTGTTTAATTAAGCAGCAATATTAATTAGGACTTTATGATATTAAGATGTGTGGGTGAGGATGGGAGGTGGGGGAGCAGATCTGAGACTGGTTAGAGTAAATGAGTTTAAGACAAATGACATGGAAGAAGATGTGTGCCGCGCTCTGCACTTTGGCACTGCCTAGACTGATGACGTGATAGAAATGGTGGATGATGATGAGGAGGAGGATGCATGTTCTACTGAGGTAATACAGTGTTAATGGCTATAGAGTGAGAGCATTAGCAGGTAGCAGAAGGTGAGGAAGGGGATATGAGCAGTCAAACAGGTTCATGAGGTTTTAGTGTGTGCCGCACGACTCCACATAACAAATCATTCGAGTGACATTTTACCGCGTAAACCAACTTAAATAGGTTTGTTTTAGGAAGAAGCAAGAGTTTGAGAAAGGCTGTGAGCTGCCCCCTCAGATTTACCCAGCGTCACTCTGTCAATATTTGCCTGTGTGTTTAACACTGAAAGATGCTGAGAGCCTGGGTCAAATCTTGTTTAATAAATGAAACAGGCACGCCAAATGCTTTTTAAAGACAGAGTACTGTTTAATTTGCAGCTGAAAGGCTTTTCATTATTAAATTAAATGCTTCTTGTATAAATATTCTAGTGCATTGAGTGATAAATGAGGTGCGCTGTGAGTTGCATAATAGAGTTCCCTATCTCACCACTGCACATAATGGTCCACCTAGCTCAGTATGGAAAAGACTGAATAGCCCCGTACACAATCAACCCGGCAGCAAATAGACACATTTCTTCAATTTGATTCCCTTTGCATTCAATCAGTAGAACGGTTTTTAGAGAAGCAGATTTAATCAGATGTTGGAATTTCTTGTAAGAAATTCAACTTTATTTTCTGTGTAGCCTAACCATAGCAGTAACTGATGAACACATCTAGCATGATCTGAAGAATTTCTCCACTCATTGATTTACTAATGAAATTCATTTGCAGGAAAATGAGGATTAGAGGGAAATGTTTTGGAAGTCAGCATCCTTGAATCAGGTTGTACGTTTGGTTAGAAAGTTGGTAGGGACACATCACTGAGCTGAACTCCAGCTGGGGGATGTATAAAGTTAGAACTGACAGGCAACAATATATGAGCCCTGTATAACTGGACTGTCAGAGACACTTTCTCAGTGGGTGTTGGACCATGCCATGGTTGTCACAAATTCTATCGGTGTATCTCAGGGTGCAGGTGAGAAGTGGAGGGCTATCAGTATTCTATCGAGGCTTTTTGTTGATGATATCATTCAGCAGGCTTCATGGACTTGTTGCCTCCAACAGGCACTAATACTTTTTCAAGTTTGAATAAGGATCATATTTTACCTCAAACCCTTTAAGTTGGGAACAAGTCGTTGCCCCAAGTGAAGGAGTTCAAGCATATCTAGGTCATTGCCAGCAGGCTTTGTATCAGACTTTGGAAGAGGAAGCTGAGCCTGAAGCTCCTGATTCATCACCCTTACCTACTGCATGTTCATGATGGAAGTAGTTAAAGAATGAGTTTGTGAATACAAGCAACCAAAATGGCTTTCTTGGCAGGATGTCCACTCTGGCCAGGATGAAGCGTTCAGACTTCTGGAAGAAGCTCAGCTCTAAATATAATTGCTTCTTCTTCACATTGTATGTCCATGGAGGCTTGACTTCCCCGTGGAGATATCCCAGCTGGGAGGAGACTCCAGCGCAGGCCCAGAATCATCTGGAGGGATTATACAGTGTATCCTATCTGATCTGGGAGCACCTTGGATCCCCCAAAAGAAGTGTGAGGAGGTGGCTAAAGGGACAAGGGCTACTGGGAAACTTTGACACAGCAATAATAGTATGGACGGATAACTCTTAGTGCAGTCAGATCAATATTTGCTTCTTATTCCAGTCTATGTGGAACGGGGTGAGACTATTTGTTCCTTCACTTTAAGCAGAGTTCAATCTGAGATAAAAAGACCCTTCAATAGTATATTCAGACAGAAAGTAAAGAGAATTTTCACCATGGGTCATTTGCACAAATTTGACCATGTGTGCTTCCTTGCCCTAAATAGTCAAGGTACTGATTCTCAAACTGAAATATTTCAATCCACACTGACTCATCTTTACATCGATTCATGCCACCGCGCATTCATTCCTGTCTTTCCATTGACTGTCTGTGCAGTCGCTGCACAGTCGCTCTAAAATTGAACATCCAGTAGAAACCTTTCTGAGTACATGAATCTACCATCCATTCAACAATATGCACCTCTGAGAGATGAATCCAATCACAAATTGTGACGACGTAACATGAACCGCATCATAGCAAGATCCGTGTATTAATTGTTCAAGTTTCCAAATGGAACTTTGATAAGTTCTTCATCGAATGAGATGAACCACAAAAACACCTCATAGAAACTGTGAGACAAGCATTGTTTTAAAAAAGCTTACACGTGCCTTTATTATGGTTTATGCTCATATCACCCAATGTTAATTAAGGGTCTCCTAAAGTGCTGATTTTAATTCTTTAGCTTAACCTTACATTGTGAGCTTCAACAAATACCCTCTTAAAGTTCAGTTCACTCGGGGTTAAACCACTTTATCTTTAATGTGACAGCAAACTGGGTGTAAGCAACATTTAGGGCTTAAGTTTGTGTTGGTGAAGATCAAATTCAAGAGTCTGACCCCTTTAAATGAGTTATTCTGTGAGCATGCTAATGTAAACACTTGAATGGCTGGCCTGTTTGGTAAGTGGCGAATTAAAAAAAAACACATCAAATATGAAGCATTAGATAAAGCTGTTTTAGACAGACCTAACAGCCACAAAATGCATCACAACATTTTGTGACCGTAACTCATTTTACAGATGGTGTCAATAAAGATTTATATGAGGAAGGACACTTGAATATCTTCTGTTAAAATTCCTCAACATCATAAATCATCACAGTAAACTCACTGCTGCTATTTGATGCATGCCTCCTGCACAAGACTTCAAACTCTGATCGCGCTGATGGCTCAGATTTCTGTTCTGTTTCACTTAATAATGCAGATCTGAATGAGTTACATGTGAAATGTTCATGTTAAATTATATACTTCAGATTATCTTCAGATGTTGGACTAGTTATTCACAATTCATACCTAGCAAGAACTTACAAGTGCATCATGTTCTAAATCTGGAAGTAAATGTGAATGATGAGGTTTGTTGTGTCAGGGCTCTACACAAACTGCAGGACGACTGGTGTTGTTTGCAATAATCATAAAAATACAGAGAAATAACATTAAACTGTGGGTATAAATGGCTAATGTGTTTATCATGGGAGTAATAGGGTGATTATGTATGATTCAAGTGTGTGTAGGTGTGTGTACCAGGTATTCCTCATGCTGTGGGGACATAAATCTGTGCACACAGTCACTTGTGGGAACTCACCTCCCTTTGGTGACAAAAAGCAAGTCCCCATCATTAGATTTTAGGATGAAGACTTGTTTTTTTGTTCTCTGAAGTGATGGAAACATGACTGTGTGTGTGTGTGTGTGTGTGTCCATGTATGTGTACGTAAGAATGTAAGAGAAATAGAGACAAAAAGAGAGTTACATAAATAAAATAAATGTCCATATATGTATAGGTATACTTTATATATTTAAATAATTGCTCACTATATTGCATGTATATGTATATTCATATATTTTTAATTAGTCTATATTAATTATATATAATTTTCTGTTAATGCAGACTTGTTCTCATTTTCTCTGTGAAAGTTCTACTTCGCTGTTTTGTTTTGTTTTTTTACTTAAAACTAAAACTTTCCAGCAGCTCAAAGGACATGATCTCTGTATTTCCCAGGACACTTTTAATCTGAAATATCTGTGCAGGAAGTGTTGATTGAAAAGTTGTCAGTGGCTTAACCACCATTTAAATGTGCTATTGATATTTTTACTGTATATTAATCTGACCTTAGTGGGTAAGTGTTAATATATTTGTCTATAACTGTAACTCCATCCATAAATCATTCATACCTGATGTATTAACAGTTCATCAATGCTTTATAATAGAGTATGAAATATTTCATTGCATGTTCACCAACATGTTCATGTTGTGTCATATGTTTGATTGTGCAACGATTGTGCTTTGGTTTCTCCTCATTGATACAAATGAAGCAGTTTTAGATTTGAGAGAGAAGGAGAGAGATTACAACGATGGAGAAGAGAAGAAGTGAATGTGAATGTTTGATTGGTTGAGTGAGAGCATTAGATGAACTAAGTGGAAGAGAGGTGAAGTGTGTGGGTGGGTATTTGAAAGAGTGGACATTTGCATGTTTGTTGGCCAGCTGAGAGCTATCAAGTTCTACTTGACCCACTTGGAGAGTGTGTGTGTGGAGTGTGTGTGTGTGTGTGTAGTGGTGGCGGTGGTGGTGATGGGGTATCTGAGGTCAAATGGAGACAGTAGAACAAGTATTGGATGACACAGATGTTTTCACCTATTGTGAAAAACACTGACTGAATATTTGGCTAAATGACCTGCAGTTTGATTTTTATCCAAACAAGATTAAATGAGGGTAACTTAATGTCCAATATGTTTGATATAATACGAAATAATACAACACTAGGTTGAACAAATAACACAAAGTCTTTAATAAATGAGCATATGGACCTCAAGTGAGAGTGGATGGCCCAATCAGGATCGAGACACATCACCAACCAGCCAGAAACAAGCTGGAAGAGTAACACTACAGCCTCAAATCCTTGATTTGTATCCTCTTATTACAGTGCAGCCATCATGTCAGTGTACTACAATTTACAACCGTGCAGAACTGCTGTAATTACAAAAAGCAATCGTCATGGTCACAACAAGAAAATATCTCATTGTTATAATAAAGTATCTTGTTTTAATAGAACTAGAAGATCTTCATATTACAGGTTGTAATTATTTTGGTGTAATGAAAAAAAATGTGTGCAGGTATCTGAGGGAAATATTATATTACTTTCTGCACAACAAGTTTTATAGTGAGCAGATTATTCACACCCTGTTGACTAAGGCTCATTTTTTTCCTGGGGGATGTATGTCAAGCCTCTGATGTTTTTGCTTTTGGACAATGTTGAAAATAAAACAAATCCAAAGAGCCTTTTTCATCCATTTTTCATCAGGTTGTCTAGGGGCCTGACAGTTTTTCATCCACTCAGAAATCATCTTCCTCCACCTGATTACAGTATAAGAACACACTGTTGAGCGGTCATTTTTGACCATTGATTAACCTTAAGCTGAGGCCAAGGCTTTGGCATAGACTGTATAAACACATGGACATAGTTACTGTGACGTCACTCATCAATTTCTAAAGAGCAGTTTTGAAGCTCAAAGTGGGCCACTCCAGCCGGCGCCAACTTAGCAGTCCTTGACGCTGCCTAACTCCCAGCCAATCAGAAATGGGCAAAGAGGCGGGCTGGATAGCTGAAACAAGCCACCTCAAAGCAGCCATGTCCTTCATTATGCATAACTTTATGGCTTAATAAAATTTAAACGGGAGTGTTATAAAAAAAAATTCACCCCCAATACAGTTGTCATGAAAGGGTAAAATAGCTTTAGAGACCAAAAGCGTTTTTTGTACCAGGCTGTAAACATGTTTATTTCTGCTGTAAAATTGGGCATTTTAACATGGAGGTCTATGGGGATTGACTCTCTTTTGGAGTTTTTTGGCACTTCCGCATTGGTTTCATTTTACAGCCCTAGAGGTTACTGCTTGGGCTTTGGTTTATAGGACCTTAACATTTCTGTGAGATAGCTTGGAACCACACCAAACATCGATTTAAGGTATGCATTTCAATTTGAGCATCATATGAAAAAAAAAAATAGCATGTATATTGTATGATTGCAATGTTAATACAGTTTGGATTGGAAACACGACACGTCCAACCATGAAACCACTTGAAATACTATGAAAATGCTTTGAGATTCTTTGTACTGACTGCCGTCCCTCGCCCATTCCCCATTCCCTGATCCCACCCTGCACCGCACAGGGCCCTACATTAGTATCAACAAAGGAGGAGATTTCTCACCGTCCAGTTTCAGGAGCTGTCGCCATGCCCTTTCCAACAGGGAATGAGATTAAACAATATTTACGAGGCTCCTCTCAATAACCCAACACTGTGGAGAAGATGTGCTGAGAAGACCTAAATCAGCATCATAAGATTTCAAATGAGCTCGTCTCAGCTGAGAGGAAGACAGAGTTAGAGGGTCACTTTGTGCTGTAATGTCCCCTGAAGGCTTTTACTGGTCATCAAATCTCATAAAGTAGTCGGCGGATGTAAATTGACTAGAGCTTAAATGAGGATTGCATTCACTTTTATGACAACTCGGCATCCGAGTTCTATTGTTTTAACGTGAAATTAATACTGCAGAGAACCCAGCTTTCAAAGGATTTGATTTCATCCAGGCTCTCCGGTGGCACAGGCCTGTAAATAACGCATTTATTAGGAGGGGGGGCAGGGGGGGATTGGGCATTGCATCAGCCACTTTGGGAGAGCAAAAGGCCCTGGAGTGGTAGAGAACTGGGAGGACAAAGAGGTGGGAGTTAGCGAAGAAAGAATGAGGAGAGGAGCTAAAAAAAGGGAGCGTTGAGTGGACTTTGGAGAGTCCTTGACCTCGCCTCAGGGGTCAAGTTTGCTGCATTAGCTCTGGTCAGAATGTGGTAATGAGCAGTCACGTAGAATAAGGGGTTTTTGAGAAAGTAGGCCACATGAGGCGGGGGGTGGAGGGGGTGGGGGGGGGTAGACTCACACCCAACCAACCCCAGGAAAGGGAATCAATGGAAGCGGTGGAGAGGCGGTTGACAGGCCGTCCTCCCCTGTCTCTGGGCCAAGGTGAGTCACACCGCCGAGAAATAAACCTCCAGTCTGAGTTCTTGGAAATATTAGAAGCAAAAAGCAGGACAATCAGATGAAACAGACAGCCCAAGCCCTGCATGTTCTTCTCTCTGCATCTCTTTCTCTGTGCAAACAACAGCCACTTTGTTGTATAAAATATGAGATGGGTGTTTGGAATGGCAGAATTTATTTATTTTTTCTTCTCGAGCTGTCACGCCAGAGATTTTGAATGCATGACATGGACCCGTATAATGGGCTGCAGGGGACATGCAAAGTGAAAGAGAGCAAAAAGAAAAAAAAAAAAAAAAAGAGAGAGAGAGACAGACAGAAAAAGTAAACTCATTTGCAAAGGGGACTACACTTGTAATTAAATTTCATGCTAAAAGCCCTGTTCATCATGCACTCTCATTTGCAGCCCTCTTAAATATGCATGAATTTATTTTGCATGAGCAGGCACAGTGTCTACACATGAGACGTCACACATGATTTGCTGGGACAAAGAAGGAAAAAATAAAAGGCAATATTTAACAGTTTGATCTGATCTGAGCTATCAGGAAGGCTCAGTGATGTTTTTTTTAGTCACAGATTTTCTCACTGTCTACCTTGCGTTGTAATTTCAAACCAGCGTGCTGAGCTCATTTCTTCAGGGCTACATGTATTCTTCATACGCTCTTCATGTATTGTTTAGAATTACATCGGGGGGGCATGTGGCTGTTATCCTGAGAGATCACAGGCGCTCAAACAATACAAACATCAAACCATGCCTTGCTATAGATCAAATTGATCTGTCTTGCAATATATATTTATGTGTTGCTATGGTGCTCTTTCCTCAACACTTTGCGCGGCTGTAATTTTAGCTCCGTCTAATTTCTCACTCGATCTAATATGCCTTTATTAGAATCTAATGAGCTTCAATTGATTTCTTTAGTGGAAGGTTATCAAGTAACATATATTGAAATCCAAAAAAAAAAGGAAGAAAAAAAAACACATTGCAGGTTTCACTATCTGCAGAGTTGAGGAGTTTCTAAAGAGGATATGGTGGCCCAGAGAGCCCAGTGCCACGGCAACTGAGGCAAATGGACAAAAGATAAGCAAATGGTGAAATTGCCCACCTCACTACTACACCAAGATTGCTCACACCCAGCTCAGTCTAATAGCACCAAGGGTCAGATTTACTGCAGCTCTCTTTTGTGCCTGTTTCTCAGGTGCAGATGTGACACGAGCTGCATTTCTCCAACAGGCAGTTTGCGTGGTGAGTCTATTTTTTTCATTACATAAAGCAGGATAACACAAATAATAGGGGACATGTTATCAGAGGTTGATTATCATTATTTAATCCCTGCACTTGTCACATTCATACATTTCATCAAACTGGACTTAACAACGTTCATCGCGTTCAACCTCCACTGTTACATAATTGAATTATTTACGCACATGTCACATTTAATTGTTGCTCTTGTCACCTTCATATATTCTCACACACTTCATTTCTTTGCCCATAGCGCAGTCCATATTTCCTTTGTATGGTGAATATTTCATTTTATGCTTTATATCCCATTTCATGAATATTGCTATTCCATTCTGTAAATAGACATTTAAAATTAAGTTTTAATATGATTTTCTTTATTTCATTGTTTATTCTGTGTTTGTGAGAGTGAATGCAAAGACACATTCTGCTTGCTTTCTTGACTAATAAAACACATTCTTATTCTGATTCTAATTACTTTGCATATTGTGGTGAATTTACTAAAGTCACACACTTTGCATTAAATATAGACTTGTATAACTAAATATAACTTAAATGTATATAAACCATAATTTAACACAAATGAACAGTGGACAGGGAGATGTGTTTGTGTTCATTAAAGTTGAATTTAATATTGGTCATCAATGGATTGTAAAATCACTACAGGCTGCAACCACATCTTTGCTTAGACATTTCAGTGTGTTTTTGACTGTGTTCTCTCTCTTTCTCTCTGTTGTGTATATTTTGTGTGTCTCTTGATTTGTTTTATGATATCACTCCATCTCCTTTTTCATTTCCCACATGGCCATTGCCTCCTAATGCCGTCACACCGTGGCTGCAAACAAAATGAAAACTGCTGTGCATATTTGTGCACCGTTTTCATCTGGAAAATCTGGCTCAGACTTCCTGACGGAGTGAACAGAATATATCGAAATAAAAAAAAAGAAGCACATATAAGTACCCGTGTAAAATATACATTATGACATCATCAAATGAAGACAAGAAGGTTTCAATTCTCCTGTTCAGGGGAACAGCTCCATCCTCTAAAAGTTTGGTGGATTTTCCTTCATAGATAATGTGTTTTGCTTGTAATGTAGAATGTAATAGTAGATTACAGTCAGCTGTAAGGATTCCTGGTATAAGGTTTAGGGCATGTTGGTTTAAAACTTGGTTTCAAATCTTAATCTACATAAAAAAAAAAGCAAATAAGCAAAATAAAAACCTCCTTAGTTATTTATAATAAAGAGTTTAACACTCACAGACCAGTCACAGAAACCTCAAACACCACTTTGGCAGAGGATAAATAAAGGACCTTGTTATTATACACTTAACATTAACTTAACAGTTACTAATTAATTAATACCAATTACGAGCACATTCATTAGTTTTAATTGTTATTCTGTTTGCTTGAGTATTTTTATATGCAGTGTATGTGTTGTCATATGGGTAAATGTGTTTTTTTTCTCATTCATGTGTTGTCACGGTGTTTTCATCAGTTACTTCTGTTTTGCCCATTTGCTTTTTATATAGTTAAGAAATCCAATGAATAATGTTTAATAGTATAAAAACAGCCGACAGATTCTCAATTCTTATTTATGTATTTATTTTAAAAAACTGTACTTTTTAACAAATGTAATCTCAACAGTTTGCTGGGGACTATTTTGGCAGATGAATCCATATTTAGTTCTCTAGTGAGTATTTCTGGCAGCAGGATGGTGTGTGTGGGACTGAACATGTCACCCAGAGCTACAGTGCTACAGTGTGGCTCACTGATGTGTTTTTAATATTTTTTGGAAAACAACGGAGCTCCACAGCGCAGAGGAATAAGAGTGTGCACATGGGATTGAACCGCATTAAGAAAAATATAGAATATCGCAGCCTTTTTCTTGTCTGTATTGAACTATTTGGGCCACCGTAGTAACTCAGACAGAAAGCCATAGGTGGAATCTCACGGGCTGCCAGACACTGAATGAACTGCATCCCATTGTGAAGCCTCTGTGTTTTAATAAATCACCAAAGCAAATGCTTTGTGTTCACTAAATGGTCCGCTCTCTTTCTATTAGCATCACATTTAGGCCCGGTGCACTTTGAGAACGAGAGCGTTCGACACGACAGCATTCTACTGCATATTTAACACTGTGGGACCAGCGGAGGGAGGATCGGACTCTGTAAATAAGTAAAAAACAAAGAGAATGAGTGTGTGTGTGTGTGTGTGTGCGGCTGGGGGGGGTTACACAAGAGAGAGAGAAAGAGTCAGAGAGATTTTCCATGGCTAAAAGTGTAACAATGCTTCTCTGTTCCAAGTTGCATAATTCAAAAGCCATCCCCATCCTGTTGTGTTGTGTTCTGCTTCGCTTCAGGCCGGGTCCTGAGACACTTTGCTGAGTCCTCCATGATTGAGACATCATTGTACAGAGAGAGCACGAGAGAGAGAGAGAGAGTGAGAGAGAGAGAGACATACAGAGAGAGAGAGGGGAAGCGTCTGGCTCCATTTTGCTCGGCCCTCGTCAGAGCTAATCACAGTTCCATGTTTACGGCACAGCAAACCTTTTTTTTTTTTCTCTCTCTCTTTCCCAGAACACACTTTGCATTTTAATGAGGGCCTGGCCTGCATACTAAGTGCACATTAAGCCGGCTCTGTGGGGGTGAGTGCGGCGATACATCACGGTCAAAATGAAGCAGCACTCCTCAAATTTTAAAGTGAACAAAAGCTGAAGTTTTTCAGTCCGGGGGTGCGCGGAGGGGGGGGGGGGGGGGGCGCGAGAGGAGAGAGGAGAGGTAGCTCTAAGTAGATGTTGTGATGATTTTAAAGAGGTTATTTGGTTGCACAGGAGAGTTTGGGGAGGCGGAATGCTGGGGTGAGAGCTGGCAGAGGGAGAGTGCGCTTTAAAGGGATAACAGCAGGGGTGGGGACGTGGAGAAGAGTTGGATTTCAGGGCTTCCTGAATAGTTTATTGTGAGGGTGATTACAGCTGAAATGGTTGGCAGATAGTCTTGGAGATGAGAAGGGGGAGATGAAGAGCGAGGCACACACACACATATACACACACGGAACAGTTCATATTGTTTCAGCTGAATGTGTCACATAAGTTGTGTCCTGATTCTGACTAATTCTATAATAATATTGTTGCAGTATAATGTTTTGCCATCATTTTATAAAGCAATGTACCATTTTGTGCTAACAGGAAATCATACATTACATGCGCCGACAGACTTTAACCAAACTGCAAACGTTGAAATGTCACTGCCAATTAAACTTCATACAGAGAAAACTAAGTGACTTGTTGTTTTTCTCCTTCTGTCTCAATGATTTCATTTCAAGAGAATGTTCAAAAATCAGACATGTTTTTGTAGTATGGTATGCATAATGACTTTTGCTGCTTGGAATTAGTATGTAGTATGGAAATGGGGCACAGCCACAATCTCACATTCTGCCCATTCACTTCAATTTGTTTCCAGTAACTTTTTTAAAAAAGTGTGACCACGCCACAAACAAAAAGGAGCTACATATTTAAAAACAAACCTTACTCCAAAATTCATAAACTAATGTTTTTTTTTCAAGCTCCTAAATCTGAACTTACTCATTTTCTTAGTACCAGCAGGGGGCAGCAGAGACAAAGACATAATTAACATTGACATATTATCACTTTCTAAAGTTGAATGTTTTATATAATGCAGTTCTTCTAAATACAATGCAAAGCGTGTTCTATGTCAAACCTTTGGCTGTTCTCATTTTTTTAACTCAATACACTATTTCTGCATGTACCCTGAAGTGATCAGCATTAACATGTATTTAACATTGGGGTATAATAATCACATGAACAAACTGCCTAAGAATTTTGTAAAATAATTAATTGAAATTATTTTAAGATTATAATTTAAATTATTGAAACTCAACACATTTTTTTAAATTGTTATTTCATCATTGCAGCATTTTCCCCATTAACATTATTTCATGTCAAGGTTTGTTTCATAAAGTCACTTTTCATAGATGAGAGCAGCACATCCAGGTACTTTGCCATTGTGTCATGCCCTGCCCCTTTTTGCATTGCATTTTCAGCTCAGTGGGTAGACAGTTCCATAGTTTTGCTCTGTTAACAGAGAAACCTGTCCAAAGGTTTTGCACATTGCAATGCAACAGTAACTGTTTGTTGAGGTCTGTGTGCTGACACTACTGGAGTGCTGGTGTCTTGTAACTAATTCATTACTCAAAGAAGGAGCGTGACCATGTAGGCATTTAAAAATAAGCTTTAGGTTGCAATAGCTTATGTTTCGCCAAGATGTGACAATGGTGCCACCTCACTGTTTTTCATCCATGATTTTTATTGTCTTACTATATAGTGATATGATAGGTGTGAGAATATCATGGCATGCATGTAGAACTGTGCTGTGCTGAAAGGCAGATCCTTTTGATGAGTTTGAAGCAGTTGAGATTTGATTGAACCTTTCTACAGATATTATTTACTTGTTTTTCAAATTTTAGATCTAAGTCTAAGATGATTCCGAAGTACTTAACTTTGTCAACCTCACTGATGATCTCATTCTTTTTTACCATATCTTTACCATTCATTATTGTCACTGTGTTTTTTTACAGGGTCCAGAGTCATTGCAATACAGAGTGAAGGGATTCAGTAAGCTGGTCTGTTGCCTTGCTAGATGTTCAGGCAGTTGTATAAATGACCACATCATCTGCATACATTTAGCAGTCAACCTCAGGACATCTCTCAGGTAAGTCATTGATACATATTGATAAATAGCAGTGGGGTATCCTCATGTTATTGGAACAGAGAGTTGACTTTCCCCATTCATTCTCACACATTGCACTCTTTCCCTGAAATACAAGTCAAACCATTGTGAGGCGTGGTCAGAGAATTGGAATTTGGGAAATTTGGATATCAACCCAATTTGGATATCAACCCACCATTAACAGTGTCAAAGGCCTTTGTCAAGTCTATGAAGACTGCTCCCACAGCATAACCTTTATCTAAAAGACCTTTTATTTTTTCATTTACTTAGCAATCGGCACTCTCAGTAGAATGTTTGGGTATGAATCCAAATTTTTGGGAGCCCAAATCCTATGGCCAGTCAGGTAAACAATTATGTTTTTGCCAACTGTCGATCAACGATTAGCGTCATTATATAGAAACAATTTCAGAAATAGGGGGTGATGAAAATTTTGCTAGCTGCTAGGCCAATTTATACAATGTAAAATTCCATATACATATACTTACAATATTAGCATGTTGCAGGCTAACATTAAATTAAGATTTATTTGGCGTTTCAGTATGTTCTATGTACTGTCCCTTCAGTGCAGCATCAATATGCAATGCCTTGACTTTTAACATTAGAACTGTTGACTTTAATATCATTAACTAACCTGTGTTGAAGTGTTTGCCACAGACGTACACATATTTACTGACTGGTGTCACACTGTATTTGACGATCCATCAGATTCTCTGACCTACAGTGATGAAAGAAGTACTCAGATCCTTTACTTAAGTAACATTTAACTCAGATTACCAGTATGATCCGTTTTAAAAAGAAATTGAGAACAGCAATGATTCAGAAAGATATCAGTATGGACTACATATGATATTCCTGTATGTGAAGGCTCATTATATTTGTGGTGCTAACGTAGGTAATGCTTTAATTGTAGTTTGTCCATAATGTGAATGCCTTTTCTTTTGTGTACACCCCACGGAGAATAGTTGTTACTCCAGTAATAACTAATGGGGTCCTAAAGACATAAATAAATAAAATCAGTCAGTACATTAAAATCTGAAAGAATGCAGAAAATGGCAAATTCTCCATTAGTATAAAGATGGTTAATTAAAAATGTATTTGATAAAGACAGCTAATGCATTCTTATTAACGATTCACTGGATTTTTTTCAACACCATTCATTAAAATGAGAGGAAAAAAAAACAAACAAACAAACATAAGATGACCCAGTTCTTACTGTAATAATTCTCTCTGCCTCTCTCGTCATGTGTCTTCATCTCCCCTCACTGTTGGTGTGACTTCCTGGTTCAGTTCTTGGTTGGCGTGGCGACAGGGTTGGCACATGCCAGGTCTGCTCAGACTCAAGCCAAATCCTCTGCTGAGCACCGGGAATCAAACCGACACCAATTTGTCCTGTCGCCTAGCAGGAGTCAAACCATGGCTGACAATATCAACTGTTTCCTGGGGCTGCGACAGTTGTCAGCGCCCCAGCAGAGGAACACATTAAGGCTCAATACAGCCCAGTTCAGCTCACTGTTTAACACTGAAGCTTTTTCTGCTTTGTTATGTATCAGGGCGATTTGGGGCTTTCAGGAAATTTCTGTTATTGTAGTCCACTTGTGATATAACAAATGTTCCTTCTCAACACATCAGCAGGTTTTGATGATTGCTGTAGAAGCTGTTAAACCCCTTTAAACTAGCCTGTCACATGTTGGTGAAAAGGACCTCTTAGAAGCTTTTCCAGGAACAATTTTTGTTTTTGTTTTTCTTCTGTACTATGATCAGCCTACTAAAATAAGTCAACCTGATCACATGATTCAGGAGACATAAAACACTGAGGTAAGGCAAATTTTGTGGGTTTTTTTTTTTTTAATTAAGATTTAAAAAAATAAAGTTGCTGTAGTATGATGATTGGAGACTGTCCTCCCAAGAGAAACAACACTATATGACATAATGTCAGTTGCCAAAAATGACGTGTAGTTACATTTAAGAGACAGTCACCATTTAGTGGTCATAGTAATTATGATCCAGAGAAGTGACGTAGTTTGGATGACTTTGAATAACAAATATTTGGAGGTGGTGGGTTGGGTGACTGGTTAGATCCTAACTTGATAAAGTGGATTTTGGACTTTGCTGTTTGCCTCTTGTGTCTAACCACAAGTTGGGACAGTTTTTTAAAAAAAAACTGCAACAATGATTGTTGGTTTCCTAACTTCAAGGAAGTAGTAACTTAACCCCCTCCAAGTTTCAAGTGATCACTTTATCCCAAATCATGATCTTTCCGTAACCCTACCCAAGACCTTAACCACAGCATTGTCACATCATAGAGCATCATAATTTTTTACTATTTTGGAAAGCACAGACAAATATTGTGCTGCCACTTAACGCCAATAGAGGCACCTGATTAGAAAACGCTCCTATAGGTCATTCTGGAGAACGTGGTCTTAGTATTGCCACATGTATGACTGTATTTTGTGCGTATCTAAAAAAAAAAAAAAAAAGAAAAAAAAATCCATTACAGCTCTGTATGACAGGTATTTGACAAACAAGTATGATTACTTCAAATCAGCATTAAATAAAATTAAATAAAAAATAACCACATTCACATGCTAAGATATAAGAATGCCAAAAAGTAAATATGGAGGAAATAATGTCTCTGCACACTTTGGTCTAGTACAAGTGTTTTAAGACTCACATAGGTGTCTCCAGTTACCCTGGCTGATGAGATCTGTGCTCAGGTACACTGGGAATGATGTGTGGTCACCAAATTGATATAAACCATTGATCAAGGTGCAAGTTGTCCCATTCTAACAGGTGCAACAAAATGTGCAGAAGAGTGAGAGAGATGTCAGCCGAGTACAGTCTGTTCACAATCTGTACAAAAACTGTAAAAATGACAAATCGTGGTTTTAGGGGGGTGGAGCATGAAGGTTAGGGTTAGTCACTTCCTCTAGTCTTGTCATCACCATAAGGTTGCCAGGCAACTGGCAGAAATGTGAAAAATACATACTGTATGTTGAAAATTGTGCTTGTTGTTATTTACAAGTAAAGAGACAAAGAGTGCCAACTAGCCCTGCTCTCCCCTACTGTGTGATTTATATGACTTGACTTTCAATGGAAAATGTCCTAAATGGTTGTTTATACTGATGGATCTTCATTATCAAAATGTACCTCTGCAGTCTGACAGCATAACAAATCTCCCACATATTCCGACATGATCACATTTATTGATATAAACAGTGAATGCATGTGACTCACACTCCAGCATCACACATATCTTTCACTGAGGACAATATGGGTTTACTGGCAACTTTACCACCCTGCACATAGCATTAAATCATGAGTGTCAGATTCCTGGCAGAAAACAAAAAGCACATTGATGAAGCCGAATACAATATCTCATCATTAGGCTTATTTGAGATGAACTGCACCTTGCTTGGAAAGTGAACGGAATCACACGGCAGCAGGGGGCAGTGATGAAGAGCTGCTTGCTCGTTTCCAGCAGCATCACTGGAATATGCAGGAAGTGGTTTGACAAAATGCTAGATCAGTCTACTCAATGATGTAAGCTACTCAGTCACTAACTGTTGTTTTCATTGCATTCTGTCTTCTGGAGTATAGCCAAGTAAAATTACCTGGTACCATTTAATCCATAATCTCCAGTATTATTAAACAATTTTACAGATAAATTCAGCCGATACCAGGTGACAGATGAGAGACAGAGACAGACCCTGGAGAGCAGAGGAGAAGAACAGGAAAGAGACAGCAGCAGGTGTGTGTGTGTGTGTGTGTGTGTGTGTGTGTGTGTGTGTGTGTGTGTTTTCCAATGAGGTACAGTGCTCTCCATAATGAATTAGACATATTATATATATGACATCTATGCTATGTCTAATTCATTAACACTAGAACCACCAGGGGTTACTATATACCGAAAACCGCCAACAACACCTGGCAACTACATTTCTTCTAAAAAAAAATGAGCTCTGTCATTGTATTAAAGTATTGTCTTCATAAAGGAACGTCTAATGTCAGGAAATGAGTTTGTTTAATCATCACTTCTGTTTTGATCCTCTTGTTTTATAATGTAAACACTATTGCTTTGCATGGCTGTCAGTCTAAAATTACACTGAAAATATGTATTAGAAGGAAATATTTGCATATTTGGTTGGTGTGATATTGTTATAAAATACATTCATTACATAATGAGATAGTCCATGTTATTTAAATGACCAGAGTAGCCTAAATACCCCAAAGAGACAATAGCAAGCCATAATAATAACAATAAATAACCACCATACATATGTATGATTTAATGTCACAACAAAATCAACATGACAGAGTCAACCGCACAATTTCATCTAATCAGTGATTAATTTAGGCATTGCAACAATGTGTGAATAAGAGCTTTTTTTATTTATAACAAGACAATGCAAATATAATTTCTCTTTTGATGTTCAGCTCATAAAACAGAATAAGGCAATGGGCAAAAATAGTCTGTAAACAAAAAAAAGTAACATGGCAAAACAAAAATGATGAATAATCTGATGAACTAAAAAGAAGTTTTCATATAGTGAATGTTTATTAGTAGATTAATCATCTTCATTTGAACACATGATATATGTGTCCCCCAAACACAGTTTGAGCAGACTTTCAGCACCTTGACTCTTTTTATAATTTATGACTTGATGTAGTTGTCAGATCACACATTCTAAAAAATGTTGTTGCCTAGCAACTTAGAATGTTTAAATACAGGTTGCATGGAAATAAATGTAGTGCATATGGGTAAATTTTACCTGGTGGTTAAAGGTATAAATGCCTGTGTTTTTAATTTGGATTCATCTGCACAATGTTAAACAATAGGGGGCTGGTTGACATGAATATTTTCTTAAAACATAGTAATGTGCAACTGAAAAATGTTTTAGTGTTAAAGAGAGAAAAATGCCTGACCACCAATCCAAGTTGGCTAGGGGCCCATCAAAACATTTGTGCCTAGGGGTCAAAACTTAAACCCAGGAGCCCGCACCTGGAAAGCCCTCATGTTAGAATGCTGTTCATTGATTTTAGCTAAGCATTCAGCACCATCATATCACAACAGCTGATAGAGAAGCTGAGCACACCGGGGCTTCAACACACTTTTTTGCAACTGACTTTCTCACCAACAGTAGGGGAGTCTACGACTCGTCGTAGACAGGAGTGGGCAGAGAACACATCCCTGGGGACAGCTGGTACTCAGTGTGCTGGTGCTCAAGGTTCTGTTGCCAAAATCTGTGCTCAGCCCACTTCTGTTCACCTTGTTGACTCATGACTGCACTGCCGGATCAGTTCCAACCACATCATCAAGTATGCTGATGACATGATAGTGGTGGGTCTCATCACCAACAATGATGAAATGCACTATAGAGAGGAGTTGGAGCGAATGGCTATGTGATGCAATGACAACAACTTCTCCTTAAATGTGGGGAAAACTAAGGAGATGATTATCAACTTCACAAGAGGCCAAGAGGAAAAGAGCAGCTGCAGTGCCTGGCTCCAAAAACTGCGGCCACCTCAGTCTCATGAGGTTATCATTGCCCATGTGTCCATGACATCAGAACAAGTTGGGTTCAAGTCAGACACAGATCTAACCAGCATGCATTGTGCAGTGATTGCCGGTGGTCGATTCTGCACAGGCCTGGCTCATCTCAAATGAGCTTATTTACTTTGAGGTGACTGAACACTGTATGAAAACAAAAAGGCTGTAGGTAAAAAGCCAGTCAGGGGGAATAAATCTGCACTCCCTCTTTGCTGCCATGTGTTTTGCCTGGAGGAATATCACACATGATTTAACCCCTGAACTGCTGCAAGGAAAAAATCTGGGCCGGGGGGCTACTTTGTGTGCATGTGTGTGTGCATATGTGTGTGTAGGTGTTTGTGGATTGTATCACATTCACAGAGAGGTTATGTCAGCCCTCCTTGCTGCATACTTCGCTGTAATCTTTTATGACAGGCCGTGTGTAAATACCACTGACGTTTGCAGCAGTTGGAGATGAGTGTAAGTTGAAAGGGGAAAGTTGAATCTTGAGCAGGAAGATGATGTGTAGACTGTTACCAAAACATTCCAGGTCTGTATATTTACAGAGCCTCGTGGGGAGGGACAGAGGCCAAAATGGTAGAGTGAAAGTTGGGCAAAAATCATCTTTCCTTTCCTCCTTCGCATGTGTAAATTTATACATGTATACAATATACAGAACATCTCTCCATCTCTTTGCACTTATTGCTCTGCAGCTTCCACACATTATCCATCAAAAAGCAGTGTGTTCACAGCAGTGCTATGAAATCTTTCCTTGGATTTCAACATGCACACTGTTTTAGGCCAGTATGTCAAGCTTGTCACAAATTTCCAAGTTGGGAGAGTAAAACATCATTTTATAAGCAAGTCAAATAACTGTACCTAGGTAAATTAAAGGGTCAAATCATGAAATCAGCTTTATATTAATAAAATGACTCTTATTTATATTGGACATTTCAAAACAAAGTTATAAAGTGCAATCAGGTAAAAGGTGAACTAATAAAATAGTATACAAATTATCTCTAACATTTAACGAAAGCATGCATTTTAGAGATTTACAAGATGAAACTGTTCTAGCTCCTACAGGAAGGTTATTATAGAGTCTATAGAGTTAATAGTACAGCAATATTACCAGACACAAGAACCACTGAATCCTTAAAAATGATCATTTTCATAGCAAGCGTAAGGCACACTGCCCTACGTACAGTGAACAGTCCAGTTTATTTGAGACTAGCCTGGGTTTCAGTTAAGATATATCTAAATATCGTCAACATATACATGGAAATTACATATTATGTCTATGTATAAGACGTCACAGAGGCAGAAATTAAAACTGGGCCAAGCACTGAGCCTTTAGACACTCGACAGCACAGAAGAGGCTGATCTGCTGTTCTTTTAAATAAGGCTTACAGACCAAGTTAAGAATATCAACTAGGATGTTGTGGTCCACAGTGACAGTGATCTAAGAGCATGAGTGCTGAATTATGTCCAGCAGTAAAATGTCTTCTATGTCTTTCAACATCTTAAAAAGTAACCCTGGTCTCATCAGTGTGTGTGTGAAGTATGAAAGACAGTTAGGAAGCGTCTAATGACATGCTGTTGAGTTGTATTATGAAAATTGTAGAAACCAGTGTTTGAAACTTGACTTCAATCCTAACATTACTCCATTCCCCACTATCTCCCCATGTTGTCTGCACCCAGAACTACCCATTCATTTGCTGGTAAATGTCCGGTGATGGAAAACACATCATTCGGCAGACTTTTAGATCTGCATTAGACTAATAACTGTGTTTCCTCATTTTCAGTAGCGGTGCCTTTAAAGACAGTAAAATATGATTCTCTCAAAACACTTGCCTACCATGTCACACCAGAAATAGGAACACTAAAGTAGACATTAAAATACTGTACTGCTAATAACTTTAAAATATCTGTGTGTTTGGAAGACAGTTAGTTTCATGATATGAGGCCGAATATTGCAGACAGACACAACAGACACAGACATAACAGAGTCTGGAAGAGGAAGTGACCACCAGAGTTAAGCTACAGCTGTAGCCTGACACACAACCTTCAGCTGCTGGGTTTCTCTGTGATTCCTATAACTAACACAAACAAACAACTAGCTTTACAATATAATGTTGGAGCAGGGTTGTGTTGTTACTATTACACATTATGAGGCTGAATATCATGCTGTGGAATCAGAAGCAAAGCATAAGATTAAAGATGACTTTGTTTTCTGCCAGAATATTATATTGTACTTGAACTCATTCAGCTTTGAGCACAATTCGGTCCCACTTTCTCATCATCTAAAACAATAAAAGAAGCAGCATTTGGTTGCAATTTTTCAGCGATTGGTTCCCTAAACAAGCTGAAATGGAGATGACAGACTTGGAGGTTTTTTGACTGTCCATCAGCACCAACAGCTTTGACAACATACTGGCTTGTGTAATGTTACAGCACTTGATAAATTTGCATTGATCCACATAACTGACTCCAGTAGAAACTTTTGTCATGATCCTTGCACACTGGTACAACCCCATTTGGGACCCATGTGGGGCCACTATGGGAATAAAATGAGCCCCACAGGGGCAGTGCATTGTGGGCCCCATTCCACCATTAGGGTGAGAAAAACAACCAAAAGGCCTTCAGCAGATCAAAGATCAAAACAATGATAGTGATAGGAACTACAGCCAATCTTCAAGTAAAGTGACAAAAACCAGTATGTTTCATACCACATGGTAAACTGCTTCGGGGCCCACAGTGAGCCCAACTGGGGCCCACACTCAGCCCACATTTTGGATTGGGTGTGGGCTGTTCCACTGGGGCCCACACATTCCCTGCATTTCATGCTGGTAATGAGGCCCACAGTGGGCTGCCCACACAAGGCCCTGCTGGCAAAAATGGCCCTGCAGGGACAGCCCACTGACATGAAATGCGGGGCACGTGTAGGCCCCACACCATGGAGCCCACAGTTGCCCAAGGGAAACCATCATGGTGCCCCAAAGGGCAAAACTGCTGTGGGCCCCTCATGGGCTATCAAACAGAGGAGCCCATGTGGGTTTTCTGTAGGCAAGCCCATAAAGGGTTGTCCACAGGAAACCCTCATGGTGGCCCCAAAGGAGAAAACTGCTGTGGGCATTGCACAGGTTCCCACAGAAGAACCTGTGTGGGCTTTCTGTGGACAGGCCCACAGTGAGTTACCCACAGGGAACCCTTATTCTTGACCCAAAGGGCAAAATTGCTCATGGGCTATCACACAGGGCCCCATGTGGGTTTTTTGGTTGTTGTTGTAGGATTACAGCTTAGCCTTTCATTTAGCCTTTTCTCAGTTTTCCCTAGTCATAGGGCAATGATTTCAAAAGTAATTGCACATTTCTACTACATAGGTTGACCTAGTTTTAAGAAATAATCATATTCACAGTGGTGAATTTTCCCTTTAATACAAAACTTCTTAGGAAATTATTCAAAAAATAAATCATCCCCCATTCTGCTGTTGTGTGTAAACACAGAGAGAACAGATATTTATTTATTTGAGCTGACTTTTCTTTTAGTTTAAATGAGCAGGAACATAAAAGGAGGAGTATGGGTCCAACAAGCAGAAAAATGAGAGATTGGTTCCCTGGCAGCAGTGAGAGTTCATCATAGAACTATCATACAAATATTACAGCTGAATAGAGTGTCAGGCAGGAAAGGCGGTGCCAGTTTTCATCAAGTAGAGTCCAAGAGCTGAAAAAAACCCCAGAAACTTGTATTTGGGATATTTATGTGTAAATCTGACCTGACAGTTGTATTGATAGTTGCTGAAGGCGCTCCATATGTTGTTTTCCCCATCTTTGTCCCTCTGTCTCTCTCTCTCTATGCCTCAGTGTAATTACTATAATCAAATGAAACCATATTAGAGGCAATTGGCAGCCTCTGTTTCACATCTGTGGAATGATCACTGTCCAAATTGTATACAATGTACAGCTCAAAAAATAATAAAAAAGAATTCCTGTAGAAACAATTTACTGGTTTCTGTGAAGTTTTCAGGGCATAAAATAAATAGCAAAAGATGAATGGAAGGACAGTTGTGAGAGTATGAAATAAAGACAGAAAATGAAACAGGCAAGCTTATTTTCATTCATCCCACCTCCTCACCAGTGCAAAGGTTACTGGGTGTTTTGTTGAAAGATAGAAGGAGAGAGAAGCAGAGAAGGAAAGAGGGAGGGGGAAAGAGTAGAGCACTGCCAGGCTTTCTTCCATTTGGGATCAGCAGGCCAGGAAGTGCCTGAAGAGAACGGCTACGTTATCTGCCACCACCTACGCCCCTGAATCCGCCATGGCCCCAAAACATACTGCAAGGGGCCCTGGGGGCCCACCTAGCACCCAGCACAGCCCCCAGAACCAGAAGCCTCCTGATGAGGAAAGGTGGAGGAGGTCAGAGTCCAGAGAGAGAGGTTGCAGGAGAGACTCCAAGGATACATTTAAAAAAGACATCTCTGGCAATCTTGCATTTATTTTCAGACTTTGGATGAATGTTGGAGACATTCCACATTTTTACTGGAGGAATCACTAAGTGAATGTGGAAAAAGGCCAAAGCTTCTAACAAAGCAAGGCATGAAGTTAATTTTTTTTTTTTTAATGCTGGCAAACCTTGGTTTGTCATGGGAAATAATACCTATACTTGAAGAGACCATGGAGAGAAGACTTGGAGCTAACAGCTCTATCCAGTAGAACAGAGTGAGCTGTAGTGTAGTGATTTTCAGTGTGAACAATCTGTGGATGAAAGTGCAAACATAGTTAGAAATAACATTGTCTGTGATAAACTGCAGAGCAAGAAAGCTGTTGACCACAGGGTGTTGGTCTGACCCTGAAACATCAGTGATTTGAATCACCACTAGAGGACCCCTGATCTCAACTTCAGGCGGCAACATTTTACAAAGCTAGGCTTGTCTTAGATGTACAAACTGCAAACCCTAGTGTAATGGAAATAGGGAGAAGGTCGGAAAAGGAGGACAGAACAGTGTGAGGGAAGAGCAGAAACCTGTTTCTAGACACCAATACACTCCTCCAGTGTTGAATGAACAGCTAAACTACTCCTAAGCCAGACCAGACTAGAAAACACATGAGTCTCACAGCTTTTCTCCATCGCTTACACATGTTTAAGGCAAACCCAGTTTTCAAAATGCATTCTTCTCATGTCTTAGCTCTAGACCAGCCGTTGCACAACTCTAAACATAAAGTCAAAAGGTTAAACACAGTGCATCACATCTCTCAGTACAGGTATCATCACTTTAGAGCCATAATGATTAGTCAATTAGTTGTCATCTGCTGCCAGCTCTATTGTGAATATTCTGTGATTTATTTAGTCTTCTATGACAGCAAGCTGAATGTCTTTGGGTCGTGGCCTGTTGGTCAGGACAAAACAAGACATACGAGGATGTAAATATGTATTCTGATGTATAAATGGTACAATATTACACTGTAGATTTTGACTGACTGTGCTTGTCTAGCAGTGTTCTGATTTAACATGTGAAATGCTACAATGTCACCTGGGATTCTTCACATACATGATCTACACCAAGCTTAAACATCATGCCAAATGACAGTAGCTACATGTATGTCTCTGATCATCTGCGTTAGCGCACATATGCCTCTGACTCCTCCACATCCTGCCACTGTCATTTCCACAGCAGCTCATTTTGATTTCCACCTACTGTACCTGAACAATGTCACACTGTTGGATCCAGCGTCTCTGTCTGATCACCAATAACAGAAGACAAGTCAGGAGCAACAATATCATCTATTATCTGTCCTACTGCCTCAGCGTAGTTGGTAACTTTGGGTTTATTCCCAGGAATGTGTGTAAGCAGTGGAGAAAAAGTGTAAAGGAAGAAGATGAGGTTTCTGTTGTTGAGTCTTCTAGGAGTTTAGCGTGGAGAGGCTGCCCTCCACAGTGTACTGGACTGTAGTGTGATTGGGTGGAAGTCGTTGATGAGGTAATGATTCTTATGACGCTTGGTAAGGATGAAACTGATACAGTGCTACAATGCCTCTTCACAAACGTTAACTTTGCTAATAGAGAGTTCACTGGAGACTGTAATGCACATTAAGCATCACTATCTCCCCCCCCAGATCCCATTATTGTTTATGCCAGTGTCCAGACCAACCAATAGGAGCTTCTAGAGTGTGACCCCAACACTCTAGAAACAATTAGATTAGGCAGTTAATGAGTCAATTAACA
This sequence comes from Euthynnus affinis, assembly GCA_029490765.1. Lineage (NCBI taxonomy): Eukaryota > Metazoa > Chordata > Actinopteri > Scombriformes > Scombridae > Euthynnus > Euthynnus affinis. The sequence continues at coordinate 31,891,409 of CM055846.1, forward strand.
GAAAATTAATCAATAATCATTTGGATATTCAGTCATTTAATAAGCAAAATTCCGATCATCCTCTGATTCCGTCTTCTCCAATAGGATTAATCATTTCCTCTCTGTTTTGGACTGTTGGCCTTAGACTCTGAGAAATTGTGAAATTTTATTGACTAAATAAATGTAAAGAGTTTGACTAATCTCTTATAATGTAGACTGAAAACTCCCAACATTCTGTTTCATCTGTTTATGAAGATAAAATGAAAGAAACCACCTACACTAAAATATATTGTGGGTCTGGGGTCAGTAGATGTTGCGCAGCTGGAGAGCAGCATTCTTGGTGAATTCTGCATATTGCAGTGATGTAATCACTGAAAAACAGGCCAAAAAGTTCATTTCTCAGCCAATATGAGGTGTGTTTCAAAGATGTGTAATTCTATAAATACAGATACCATCACAGAATGATGATGCAAGTCCTCTGCCCCAGAACTAACCACATTACATCTCCACATGTAGAGTTAATGTGTCCTCGGTGCAGATCTTTACTCTCCCTCAGAGACGTCTTTTCTGCAACAAGACTACATTCAGTAACACTTATTCAGTACTAGCACAGTGAATTTACTACTGTAGTTCTCTATTTTACTGTTGCTTAAGTGTGTGTGCTTCCACAGAGTTAATTCCCTTGTAACTAATTTGCCCCAGTCACTCTAACTGTTCCAGGCAGCGGTGTCAGCCAGCCTGCTCTCCCAAACCAAACTATTACCTGAGAGTTTATCACCATCCATTTCTTCCAGAAACCCTGTAATCCTCCAGCTCCCTCTGTTCCTCAGTGGCCCCTCTGGTATGCTAAGAAACAATGACTCTGTGTGTGTGTGTGTGTGTGTGTGTGTGTGTGTGTGTGTGTGTGTGTGTGTGCACAGTTCCGCTCAATGCTTCTTCCTCTCACACTTGTTGATGAATAAGGAATGAAGTGCTGAGCCCATCACCGCAGGGGAGAGATTCCCCCGGCAGGCTCACACACACACGCATACACACACACACACACACACACACACACACACACACACAAGCATGAACACAAACTAACACAAATGTACACACACATTTACATGCATATACATATGCAGATGCACACATAGGTAGGTCTACAGATGCTCACATACACACACTAGTGCTCGGCTGCAGCTCGCTCTCTGGTGGTAATTATAGGGGTGCTGCACTGTCTGTCTGATGCATCCTGGGGATTATTTAAATGGTCAAATGAAGTGATGTACCACAGACCAAGAAGTAGGCTCAGGGGAGCCTTAGCAGTGGACAGACTGTGATAATGTGTGTGTGTGTGTGTGTACTCTGTGCTTTAAACTGCCATAATTTCTCTCAAACAAGCTGTAGAGACCATGTTTCTGTCCTGAGAGTCCCCAGAGTATCTCAGTTGTGTTTTCTCTCACAAACAATAGCCTCTGTCGGTTTGTGCTCACACTCAGGAGCTGAAATATTACACGCAGGTAGAGAATACGTGTGTGTTAGTTTTACAGATCGGAACCTATAATGCTCAAATTGACCTTTTATTAAAATGTGCGTATGATTTTAATAAGCTGGATGTGACGCGGCTGGACAGGTAACACGTTCGCAGTGATCAGTGCTGCGCTGGTTGTCTGTGGGAACATCTCAACAAGAACTGATTCTCATGAAGCGTTTTGCCCTACAAATGAACCCTAACCCCTGTCCTTCCAAGGTGTGTGTTTGGACAGAGTAAATGACACTTAACACAAACCATGATTGCAGTGTGTGTGTGTGTGTGTGTGTGTGTGTGTGTGTGTGTGTGTGGGTTCCTTCTGTTTCTCTCTGCAAAAGTGTTGACGGATTCAAATGCTGTCTGTCACTCTGAATGGATTAAGAAATAATTACTGTCACCGCAACATGGTTACTCACATAATCTGACTCCACAACATTGGACAGGATCAACTTCTATGGCACACTGCCCAGGAAAAAATTTACAAGGAAGACAAACCTGGATTTTGACTGCAGGAGTCTGCCTCCATTTCGAGTTCCTACCTCAAGAGGTAGTGCTTTCTAACGGCTCAGGAACTATTAGGGTGAAGCATGTACTGAACACTGCTGACTTGTATATAGACCATCGGCCTAATGGAAGACTACCACTTGTTCCAGCATTTAGCAATCCCCTCCAAAAAGAAGCTATTTGCATTCTTCTCACTGTAACACAACTTGCACTGTTATGGGGACTTTAAAAGACTATTCCTCTAAAAACAACTGAACTCCTCCGTTGTACTCTACCGCACAGGACAGTCTGGGTCTCTTCAAATCCAGATGTTTCTATACTGTGTGGCGGTCTCTCCTTCTAGAATCTGAGCAATGCAGCAAAACACCAGATGACTACAGTTACTATATCAATAAATGATTCTGAATTGAATATATTAATAACTGAATGTGTGCGTGCATGTTGTGTGTTGAGGGTTAATGGATGATTATTTTGTTATTAATGTGTATCAACATGAGTTTAGTATGTTTAACAGCTGTGTTTAAATGGCAGGTTTTATATCATCTCCGGTTTAGTCTGAACATGTGCGTAATAAGGAGGAAGAAAACTGATACTTCATTTTCATTTGGTGAATGATGAGCTGCAGTTAATCCAAGCGCTTTGCTAAAATGACATCTCAAATCTGTTGCTTTTAAAAAACTATTTGTTCATCAGTTTAATTTGCTTTATTTGCCAAATATTTCAGACTAGATGAGTCAAAAAAAAGTCATAATACACAGTTAAATACTGATTGATGAACTAATTCATAATAAATCAAATGAATACATATAAAATTAAAAGTATAAATATATGCCTACAGTATATATAAATAAAATAATAAATCACTGAAATGAATAAATATCTGTTTATTATTCTAGAACTCCATTCCTACTGTGCTCTATGTGTTTTAATGATGGTCTTTGACTTTCCTATTCCTTGAAAAGTGGAGGAGACACAAACAGGGATGCAATAAAAAAAAAGTTAATGTTTTAATTCTTATGGTACCACAAGAGTTATATGAGCAGACAAATCATAAGAAAGCAGCTGTTGAACAAGCTAACACCAGCCTAATGAACTCAGAGTCTCCATCCTGTAGCACATATCCAGATCTCTAAATACTATTTCTATTATTTCCCATGAAGGGACCCTCCTGTGCAGGAGCACTGAAGGCCCGTCAGAGTTGGAGCACTGAGAGAAACTCATGTCACTCAAAGTCCTCATTAAAATTCATATTTTTTTTTTTTTGCATTCATTTGAATGGCCAGGATGATTAACATTAACACTAACTTACCCAAATTTTAGAATGTTTTTTTACATAACAGTACAACAGACAGCAAGTCAGAGCCGAATGAACACCGAACTCAACGTGACATTTGCCAGGAGTTGAGTGGGAGGGAGAGAGAGAGAGATGGACCCCATGACCATGTCATCATAATTCATAATCTTCAGCGCACTTATAATACATGTATATCAGTATTTCAAAGAGGAGCACATTCAGCCTGTGTGGGGACACATTCACATGAACACACTGTCACAGCTTCATCTCTTGTTGTCACACTGTAGTTACTTTCACCCACTTCATTAATAAACATGCTGAATGACATGATATAATCACATTAGGTTTTTGTTTCATTTAATTTGTCTGTTTCTGTCCATTGCTCGCCCATGGGGAGGAGATGATGTATAATAATTATTATTAATATTATAATTATTCAATTATCATTAAATGAATACTCTGCCAATTTTCCAAACTTCAGAGCAACCCCTAAAAATCCCTGTTAAAAAAATGTGTTTGCGTGATAGAAAACTGCTGCTATGAGCGTGTGTGTGTCACATTGTAAAAGGATAATTGCAGAGCAGCCTAATCAGACAAAAAAACAAAACATCCATCCTGTCACAAACACTAATGTACGACACGAAAGGGCTCCAGTGGAAATGTGGGAGATATAAGTACAATCTTTTGTATTATAAGTGATTTTTTTATAATACCTGATTGCCCTACTTCTCACCCGGGAACAGGCTAAGGAGATGGGCAAAGAAATGGAAAAGGAAGCAGTGAAGTGACTAGCACTTTGAGAATTCCAACCTGACCTTCATAATCATAAAAGACTGTTTGCGCACCTTCACGAGTGTTGCGAGATCGCCACAGGAAGCTACAGTCACCTCGTAAATTAATTCAACTGAAAAAAAGAAAAAGTGAATCTTGAGACTTCACAGTCACTTTTCCCCTCTTGATCCTCCATGAAAAATTCAAAGTGATACCATTCTGTTTTTACCCTCCCTTCCCTCCCGTGGCCTAGTACTGCTGCATATGCTGCTTATTCCAGGGGGCAGGCTTTTATAGCATTTGAAATTGTAATAGCCGGTCCCTCTCTTTATAATGACAGGCCCCCGTCAATCACACTAACTGATGGACAGCTCGCATTAGCATAAACATCTGTTCCACTTGATCTTTCCGCGGCAAGATGACACATTTTTCGCACAAAGCTTCACTTTCTGTGATTACTTCGCTGGTCAATACACACTCTGTTCGATGTTGATCACATTTTATGGAAATAAGTCAGTCGTTGTTCTCGGATTCGACCCGGAAGTTGAGGTGGCTCGGGTAAAGGAGGGGAACTTGTTGAGAGGAGGCTGTGAACGGGCAAATTGAGACTTATGTAAGACAGCTGTAATTAAAAAGAGAAACAATGCAGTGCTTCACATGCTATGTCAATGTGTTTATAAGGATAGGTGCATATTTTGTCTACATTCTATCTCTAGGAGATGTTTACATGCATGTTTGTGATTTATGCTCTATGATTATGCTCTCACATTAGTATACAAGTTTACGTGTGTGTGTGTGTGTGTGTGTGTGTAGGCTCCTTTCCAGAGCAGGGATTAGCTAAACAGCATCTGGATGCTCACTAATTGGCTCTCCTCTCCACACAACCATGAAAAAAAATAGCACACCTCACCTCCTTGTGTTTGTGTGTGTGTGTGTGTGTGTGTGTCACACATAAAGTGCAGCTTGTGCCAGTAATTGGGGATTACCATGGTAATATGGTAAGCCATGTTCACTGAGAAAAAAATTACAATTATGGCAGATAAATGGCACACAATTGTTAGAAATGGCTAAATGGTCATTCCTGGCTCTTGTTGTATTTATTGGCATCTCTTCTGTATTTTTTTTTTTTTTTTCTTCTGCTGATTAACCTGGCTCTGCTGCTGCTATTGTCTTCTGGTAAGTAGCGTTGCCACTTAACAATATAATGGGCACACTGCCACTATTATTACACACTAGTTGCTGCAATCAAGGGCTTTTAGCAGGACCGACTCTCAATCTGTCCAAACTGAAGCCAAGGATAGACAGGAGTACAGATGGAGCTGCATCACATTATATAGGCAGTGAAGGACAGAGAGTCAGAACCGTAGAGCACTGCGCACTGTACTTTTCACATGGACTGTATATTGATTTATGTAAAGTAGATGTAAATATACTTTTGAATGAATGCAGGCATCTTTACATGCAAACAATGTATGTAGGGGGAGGCAGGTAACCTCAGAAAGCAGGGCTGAATGTCATATGTGCCGTTCATGTTGTGAGAACACAGTGCTCCTAGTTCACAATTCAGATTCCGAAGAAATGGTTTCTAACAGTCATATTTAACTTTTAATTATGAGGCCGTGTATCGAAGTCACAGCAGTCATCCTCACATTAATTGAACTGCCCTCCTGTAACTTTGCAAAAAAAATTCCACCATGTTGATCTGTTCAAAGGACAGGTTCACGATTCTCAAGTCTGTCTTAAAACAACTCTGGAGCCCAGATGAACATTGAAACATGATTTTCTTGCTGTGATCATTCCTCCTGTTCATCCCGACCGTTAGAAGTTCACTTGCTGCTGCTGATCTACTAAACATACTGCTAATGCTACACTTTCTGTCTAGACACGGGGTATGATTGTCCATTCTTGGTTAAAAGCTGTGCTGTCGCCGTATACTTTTCTCGTTTTAGAGCACTTTTCTGTGACTCTTGTCACGCCTTGTCTCTGCTCTCTCCCTGCTGCTCTGCCTGAAGCTCTGCCCTGCCCAGGCACAGCGTGGGGCGGCACACGAATTGCTGGTTTATTCAAAGTTTATTAATATTAAATGTATCTTGCAGCCAAATCGCACCAAATTTGACACTGCGCTCTCTTTGTTCCCCAGCAACGCCCCCGCCAAGTGCGGAGTGGATTGGATGCACAGTTCAAGAGATATTCGAATGACATTCAAACATACAGACACAGATCCCCTTCCTTCAGTATATAGCTCATGCATCCTGTGATTGTAGTTTCAATTTTTTTGGCTGCTAAGAGATTATGCATCATTGAAATCACAAAGGTTTTGTACTGTAATTACAAATTCTGTAGATATTCTTTGATCCTGTGTTAGCAAATGTTACAAACAATGATCTAAACATTCACATTGTGATATTTTCCATCAATTAGTAGTCATAGCCATGGCCACATGATGGATGTAAGTCCAATATTCACTCTTCTTTTAGCTCTGGTTTGGTCTCTAGCTGCTTAATGCTCCACTGTGTTCACCAGCAGGTAGTGTGCAGAAGGTTTATTTAGAGCTTTTTCACTGAAAACTGCTGCTGCTGGAAACAAGGTTGATGAGAGCTGTGAAAAAGCTGCCAAAAGAGTAATGTGCTTTAACACTAAAAAAAATAATTAGTGAAACAAAGCTCAGAGTTGTATAATTTCTGTGGGTTCATCACTACAAATAACACCTCACATCACACATTGTCAGTACGACTTATCACCAGGCCCTAACGGAATCTGACGATTGTTTTCCAGTTTTCAGCGGTGATCCAGAATGAAAATCTACGGAATTCTGCGGAATGTTTTTTTTTTTTTTTTTTTGCTTGTAATGTGCTTGATTTTTGAGCAAAGATAAGCACACGCTATACATTACTATACACTAAAATGACCTCAAGCAGGCTGGAAGAAATATTTAGTAGATTTGAGTAGAACCGTTGAATTTAAGATTTTATTTCATCACAAACAGTTCAAAACAAAGTGTGAACATTTGTGAAATGATAAAAGGTTCAATGTGGAGCAGAGAGCAACATTAACCATTAATCATCTCCCAATAATTAACACTTCAACATGTAACAAACAAATACATAAATTAATAACTGGTCCTTGATCCTCAACTTCACCAAATGTCTTTTGAGAACCTCTAAAAATGGCAAAGGCAAAAAAAAAAAAAACACTCAAACATGAAACTTACAGGTAGCATCTCTATTGGTTTAAAATCTGCAGAAAATCTGCAGGTTGTCGGAATTCTGTGGGCGCAGATTCCATGTGGGCCTGCTTATTACAAATAGTAATAATTCTCTCAATAAAAAAAGTAACCATGCAACCATATAACCTCTACTCACAGAATAAGATACAGCAAAGAGAAGCAATAAAACTTTTATTTGTAGCACATCTGTGTGTATAAAAAAAAAAAAAAAAAAAAAAAAAAAAAAAAAAGATTAAATGCGGTGACTCAAATTCAAAAAACAAAACAATATGTCCCTCCCTGACGGAGCGCAGAGAAATACAAGAAACCCAGACAACAGATTGACTAAAAAATAAGATTGATTTCAAAAGAGAGTTAGAGAGGAGGATGTGTACGAGGAATTCAGAATGATGTAGGCTACCGTTGCTGGTGATTGAATAGCTATGCAATCAGAGGAGATTGTGATATTATGGAGTCAGCTTTAGCTACATCAAGCCATGTCTCCAAACAACCCCAGTCTGTGGCCCATAAACCTTTTAGAGCTCACCTTATAAAGTGATCACCACCCCGTATCTCATTCCCACTGCGATTCCTCTTGACCCAAATAAGTCCAGCAATCTATTTTGGTTTATATTGCATGCATTTCCCCTGTTATTCTTCTCTCTGTCTATTTCTTTATTAATCTGTCATCCATGCATGATCCTTTTAGGAACAGCCTCCTCTGATTCGATTAGATGGGCTTTCATTATGGTAATGGTGGATTAGGCAACAGGGAGATCAGAGGGGATGTTTGCGCCTGATTCTGCTGCCTCCGCTACAATACAACACAAAGGATGTATACATACGCTTGTGCGCTGTGTGTTTGTGTGTGTGTGTGTGTGTGTGTGTGTGTGTGTGTGCTCGGGTTGGCTGAGGGCTGTGTGTGGGTGCCTGCTATATGTTTTAGTGTTGTCTCTGTTAATGTCATCACTCGCTAATCTTCAGTGCACATGCTTGGTGCGGGGCACATTTCAAATGGTTTTTACTGTAATGAAGACTGCACTCTTACACATAGAATATACATCATACATATATAAGCCTATACTAGTTAGAGTCATTCTGTATGACGCAGAGCTGTGATTTAGCTTTGCATTCAGTTAGCTAAACATTAGCTAGCTTCCTGCTAAAATCTATCACTTCAAAGAAAGGTCCTCCTTACTAAAACACTAACAGTGTATCCTGTGGTTACATGGCATGACACAATATCAGTAAAGGCGAGGCACTTGCTAGTATGACATTTAAAAACTAAAAGTAAATTATAAATAAGCGCTTTTGAATTTATATATTTGGCTGCACAAATTAGCATTGAACAAAGATGGACGTCAAAAACAATGCGACGTTTAACTGGCAAAATATTTATCCACATATATCAAGTGGTGGAAAGTAACTGAGTACATTTATTCAAGTACCATATTTAAGTAGAATTTTGAGGGACTTTATTTGAGTATTTCCATGTGATGCTACTTTCTACATTTCAGAGGGAAATATTGTTCTTTCTACTCCACTACATTTATTTGACAGCTTTAGTTACTTTTCACATGAAGATTTGACACAATGGATAATATAACAAGCTTTTAAAATACAACACATAATAATAAATGTGGTCATTGTGGCTCTATGTGACATGCTAACTCAGCTCTTACCAGCTCTGTTATTGAGATTCCAGTGATTCAGATTAAGATTCTGGCAAATGGGGCCTTGCGTATGCCGACAGTTACTAGGACAGTCAACATGAATGTGTTAGGAGCCAATATTGTTGAAGGGCTGATGCTCAAGTCAAGAAAGTGTCAGGTGATCAGGTGAAATGACTCCATATTGGTTAGATTCTGTATGCTACTGATATAGACTTGATCAGTTGCGGTTTTAGTGTACCGGATGTATATATAATGGTGTATAAATGTATCTTTGGTCTTTTACAATGTGGTGGTTATCCTATACGGGAAATGTCAAAGGAAGTGATTTTCTATGTAATTATGCGAGATTTGCTATGGTAACACATATGCACATCACCAGGTCGGCACAGGTATTTACCTTGTCACGTTAGGAAATGGAAAATGTGTTAAAACAGAGATGTGCCTGTGTCCCTCTGCATTAAAAGGTCACTCCATCAATTTCACACATACGGGTCAGTTAATAACTATGAACTCATGGACATTGCTGCTCAGCCTGTGAAAACAGTTGTATGTCTTCTGTTGATCTGGAGTGAGCTTCCAAAAGTCTATAAAATACTGCAGTGATGTCATCTGAGTTATTTTCTCTCCACCTGGGCTTTGAGACTACAAACTTATGACAGCCTGCATTATAACCTATAACCCCAGGTGTGGAATTTGAAAGAAGAGGGCATTTATCTGGCCATTTTTCTTCTTTTTTGAATTGTAATAGTGGAAGCATCTCCTGAGCTGTCCTCTGACCCTGTTTATGGCTACTTCTATTCTGCAGTGCCCCCTGGCAGCAGACAACAGATTTGAAATCCTGTTAAAAAATGAGTTGAAAGTGTTTCTACAATTTTGGTGCAAAACAAAAATGATGAGCTTTGAACATAAGTTAAGACTTGATACGGATTCATTTTTTGCATCTTCATTAGAAACATTTGAGTTTATTTTTTTTGAAGACAAGTCTGAGCATTTGTTTTTTCATTTTTCATCCATTGAAAATGAAGCATTTCTCCATGCCTGGAAACATCACATATGTTTGTGTGTTTTTTTTAATCTTTTTTTATGGCAGGAGAAATCCTACCACTAAGTGGAGTTCATTAATATTCCTAATGGAAGGCCCATTGTCTTGATTGCCTGACCTGGTGCATAAGGGCAGGCCTCTGGAGCTCAGAGCGCTCAGTCTTAACCATGCAAGTCACAATGCCAGTATATACTTCACATGTTCACACACACACACACACACACACACACAGAGTCATGGTCCAATTCCTCTGCTGCAATTATCAAAGTGCCCCTCAACCTCCAAATTGAGGAATATATCTTAATTCAGTCAAATGGCATTTCAGTGACAAAGGCTGTGCCAGATTATGGATTAAAGTAATCCCAGGGGGACCAGGGATAGTGTGTTTGGGTACAAGAGGAGGAGTTTTCAATCATTCATTGAAGTGAACGTGGCTGGGGGCTGGGACCAGTAAACAAAACAATCACAAAAACAGGCTTAGGATTGTTGCTGATGCTGCTTCTTTCCTGTCAGACACGAATAGATTGGCAACCTGCTACTGAAAATGATAGACTAATCCGTTCACATAATATCCTGCCAAATCCCCCCCCCCCATAATATATAATATATTGTAGATATAATGGTTAAAAGGCATTATTCGGTTACATAGGGAAAAAAAAAAAGTCATTGTAACTCTGTTGTTTTCCACTGCACTTCATGGTGCAGTGTGTAGACTGTGTGGCATCTAGCAGAATGCACTTGGCAGAAACTGAATATTATATTTATAAGTATGTTTTAATTAGTGTAATCACTCGAAAATAAGAATCGTTGTGTTTCTGTTACCTTAGAATGAGCTCTTTCTATCTACATCAGGAGCAGCTCTCCTTTCAGCGGAGCCTTTCTGGCTCCAGAGAGGATCTTTTGCATTTTTCGTGGAGGGTGAGGGAAAGGATATTCATTTGGTTGTAAACCATATGCACTGCACCTTTAAAGGACAGGTCCTACATAAGTGCATTCCATTTACCATTTATACCTCTGTGCCATAGAAACCTGCCATTGTCCAATGTTAAAAACTGTTGAAACACACCAAAGAGCCACACTGTTCCACTGGGTGACATGCTTCTTCATTACATGAACATACAATGTAGTTTATTTTAACTCAGACCCACAAACACTGCTGCCTGCTGCAAGAAATACTCACTAGACCACCAAATGTGGATTAATCCGCCTCTGGAAATAGACCCTAATAAACTTTAGTGAAGGTTCAGTCAGGAGGACTATCTCTTGAGTGCTCTGGTCTGTGCTTTTATTTTTCAAATCATCTGTCATTCCCATCCCCCACACATGCCCACTCATAGTGTCTTGGCTGTCACTGCACAAGTGTCAATTGAGCTGTCAGCCGTTCACATCAGCTGGTCACATCTATCCAATAGCATGGTGACACACCTTCATTATCAGCCTATTCCCTTGCAACTGTCTTTTAAGATATGTATTCTTCCCTCTCTGCCTTTAGTGCTGCATCATAAGCACCCCGCCACCTCCCCATCACCACCCAGTCTTTGCAGATTCATCACTTCATCAACCTCATCAGCCTTATCAGTCTCAGTGGAAGTCATCAGCCAACCACCACCAGTGTCTGGACTCCATGGGGGGAGTTATCGTGCTGCTGCTTAGGACTGATGTCCCTTGATTACAAAATCTCCCTGTAGAGTCTAAGCAACAAAGACTATTGACTAAGACTTAATCGTCAATACATGTATAATAAACAGTTTTCTTTGCTTCATTCACTTGTCTCTCCTGATTGAAATGTACTTCCTGCTGTTTGAGTAGCATTTGCTAAAGAAAAAAAAAAAAAAAAAAACTACGGCAACCAGCTGTAGAACTTTTTTAAAAATATTTAGTGAGCTTGCTTCCCTGACATCTATCAATAGTGCGTTCCATTCCATGGCTCTGGAACATAATTGACAGTGATGTGAGCAGTGAGTCAAGAACACATCCAGAGTGCATTTTCATGCCAAAACTATATTCAAATATTGCATTTCCCACTGAGAATAAAAGAAATGAGAGCCATTGTTTTGCAGAAAGAAACTTGACAGTCCCATGACAACACATGGCCTTCTGTGCCTACTGGACTCCACCAACACTGGTTCACTGAAATCAACGGATGTTAACAGCCTACTATTAGGTTTAGTAGGTCCCTACTAGCCCATATATGTGGGATGTGTGATGATAATAGGCTGATAACAATCACATTGGGTGATACAGTGATGCTGTGCAGTAAAGACTCACACAACTTATTGAAATTCTAGTGACAAAGACTACAAATATGTAAAATATTTCCATTTGGTGGAGTCCTGCAGCCATAAAAATACAGCGTTTGGGGCTTGAATATTTCACTCAGTGTAAACATCATAATGCTTCAACAAGGTGCAAAAGCAAACTGATGGATGATATGTGATGATGCTTTCAGTAAGCGTGGAATATAATATTTACAATCATAAAGCTACTTGAGGGGTAATCCGTATGTTTGAGGTAAGAGCACTGTCTCTTTAGCCTTCAGGAGGATTTCCTTCTGGTCCTCCTCACTACTCTCTTTCCTCTCTTTAATCTGACACTTAAACATTTCTCTTGCCCATCCTCTCCTGGCAGCTTGGCGGCCCGGATGCTGACAGGGCCTGGGGGTTGGTGGTTCAGTTCTCCACACGGACAGGAGGGAGATATTTTGCAAGATGCAATGTTTTGACGGTGTTGAATAAATGCATACAGAGTGAATTTGCTGGGGCTACGTGTAGGCTACCGCATGTGTATCTTATAAAAAGATCATGTCAAATTCAAATTCTGTCTTATGCACGCTGGTACACAGCTGTACACGTTTTTTTTTTTTTCCTTTAATAACAATTTCACTATCCTAACATTCATGTTTAGAATCACAGGAGAACAATTAGCAGTGATGGAGCCACCACCTGACATTATCAATTGCTAACTTCCTCTGTGACAGTAAGCAGCTGAGTACCAGACCTCAAAGAGTGTGTGCAAACAAGCATCCACACACACACACACACACACACAAACACACAATGCCTCTTCATAACCTAATTTCTCTCCACACAAAAGCAAAGCTCTCTGGCAGCAAGTGTTGAATTCAAATGGGGCCCAATGGCAACAATCTTAAAGGGCAAACGAGTGGCAAGCAAGAGAAAACATTAGCAGCAGTTGAAAGGCATTTAGAAGCTTTGAAGGCTTGACTGAATTAAATGGCGATAATGAATTTCAAATAGCTGTTTATTTGTGGCTGTGGTGGATGCAGCAAGTCTAACTGCCACCAGGGGGTTATGAAAGCCACGCTGGAGAAATCAGCTGAGTGTTTTCTGTCTGTGAGATTGTGTCTCTGAGTGTGTGTGTGTGTGTGTGTGTGTGTCTGTGTGTGTGTGTGCTGTTAGCCAAGGAGATCCAGGGTCAGCGGGATGGAAGAGTAGTCTGTCGGATCAGCATGGAGGCACTCGTCTCAGAGCAGCCTGCACACAAGAAGTCCTCGGAGACCCCGAGTGATGCATCCTGTTCTTAGCTGTGGGGTAGTTTGGAGCTTAAAGTTGGACTGGTGCTCCACAGCAGCAGCAGCAGCAGCATGGAAGCCATCAGAGGCTGTTGGAGGAGGTGCAGCACTGCAACACAGAGGAATATGCCAGAAGAATACTGAGAACAGCAGCAGGCCTGGAGTGATATTTTACTCTGGTAAGCCATTTATAGATCGGAAACAACGTCCACTTTCTTGGAGTTATAAGCAGAGCTGCATTTAGATGAAAAATTCTCCTCACATGTGTGGAAATATGAGCTGCGATGATGTCTTAACTACTGTGCTGTTTGCTTCCATTTTTTCAAAAGAAGATAAAACATTTTTGGACTTATTTGTGCAACAACACTAAGCTTCCTACTGATGGAGTTTACTGTCAAACTGTATATTCTATAAACTCTTTTTCAACAACCCAACATAATGTTAGCTATGAACTATTAGCAGTTTAACCCTTTGCACCCAATTTGGACTAAAATTTTTATCCTTCTCTCAAAATCATAACTCTTTTAAACCAGAACACACAAACTCCATAGACACACTATAAAAAAAAAAATCAGCAGAACCTTCTCTTTACATCCACGAAAAAGACTTTGCTCTGTCTCAACATGACATGACAACTGCTGTCAATTAGCAGCTAATACAGATTATAATCCACCAAAAAAATCAGAATGATCAAATCAATGAAAATTAAGAGGTTTGTATTTTTGTTTGTTTGACACCTGACAGTCCCCTCTGTTCCACTGGTGGGATGTGGAGACTAACTTCCATAACTGTAATTCATTATGTGCATACCTACATTAAGTTATGGTCATATTTTCATAACATCTAAAGATAGAAACATATTGAAATCACACATGGCAAATATATATCTATGTTAATATTATTACATATGTACAGGACACATATTTCACTCATATCAGCACATATACTTTTTTTTTTTTTTTACAGTGTGCTCCAATATTCCTCTATAGCCAGCCATATTTTCATATAACACTCAAAATATTTATGTGGAATATATGGATTTGAAATGTGTCAGTGTTGTCTGAATATATATTGATTATAAAAGCATGTATATTTATATAAATATAATTATGTATAAAAAGCATTTCTGCTACATACATGTATGTATATATCATTTCTGCTATACACAAAACATGTTATCAAAATATGTGCACAACCATTCCCCTCACATGCCGACCTCCCCTCACTGTAACATACATCCAACACACTAATCATGGTCGTCAGTGCTCTGCTCACACTGCTGCATTTAATACATAGAGTATGGGAGTATGACCTTGTATTATATGAATGTTTGTACGGAGTGATATTTTAGTTGATTAGGTTATTTTTAGTTTTTTTAAAAGAATGAACATATCTGAACATATTAATATGTTCAAATGTTCACTTTCCTAGAATTATAAGTGGGAAGAATCTGGCCTCAAAGCATTTGGACTGACTTGACATATGGGTGCTCAAAATAAAAAGGCATGCTGCCAATTCCCAGTTTTTACTGATAGGAAATGCAAATGCAAATGACCTTAAAATGAGCCATAATACATCTTACAGTAAAAATATTCCAGCTCTCGCCTTGATGCTTCACAAGATGATGAGCTATTAAAATTCAAGTTTTCAGAAATGCTTTTTCTTGAAATATAGATGGCTTTTGTTTTTTTTTTGTTTGTTTGTTTGCCTGTTGGTGATGAGCGAGTTCAGGTAATAGTTTACTTCCTTTTTGTTGACCACATTAACACTGAGAAGGCAATGATCAGTCAGGATGTTAAAGTCAGTGTAGTGTATCCTAACACAGTCGGTTTTAGGCTGCAGGTTGAACAGTTTAAATCCTGAGTCCTCCACCAAGTAATCTTGGCCTCCTCTGAGCTACTAGCTGCTGAAAGGCAGAAATGTTCCAATGTGAAATGTTGCTTTACACTGCAGGGTTGATAAGTGGTCCAGTTCTGTGGGCCACAGCCATGACACTGAAATTGTTGGATACAACCTTGAGTGAAGAATGCTTCCTTAATCACAGTCTGACTATTCTGCTGCGCTGAGGGTGAAAAGGGAAGAGGAGCAACGTGGACACAGTGTCGTTTAATAGACTTTTGGTGCTGGTGTAGACATGGACTTTCTCTGTATCTGTGAAAAAGCAAGGATGCATGATGATTTGACCAATGTATATGAGTTGTATTCACATATGACTTTTACTTGTAAGTAAAGAATGTTCATTTTAAGATAAGATAAAAAAAGATTAGACTTCATCACAGATCTTTGCTGCCAAAGCTGCTTTATATAGGCTTCATAGTTAGAAAAAAATATACAGCATTTTATCTATAATAACTTGACAAGCATGACATAAAATCGCATGTACAATATATGAAGCGATGTCCGCTAAGTACTTCAGGCAGCCCAACATGAGATACCACTCCACTGTCATGCCATACCCTACCTGACTGTAATATATATCCAACACACCAATCATGGTGGCATCCTTAAGTTGTCAGTGCTGCTGCTGTCATTCATATAGCGTGTTATAAGCCCCATCTCCACCCCAGCATCCACCTGTAGGCTCTGAGTCTGTCTTCTCCCAGGAGGGAAAGTACTGTCACTCCTCACTCCCTGCTGTGTGAGATCAATGCTTCCTGGTGGGGAACGACGAGGTCAGAGCCTAGACGCCAAACAGTAATGTTGTTCATATTCCACATTTATTTAATAATCTATTCTGCTTGAGTTGGCTAACTGAAATGACTATATAACTAATATGACTGCGTTCCATTTACAGTACCAGTCAAGGTGTGGACACAGGGGCAGGGTGTTTAAACCTTGACTCATACTGTATATTGTACCTTTTGAATCTAAGAAAGCACAAATAATAATTCCCAGCTGCATGATGTAAAAGTTGTCATTTGCCAGGAGGTTCAAGAAGATTAAAGATATCATCCCCTTCATTTATATTTTCATATGTGATGTTATGCACACAGCGAATTTGCTGGAGTCAAAATGCTAGTGTTAACATCACAGTGACATTTTCTGTCCCTTGCCTCCAGCATGAAATTGGTGAGTATATTCAAACCAATTCTGTTTGTGTTATTGCTATTTCGTATTAGTGTGCTTATTTTGGCTTATTGTTTTAAATATTGGAGGCATAAGTAAAATTAAAGCATTGCTTTTCAGGTAAGTTAAGTTGGACAAAAAAAGTTTTAACCTATTAAGTTGCTATAATGTAAATATGACCATCTCACCAATGCACCTGTTATACGTCCACTACTATTCAGTAAAGCTTTAGAATTTAGGCCATAACAACCAACATGACATAAAGAGGCCATTCTGTGTCTTTCAGTGCGTTATACAAAGATAGCACAATCATCACAAGAGGTGTGAAGAGCAGAATAAAAAGTTCCAGACCTCTCAGGCAGAAAGAGAACATCTGCATACCCACCAGTATATTTTGGTTCATTAGAGTAGTGAAAGATTTTTAATCGTCTTTTAGACTATTAAAAAACTATTTTTATTCATAATTAAAACAACATTGAAAGGATGTCTTAAGAAATGTCATGTTGTCCTCCTCTTCGGCTGCAGTTCAAGTCATTATATTGTATAATTTACAGTATAATGTAGCTGTAACATTTTGTCATGCCATTTCATCTCTTCACTTCATCACATAATGAGAAAGAAGTTCTCCATCCCTGTGGACAAAATCACTGTGGAAGATGATGATTGTGGCTCTGAGGCGGATGAAACAGTGTTTGTAGAGTTATCCACTCTGGAAGGGATTTGTTTTGTCATCAAGGACATTCATGATGACAATGGTACATTTAAAAAGGTGGCATGTCCAACGCTGAATTTAATATTTTATCCACAGTTCGACTTGCAAATAAGAGACGTTTTTAGATTCAGTTTTGAGATTCAGGTGCATCTCAGTCATCAGCTTCCTCCACATCCTCATCGGGTGGGAGTCTCCACTCCGTGTCATCAGTCGCAGTGACAGTGAGATCTCAAGACCACCCACATGTACTAGAAGTGATGATGAGGCCTTGCAGAGTTATTCAGCCAGAGAGATAAGTTCATCATCGGGTGTCTCCATATAGACAGTTTAAATCGTATTGAAACTGAAATTCTTGTTGTTGTCACCTTTTTGATTCGTTTTATGAGTTTGAATGTTGTATTGCCATTCGACACATGGTCAATATGAAATCCATCACGTTCACAAAAATCTGGAGTAATGAAAGATGTGTCCTTTCAGGTTTGGCTTTACTTATCATCACTGCCATCGTGCTGTACTGATGACTGGACCTGGTTTGCTGCTGCTGGTCTAAGTCATAACTGCTAACCATACCTCTGGATGAGAGGAAATATTTACATTTTCCTTTTATATGTCTATGCTATCAGAATTACTCATGTTTTGCTCGGACTCCCATGTAACTCTGCAAAGGTTCCTTGTGGTCCAAAGAATAACTCCATTCAATTATGATAGACATGGAGACAAATCCAGACCATACTGTCTGTCCATATTATGGCTATACATTAATTCATTGTTGTCATCTGTGTAGCTGATAAAAACAGATCCTGCTGACAAAACCTGGAAGGAGAACAGAGTTTGAAGAATATGAAGAGAGTGGGATGCTGTGTGACAGTAGAAGAAGACAGATGGTTAACATATGGTGAGACTGAGGGGTAAGTTGATGATAACAGGGTATGGATTTCATTGTAAGGATGAGCAGAATTGTGTGAAATAGAACAGCTCGCTCCAGCAGTTAGGCGGTTACAGCCATTTAACCAAACTTTTCTCTTTTTTTTTTTTCATTTTAAATAAATTCCCATACTGCTTGATTAATGAAATGAATGAAGGTAGTCAGAAATGTGTGGATTTGAGGCTGAATTACCAGTAGTTTGTTACTAGTCACCTTGTTGGACTGTGAAAGGACATGAGCAGTTGAGATTAGAGGGAAAAAAATATAGCAATGACAGTGTTGGTCTCAACTCTGCAGTCATATTACTGCAGTAATGTGATAATTGTTCCATTCCTATGAGCGCTATCAGGTACTTGGGAAAGTGAGAAAACAGCAATTTTCTTTTTTTTTTTTTGGCAGGAGAGTCCTGCAGTCAATTACTAAAGAGAAATATGCATTTGGGAACTGTCACCTCGTTCCCCGCATTAAAAGATCACCTCTCCAGGAAAGCATATGTAAGTTGTGTATTTACCTTAATTGCATTTTTTTTTTTAAAAGACTTTCATGATGGCCAAAGCGGTATTGGATTTCTGGCATGGCGGCCAGACCATTCAGAGAAATACAAAACTTGTGTCCTAGGAGCTGAATACTAGCTGCAAATTAAAGGAGGAGGTGGTCCAAGACAGGAAACAGAGCTGCCTCTGATTGGTGGTCAGCTAGATGAAGAGCATTGTAAAGATGTCATTATCCTTGATGAACAACACCAGTGACAGAGAAATCATCCTGCAGAAGAGACAGCGCCTCATTCACAACCCCAATCAATCACACACTGTACTCTGTAGTGTTTCCAAGGCTGCTGGATATTAAAGGGCTGGTGAGTATTAGCATACTTTTCTGTAACCATAATTCATAGCTAAAAGCTTATCCTTTGATTGTCGGATAATGTATATTGAACAAAAAATATTCTTCTCTGTGCTGCTGCAGATACTTTAGCCTCCTCCCTGGACCAGAAATAGCTTCCAGACTGCTGGAGAAGTGGCACACTTCCTATGAAAGAAAGGTGATCAGAGAAGCTGAGACCCTTACTTCCACCCAAGTAATCCAGAGTTTCCTGAAAACTGCCAGGAATGTGAGGATCATCCAGGTACTCAGTGAAAGGCCAAATTAAATGATTTTGAATGCATCAGGTCATACACAATACCTAAAATGGTCAAGTTTATCAAATCAAGTTGTAAAAAGGTTGTGATTCCAATAAAGCTGATGCTGGACTTTCTGCTTCCTACAGAGTGGGACAGTGATATGGCATCTTTCCTACCACCTCAGCCCATGAAGAAGAAAACACTGGAGATCAGCACATTCCAGGCCATGGACCACCTAGCTGTGTTTCACAAGTTATTTCCTGAGCCACAGTACATGCTTTAAGCAGGAAATATAGGTCAGACTAAAAGAACACAGTACAATGTGACATTTTTTTTTTCTCTCAGTCCTGCTGGAGCCTAGAAGAACACCTAAAGAACCAGGAGGGGCATTGGCAGCCATACCTTGTTGCTTCTGGGACCAGTAAACAGGCCAGCAGCACTTTTAACATCATGACGGATAAAAACCTCATCCACAGCCAGGGAAGCACTTCATTGGCAGCCTCTGATGAGCTCTTTAAAGTGCACTTTGTTTTCAGTGTAAGCTATGATGATGCTCTCAGCAACCTGTACATATTCCTCCAGACAGCAGTGTACACTATCAGTGTCGACACCACTAAAGAAAACCCAATGATAAAAGAATTAAGAACAGGAGCTCAGAGCCAAGTTCTCGAACAATGTATAGGTGTCACATTTGTAGATCGTTGCATGATGCACCTAGTGCATTAATTCAGCGCCCTAACTTTTTGTATAGATTATATCCTGGCAAAAAAATGTGTTCCTTTTTGTGCTCAGTCTACAGCATTTGTGTCGACGCAACAAAAGAAAGCTTAAAGGCAAAGGTGTTAGAGCCACGTTCATGAATAGGAGCTCCGAGCCAATTTCTTGAACTATGTATAGGTGTCACATTTGTAGATCGTTGCATGATGCACCTAGGGCATTAATTCAGCACCTGCAAGTTTTTGCACGGATAGCAAAAAATTTGTTCTTATTTGTTTTCAGTAAAGATGTTCATTGCAGTTCAAAAGTTAGTCAGATTTAAATGAGTAGATCTCACAAGGTGATGCCTCTGATATGGGCCTAGATGGGATAAACCAGCCCTCTATATTATGTCAAAAGACCAGGCAAAAGAAATAGTTGAAAGCATGGAGGAGTTGTCAATGAGGTTCATGAAAATCTTCACCCATTTATTCCCAAACATGAAAATATCCAAATCATGTGTCACTGGTAACCCTTTCAAATAATTAATCATGACTGTATGTAATTTTCATGGAAAAGTAGGTGAAAAGTACGTTTTATCATCGGTCACACCATTGGGATAATGTGTTTAACATAATATAACATATTTCTTATATGCAGTTATTTAAATTCTTATTTAACCGAGCCCAGTTGTTAACATATTTACAACCCTGTCACTGGCAGTCCCCAGCACCGCCACCAGAATGCTCCTCCACATTCTAGTGTGAAAATTTTACATATTAAAAACCTACATACAACACACATATGAATACTGAGAGCAAAGACAAAAAAAAAAACACCAATGTATTTCAACATTGTTACTTTGTTACATGTATTGAAACATTAATATTATAAAACGTGCGCTTTACTGCAATATTCATTGTAACATGACTTTACTAAGAACTGTGCAGCAGTCATGTGATTCATTCACACTGAACATAGAGGTAAGATTTAGGATAGAGGTTGCCTGTAAATGTGCATTCAAATAGAGGCCTACAATGAACAAAAGACATTGTCATATAGAACGTCTTGAATCAATTGACAATTGAATTCCTAAAACATTTCAGTCATTTTGATTGTCTTTTTTTCCCTTTTTATTGACTTTTCTTGTCTTCCCAGAGTCCATTGCACTGTTTCTCCTCACCCTTTATTGACTTTTCTATTTTTCTTTCATTGGCTTTTTCATCACTTTTACTACGTTCCTACTGTCCATGTAAATCTTGAAGCACTTGTTGTTGTTACTTGTTGTCATCATATCTTGCCTGATCTTCAACAGTAGCAGCCAGTGGAGAGCTCCTTCCATGGTTCAGTGCATTTGCAGTTCAGGAGATTAGAGTTTGTGTTCTATTACAGACTCTAATAACCTAACTATGATCTTTCCCTAACCTTAACTTTACAATAGTTACCATTCACAGAAGCATCTTTATAAATGTTGGTAATGGACAATAAAAACCATCGTCACTCAACATGATATCAGCGTTCTCTTTTAGAGCAGCCCATTATTCTGAACTCTGAGTGTGTGATGATGAGTTCTGGCAAAGGTGTATCAGGTCCCACTGTGTAAACACAATGTTACAGACATTCATTTGTCCCTCTATCAGTTCAACATATTAACAGGAAACTCACGGAAAACAGACTAAATGGTGAAAGAGGTGAGTGAGATAAGCATAGAATTACCATCAGTGTGCTCAGTTGTAGGTGAGTAATGTGCTCTGTGTGTTTGTCTACATGGAACTTCTGATGGTGTTCATATTTTAGAGTGCTTGTAAATGTTAACGGTAAGTTTTTGTGAACACTGGATAATATCTAGAGAATGAGATCTGATGACAAGCCTTTGCAATTACACCTGGTATTAAAAGTATTCTCACTATCTCAACTCTGCCCACATTATCTTGTCTTTTATGCAGCAATTCATTTAATCCAAGACACATTTTGTTATTAATTACTGAGATAGAGGATAAAGGTACCTTGACCTTCACAGTAAAGGCTAAACCTTTTTTTTTTTTTTTTAACGCCTTTGACTTATATTGCATTTTCATACACTACTGTGCAGAGTGAGGATACATTGAAAAATAATATCAGTGACAAGTCACATCAATTGAAGCAATTTATTAGATTTCATACAGCTCCCTCTGGAGACACACGTGCTGATGAGGGAAATGGATGGAGTTCTCCTTTAACCATATAGTATTACCATGGCACCGATGGTGTAGAACAGGACTTTGGTATCAGTATTATATATATATATAAAAAAACATTGATAGAATCTGGGGTTCTGCAGGATATTGTCTGCTTGTCTGGTCATAGGGTTAAAGTGTAAACAACAAAATATATTTTATTATTTATTTAAAGCACCCTGAATGTGATCACTGTCTGAGATATGATTTTGTTTGCTTTTGAATGTAGTTCTAAAAATCAGATACAAATATGCAAATATTATATTCCCCTGTTGTGCTTAAATACACATCCTTTCACACACACACACACACACTGTCTGCAACATCAGTGGAGGAGCAGAGAAAAGGAAGAAATCAAGTCTCCTTGGCATCTCGTTCTCCTCTCAAAGTATTAAACAGATTAGTATATCTATCACATGAACAACGGCTTGTCTTTGGTGCAGCAGCTTCACTTTTCTAACCCATAGAATCCAGTGTCCCTGGCTCTAATATCATTTGCTAGCAAAACTTCTGAACCTGCTTTCACTGGCTGGATGTCTGGCTACAAAGCAGAGTGATGACTAATGACTGACAAGATGCTAATACACTGGAAAATGTATTTTCTGGCTAAATCCACACAACTGCTCAGGTTTCTAAGCTGTAAAATTGGGAGCAGGAGGACTATGGATTCTCAGAGGAGTAGGCAGGAGTTAGGAGGCTTAAACAGGAAAAAAAGACTGTAAGAAATTAGGACAGATATAAGGAATGCAAGGTAAACCTGCAGATAGACATTGTCATAGGGTCTAATAATATGTGCAACCAAAACTGTTTTGTAGACTGGACATGTGGGAACAAATGGAGTGATGACTAATTACCAACAGGACGTTATGAATGATATGACTGATTAGTCATAGGCAACAAAATGTGTCATCCAACGTCATAGCTACATTGGCCCACAGCACAAAACATTATATACAGTCAATGAGTGAGCTACGTCATCCAGCATGTGCATGTGTGTGTGTGTGTGCATCAACTCTTGTAGCATGACCATATAAACGGGATGAAGACAAGGTTATCACACCGGACTTTACATTTCACATCCCTCATTTAATCCCTGCACTTGTCACTTTTCATTATTTCATGAAATTGGACTTTAGATTGTTCATTGCATTCAACCTCCACTGTTACATCATGTAATCATTTTTGCATGTCACATTTAATTGTTGCTCTTATCACCTTCATATATCTCATACATTTAATTTCTTCATCCATAGCACAGCACATTTTTCCTTTACACAGTCAATATTTCATTTCAAGTTTCATATCTCTTTTTAAATTTATTACTATTTCATTCAATTATTGGTTGGCCCTTTCAGCCCTAACCCAAACCCGAACTCAAGTACTTCAGGCCTTCCTCCAAGCCTGTTGTAGATTGTCAGCAGTATGGTAATCTCTGAAGATGACTCATTTTGGTCACCAGAAAAAAAGAAGACAAACAAACAAAGAGAAAGCTTCATTTTATAAATTGGGCCTTCTCTCTCTGAAACCAGGCCTGCAATGGTTGTATCCATGAATGAGTAAATTAAAACTTTGTTCTACATGTCTCCTGCTTTGAAATACTGCCCTTTGACCTTTGACTGCATCTAGATGATCTATGTTGAGAAAAGTTGAAGGTTGTTGGTTTATTTCAGATACAACTTTATTTCTTAGAAATAATTAAAACTGACAGCCTTAACATTAACCTACAGTATTGTTGAGTTATCAAGGTGACAAGGTGTTTTTTTTGTGTTGAGAAATGTTACCATTAAAAGAAAACCTAAACATGGGGGAAGTGAGGAAAATACTTCCAGGCGGTTGGTCCTCTGGTCACCCAGTCACAAAGCTTCAAATTCTGGATTTCTAATTCAGTTCATCCCTTGGCTGCTGTAAATTCTACAGTTTTTATTGGGAGAACATCATCAAACAGTTCCATAAAAGAGCACGAATAACAGCAGCTCAGATAACTTCACAACAAAAAGACAATCATTCAAACAACATGTAAATGTGTGTTTTCAGTGATGGCAGCATCCATAGCAACCACCATAGCATTGATAGAACGCCTGAAAAAAGTGTAATAACTGACAAACTAAACATCATAAACATTCACTGGATGAAAATTATTTAATGGCAGCTATTTTTTGTTTTGTTTGAGCAAACAGAAACTTGAGAGTCATGTGACGTGGGCAAAGGCCAATAGAAAAGAATAGGCCAAAAAAAAAGTGAAACTAACATTATTGTGAGACTAATAGTTTTGCACTGTGGACCAGTGTAGCAATTACATATTTTGATGGCACACTGGGTTGTTATAGGTCACCACACTGTCATCATACAGCACACACTGGTGCTTGGCTATTTAGATATAGCCTCTAAACCCAACTCTGGTTATTATTTTAATATTGATAAAGATATATTCACTTTCAGTCTGAGAGTAACACAAAGTGGTTATCATGGTAGCATGGCTAGCATGGTTCTACCCTAAGTTTAAGTCTAACTAACACATTGTATCAAATTTGTTTCATTTATAGACAAATAGTAAAAGGAACCTGAATGAGACAATATGTGAGTGTAGCAGGTTTATCCATCTGCCCAGTACTACTGTGCAGTATTTCTGGCTTTAGACTGGATCTGGCAGGCTTCCAGACACAGTCTGTGAGCGCAGGTTTAGGAATAGTTCTCTACATGATGGCACCAAACCTGGCAATCTCACTGTTGTGACAAGACTGAAACCTGGATTCACACACATTCACTGCACCTGGTTATTCATCAACAAAAAAAAATAGTTCCAACATGTAAGGTTAGTGAAAAACGGTGGTGCCAGTTAAATGTTTAAAAAGTTGTGTCTTGTGCTTCAAGTCACTGCAGACTTTTTTTCTGCATTCAACTAAGACTATGATCTTATTGCTGCCAGAATCTGAACATAACCATAAAGTGTAATAATGCGGCAGAGAGTACCAGCGGATATTGTACTGCAAGATCAGATATTTGGACACAAAATTAAATAACTGTCACTCAACATTTTAGTAATTTTGTATCAACATTTTTCTACTGTTGCCAAATATGCTAATTAATATGGTATTGTAACATGGAGGCATTGCTTATCGTGGTCTGACCCTTAAACCCAAGACCACCTGACCTGTGTCGCGTATTTTCTGGACAGAGCCGAGCCAGCTACCCACAAAACCCCCATTCCCCCCAAAAGTCCCAGACTAACTGCATCTCATCTGCTTTTGCTCATTTGATTAATTGCATACTTGTTAGAGAATCTGCACCAATCAGGTACAATATAAACAAAGGTTCATTACTGTTATTAGCTAATGTTATCTTCATTTATATTGTGCTTGTGTTGCACATAATCCCAAATAAGAGAGTTGTATTGAATCTAAGACTTTACAAAAAACACCTGGGACACAATAATACGGTACGCAGTCATGTATGAATAAACATGCATTAATAAAACACCAATGATAATGGGCAAGACCTGAAGAATACAGCACAATAGAACACAATAGAAAAGAGCAAAAATAAAGACAAAAGAAAAGAACATTTATAAGAAAATCTTTCACTAAAAATAAGTCTTCAAAATTGATTTAAAAGAAGCAAATGATGTGTCCGGAGTTCCTCAGGCTTACCACAAACTAAACGACACACAGGAGATCTGGGGCCAGGTGTTATTGCAGCACAGGAGTGCTTGTTTGGTTCCTGGATTTCTTGCCAGATAATAAAGCTGCCATGAACAGAGGGTGGAAGGTGGCAGGTCAAAAGTGTCCCAGCAGCAAAATCTTTGCCCTAAGGTCCCCTACCTCTGTTAATTAATCTGCCCCTTTTCCCTGGAGCAGTTGGTCACTTTAACCCGGTCAGATAACACAGCCTCGGCTACACAAACCAAACTTACTGACAGTGAGTGTGAAAGCTCATTGTTGACCTTGAAATAAGCAGTTTGACAGAGGAATTCACAACTCAAAGTCCACTTACTAGTTTTTTTTTTTCCAGGCCTTTAAATCACCTCAGCGGGAGGAGTTTGCACAGTTGTCATAGTGATAGCTGAGTTGTCATCATATGATGCAAACAGCTGTATCAAAGTTCCAAAAAAGGAAGTGTCCCATTCTGCCACTAGTAAGTTTGGTCTCTATAAAGCTGGCTGGGTCATCAGCATGGCAAAGTAGCCATGATTATGTTGACCTTGAGTTAAGTTGGATTTTTTTTTTTTTGTCAAATTAGTATTTTTGCAGCATTGCACTTGAGAAATAGACTCTTGATAGTTTCTCTATAAATAGGTTTAAGTGATCACATTTTCTTACATATGTTGCTACAAATTACCCGACAGTGTCTCAAACATGACTGAAACAGCAGGACAAAAGGATTTGTGACACCAACAAGTTTTCACTGTGCACTACATGGAAGTCTTAATTGTTTTTTGGCTGCCTGACTAACACTCTTAAGTTAAGAAGGTAGAGCTGTGCTGTGCTGAGCTCCTTGCTTCTCTATCCTGCAGCTCACTCTCTCTCTTTCATCTTCTCTCTGCTTGCCTTTCCTTTCAGCGCGCACACACACACACACAGACACACAGACACTCACACACAGCGGGAGAGAGGACGAGAGAGAGAGAGAGCGAGAGAGAGAGAGAGAGAAATGGGATGCAAACAATGTGAGTCTGGGTCATAAATGTTGCATTTCATTCTCTCTTCTGAGATTTGAAGCCATGTTTTGTTTGAGTGCTTTGCTGTCGTCTTTTGTTTTCGAGTGGGTGCCCGTGTGTGTGTGTGTGTGTGTGTGTGTGTGTGTGTGTTTGTGTTTCATAAAGATCTTTGGGTAAAAGGTTGAGTTCAGAACGCCTACTTTACAGAGAAACACAACTCTGGTGATGCAAAGTCTTTGGACTGTGTGGCACCTTATCAGAACAGTAAAAACCCTGCCTTGTTTCTGCCTATCTCTCTACATCTCGCTGCTTTTCCATCTTGTTTTTCCTCTACTGCTCTTTATCTTCCTTCCCTCCCTCGACCTGCGATCTTTGTAGACAGCGAGTACAGACAGTACAGAGAGCAGTTTGATCTTCTCTGCAGTGTTCTTGGCATTGTTTGACATGGGCTGGTCTCTGGATGGGACGCACCAGATGGCAGCAGCTCCGGCTTTGGATGGAAGCTCAGATGCCGGCGGGCATCAGCATATCTGCAGGCTTCACAAATCTAAATTCACCACTTTTTCCACAAGCCTTTGGAATTTTACCTGAAGTTGAATCTGAGAGCCGTTCGAAATGTGCTACTTCATTGCTAGGTGCCAAACTAGTAGTGTTTCCTACCAAAAATAAGAGCTTCTTGCTTCCTCCCCTTGCTGTACTTTGTTCTTTATACGTACAACCTAAAAATGGCACTACAGAACAGACCTCCTTGTTACATTATGCCGTGTATTGTATGATAGTGGAAATTTTGATGTTAGTTTTGTAGAGTATAGAAAAGACCAAATGTCCAAGAAATGTCCAAGACAACCTGCAAATTTTAAGTTGAGTAGGGCTGTAAAAGTTCAAATATATAGACTGTGTTTCTCAACAAATCTCAGATGATTAACATGTTAATCAAACATCATGCACTGCAGGATCTTCCCCATAGGGCCTTCAATGACACATTATGGTAAAAAAAATAAAGAAATAAAAAATGAGTGTCTCCTGGTGAGGCCCAATATGTGCTTCAAAAAATGGATCCTCATCATAAAGAGTGAAAATGACTTTAAGTTAGAAATAAATAGAGGTAGACTCATCAATGAAGACAACTTCAAACTAGCTATTGAGACCATAAACTCACTGGGAAAGTGTTTAGTGAGGTAATATATCAAGTTAGACATAGGATCATTTTCTCGTAGACTTCTGTACATGGACATCTTTTTGCAGCCAGTAGAGTCGCCCCCTGCTGGTCATTAGAAAAATATTCAGGTTTAAGGCACTTCTACATTGGCTTAACTTTTCAGACCAGGCGCTACCTGCTTGCCTAGGATGCATCGTGTTAATGGGTCACCATTATCACTGGGAAACCTGTTCAGTAAGATAATTCATCAGTACGCATTTCTGTAATGTATTTATAAGCTTGCATGGCCTGGTCTCCGTAGCATACCAACAGTCTGATAAGGTCACTCTCCACTCACTCACTTTCTTTTTAAAGAGCTTCCGTTTGATCGGCAGCTTGCATACAGTTGCTAATGTGCAATTTGTGTTATATGTGGTGAAAGGTCAGTGTAGGAAGTGAGTGTATATGTGTGTGTGTGTGTGTGTGTTTATGTGAATAGATGGATGACACTACATCTGATTAAGTAAAAATGGCTCCTCGTCAACCTCTGTGTCACCCATCACCAGGCGAACCTCAGTTCAGTACATTCCATGCTGCATTGCCAATTAGCACCAGCAAATGCATTTAACACATACTGCTGGAAAAAATAGACACAACTGAATGTATATCGAAGGAGCACAAAGGTTGTAATTTGATAGAGCAAGAAGAGTAGGTGTGTGAAGTGCAACAGCTATACACACCCACACTTGGTTAAGAAAAGTGATAATTTGCCTCAAAGCCCTGAGAAAGCCCCAGGTTTGCAATATGTCATTTAGTTCATGCTAATTTGATTAAATGTCTTTTTGTTTTTGGATATATGCACCACTTACCTAGCTACTATATGAAAATGTTGTCTTAAACAGCGTAATTTATTACAACTAGAATCTTATTTTTGCACATATACCCACCAGAGTGGCACATTGTTGCAGCAGAATGATTCAGACGATCAGATAGGTTGTGACTACACTTTGTCTCCACTTTGGTGCAGACTGAAATATGTCAACAGCCATGAAATGTATTGCCATGACTTTTTTTTTTTTGTACAGACATTCATAGTCCCTGGAGGATAAATCATACTGATCACCTGATTTTACTTTATACCACCATGAGGTTGACATTTGTGTTTTTCAGTTAAATGTTTATGGGATGTATGGTACTATTGTAGCCTATAAAGCATAGGTATTAATTGTTGAATTTTGATTGTATCCTCATCATCTAGTAGCACATGTTGCTGGTACCAAATGCAATGTTCTACTTTTTAGAAGGAGGAGGTCATATTGAAAGTGAGTGTATCTGAAATGTTGGTAATAGCTCCTCACTGAGCAGGAAACCCATCTTTGAACAGCTAAGGTGATGGTTTGGTAGGTCCTGTGAACTGTGACGGATGTTTACAGCGGCCAGTTTGGTTTCTTCATTTTTTTCTTTAAAATAAGTCCAAGTCACTGCACGGTTTGCTTTCCGCCTGAATCTCAGATCTCAGAAAGTACCTTGATGAGTAAGAATTTATTATTATTGGGGTATCATCATTAGGGTAGACACTGTAAATCCAACTTGCCTCTGCTTCTTCAGTTGGTATTATGCCTACGTTACGTATATGTCTCCAACTTGAAAAATTCAAAATCAACAACAAAAACCAAATGAAGGAATAATCCACTATTTCTAAATTCTAAATCTATCATGTTCAAATTAACACGAACCGATACAGCCCACAAAGCAGTACTCCATCATTACACTACTGGAGGGTTCGTGGGCCTCTGGACACATTATAATTATATACTGTACATCCTCAGTGGGATCTCCGAAAAGGCTTCAGAGAACGTATAAACAAGCATACACACAGAGTTCAGCGGGGGAAAGGGAGGGTGGTGGTGGTGGGGGGTTGCTTTCCCTGGGGCTGCCTAGCAGGTATCTCCAGCTGCGGATTGAGACACACACTTGTTTGAAGCTGCCATTCAAAGAGTTTCTGGTACGCAGTGGTCAATGAAGACAAAGGAGAATAGTGAAATATTAATACAGGCTATTGTATTCAGGTTTGCTGGCAGCGACTTATTGTCTCCTTTATGTGTGTGTGTGTGTGTGTGAGAGTGTGTGTGTGTGGAGTTTGTTTTTTTCATCCAGCGAGGTACAGCTGGGCGTCTGAGAAGTACATGGCGCCGAGATAGATTTGGTTCAATATGATGGAGTAAACTGATCAGCTTTGAAAGGGGTGCGTGTGTGTGTGTGTGTGTGTGCGTGTGTGTGTGTGTGTGCGTAATCATCAAACATCCTCAATCTGCCCTGGAGACAATGTGTAAAGATGTCTATGATAATTCATCCACTATAAATGAACCTCCATTTATAGATTTTAATGAAATCCTAATTGCCAGCTTAATACACTCCCCTACTTTTATGGAGACATAAGTAATAGGCAAGGGGACATGAAATTATTTTATTCTCATATTTATTACACCCATTTGACTACTTTGCAATAAAGTTCAAAATTAGATCCAGGCTGAAAATTATCTAACAAATGATATCATTTGAATCACCTAATTAGATGGGACAATCTCCCCTGTTTGACAGAGGAGGTTTAACTCTCATAATTAGACAAAAAATATAGAATATGATCTCGCTTGCCTGTTGGGAATGTCTCTGCTGATGCAGACAGAAGGAAGAAGAGATGCTTTCTACCGGAGTCATTTATAGTTACTGTATATGTGATCGACTCCATTATGACTCTTATGAGAGGTGCTGCGTGTCAGGATTTTCTCTTTAATCCATTTTCATATATCAGCGGTGAGCACATAATGGGTTAGTCATTTATTGATGAGCGTCAAGAATTTTCAATCAACCAAAACCAGACTGAAATGTTCAGGATTTTCTAGGACAAGACAGGACTAGAGTGTCCCGATTTTTTTTTTTTAGATAAGTTCAACTAAGACCAATAAATTCAACTAGAGAGACTCACTGAGACAAAAGGCTGCTTCACTCTGTGTTTTATGATGTAAATAGGAAACAGAAAAATCATCACATTCATCGCACAGTCTGACAGCCTCAAAGTGATATTGTGCAGTCTGACACAGATGTGACCAAGATGTTATTAGGCCCGTCTCACACGGCGCGACATGCAATAAATAATCACTGTCACACAGTCTAAAGGTGCTTTAAGACTAAATCTGAACAAAAGTGGAAAAAAAGCAAAATTGAGAGATATGAAAATTAAATGAATAAATGTATTGTTTGCCTCGATTTAACTAATCTGTAACTACATCACAGGACATGTCACATGTGTACAGTTTCATATTAATATTCCTTTTGTGTAACGTGGCTTCTATAACCTGACAGAGATGAAATGAGTTGCCTTTGCTTTTGTTTCAGCGCATGTAGCGAAAAATCCAGCGTCCCGTGTCAGAGGACAGAAACATGGTTATGACATTTAGACAATTTATTGGTATTGGAAAAAAATGAAAAATGCAAAACTACTGGGAAATATAATTCTTAGAAAAATGAAAAAGAAGAAATAGAATCACTTTCAGTTGACATTATTAAAGTGTTATTAAGGTGTTTAATATTTCATAAACCAACAAAAGCTTTTCATATTAAGAAAAAAAGTTTAAAAAAAAAAGAAATCACTTCTGGAAATGAATCTGAGTTCTTATTTTTATATGATGAAGAAATTACAGGTCTGTTACTCTGTTTTAATTGTGTCTGTTTGCTTTATATCTGAGTTCTTCACTTAAAGGAGAACATCGGCGTTATTGAATTGTTACTTTCCATCCACTCCTACAAATTCACTTGCATTCATTGTGTCAACAGCAGCAACCTTGAATGAGAATTGATTTACCTAATAGCTTCCAATACCTACGAAATGCATCTAAATCACCAGTTTGTGCATTATCCATCACTGTGATGAGCGTGTCATCAGTTTGCTGGAAGTGGTTTTGATAAAAAAAAAAAAAAAAGAATTTCGATGGTCAGATAGGCTCCCGAATTACACACACTGAGTACAGTGATTTAAAAATGGATTATGAGTTTCTTTGCATCATCACACTGCTTGATTAATGCTGCTGGTTGAGGCCAATTTTTGTCATTTCTACCTTGGCTATGTGTTTGGAGGCTAATTTCAAGTCACCTGTCACTTGAGGAAACACAGTTCACTACATATCAATATATTAATTGCACAAATAGAATCTCAACAAAACATTAAGAGATCTTACTCTATGTTTATAGATTTTAATATGAATATATTGTGATCATCTCTCCCAGGATTAGATGCTGACGATGGATGTATCAATCATCCAGGTCACAGCCACCTGAGTGATGAATGTGTTTGCCTCTCTATATTGCTTTTGACAACATCTGATGAAGATATCTGTTAGATTGATTGTTGCTCTGTTAAATTTACTACTAGCTATCAGGACAGTGAATGGATCTTTGTCTGACTTTTGCCTTCAGGTTTTTTTTTTGATCCAGCACCTATAGACATTCTTTGGATGTGTGTCTCAGATCATTGGGTCCTACTGGAGATGTAAAGGTTTAAAGACTGCTCGCAAATATACATTACATCCTTTCATTCTTTAACAAAAGGCTCAGTAATTCCCTAAAACAGCTGATCACTGTAGTTTTCAGCAAATATTACCCAGACAGGGGGGGAAGCAGTGCATTTGATGGGGACTATTTTCAGTGGTGGATTAATCCACATTTGCTGCTCTGGTGAGTTTTTCTAGCATTGTTTAGAAACGCTCTAATGTATGAATGTGTGGTAATTTGTGGGGAGACAGAGCTACAATTGTTTTTTTTTTCTAATGCATGTCAGATAACTGCATTCAGGATGCAGCTTGTGTTTTACAGAATTACAGGAATACCCTGAGATGCAAAGCTTAAGAGGAGACACAATGGGCTAGAAATTCCATTATGAGTAGCAATGCAATAATACATAACTGTAATATACAAGAGTGTAATTACTGCAGACTTGTTTTGTTTTTTTTTTATTCAGCTGATAGTCTCATGATTTCTAAATGAAACAATACAAATGAATAAGGTTATACGAGTCATTTTCACATCAGTAAATCTTCAGTCTTATGAGATGAGCAGAATTATAAGAGGATCATAATTACAGTAAACAAATGAAAATAATTAACAGAAAGGTTGGTGACCTCTGCGGAAACAGAGGCTGAGAGAAGGATTGCTCGCTGTTTATGCGTTTATGGAAAGACAAAAGCACTACTGGAGGGAGGGAGGGAGGGAGGGGCAACAGGGTTTATGGGAGATGTGGTCTAGATTTAGGGAAATATTAGCACTTATTACTAAGGCGGAGAGAGATGTTCCCATTATCTCATTATCTTTGTGTTTGTATATTTCTCAAAGAAGCACACGGCCATATTCATGAGGTTAAAGTTATTAACAGTAATAAAGTTATACACATTGTGTGTTCAGTTAATGCTTCCTCTGAAATGATATTTTAAATCTGTGCCAGACTGCGATGCGTTTAGGGAAGCCAGTGTAGACGTGATGCATGATCACGATCCCACTTCGCAACCAACCCGCGACCAAAGTGAGACGCCAAACACTAATACCATACATTATTCCACATTTAAATAATAACCTACTCCACCTGAGTGGGTTGAATGAAACGCAGTTGGCTTGGCAGTGTTCTACAGCAGGACTAGCTGGAAGCTTTCTGCTTGTCCGTCAATTAAAGCTGCCAGTGATGAAGCACTCCTGTATACTTGGACATGGAGGTTCTTTCGTGACCTTGAACACATACCTGTGATAAAATACTCCTTTAACTGCTATTACTTGCTAAATGGAAAGAACATACCTCAGCTCTCTACTTAACCTTTTAAAGAAAAAGAGCTGACTCCAGAATATTGCCGTACACAGTCTGAAGGACAGAGAGTAGAAAGCTTTATTTACTTTAACAGTTGTTACCAAAATAAAGTCATTACTGACATTAACGTTCCAAAGCAATTACACCGGTCTGTTAATAAAAGATCAGGTCTAAGAGCTTCATGAATGTTTGCAGCGTCCTGTCTTTGTGTGAGTGAACTGTATGTGTGTGTTCAGTCTAGCATGCACACTCCACAGAACATGGTGTGTTTCCGCATGTTTTTCTGTTTTCTGTCCTATCCTTTGTCACCCAGCATGCACCCGCAGGCACTCCTGCGTCCTCCCACCCCCCCCCCCCCCACTGTGTCGGTGTGTATAACCCCAGGCGGTGGACAGCCCGCTGGGCACCATCTCATGTTAGGAGCCTGGTAGGTCCCATCCTTCTTTACACTGATGCTGCCTGAACTAGACAACACACTGACCCACATTCCTGCCTTCCCCCCCTCCTCTGTCTGCGGGGCTCCTACATGTTTCTATGCAACCTCCTCACACACACACACACACACATGCAGACATACTCACTCACTGAGGTTTGAAACCAGGCTTGTGGTACAAAAGGTGGATGCAAATAAAGTGGTGATGTACAGCTTCACTGCATAATGAATGAAAGAGAAATAAATCATGATTCCTCTAAACAAAATGAGCACTGGCTGTGATCATAGCGTTTTCTTTCTTGTATATTAATTAATTTGCCCAATATTTACTGGTTTAAACTTAAAAAAAAATGATCAGTTTGGTTAATAGGAAATTACATTTTTCAGTATCTCATATTTTATATATATATTTGTTGTAAACTACACACTTAAAACAAAAGTAAACAGTTACATTTCAAACAAATCCTTCAAGGGTTCACACATTTTCAAGTCTTCCTTAAAACAATAGGAAGCCAAGTGACTAGTGAACCATGTGTTTCTTGCTGTAATCATTCCTCCTGTTCATACTGACCATTAGAAGATCCATTCATAATGCAATTACAATGTAAAATCCACTTTCTGTGCAAACGTGTATTTAAAAGTTTATCTGAACTTAATATGAAGCTTCAGCATCAATCAATCAATCAAATAGATATTTTTCAACGTTACAGTCTTTTCAGTGCCAAAGTCCTTTTTGTTACTACACTTCCACCACAGCTTGTTCAGTTCTGAGCTTATCAGCTCTGTTTCCACTGTTCACTGTGCTGTGGAGCAACAGCACCCATCACTCTACGAGTGATTTTAGTCTGCATACTCAGCACTTGTTTAAAATTAGTTAAAACGTTTCAAAATTAGCTTAAAAAATAGTACAGTACGTAACTAGGACAGAGCTTCAGGCTTCATCCCCAACAACATGTTGATTTAACTAATCAGTCATGAGAGGGAGAAAAAAAAATGGCGGTGTGAGGACACTGCTGAATTCCATTCCAGAGGCTGTAGGGAACTTGTGTGTGGAGTATGTGGAGTGACGGACAGTTCCTTATTATCTGGATGTCTGCAAATGTGTTTTGGTGAAGGATATTTTACAGTTTGAGGACTTCAGAATAATGAGTATGATATAAAATATATATTATTCTATATCTCAGTTTATCCATTGTTGTATTTGTGTTCTAAGTGCAGTTTGTGTTGTACTTAAAGCAGCCTGAATGATGTGATGACAGCATGTGATGTGAGCCTCACTGTTGTATGATCTTGATATTGCTGTGCTTTATGAAATGATGTTATGCCAACCAGACCCTTGGAAAAAATGATTTTTTTTTTTTGCCACTTTTCATCTTCCAGATCAGACTCTCATTTCTGTCAAACATTCCTGGAGAGAGCAGTGTCAGCTGAAGATCTCTTGAGTTGCTCTTCCAGTGAAATGTCAGAATGGCTTTTGGGTTGGATGATAGCACAGTCAGTTGCTAGGTGTCCACAGATAAGTCTGGTCTCCATTCAGATATTATAGTACTAATAATAACAACTGTTATTATGAGGCTGTATTGGACTGTATCTGCTCTTGGAATAGAAAATAAGAAAAGTTTCATTCATTTATTATTCATTATTCATATTCTTCACACGTGCAATATTCTTATTTTATGAATAAAACAAATAACTAGAGCCATGCTTGGTGCCATTATTCCAGTTTTAGCAGGTAGTTTGACCAACCTACAGCAGTTTTTATGAAAAGTCTCACAGAATTGAGACACCTGCCCCCCCAACATGACGTGAAGGAGTTTCAGTTTTTAAGCAAATTGCGCCTCGCGGCTAGCTCACGTTGAAGGTGCTACATCAGACCTGTCGAAAAAATGTCGTTAATATTTTATAAACCACACCTTATTATAAGCCAGTCCAATCATAAACGGACTTGTGCCACATGAGTTGTGGTTATTTTCTGTACTGAAGTGAACTGCACCGGTGGTTCATTTGGAAATTGAAAGTCTGGAACGGACTTTCTACTTTGTGGGGAATTGGACTCATCATTCTTCCAGACTGCTGCAGGAAGTCTCCCAACCCATCACGTTGAGGACTGTTGAAGACCTTATTAATCTTGTTTGCGCTGTCTTTATTGTGTGTGTATTACATGATTGGATGGTTTTAAGTGGTTGGTACACTGAAAAACATGCGTCAGACCCACTAGATCCAGAACATGGAGGGAGAGAATACTTATTAATAACAGGTGTGAATGTAAAGGCCCTGTGATTAGATGTCATTATCTTCATAACAAATCAAGTTGAAGATGTTAATACCATGAGGAAACGTGATCGGAGTTATACTTCTACTCCGACCTCGACCTGAACTTCTCAACACACATCAACCTCTTGACGAAAACTGCTTTTTATGAGCTCAGGAGACACCGCAAAAGGTCACAGCGCACCCTGCCCTGTCCAATGCCGAGAAGCTTATGCATGCCTCCCTCTCATGCAGACTGGATTACTGCAATGCACTTTCTCTGGCCTCCCTCACAAATCAATAGCAGACTGCAGCTTATTCAAATGCCGTAGCTCACATCCATACCGCCACCCGGAAAAAAAAAAGTAAAGACATCCCCTCCAGTTTTAGCTTCTCTAGATTTGGGTCTAATTTTAACATTTAATCGATTACAAACGAGGCTTGTATGGGTCTGGTTCCTATCTACATCCTGGACCTTTTTCACCTCCATGAGTTGGCACAAACACTTATCAATCCAACTCTTTTTTGTTCCAAATCTAGAGGATGGAGGGCTTCGGAACAGCCTGGCTATTAAAATCAGGTTTAAACACAAGCCACTGAGCAGGGACTAACTAACCTATCCCTGAGCTTTCAGTTCTGTCTTCAGCTCTGTGTGATATCCAGAGAAAAAAAAAACAACAAACATTTTAAAATTGCATGAATGACTGTTCAGATATTTCAGGGAAGAAAACAAAGGTGAATTAAATCATTTAGCATCCTCTGCAGGCATATTTAATTGTGCCAGAAATGGATAATTTAATTGGAAAATGTATCTTTTGTCAAATTAATGACCAGGGAGGAAACAAACGGAATAGGAAGGAAAAAAAATAAATAAATAAAAATAAACAGACAGTTTGTTTAATTGAGTGTTTGATCAAAGGAGTGGGATAATGAATGCTGTTCAGTCAAGACTCCCTGATCTCTGAAGTCATGATGTAATCATCACTTTCTTTTGTTAGTGTGTGATAAGGTGAAGAAACAGACGCTGTGTGTGTGTGTGTGTGTGTGTGTGTGGCTGGTTTCAGTGTGATTATTAGCTCATAGTGTTTAGCTTTTGGTGGAGGTGATATTCAGTTCAATGTGGCTTCTTCCTCCACCTCCACTGACTGCCCGCACTGCACGCTGGCCCTTCCAGGAAACCCTAGTGCTGAACTGAATAATTGATCAGCAAGTCTCCCTGCTGTCTCTCTGTTGGCCTCTGTGTCTGTCTGCCACTTTGCTTGCCCCGGCCTTACTGTACATCTCCCCCCCCCCCAATGCCTCCCTGTACCTCCACTCTGAGTCTGCCGGTGGATGTGAGGAGGAACCTCTTTACCATAACAGTCTGCCTGTCACATAGCCTATATTTATGCTTCTAGTGCAGCCTTGAGAACAAACAGGATCGTGCAGTTGTGTTGCTGTTTCCTAAAGTCTGAGACTGAAATTTGAATTCCTCTCCACTTTATGTGTAATAAATATACCCTGTGTTGCGGCTGCCGCAGTCCCCAGCCTTGTGTATGCCGCTGTTTCATGTTGTTCGGTGTTTTTTCAGACTCTCCTTCGTCCGGACTCCTCCCGCTTCCCCACTAAGGATCAGTGAGGGCCCTTAGCATATACTGATACACGTTGCCACTAGCCTTCTCCTTTGTTAGTTACACCAGGAGCAGGGGTGCTGTTGTTCTGTTGTTTTCCATGTGTTTTTGTAAGTAAGTCTAACTCTGATTAGGGAGTCCTCTTTTTGGTTTTATTGTTCTCTTTGCTTTGAACAGCACCCACCGGCCCCTCACCCCCTGATTTTGTCGCTGTAATTGTGTTTTTGTGCTTTTGTGCATCTCCAGCCTCCACCGGCTAATAAAATACCTGGCCAACCATTTTCCACTCTTGGTTTTTTATGTTGCCTCCCTTTCTCTTTGTGAGCCGGAACAGAACACCTGTAAGGTGTGCTGCTGACTGGAAAACACTGCTGATACAGGCTCTCTTTCAGCAAGTCCTCACAGCTCCAGCCACAGCAGCTGAAGTGACGTGTCCCCTTACAACATTCAACACTTGAGAGGACCAGTCACGCTGTTACGTTTGTATTCTACTCGGAACTTGAATGCCAGTTAGCCTAGCTTGCTAACATAACACTGGCTCCCCTTCAACTTTTTGTTCATGCTAGTCTGAATTCATCCTGCATTAGAGAAAGTGTCTGTCATCTTTCTATCAGGGGTCCAGATGTGCTGACGACAAATGATTAAAGTGTCAAAATTCCCAGCAAAAATCAAGTGGAACTGATAACTAACTAATAACGGCTCAGTTAGCTTGCAGGAAGCCATACTGGTGAAGCATCGCACACTGCACCAGGGTCATGAGTGTGGAAAAAGTCAGCCGTCATTGATGTTATTAACTGCACCTGGGCTTTTGCCTGCTTTTCATTTCAAAAGGTATGCTGTGAAATGGTCTATCACAGCTGCAGTAATCTATTAAGAGTGAGTCATGTGAAGTGCTGAGGCTTGGCAACAGGTAACACCATCAACCCCCGAGCAAGTTCAAACTTTTACTGTAGTGTGTTCAAAAAAAAATGTAAGTGAGATAGCAAACCTGAAAGTACCAATTCAACTGCGGATGAATCAATTTGGAAAAAGCTCCCATGTTTGTGCAAATGGTTGCGTTTGGAAATGTTTTGGAAGTGGAAATGTTTTACAAGGTGCTTCTCGCTCACCCATTCAAACATAACTCACACTCACGACAGCGAGCTACAATGCATCACATTGGTCCAACCACTGGCAGCAGTTTGGGGTTCAGTGTGTTACTTGATTTAAGGAGGAGCCAGGGATGGCTTGATGTTCCTCTGGTGCCACATCTGCCCTCCTGGCAACACATCTTATTTTTTTTTTCAGCTTATCAGACTGTGTGGTTAATGTGTGGTTATGGTTAAGCCATCAAAACCACTTATGACCCAATAAGAGCTTTTAATAAGGTGCAGGAAATAATGTTTTGACATAAAGCAGAGTAAACCACTCTGATAACCACCAGTAAAACCACTCCATTCATGTTGGGGAATGATGGTAGTTAAATAATTCAAATGTCAACACTGCCCTCCTGTCTCCTACCATCAGTCAAACAAGCATCCAGCAGAACTGATACTTTAAAGGATCATTCCAGTTAATTATATCTTGGGTTCTTGAGCTCATGATAACATTATGATTGAGACAGCAGGTGCTTGTGTTATGTTTATAATTGTTATGGATAATTGCGTTTGAGTTGAGTTGCAGACATTTCTTCTTCTTCTATCATCCTTATGTTGTATTTATATCAGTAACGCAAGGCCGTT
The DNA here is from genome assembly GCA_029490765.1 of Euthynnus affinis. Lineage (NCBI taxonomy): Eukaryota > Metazoa > Chordata > Actinopteri > Scombriformes > Scombridae > Euthynnus > Euthynnus affinis. The sequence goes on from CM055846.1 coordinate 31,931,312, forward strand.
GTCTACCTACTTCTTTTTTTACTTCAGGCCAGACACTATCATGAGTACTGGAGAATGGCCACAAAGGATGGCTACACATACATTTGACTTTATTTCACTCACCAATATAAATTCAGAGATCTGGAATCATACTGACACCGCTACAACAAAGTCCAACAGACTGAAAACAGAAGCTGACAGATGAGCCCCATACTCAAGTTTTCACAAATAGTTTGTATTCATATTTCATAAATTGTGTTTAATAATTTGGTGTTTTATTTGTTGGGTGTTCCCATCAGCAGGGACACAGCAATCATCATTTTAAATGCAGATTACTGTAAAACACTGAAAGCTGTATGATGTATGGGCTGTGACTGTGACGCATGGACACTTTGACTAATATGTTTTTGCGTAGGTTCGTGGGATGTGGAAGCATGTGTGTGTGTGTGTGTGTGTGTGTGTGTGATGTGTTTTGAGCTGTGCATGTGTAGGAGACAGATAGTAGAATAAATATTTAGGTGTAAGTGCAGTAGGGGCCATGGCAGTGTGGAGGCACGGACTGCTGTTGATTATATGGTTTCAATCTCAACACATTAAAGTAAGACTGATTGCCTGTCAATGACCACACACACACACATACACACACACGCACACAAACCACAACATAGGCTTGAAATGTGATTTATCAAACCTGGCCTGTGCTTATGGTGCCAGGCCCCTCAGGAATGGAACTGCTCTGGTTTTTCTCTTCTTTTGCAGATGAAGAGCAGAGTGTGATTTGTTGAACTAAAAAAGTATGAGGAGTAACCTGTGGCATTCACTTAATGCCACTGCTGTCCAGTGGCGTGGTGTGACTTATCCACTAGGTGGGGCTACGGCCACGGATAGCTTTGTGTATTTTGGCCGTGAGCGTGCACCGTACAATGTAGCAGAGAGTCAGCTGCTGGTGACTAGCGGTTTCTAAAAGTTTTTAAAAAAAAACGACTTTTTGGTGGCCACTTAGCGACTGCTTTCACTTTGCATTTATCACCACAGTACCACAGCTATCCGTGCATGTTTTGCCTGCTTTCGGGGGATAAATGTTATTTAATAAGGAAGCAGCAGTTGGGCAATCTGGCAACATTTCTTGGCCATAAAAATGACCAAGAAAAACATATTGCATACATACCACTGCAGAAAAGTACACCCTGTGGCACAACGACAAACACTGTAGGCAGCACTTCTTCATTGATAATAACACATTTCTGTAATTGTGTATGATTTATGTGAGAGTAACTACTGAAATTCATACACACACAACACAACCATAACAAAAAAAAATGTTTTTTTTATTAAAATATGTATTCCACAATTGGTATTTCTGGAAGGGTGGCACTTCAGCGCCCTTAATGGACCCCACATCCCTCCTGCTGTCTCCATACTGACAGGCTTTTGGGTGTATTTCCGAGCCGAGTGCTGTGATTAAGGCACAGACGCTGAGAGGCATGAGCCACAGCCAAAGCCATTTCTGTGTTTGGCTTTGGAAATGGAATCAGTGGCTTGATGGGCATTCTGTCTCATTTCAACAAGCACGCAGTATTAGGAAAAAAAGATTTTGAATTATGACAGCACACACAGTTATTAAGTAAATAACAACATGCAAATATATAAGCCAAACACTTGACATGTGACTGATTATGCCTCCAGTAACAGCGAGTAAATCAAGTTAAACTTTTGCTTTGCAAGTGCTCTTGCAGAATGCCTAAGGGCAGTTCCATTTGTATTCTAAGGATGTGTTCGGAGAATTTTGGGATCTATATTAAGGCCACTTCGACCGCAGAAAGTTCAGTCTCTTATTAAGTGTAAATGTAGTCATTGTCTGTATATCTTGGCAAAATCTGGGATCGTTGTTTTTAGCTTTGCAGCAGAGGTAACCATGCACATAACCTGTCAGCATAGTGGTGTAGGGAGGATGAAAGGAGTTGTTTTCCCTCATTCCTAACTCATTACATCATTAACCTTAAGGCCTGTTATTCAGTCAAACAAACAGCATGGTGAGTTAGTGGCTTGTCTGGAGATCGACTGGACTGCTTATGATGGTAAAACTAAACTATAAACTCTGGCAGTGTTTATGTTGGAAGAAGTGAGGAAGAAAAACAAGCAACATCATTTTTTTTTTGTGACAGGAAGCGATATGCAAAGATGAAGTGTGAAAGATGTGATGTCTTCCACTGTGTCCAAATAGGCTGTGTAGTGATAGCAGCAGTGTTAGCAGAGCAGCAGCTTAAGTCCTCGGTCTGAATCTACACAGCCACAGTGTTAAGAGTAAGCCATCCGTGTTTTTGGCAGCGTAATCAGAATAGTTGCTTATTCATTTTCTGTTGATCAATGAAGTGACTAATTGTTGCAGCTTCGAAGCCTAAAAAAATATGTTTTTGGTCGTGGCTAACGTGCATAAAGCATGAGAGAAACATGAACCATTACACAGCCTGTGTAGACAGCTGTACTGATTAAAAGGTTGATTATGATGATGTGTTCAGAATTCAGAGAAGATGAGGAGCACGTGGTGTGTATGTGTGTGTGTGTTTGCATGCGTTCGTGATGTTGCTTTACCTTGGTGTTGTTGGTGTGTGTCGGAAATGTTGACCCATCAGGTAAGCATGCACATGTGCACATTATGAAGCAAACAATGTTAGACCACAACAGTGATGTCAAAAGGACAGAGCAGCTCGAGAATCCAATTAACATTTCTGTTCACAACGTTTCCAAATATGTTAAAAGAGCTGCTATTGCGTCAGCGTTTGACCTCACATAAAGACTCTTTATTCACTGGGCAGCTGTAGCTCTAACACCACATCGCAGCAGGGTTGATGGACTCAACCCTACCAAGGTCTCTGTGGAGTTTACATGTGCTCCCTGTGTTTGTGCAGGTCTCTGATTTGAACCCACGCTCAAATATATGCATATTGGGTACGAGTAACAAAACAACCTCAAATCAAACTCCACTTATTAGCTTGTTCTGGAGCTTTTAACTGAGTCAGACATACTTCAGCTGCATCGTTTTAACATCGACAGTTAAATCAATGATGAATGAGCCGACTTTCCATTGTGCTGTACTGATGCTGGTAGTCCATAACTTCTTTAAAATAAGGGATAAAAAATGATACTCAGTTAAATTAGAGAAATAAATTGATAATCAGTCCATGACTATGCATGAAGAAGAAAAATGGGATTTTGTCCCCCATCATTTCCATTGTAAGTGTATTATGAAGGGATCTTCTAATGGTCAGTGTGAACAGGAGGAGTGATTACAGCAAGAAAAACAGGTTTCAGTGTTCATCTGGGCTCCTGACTGATGATTTAAGAGACATGAAAAACTGTGAATCTGCCCTTTACAGATGTTTAAACACTACCTGATTCTGTTAAACTGCACCAAGTCATTTTCCTGTAGAATTAGAGATATAGTGTATATTTAGGCAGATATAAAGTAACTATGTCATAAAGTAGCCCATCTTCACAGTGATGCATGGCGTTTAGTCAAACACTTTGTGGCCCTGATCTAATGCTAAACAAATCAGTACAGATTTAGAGATGAGTGCGACTACACGCATATGAATTGAGAGAGAGTATTGATGTATCATTAATCCCATCTGTGTTTCAACAACTGATGCTGCCGCTCTGGACACTAGCCAATATTTCTCCTGGTTTGCCAGCCCCATCTCAACAGAGACTTATTACATAATTACTCCTCCTGAGCAGAGCTTCCTCACAAACCACAGTTTGGACACACAAAATGTCTCAGATCTGATTAACTTAGATGGTAATAATAATAATAATAATAATGGATGTAACCTCTTCAACAAATAAAAAAGTTGTCATTCTATGTTTTTTTTTCCTGATGAATTGTTTGTCAGTACACTTCTTTTCAGCCAAAAGTTCCAACACCTGAAGAATATCTCATTTAGATGTTGTCTAAAAGACTTTTCAAACGAGTCCTATTTCAGGATTAGAGGAGATTAGTCCATTACTGTTAGTGTTGCAGGTCCCATCTTACTCAGGTGATGTCACTTGATAGGGAGGGCTGTCAGAAATTCCACATTTAAACCACTCAGATAAAATAAAAGTTTAATGTCTGTGCGAAATAGCTTTGATCATATCATAAATCCTCAAACAGCGGCTCAACTGTAGAAACCACAGCACTAATTCAATCAAAGCAGAGTGATGTCATACTCTCCCATTCCGCTGCTCTGAGCTTCCCTTTACAAACTGAAATCATGTTTTCATCCACTAATAAAAAAAAAGAGCACACAGTTTGACATTTTGTCAAAGTAGGAGAAGAACAGGTTGATACTAAAAACAATAACAATGCTTGTTTTATTCGAGTTTCCCATCAAGACTTGACAGTGCGACGGTGACCCTGAAACTGAAGCAGCTAAATGAAATCCAGCCATCATTCATTTGATTATTTACACATGTCCTACTATCAGAAGTCTTTTGTGAAAAAAAAGCCTATTTAATTCTTCTACTTTGCAGTTTTTGGATCAGTGTTAAGCTATCATCAATAACACCCAACATTTCTGCACAGATATCCCCCATTAAAAGTCTTCTAGTGGCTCAAAGAACATAATCCCTGCCTTTTCCTTTAGGCTTGTATTGCAGCAGGGATTGATTTTCATTGAAGTGTCCTTAACTGACTTCTCTGCCCAAAGTCGCTTTAGACAAAGGGTCCAGAATGTAATGTAAAAAAAAACAAAAAAACAACAACAACACATAACCAATCTAAATGTAAAAGTCTCAAAGGAGTCTTGCAACTTTGCATAAACACAAAAATGACAAACCACACTGCTTTAAAACCCTTCTTGGAGCTCATCTGCTGTCTGCAGGAATATCTCCTGCTTTGGTGAAATGAAGCAAACAAAGAAATAATTATTATAATAATTACTAACTGGAATCACTTATTCAGACTTGTTTGAAGGTGTTTTTTCTTTCTCTTTTTTTGACAGAGCTTTTCTCTGTAGTTATCCCCTATTTCTGATCATTGTGCTTAGTTATTCTGCTAAAAAACATAGTGGATCCATTACTGTAGTGGATGCATTCTCTCATCCAACTCTGAAAAAGATGGCACACAAGTGTATTTTCTAAATGTCAAACTGCATTTATTTTTCATTTATGATATTCTATGAATAAGACTCAACTGTAATCTGTTGCCATAAGAGAGAAATAACTGTAATGATTAACAACTTGTGTAAATAGCGAGGCCTACGCAGAAACACATACATGCATTTTATGCATTTACTTTAAATATTGGCCAATGTAGAGAGAAGATTTAGTGAGCTGAGGCAGAGACAAGGAAACGGATGCCCTTGTAGCAACATTAGGATGAATAAAATAAAATAAAAGGTTCATACTGTAATTAAAATCTTCATATGTATCTGTCTTTCTTTTTATGATAAGCTTTCATTTAAGCTGTGAGTGAAACAGTCCTGTCAAACATAGCTGCTGCTGTTGTCAGAGTAGAATCTCTCAGTGTCCATCTTCAAGCCACTTCCATGTGTCACCAGCTAACAGCAGGGTCGTGTCCTTTAGTCGAGGCTTTCAATCATTTTGTACACTTAAACGCTGATTTTTATTTTTTATTTTTCAGTCATCTGGGAAAGTTGTGAAACTTAATACAGAAGCAAAAGCTTAGTCAAAAACAATATGTGCTCTCTAAAAGACCTCAAAATACTTTTTTTTGTGAAACAGATTGAGGGCCTTATAACAGGTAAAAACCCAAAGCAATAAACAATATACCTCCTGAAAACGTCTTGGGAGCCAGACACACATTGAATTCCTCAATCCCTCCTCTTTCCCAAGTCTAATAAATTAAGGAATAAGGGGGGGTTAGGGAAGTCAGATCAGCGAGTGCATTAGATTTGATTATTGCCCTTGCCTCTGAAGCTGTATTATTGCTTTGGGATCCCCAGAGAAGGCCTCTCTCCACCAAAGGTGGAATTCAGAATCTCAGGTTGGTGAAATTGGGCAGCCGCGAGAAAGCTGTGGGAACAGATGAGGGCAAGGTGAAGGCATAGGGTAGGAAGATGCAGGGGAGTTCAGTCTTAATAAGAGCGTCTGCTTCGTGTGAGACGGAAGGAGAGGAGAGAGGCAGGTAGACCGGCTGAGAGAGAGAGAAGACAAATAGGTTGAGAGGTAGTTGGGGGGAGAAAGTTGAGTTGAGAGAGCAGAATCAGTGGCAGCAAGAAGAAAATGATATCAGGATATATAATAACCAGCTCTGTTTTTAATGTCAAAGGGGAAATAAGGTAGTGCAGCTATTCTTCACTAGGAGGAGAGGATCATCATCACTGTAAATTTGATATAACAGCACAGTATGAATCCCAATCGATCATAATACGATGTGGCCAGGGTAGCGGCCTATTAGTCGTCTTAGTAACTGAAGCCAGTGCAGGCTGCTGGGCCGGAGATGCAGCCTGTGGAGACTTTCACACCCACAGAGAGTAAATGTCTGATGAGGCACTGGAAGCCTCCTTAACCCTATCAAGATTGATTGTGTCAGAGATCCTCATCGTCATGCCCGTAAGCAGTGCCACTTAAATGTGCATACGGTAAGCATCGTCAATACCGTGTCACTTAGAGAACGCTGAGCACGCAGGAAAAGTATCCCCCCAAAAGTCTTTTGAAACGTGTTATGGGAAATAAATGAATGGAAGTTTATTAAGGACAGTGTGTGTGTGATGACTTTACTGTTCATTTTCTGTTCCACATAGGTTTGACAAGGTTTAAATTTATCACAGCGCGTCTGATCGTCGGACCACTTGTGTTTTCTGCACTGTTGGACTTTTAATCACTGTTCTCCAATAAAACAAAAATAACACAAAGGTTCAATGAATATAGAAAGCATTGCCAACAGAGAGACAAAGGTAGAACATCACATCCTGGCTAGCCTCGGGCCCACTAAGCTTCAATCCTTTCATTCATCTGTCTTTCTGAAAAATTAAGTGTCAGAAGTTAAAACCTTCATGATTTTAACAAAGTTAAACAGTTTCTTTGTTAACAATGTTAACTAATTTCTTCTCAAAAATGAATTAGTTATATAATTAATGTCATATGCAAAAAAGAGAGTATTGTAGTTGGTTATATTGCTAACCCTTTCCCAGTACACTCCTAGGAAGAGCAGTATTTAGGGTTGTCTACAGAACACATGAGTAAATCTGTGTCTGCTGCATCTGTGTCTGTCTCCTTCAAAATGACTGAATGACCCCCTTTAATATAGGACTCATGGCAAACATGAACTCAATAAATAGTTCCATCTATTACTACATAGACAGAAGTGGGCGAATTTGACTGGGGTCTCATAGGACCCCAATGCATTGCTATTTTTAAAAAAGAACTGATTAAAACAGAAACAGAAAACAATGATATGAAGTCATTAGGAACATACTGATTGACAAAGTCAGGAAAAATTGGAATGACATCTGGAGATATGATAAAAAGAATACCTCTGGGGTCTGTGGGTACCCAAGACGGTAGGATTAAGGTTAAAGGGACTGACAGTTATGGAAAACATGTGCTCCACACACACAACAAAAGTAGAAACCACTTGCAGTGTGTGCTAGCCAGCCACTTAACATCTGAGCAAGATGAATACTGATAATCACCAGCGTCTGGTGAAGCTTATTAACACAACCTACCACACCTGTCGAAAGTGAGCAGCCCTTCACCACTTATGAAAAGATGGTCACTCTTCTAAAGGACGGATTGGACAGGGATCCAAACATATATCACCAGTATGGCATGTCGATGGTAAGTTAAAGCGAGTGAGTAAATGCGTGAGAGAGAGACTGAGCAATCGCAATTAAAGGGTGTTGGTAGACACTCAGCTCAGATGTTGAGTGGTTGCACATCAGGGATCACATCTGAAAGGCCCAAAAAAATGTGTTCATTGCAGTAGAGGAGCTCCAACATGCCACTGCGCCTGAGCACTATGCTGCAATAAACACTGGTAAGACGTGTTATTGAATTTATTGTTTGTATTGCTGTGTAATCACTTTCTGAGTGCAATGATAAAAAACAAGTGTCCCTCTGTCTACAGAACTAGAGAAGGCAGAGCTTTCTCAGTGGAGAGAGAAGATTGTGTGCTTGAGATCTGATGGGTTTGCTGGGATAGTGGGTTGGTTTTGGGGGTGTCACCACACTCCTACAAGGCCAAATTCCCATTCTGATAAACATCCAGTGCTTAGGATATGGCCTGGAGTTGGCGACAATGGATGCTGTGAAAGACAATGACAGAATGAGAACCTACAGCAATGCTTACCTCTACATTTTAGGCTAGCCTGTTAGGAAAAAAAATCTTATTCCACATAAACCAAACTCTTCCTGTGATGCTTACCTGAACAGAAAAGTCCAGGTGAATCCTGTTTGTGTATAAACTAGCATTAAAATTTCAAAAGTGAAATTAGAAGATCGTTTATTGTTAACAAATTATGACCATTATGTTGTTACATTGTTCAATTCTCTCACCTCTATAACTCTATTTCAGGTAATGGATGTTCTGAAAGGGCTGTACAAACAGTATCATTATTCCCCGAGGCATGGAGAGAACTAAAAGATCTGGCAGGTACACTCCACAAAAAAAGATTTGGAAGCCAACGAACCTGGAGGGGGGGAACAAGGTGGCTCCCGTATTTGGAGAGGGCACTCAGGACACTTGAAAAGTTGCCCGGGGATGCTAGTGCAGATGGAGAACACCATGCAAACAAGGCAAGCAATCAATTCCTATTGCCTATTTAATCATACCGTCTTACAGTCCATCCCCTAAGTCAACTTTATTTTTCTGTGCTTGTGTAAATCAAACAGATCTGCAATGTGCTGAAATGGTTGGAAGAGCAAAGCAGTGCCTACAGCTATTAAAGTACTTCTAACATCTGCTCTCTTTTTTTTTTGTTCTTGTGTAAGACATCCTCAAAGTCTTGCGTTGGTAGGGTTCTTTTAAATGTATCTGTCAGATGAGTTTATTATGTATGTCAGTTGAGGTGTAGAGCCAAGGGAAATGATGTTTTTTAATTGTTGCAGTCTGAAGTCTCAAGCTGCAGGAGGATGGGCTTACCCTGCCAGAGGCATTGTATGCCTTTGAAGGTGCATTGCTGAGGCTGACGGGCATGGAGCCAGAGGCAGGACGGTACACCAACTCAAGGGTTCAGGGAAAGAAGACAGGAGTTCCACAGGTAGATTTGTAAACATGATGAGGGAACCTTTCTTAAAGTGGTTTCATTTTCAGCTCATCTTATATTGAGAGTACTACATTATTTCCCCAGTGTGAAGAGGGAGCTCCTGTCTGCCAGCTCCAATACGGATTCCAGGGTGTTAAATCCCATCAAGTGTTGCTAGCTGCATCAAGTCTCATGGATCCTCGGGAGTGGCCTGCTGACCATCAAGAAGTGACCACATCATCACAGTCACCCAGCTGAGTTCTTTTTTGTGGATGGTGATCAAAGAAAAAAACTGCAACCTCCTCCCTCTGCCTCTGTCCACAGCATCTGTCGAGAGGGGCTTCAGTCAGTGTAAACACACTGACAAGGCGGCTCTTCATTAGTCTGGAGGGTCCAGACATGGAACAACTCAACTCCATCATCTGGAGTGGACAAGTGGCTCATGGAAGCAGACAGAAGGAGCTTTGACTGAACACTCACACACAAACAAATGCCATTATGTTCTTTCTCTCACTGTTCACTGTTGGTACATTTCTGCAGATCTCTCAGCATTTATTTCATTGTTAATGTTGATTTGTTTAATTGAGTTTATTATCAAGTTTAACCATACTCACAGATATGTTACTATCATAAATTCTGTTTTCTTTTCTCTATGTATTCCATACACTCTGGCTTTACACAAAATACAAAGAGACCTACATTTATACACCATTCATTTACTGATCCAATATTGCCTAATTTTATATTTTGCATATTACTGTAATATATCAACATTAAATATCCATCACTAAAGGATAATCTAAAGGACAAATCTGTACGTATTATTGTAACAATAATGTAATAACAATGATCTACTGGCCAAGTGGGCCAGTGGGGAAAAATGTTACATTGAACCCTGCCTTTATTTTATTTGTTTTCTCTTCAACAGTTGTGCCTTCTTTACTTCTCCATGTTTCTCTCTCTACTACTGTTTCCTTGTATGACTGAGCTGTAATTAAACTTGCACTTGTGTTCACTGTAGTAATTGCAGATTGACCTAATGTTGTTTCCTGCAGGAAAATACAAGATATGAGTTTGCATACATTACCCCTATCATGCTATAACAAGCTAGCAAAAGGCTGGCTAAAGTGAACCATCAAAATACTTCTGGCTTACTTGAAGACTCATAGTTAGTTCATTAACTCAGGGTCTTTTGACAGATTACTGCACATTTGATTTGCACGTCCACGTATTTATGCTTGCTAGTTTCAGCCATAGACTGTATAAAAATATGGGCGTAGTTACCTGTTGGTTTCTGAAGAGCAGTTTTGAAGCTCAAAGTGAGCCACCAACTTGGCAGTGCATGACGCTGCCTAACTCCAAAGTGGCAGGCCAAATGGTTGAAACAAGCCACCTAGTGGCTGGTGGATCTGTCACTCAAAGCAGCCACTTCCTTCTTTATGCATAACTTTACAGCTTAATAAAATTGTTACAGTTGTCATGAAAGGGTAAAATAGCTTTAGAGACCAAAACAGTTTTTTGTACCAAGAATGTAAACATGTTTATTTCTGCTGTAAAATTAGGCATTTTAACATGGAGGTCTATGGGGATTGACTCTCTTTTGGAGCCAGCCTCAACTTGCCATTGAGTGACTGCAGTTTTTGGCACTTCTGCATTAGCTTCATTTTACAGCCCCAGAGGTTGCTGCTTGGTTTCAACACAAGAGAGTTGTTTGTTTTAATTGTGTAGCACAAGTGGTCTTAGTGCTACATGAGTATACAATATTACAGTGGATAACCACATGAGAGATCCTGAACTTCAACTAAGAAACTTCGAGAGGAAAACCATTTGGAGCGTTTCCTCTCCACGCCAGCTGTGGTTGTAACTAAGCTAACAGAGAAACCCTTGCTCTCCCTGGGCTAGAAAAACAAAGCAGAGGTGTTATTTCCGGATCATGTGCGGGAATCCAATTTCAACCTCACAGCCAATCAATATGCTGTTTGTGGCTCAGCCAGGCCTCATTATCCCATGTTCTCTGACAACATTATCTAAAGACTTTCATCTTAAGAAGTTATTTGGAAGTAATTATGAATTGTTTGTTGAAATAAGGAGGAAATTACCTTGATATCATCGCAAGAAGCAAATGGCACTGTTATTGCTCAATGATGACATGCTGTCATCCTTCAAAGAAACATCTGCTATGTTATAATACTGAAGGTATTAAAGGTATGTACTCCACTGAAAGCATTAGCAAGTGCGCATCCATTAAAGCGGCTAAACAGTGTGTGTTCAAAAAAGAATGACACACTCTTTTTCCTCGCTCCAAACGGATTAAGGAAAAACATCAACGTCTCGGCTAAATGTGGGAAAACTCACAACGCGCGCACACACACACTGACATACACACACAAAGACAAACAGAGGAGAATAAAATGATTTGAAATAGAATTATTTCTGGTCCAGTGCACTAAGTAAAAATCAATTCCCCATTATAGAAATAGGATACAGAAAGGAATTAAAACTTAATGAGGTTTTCCAGCTAGAGTCCACCCACTTTTTAACCCTGCACTTGACGGCGTTGCGAGGCAGTGTGTCACAGCCTGTGTATTGCCACATTGCATTGCACGCGTGTGTGAAATATCCTGTGTGTGCACATAAGCCCCCCCTCTCGTTCCGTTCTCGCCAAGCAACAAGATGACAGTAATGCTGCTGCATCCTTCAAAGCTTCCCTTTCCTCGCAGGTATTCAAACTCATTTGTCTCCTCACACACACACATACATAGACACACACACCTCACTCTCTCTGTTGGCAGTATTGATCTCCAGTTGATCCGTGGTGACAAAAGACAAAGCTTTTCATGTGACAGGCAATTAGATGGCTGTGGTGCCTACGGAGCCCAGCCACAGCACGGGCTGGGTAAATACTAACAACACCAGTCCAAATGCTGTATGGAGATGGAAAGAGTGGAAGGAGACTGTCTACAAAAAGCTGCCACCATGCTCGTCTTCAAGTTATCCGTGTCTCCTCCAACACCTTCTAGTTAGCCTCACAGCCTTGCAGCACATATTGATTTTGGTATTATTAGCTTTCAAAAGAGACGTAAACAGTGGGATCTCATAGCTCAATCAATCTATCCATCCATCATCCAGCTCCTCATTATCTCCATGATCCTCGCTCAGGCACGAACACAGTGAAAGGTACAGAATGTAGTCGCAAACACACATCCGGTAAAGAGCAGCTAAATGATTTATCACTGTTGTTCGGTCAAATATTTTCTACCGCATGATGGCATTCAATCACATAAAGATAATGACAGTTATACTGGGGAATACTAGACATACAGACGTGAGACATTAATCTCAGGATGGTGTTACAGCAGAAAAACACCCGGCAACACCTCTAGAGCTCGCTAATCAACATGGACAAGCAGAAATGAGACTTGTTTTTTTTTTTTTGTGCATCAACTGGCTTTTTGAAGTCTTGCTTTAGTGATGTTTCCAGGATCGGTACCACTGTTACTGTACAGAGACCAAAACCAGCAGTTCTAACACACTGTATCTGGCAACCTGTGCTACATCCAAGACACACTGCACAGAAGTTCTGATGGATAAACAGAAATAGTTCCAGTTAACAGCTTTTATTCAACGGACAGTAGCTAGAGTCTGCTCAAATGCTATCTGCATATCAGTCATGTCATGACACAACTAAGTTAAAAAACGAAGTCCTACCTAACCTAAACTCAACTTAATCTTCCTCTAATTTTTTTAAGAAGGTTGTATACGAACTTAAATGTCATGAGCAGACACATATATAGTACATATATATTACTGAGCAAGCTTTACAAGTGACCCAAGTTAGCTTAGCGTCAATGATCATTTCACTCTCAAACATAAAGCTAATAACATATTCCAACTTCAAGAAACTTCTCATGTGACAGCAAAAATCACTTTATACACTAACATGATTGATCCTGTAACATAAAAAAAATGATGCTAACATTCAATGATCATCTTTATGACATAGTAGTATGGTAACAGAATCTTCTTTTCTTGAGGATATTTTTCCAGTTGAATAGTCATAATGTGTATGTAGTGACCAAACAGACTGGTGATTACAGGTAAAAACACTGAATAAAGCAGTTTCACCTAAAAAAAAAAAAAATCAGCATTTCTTTGACGATGTTTGGCGAGCTCCGGACTTCCTGGAGGGGCTGTTAGCTGAGCTGCTGCTAGCATTTGCCCAGTTTATTTCTCTGATAACTCAAGATCCAGACGTCCAATGACTAAAATCCTTTTTCCAGCTAAAAGATACAGTTAAAAACACCAAAATGTGGCTTATAACTGAATAAAAGTGAATTTATAACAGTTTGTGTGGAACAAGCACAATGCTGATGTATTGTCTTGTATGTGTGCAAGTTACTATTTGGTAGATGCCATTGTAGTGGACAAACACGGCGCCAACGCATGCATCTTGTGCCCTATACTCTTTGGTAGAGGAGGTATGACGCCATTGACAGGCCACCAAATGAAACGGTCCGTTACTTTGATTAAAATGACAGATTTCTCTGGATTTGATAATTGTTGGAAACATTTGGTATAATGTAAGAACACAGCTCAACAACATATAGAACATAGGTCTAGTTGTAATTACACATTCTAATGCGGAATAATTACATAATATCGCTTTAAAGGAGACGTCTTGTGCTTTTTGTGATTTCCTGTTACTTATATACTGTTATGTTGGATATCTATGTTAAACATGACCAAAGTTCGAAAACTTGTTCATTTGTTCTTCCTTGAACTGACATTTTCTCATCACACTTGCCCATAAATGGTCATTATTTCTGGTTGCTAAGGTTGTTGCTAAGCTCTTTCCATGTGTTGGAAAGTTCCAGGTGATATGTAACAATTGCTAATTTGACAAAAAAAGGTCAAAATTACAAGAGCAGTATGTTAGTGAAAACAGCCGCTTCACTTGTTGGGAAACCAGTGGAAGTCTGCTCGGCATTGTGTTGCACTGTGGGTCGGCAGCTGCCATCTTTCTGCGCCTACATCCACTGGATACTTGGCAGCTTGATGACAGCCTGTCAACATCCAGTAGGTTTAATGGTGGAACGCCAAATGGATCCAACAGCTTGCCGTTTCATTTCTATTTAATGAGCGAGATGGTGAACAAGCTGTGTACAAGTGTCTGTGGAAAAAGATCCTTCCTAGCTATCATTCCCTCCCTTATCTTAATGAATCAGTTGATTATCTCCAGTTATGACACCATCACTTCTGTTATCGTAATCCATCCATGCCCCATGGACTGGCCTGCTATACTCCATGCTGTTTACAATTAACTATCTGATATAATCTTATTTAAACTTGTGAGAGCAAGAGCCAGCAGTGGTGTCGGTGCAACTCCTGAGGCCTGGATCACTTCTTCTCAACCAAGTCCCCCACCCACCCAGAGGAGAAATGTGCAGCAAATGGACTTTAGATTTACTGCTATTGATTAAAGGATGGTATACCAAATAGATGTGGCTGTAAACAAATTATTGTGATGTCGCAAGGAGTTATGGATCCCTGCATCAGATTATTTAAACCCCTAAAAGGTCAGAATGATGATTATGATAAATCGTGCTTAGCTGGATAGATAATCTATTCTTAATTATGATGAAATTGAATATGTTTGGGAGGCATTAGACGCTGGCCTGTGCCCTTATAAGATGCAATTAATGGAAGGAGAGGGAGAGAATGAAAGGGTTTTGTTTTGTCGGGAAACAGGTCGACAGCCTTTCAAACACTGTTAGACGTGATGGGCCGTGATCCACTGAGAGCAGCCTCTGCCCACAGCTGATAAATGGAAATGCTGAAAATTAGTTTTGTCCCTGTGGGCAATGCCATCCAATTCACTGTGATCATGCATGTATTTGTGTGGGATAATTGTAATGTGGTGAATGTGTTGCAGCCTGCAAAGCACATCACCAAAACAAAATGCATCTTCATTATTCTTGACCGCAAAATAAGGAAATCTCTGATTTACATTTTTGTATTTTAGTGGTGAGTGGCATTTATTTCCATGCAGTTTTATATAGTCCATCCTCCATGAAGTGCTGAAATAAGCTGAGGAAATGATCCACTGGCCTACATCACATAAGCTTTGACCTGTAAGAAGAGAGACTCAACTTAATTCATTTAGATTAATTCTGGTGTTTTCTAAAGATTCAACATCCAAAAATTCAGTCTGTAAAATAGGATTCTTAGTCTGCTGTCCTCTATGACTACAATACATTAAAGAAAGACTACATCAGAAGAATACACAGAATTATATAGATAGATAGATAGATAGATAGATAATGGGAATTAGATAAACATTACAAATCTGTACAAGTACTGATTGTAAATTCCATTCAGATGTGTGTACAGCATGATGTATGTGCAAAATTACCAGTGAAGTGTGTACCTTTGATTTTATTGATTGATTGGGACAGTGTGCAGTTTTGCAGTGTGCACTGCACTGGAGTTAGCGCAAAGCTAATCCCACAATCAAAACATACAACAGCACAGCAACAAACAGTACAAAGCAAAAAAAAAAGAAAAAAGAGGTCATATGTTCAGCTTAGAGTTCAGTTCACGCCTTAAACCTAGATCTGAACCTGCCTGGTCCTGCTGAGTTTGAAACCCGGACGCAACCCGAGGTTAAATTTTTTTCTCTGAATGTGGTCCAGATGAGTGTGGCTGATAACGCCAAAACGTCTTTCCTAGCTGAACATGCCCACAGTCCAAACTATTCTAATCCATTGCAATGTTCTTTAAGAGATGCAGAGGAAGGCTGGAGGTGATGTTTCCACAGTACAATGTCAATCATTGGCAATTTTAAGAAGCTCCTCTTATGCTCCACATGGCTACACTTATTTTCCCGCTTCCCAGAGGGCATTGCATATCTACCTGCAACATGTGATGTATTGCTGCAGACAACTGGCTGAGAGTCAGTGAGAGAATTTTCTGATTACATTTGAAAATTATCCAACCCGAAGCTTTTGGTAGAAAAAGTCCCCAAACCCAACACACGACCCATCATTTGAAAGTACAATATTTCCCTCTGAAATGTCATGGAGTGGAAGTATAAAGTAGCATCACATGGAAATACCCAAGTAAAATACCTCAAAACTGTACTGAAGTACAGTACTTGAGTAAATGGAATTCGTTACTTTCCACCACTGCTGTTTAGTATGCAGCACAGCAGTTTAACCTCGCTGCTGCACAAAGGAAATTAATCATCTCTGCCACCATAAACATATATGTGTTGTAAACCATGTTCTCTCTATATTGTAATACCTTTTATTACTGAGCAAACAAATTGCCTCTTATTACTTCACAAACACCACAGAGAGAGTTTACCTTGAAGACACTGTTGGATGATGGAATTGCATTCATCTGGAAAACAACATCAGGTTTCCTTGTAATAAGGAGACATTTTCTCATTGTATCTTCTCTCATGAGATCTTTTCCTTTTATTACCCGTAATATCAAGATCTTTCCTTCATTGATCTCTTCTTATTATACTCAGATCTGTTGAGTATATTGAGTTATTTTCTCATCAGATCCGTTCTGCTTATGAGATGTGTACTCATTATCATCTCATAATGCCAGGTTACTGTAATATCAAAAGATGGGAGAATAATGGGGAGGTGATCAACAACGATGATGAGAATAGCAGAACCCAAGTGAGTTACGCATTAGAGGGACAGTGGGTGGGCGTCTTCAGGTCCCCTTACAGAGATAAACATAGACACAGTAGGTTAACTCTGGCTCAGCCTTGTATTCCACACGTGGAGTCGCCTAAAGGCTTCTCCATTTCCTCAAATATCTCAACATCTACAAGATGGATTAGCATAAAATTTTGTGCATACATTCGTGCTAATACTTACTTTGGTAATCATGGCACTTTTCCTCTAGTGCCACTACAAACTTCACATGCATGTTTTTTTTAGTGTAATACTGTAGTCCAAACTAGCTCCACCTCCAGCAGCTACATGGTATCAATAATCTAATGTTGTTCATGGATAATAATACATCGGTCGAGGGACCAAACCACAACTTTTACTTTAATATTTTGAGTCCATTTTGCTAAATACTTAGGTATTTTGGTGGGATTTTTAATGGACGACTTTCACTTGTATTGGAGTATTTTCACACTGCTGTATTGTATTTACTTGAATAATACTTAAGTAAAAGATGTTACTACTTCTTCCACCACTGCTAAACAGGCTCTGAAGACTTGCCCTCAGCGCTGCTCACACTAAATTGTTTAGCAAGACAAAGTAATTATGAGGATTTTTTAATCTCTTGACAAGCCCAGGTGCCGTTCCCGCCGCTTGTGGTATAATATAAATACACATGAAATACGCAGCTACTTACAAATAGTCAATGCTACACAAATATTGTAAGCTGATAGAGCCTCATTGTCCTTGGCTACAGTGGTAAAATGTCAACCCCTTCATTCCGAATGCTATTCATAACTCCCACATGGTTTAACAACTGTGTGGACAGACATCTCCTTCAAATTGAAAGGTCATTACTAGCCTCACTTTTACTTTTGTGGACTGGGGCCTGTCTAATGATGATAGTCTCAATGTTTCTAATAACGGATGATGAAGTTGAGGGTGTCCTAGTAGGTTTTATTCACCACCATAGCCAGATTAACATGTTAAGGGGCCCTGGGCAAAAAGCGGCTGTTGGGCCATATATTGAACCCATATTAAGTGGGTCATAAAGCATGTATTATAGTTTATATACTTCTTATATGTGCCAAATAGGGGAAGTTACATGCATCTGATAAGGGGCTTCAAGTAAGACATTCATTTGTATTAAGCTGTCACAAGCAACACATTAAATGGCAACATGACATGACAAGCATCCCTATATGTGGTTCCTATAGAAATTTAATATAAAGTAAAGTATATAAAGGACATTGTACTGTGTTTAAGGGTTAAAAAGTTAAAATTCATCAGCAGGTTTAAAAAGGTCTATGTTCTTTGGTTGTGAAAAACACGACAGAGTGATTGGTCTTTTATTTTGGTCTAGAAAAAAACACATCAGAGTGAGCACTCTGTTCCCTAACTCCAGCTAGTTTTTGACACTTTTGCCTTAAAGAATATTTATCTGTGAATACTATATGTGTACAGTTGTTACAGGATGGTGTATTTTTGTAATGAAGACCTAATTTGATATGTTTTCAGTGAATATACTCTGCTAGCTTTCAGAAGGTGCTAACTCTCATCATTTTGTCAATTGGTGGATGCTAATTGAAATGTACTGTACTTATTCAATGCTTGTGTAACCCCTTTCTGCTTCTGTCCCTTTAAGATAGTCAAATATGTAGGGTTATTTCTATTCTAGGCTCAATGAGGAGACTGCTGGTATCTACCTTATTGTTGTAGATGACATCCACCCCAAACACCATACACACAACAACTGAATTCTTTTTGGAAAGTATATTGGACCCAAAGAATATTTTTACAGTGCAGTATCTAAATTTTTTTTAAATAATTAAACAAAAAAAATGAGATTAAGGCAACACAAAATGAGTACTGGATTTAAATACTGCAGTACCTGTACCAATTGTATTCACAATATATAAATAAACAAAATTAAACCTCTGAGATCTCAGGTATAAAATAAAAAAATATAGTCCCAAAGTCCAATGAATATAAAGAATAAAATAAAATTGAGTGCACTCAGAGAGTCCTACCGCTGTCTTTTCACAGTGAATGTCCAAGTGGGTATTTTGATGGGGGGTGGGGGGATGATCCTCTCTCTCTGAAGGTAAATGACAACAGGATGGGGCTATCGGCAGATGACAGCAGACGACGGTAGGCAACCCGAGGACACAAGCAAACCAGCCTACACAGCCATGGAAAATAATTACTCATCTAGTACTTCATCAAAGTCCATTTCAATATTTAAACAAAGTTACTGCTTACGGTGTCAAATGTTACTCTTTCCAATAACCTCTTGATAACTATCATATTTCAAGATACATAGAACATAAATTGACACATTTCAAAAATAACCTCTTCCTATTGTAAATTATTTGCATTAATTTCAGTGTTCATAATAAAGTAAAACTCCACTCTTACACCTAACCACGTACTCAGATAGCTTATAGCTACATGAAATATCGGTTGCAATCTCATGAACTTCCAAATAACAGTTTCAAGCATTCACATACAGTAATTAACAATGCAAGATTCAATAAACATGTTAAATAGACATGTATACATTTATTCAACTCTGTTCCAAGTTCATCCCGACTGGTTTTAATAAGAGTACAAAGCTAATCTTCACGTTTTTTGCATCATTTAACATGTTGCTAGCGAGTTAGCATGCTAATGTAGCTAATCATCGTCACTCACCGGGAGATCAATTGTTTACAGGTCCAACAGTTCTGCGTCGTCTCATTTGGAATCACAGCTTGTCATTCCTCTCGTCTTCTTCTGTGTTCAACTCCGTCTTATATTTTCTTTGTATTCCGTTTATTAATCAACAAGTTTCCTTTTCTTTTCTCTTGCATCCACACAACACCACGCTGCATCAGTCGGGGGCGTACAGAGAGTAGTAAATTGAAGTTGAGATGGTCACTCGGATCAGGTCTTGTCACACCAAACACACCAACACCAACACACTACCGCCACCTGAATTAAAGGGGCAGTAACAACCTGGGGGTTCAACTAACCAGGGTTACACTTGCTTGTACAGTGTTAGTAAGTAAGTTGTGTTTCTGTCTCTGTAATAATGTTAGAGGCCTTCATTAAAGGACAAGACAAGTTAAGCCTTGTGGTTTTTTGGAGGAATTCTACCCATTATCTGACTGTCTAGTTTTGCACAGGCACACACACTGCAAGGGCAGTACAGACATTTATGAAAAAAATCACACCAAAGACTCTTTCTGTTATGCAAACTGAGGAGTTTTGTGTTCAGTCAATACATCTTAGAGTGTCAATCCCTCATAGTAAGTGTTACATTATGCTCTGGTTTGAATACCTGAAAATCAAGGCCAAACTCTCCACAATAACCAAACTTAGGAGAGCAATATCAGGCTGTAAACAACATGCATTAACTTATCACTATAACAGAGCAGCTGAACAAATGACAGAAAAAATCTTGGAGGATTCATGTCATCCCCTGAATCATCATGTTCAGCTTCTGCCTTTGGGGAGATGGTACAGAGTCCCCTATGCAAAGAAATATATCTACAAAAAGTTTATTCATTCTGCATGTCATATATCAATTAAACCAGGAATTAATAGCAAAAGCAATTTATCCCTTTCTTTTTTTACAAAGTTGCATCTAATATAGTATAATATAGTTTATGATGTCATGATGTGACAGTGATGTTGATCATCATGCTACAAGCTGAAGACAAATTTCTTTTGTGCAAAGGGGGACAATAAAGTTGTTTTGATTTTAACTTAATAATACCTGCCACCAGGTTTCCAGTCTGTAAATTAGTTTGTGGTAATTTGATTAAACAAAACTTTACTTAGAAAATGTGAGCAAATGAAAATACATACAGTCTGGATAAATTCTGAAACATACCCCCCTCAATAACAGTGCTCTGCAATAACCATCGTGATGTCAGAGAGTTTGAAAGATGAGGGCATTAAACGAAAGGCAGGGAAGACCAAATTAAATATGTTAATGGGTTGCATTGCGGGAAATGTAGGATCCAGAGCTCGTTTCATACTAGACACTGAAAGTCAGGATATCACGGCATCATCACCGTATCTTGGCTGCACCAATTTGTTTTTGTCTATGACTTGCAAGTCACCCAACTTTATGGAATTGTGAAACTAAATCAATGGAGTGTCCCTTTAATGACTCCATAACCTCTACTACTACCATTAAAATGAAGTACATTTTCAAGCCCACGACTGGGCTTCTTCAGAATCATCATTATGCTTCAAAAAATGCTTGTTGAGCCATCAAACTGAGTATAAAACTTCAACTTCCCCAACAATCTTATTGTTGCTAGAATCGAGAGGCTACTTTAAGGCTCTAAGAATGGCAAAATTGTCAGTGGGATGTATTGACCATTTCAATCCCTGAAGGCTCCTTGCAGATTGTTAATGCTTGTTAATATTCTACAGTTTTCTTTTCCTGGGATGATGAAAAAGCCTCTAAATCATTTTGACCATCATGAGACACCAAGACCCTCAGCTGAAACCAAGCTAATGATGATATTTTATTACCATCTATAAATATGTATGAGTATGATCTGCTATCCTACCTACTGAAATGAGATGGTTACATCATTTACTAGAATCACATGATAAATATCATATCAATGTTCAATTTAGACAAAAAATCTCAACTAAGCTCTTCAACAAAAGTTGTGATTGCATTGCTTCTGTTAAAATCCTCCTTTCATGCATTGCAACACTGTCTTACTAATCTTACACTGATACTTAATGCTAATAAGACAAAATCCATGGTTTTCTTGGGATCCAAAATCATAGACTACTGTGACCTTCATATCTCTACTGTCAATGGTTCAAATATCGAAAGGGTGACAGAATAAAAGTATTTTGGCATCTGACTCGATGACAAATTTATAAATAATTTAAATACTGCATCGGGAAACTTGTTGGCAAATTATGATTGGCTTTTTATCAGGAATAAAACCAGCTTTCCTTTGATTGTCGAGTCAACTTTGGTATCAGTTCCGGATTATGGGGATGTCATTTACATACAATCTGCTGCCTTCACACTTAGGCCTTTACATTCCATTTACCACTCAGCCCTGAGACTTATTACTGGTGATAGCTACAATACTCACCACTGTGATAAGGTTAGTTGGTCTTCTCTGACTGAAAGATGCAATAATCATTGGTGTCTGTATATCTGTAATGCCCTGGTAGGAAAATTACCATCATACCGTCACATATATGCATGTTGCATTGGAACTCTGGTCCACTTTAGTATTAGTGTAGCAGACTCATCGAATCTCTTGCAAAGTGACCCAAAACTTCATACTCTTATATCTCTTGGACACTTTAGGCATGTACTTAATAACCGCCAACTAACTGCCTGTAAGTTAATAACTGATTTTGTATGTTTTTATTTCCCATAATGTAACCTCTGCATCATTTGATCCTCAATGATTCCGCAGAGTATCTTAAATACAGGTTGAATTGAATGAATTTGAATGTCTTCAGTCTACACAAACTTGACATGATATGGCTAGATGGATGTACAAAGCAAGAGAAACAGACCAAAAATCTATTTTTCACAGCTCTTAAATGAAATGATGGAAGAGAGGGAGTGACAGGGAAGGACAGGAATTATGAGTGTACATGCTTTCATCAATGCCAATAGATTTTCAATGGCAGGATTTGATGGTCAGGGACTGTATTGAGGCTTCATTAGCTTTGTCAGATGCTTTTAAGAGATATATTGACATGGTCATTAGTGGGGAAATCAAGTGAGTTAGTGAGTCAAAAATGTCTCTCTCAATTTGTGAAAGTGTTCAGATAGGTGTGTGTGTGCTCATGTATGTGCATGATGCAATCATGTCTGTTTTCATGTATTCCAGTGAATAGCCTGACTTAGAGGATGTGGCTGATGTTTTTCTATATATTTCTTACTGCCATCAAATCTCATGTGCAATACCAACAGTGAATTGATCTACTTGCAATATAAGCACTGTGTATGTATACAAAGTCTGATATATCATAGACCTCTGTTGTCCAAAAACAATTAAAATCATGTCAATGAGACACACCGTTGATATGGTGATGTGATATGATTGCAGTAGTTTGCTTAGAAATGACTCTGAACACTAATAACGATAATAACAGTGATCACATTAGGAGAGAGGTTTTCAAAATACATCAGTACAAAGTCAAGAGGTTTTTATAGCACAGCACTGCAAACAGAACCACAGTCTTGTGGCATTATACTACCACAGAACTACTCTCCTGAGAATGAAAATGTGATCACTTGTTATTTGTCTTTGAAGCCGTTTCTAAACTACCATAACCATCTTGTCTTCAGGGCAAAGGAACACGCCACCATCCAGAAGATTATCTGGATTGTGCGATTTGCTTTGGACTTGTGACATAAAAGCCTCTACATGCTGGAAATATATTCTGTGTGAGTTCTTCAATTTTATATGCATATCATTTGGGATAGACAGCGAGCATGCTTACATTATGACGTGCAGTAATACAAGGAGATGAGGAGATGTACATCATAATATTGAGATTAAAGATGGAACTTCTACAGGATGTTATATGTCTCAAATCATGTCTTTATTTACCAGGTATGTGCAATGGCAGCCATGTTTTATTGACTTGAATAGAGTCAGTAAAGTATCTGCTTTCTGTGCGTGGCGGCTTAACGTGAAGCTGTTGTCAGGTTTAGTCGATCAGGGTGCTGTCGTCCTGGTTGTGTTGCTGTCCTTGAACGAGGTGTCGCCTCTGGGTGTACAGGGTCTTTCTCATGTGGCATCTCTCCACATCAAGGGAATGTTTTTCTTCATACAATAGTGAGCAAATTTCCATAGAATAGAAGCGATGGATTCCTTTATTTCCCGAACACGTTCTCTCTCTCCATCTCAATGGGGATGTGTATGTGTGTGTATGTGTGTGTGTATGTGTGTGTGTGTGTTGCTTTGCAGAGAGAAAATTGAATTCCCAACTTTGCTGCTTGGTGCAGGAAGGCATGAATGTATAATTAGAGGCCTGTAGGCAACAGATAAGAAAAATAAAGACCCACTTTGATGTTGATCACAAATTATTTCATGCTTTGAGTTGAGTGCACATTCATGCTATAATGCGCATGCACACACACACAAACACATACACACACACACACAAATATGTCCCAGCTGTCACACAGACACCCACTCAGAATGTATACTGTATATTTGCACACCCATATTACAAACTGACACAATAACATCAATAATTTGCAAACACTATTAATCCTGCATCTGTCTCTCTCTCTCTCTCTCTCTCTCTCTCTCTATGGAGACCTTTGGTTGGTGTTTTCTTCAGTCGTTGTTGTTGTGTCTTTCAGGATCTCTCCATCCATCATACATGGAATTGCTTGTCAGTTTTTGGAATTGTTCTCCTCTGCATCCTCTCACCAGTGTAACAAAGCCAATGGAAAATTAGGTTAGACTTTACTCTGAGCTCACTTCTTAATACTACACTTGGTGAGATGCAAACAGCAGTAACAATCCATCCATTCTGAGAGAAACCAACACGTTTAACTCCTTCATATCGATACAAAGAATCAGTTTCTCTCATGATGTAGTTACATACTGACACCCGTAGGTTCAGCTTTAGAGCAGAAATCATTTAAACAACCACAAAAAAAGAACTGTGATACAGAAATTGGACTAACTTATAATGAAAGGGATCCTTAATTGTGGTGTTGAAAATCAGCATTAATATTCATGAAGGGTATATTACTGTGACATATCAGAGGGAGGTCTTCATTTAATTATCTGAAAATCATTGTTTAAAGATGAACCTTTTGCATTGATTACATCTCAATCACAGTGATAAGGTAGACCGAGCTCTCTCTCTCTCCCTCTCTCTCTCTCTCTCTCTCTACAGTATATCATCAACTATTGGATGGACTGCCTTGATATTTGGTACATGACCCTTTTGAGGATGAAATGTTAATAACTGATGATCCTCTTGATTTTTCCATCTAGTGGCATTGTCAGGTCACAATTCTAGTTTTGTCCAATTTTGCATTAGAATGTTGACGTGATTACACGCCACATTATGATGGTGTAGTTTAGTACAACCTCAGCCTCGAACAGATTCAAAAGCTGGCACAGTGATGGCTGCTATTCATGGCGAATAAGACCTGGCTTTGAGCTAGAGAGAAGAGAGAGGGTGCCCAGCTACACAGCTACAGGAGATGGCTGTGAAAGGCTCAACTTTATGCAAATGTCCTCTGACACAGTGCAAATGACAACCTGTGAGAGCCAATCGTGCTCCTTTTGATTCCTGTGGAAACAGAAGCACAGAAGTTGTTTACTACTCTGCTCCACTATGTGAAATAACTTTGCTCTGTGCTGCCCTTAGGCCACCACTGCCCACAGTGCATGTTGCTTGGTAAATGGAATAAGCTGTAGCCCTGTACAGCACTTTCATCCTGTGCTTAGCAGATCTTTGATGTATATAACAATTTGTCAGACGACCATGAACACTCTGAGGAACATAACATAATGATGATCGACTGTTACTGCAGACCAGGTTATACTGAATTTAATGCTTGTTACTTCATAATTCCCTGTGTTGCTGTATCACATTCTACTCCCTTCAAAGACAGAGGAGGACACCACAGCTGGTGGACTCAGTGAACCAAGAGAACTTCTGTTCTCAAAGTCACATCCTGCACAAACCCTTCCTCCTCTGGGATTTACCATACTCTGTCTCTGTGGACACAGTCACAGGTGACTGCTTTTCCCCACAATGGATATTACATGTGCAATAACCACGAAATCTTCACTAATTGATATTTACAAGAAATAACAGCCACACCAGCTCTACTGTTCCCCACTCCTTTAACATATCTAACATGCTGCTTAATACTGGAGGCATATTATACTCCCTCAGTGTTGATATAGAAGTCACTTTGTAAATTTCTGTAAGAGACCCTGACCCCCCTCTTGACCTCTGATCCTTGCAGGACTACACATACTAGTGTTTGCAGTATATAGTGTGTCCCTCTATATGGTCCATTCTTCAAGGAGAATTAATCAAATGTCTCTAAGCAGGTCCTTTGTCTGTGCCGGCTCAAGAGACTTCCCCGATAACAGTTCTTCCCAATTAGTGACGTCTAATTAACACTGGCCACAATTAGACCAGTGTCTGAACTTTGGCCTTAAACACATCCATCTTGTTAAATTTTCCTGAACGAGACAAGCAATGAGCAAATGGAAATCAATAGGTGCCCTAATCAATCCCACTGCAGGCATGCATGAAGCACACACATTCATGTGTCTCTGCTAATGGGGAGCGCCATTGAACTGGATGCTCGTGAAGCGGATTTTGCCTTCCTGTCAGCACTAGCTGTCAATCATTTAGGTAACAATAGATCAGCCTGATATTCTAAATATTGTCACAATTTCCTCCAACATAACATTGTTGACTAAAGTTCATTGATTTGTTAACAAGACGGAGACCCTTTAGTGCTCTGCATTCTTGCTTTTACTTGTGTTTTTGGAGAGTTGTGAGACGTCATCAATTACAGCCCAAGCACTATCCCAAGTCCAGGATGATTTAGGACATGTGTGTCTGAGCAGACATGTAGACCAGGGGCTGCTCTATGGACCAGCCTCCTCACAGCAGGATCTCTTATATCAATTTAATGTACTTCATTATATTCATGCTAATCTATCATTGGCCAAAGTGTGTAAAATGATGCTCCAAAGGAGGACGTCCTCCCTAACCAATCAACAAGAATACAATATTGGCATTGTTGTGGAGATATGAGCGATGGTCAGCATCTCAGTGGAGAGACAGTGCATGAGCCTTTGATGTCTTAATATTAAAATGTTTATTGATGCACTTGATCAAGCAGACAACTGAAAACAGCAAACACCGGAGTGTTTTGCTCCAATGCTGTCTCTCTCTCTTCTGCCCCCTGAAGGTCTGACTCCTAGTCTTTACCCTCAGCAGATCAGCCTGCTTCACTAGCTTCTAAACAAGGATCTGCATTTTACCCATGTTAGTTCAGGTGTGCAGGAGGTCTAGCTGCTTGCTTGTGACAGTTTCTTCAGTTTGTGTTTAAGCAGTGCTGTATACTGAGTAATAGCTTAGAGTACCTAGAATCATGAGTGTTAACATGTCTGCCTTGTAGACTATATTTTATATGTTGTGCATATAGATCAGAGTGTGTATTTAATACATTTTACATATTAATACTTTCTGATGTGAACCTACACTTTTAGATCTGTGAATCTTTTTAGTGTTCAGTCTGTAGCCCACTTATCCCTAGTCTAATCAGGGAAGGGCCCTGAGTTCTTTAAATCAACTAACTTAATGTATGTTTATATACACTATTTTATTTGTCTTGGGTTTATTTATTCACTGTTAATGAGCTTTAACACACCTATTAGGCTCTATTGTACTTAACCCTTGTATTAAATCTATGCATTGTAATCTACCTGATGAGTTAGACTAATGTAGTGAAATAGGTGTATCACTCCTTTAAACCAACTGTCACTAATATCCACTGTTAAATACCTCTAGTGAAAGAAAGAACCAAATGTAACCCATGTAACCCACTTCTGGAAATGACACTGCTACTCTAGGTTCGTAAGGAGCTAAGGACCATGGACTGCAAGAAGCATAAATGAAGGACAACACAGTGTACGTTTCAACATGTAACTTTAGTAGTTGAATTTTTAAGTGATAATTCACAACATGTTAATGACAAACAAATGAAAATAAAAAATGGGCCCTTTAAACTTAAAGTCTTTAGTTTTTTTGATAGTCGATAGAGTCTGTGTCCTGTGATCACTGTCAATGTTTGTCTGGTCAATCCTCTGACTATAGTTTCCTTGTTTATGGCTGTTCCTGTGCCAGTCCTGATATAGTTATCTTCCTGGCGACTAACACCACCCTACCACCAGGTGGAGTGTTGATGAGTTGATCCTGCGCTCCAAGTACAATCAGGCTGGGAGGCTCGCCATCGAATAGATCTTCAGAAGTGGTTCTTTCGCTGTCCATAAGACCTGACCTGTTTGGTTTAGCAAACAAGACTTTAAGACTTTGCTCTATCTATTTGTTGCACATCAATAATACTAAAGCATAACATCAATGTAACACTAAGCATCCCATGTAATATAAGACTCAGTGATAACATGTTCAGGCCTTGCATTACGCTCTAGTTCGAAAGTTAAATCTCAATATCAATATCTGAATCAATGTACTATAATGCCAGCATACATTATTGTATACTATAATAAAATTTAAACAACAGCTAACATAAACATTCTGCCAATAACATTGAGTTTTGCTTAAATTCAATATTAGTAAATATTGTAGGCAGTATATATATATGTTACCCATGGCTCTGCTAATATTTGCAATGCCCACTCTCTAATGAAAGTACCAATAACATTAGCATAACTCTCACATTTCCCACAGTAAAATGTAAATATTATGGCTCAACAATCACATCTTGAAAACAGTAATGAAAATAGTAATAAACAACAACATTATATTTCAACATCTTTCTCACATATAGTACTGTTAAATTGTTACTATACCAGTAGCATTTAGCATTATTACCTCAACTCACTATCAACAATTAACAACTTTGGCGCTACGCCACAAACTTTTCTATCAAACTCAACATACAGGCAACGCAGCACCATAGCAACACAGCACTGCACATGAAATTAGCAACATTAGCACTGTTAGTTAGCTTAACGAGATAGAAGGAAAAGGAAAACGGGGCTTTCCAACTCCCGCTCGCTAATACTTCTGTTTTCTTCTGTGTTGATTTGTGAGCTTGTAGCCGTTTTAAGCTTAACTGTTGTTAACTTTTTTTTTCAATGCTACTCATCCGTTTTCTTTCACTCCGTCGCCATTACACGTCTCTCTGTCTCACACACAACTCGTTTATGCAGGTGCGTAGTGACCTGTCAATCATGTTCAGCTAGGGGCGGGACTTAGTGAACTATGCATTCTGAGTGGCTGATTATTTCTTCACTCATTCAAAATAAACTAACATTACAATAATACATTATTAATAGTTAACCCTTTATTGTACCTGGGTTCCACAAACATCACACTGGAGTTTTAGAAATATTGAACTTCTCTTATTTACTTTTGCAAATTTCACAGATAAACAATGAAATAATATTTAGTCTCTTTCAATAACTGAGTTATGGTGATAACTCTATTCAAATGTAAAACAATACACTCAAAGCAAAATTCAGATTAGCTCTGCTTTAAAGTTATACCAAACTTGTGGGCCCAAATTCACCAACACACACACCACACACAAGCCAGCAGGTACTAAAATCAAATCAAATAAAACCCTGTTGCAGCCTGATTCAATGTTTGTGAACGGAGAGACCCAAAACTATCTGGCCACTTGAGTCAAAAGAGCAACAAATAAAATGTGGTACCTTGGTCATGAAGTCTGACTCCAACCAGCAGTTTAAACCACCTCACGGTCTCCAGGAAGGAGCAAGATATAGTTGATGCCAGCCCTCCATCTCCGGGAAGGAACAGGAGACATGCTGAAGTCCAAAGATGGCAGTCCGGCCCATGTAGAGAAAAGTCTCTCTGAGTAATGACTTAGTAGCTCGTCACACTGTCCGATAAATCCTCAGGGTTTCCACGTCAAATGCTTTGTACTACTTTATATATTTCTGCATACTAAGGAAATACATAGGAAACGAACTCTCAAGGATGCAATGTTGAACGTGGGTTACTCACTATTTAGAAAGGCCCCAGCCATGTTTATAGCTCTGTGATGCAGTGATTTGAGTTACATGCTAACACTAACGTGCTAACATTTGCTAACTAGCATGAAACTGCTGATGGAAATATCATTAGTTGTTTAGCTGAACATGAATGTGTAAGCCAAATTTCATGACAATCCAACTTATGTTTAGAGATCACATCATCTATAGGGCATAACAGCTAGCAAAGCTAAACTTTCTCCTTGATTAGGGTCTTCCAAAACTGGGACTAGGGACCTGTAATGGAATCCCTGAGAATGTTCCAGGTGAACGACAGTAAAAAAAAAAAAATAAAGGAATTGTTTCATTTCAATCCCAAAAATTCAAACCCTAAATATTAGAATGACTATTATGATCCTTGTGATGCTGTTTATCTCTCTATACACAGATAAGAACGTTCTGCATTTTATCATTACACTAACAGGAACCAACATATCCCCATGTGGGTTCCTAAATCTGACACTCAATCTGATTAGATGGGAGGTTATAGACCTAATGACTCTTTATATCTGGGTCTGTGACAACTAATATCATAAAACACAAGTACAAAGTGCTTTCCAGAGAAAGAACAACAGTAGAAAACAACACCAAACATGATTATGAGAAAGGCATAAAAAATAGAGTCATAAAAGTGAAGTAGTAATAAACAACCATAAAAGGTCATTAGATAAAAGCTGGTCAATAAAAAGAAATGGCTGACAACCACTGCCTTAGATCATACAGTAACTTCTTACTTTTTACTGGCTGAGCAAATCAAATAAAGCCTGTGGTAGAAAGCATATCTGCAATGCCTTTACACTTTACTGAGATCTGACACACTGACATCACAAGAACAAACACACAAGTGGTCAGACAATCAGATATGGTGCAATCACCAAATTTAACCCAATGATTGAATGAAGTTCCAAACCAAATTTAAGTTAAAATGATGAATGTTAAATCTACTAAATAATTAGGCTGTTTTAAAAGTAGACTTCAGAGTTTCTAGTTCAATTTTCTTTGTGTGCACCTAGGTTGCAACACACAACTGTGTTGTCCTATATCAATTTAGAATATGTGTGTATTAAACCGCATGCTTCAGTCCAATCTGTGGGTGCTTTTCATTACGCTAATTCCATGCTTACTTGCATCCTCTCTCTTCCATGAGAGCCGATCTCCCTCCGCCATCATGGAGGATTTTTCAGTCCCTTAAATTAACCTCAAGGAGACAACTGAGAAGGTTCCTGGAGGAGCTCAGAGTGACGAAACACAGGTGTATCCTACGTGGAGTCTATGCAAGTCCTTTATCAAGCTGCATAGCGTTTAAATACCGAACCTCCTCGCACATGTGGTGAAAGCATGGCGGGAGGATCTGTTCATAAATGTAAGTGGTCCAATTATGTTCTTCAGTAACAACTGTACTATGAAAACTCTACTACAAAAGCACAAATTAATGCCAGAGGTGGCCTGGGAACACTGTGTGTAGAAAAATGTGTAGGAGATGTACCGGCTATTTAAGGCTTGAAGTATTCTTACTGCACATTCATCTCCATTACGCATCGTTTTATAGAAATGATTAACACCTTAAATAAATGTTAAACAGGTGTAGAGTTCCAGGAATCTGATACAGTCCAGTGTATTACAGGAACCGATGAAAAGACCCTCAAGTTAATCAAACTGAGAGCAGAATGTGACCACTTCTTCACAGGGTGACAACACACTGCCAAACAAGCCTGGGAGTGAGTGATTAGTGTACTGTAATACATAATTGTCATAATGTATTACAGTTATCATTAGGCACAAATGTGATATATGATACAGTGACAGATGTGTTTATATAGTCTAACAGGAGTGATAGAGTCATATCTGTCCACAGGCCAAAAAGACACATTTAAACACATAACCTATGGGTAGATGAAGCTGACAACTGTACAGTACAAAGCATGCCAGTAATACAACTGAGAGCACTGTAACACCAAATCTGTTTTACATTCCTCAGACAAATACTGATGAAGATGGGCATGAAAGAGATCGTTGGCCCCATACAACAGGCTAAGAAATATAAGGTATGTATGCTTGGCTATGACTGTTTTTGTAAGATGTGGTTTCATATCATATGTTGATAAGCTGTCTTTCCAATGATGCATATGTGATGTAATAGGTTGTTCATTAGAGTACTTATTTAAGAGAGTCATGCCTTTCAAATTCCCATTCCTCAGGAGCTTAGATGACCTGCCATGGGGCTGGGGACAGACAGAGGGCAGGCCACAGCAGCCATCTGGCCCTGGTGTACCCCAATGCATGAGGCCATTGGGGGCAGGCCCTCTATTGTACCTCCTGTTTTAATGGACTCATGCAGTGGAGAAAACCAGGCACCAGTGAATGATGTGGCCCCTGAAGAAGAAAGTGGCCCGACTCTCTCTACATCTGTGGCGGCCACCTGTCAACCAGCAAGTGGGGAGGATGATGATGAGGAAGAGGGACAAGCAGAGCCAGGGACAAGTTTGACACAGGATGGTGAGCCCCCCACTTCAACCTGCCCCCAGCCCCCAAGAGGAGGAGAAATAGGCTGCTGCAGCTGCTGGAGGAGGAGGCAAACAAAGAGGATGAGCGCTTTCGAGCCAATCATGCACAGACTGAATGCTTTCTGGACCTCTTTGGACTTGTTCATAAGAGTTAACCTTAAGTTGAAGTAATTGTTTTTTTTATTAATACAGTAGAGCCCAGATTCAACTCTAATTTATGACATTGTATTATGTGCCACCACAGGGTTGGTATTTAAGGTATTTTGGGTAATCCTTTGTTCATAATGTCAATACAGTTCAATGCTGAACAAAATAAATAAGGTTAATCCTTAAACAAATATCCTTCAGATAATACAAACTCCAAGTTTCTGGTGAACAATACCAACAACTTTATTCATCCCACTAGGGGCAAATTTTTAGGAGCAGTAAGATATACACAAACAACACAGTTACACACAAACAAGCAGAGAAACAATACAATATACAGCAGCAAAAAGAATCAAGAGCACCAGAGTGCTGTATGCAGAATACAGATCCATAAATAAGATCGATAAATAAGCTTGATAAACACCATAATAGGATAAAATGAATCAGACTGCCTGTACAATTAACACAACAGCCACACTACAAAGGAAGGGCACAGACAAGATACATATGAAGGGAGCCTAGTAACAAATAAAAAGTCAGTAATCATGCTCCTGTAATGCAGTAATACGCAGAGTTGGGGCGGAGAGTTGTCCAGCCAGCCTGTCCCTCCAAGCAGATGCACTCAACCTCCCCCTTATTGGACATGGTGGAGACACCGGGGGGTGGGGGCGTTGATATCCTGAACTGGCTCGAGGATGTCCCCTGCTGTCAGGCAAATGTTCTCCAGGACAGCACAGGTGATAACTGACAGGGCAAAGTTGTGGCTCACCTCCAGAGTCACGTTCAATTATTGTGCAGGCTTTGGCATGATGTTGATTGAACCTGTTTTGTACTGGGGGTGTGCCTGAATACAAATACATTATCTGGCGAAGCACAAATAGTGTTGTTTTTTTTTTGTTTTTTTTTATTACAAATATTTGTTTCATATAAATATTTTCAAAATGTTTTCAAGAAGAAAAAAAAAACAAAACATGTCAAATACCAGTGTGCAGGTCGGTTACATTGCTATCTCAGTCACTCTCCGCTGCTCTGCTATTACCTCTATCAGCAAGTCTCACCCAGCAGAGCCACATCCACCTGCTACATGACGCACATTTCCTAATTTGGACATCTCTCCTGGAGTTGGGGGTGTTCCCCAGAGATACTGACACAAGTAGAGTGCTTACAAGGGACTCTCCATAACCTGTTCTCTCCTTCTCCTTTGACAAAATTAAGTTGTAAAAAAATAGACAATAATTGAAAAGTGCAAAGTAATAATTGCCTTTGAAATTCATTACACAATGCGCTGTCTCTGAGTGTATAAATTGAGAAAGGTCTGACTGCAATGAAGCACTGAGTAAAGTTTTAGCTCAGTAGTCAGCACAGTTGTCTATGATCGAGTAGACTGTAGTTCGAGACCTGGTTACTTTCTTCATAAGGTAGTTACACTTACTGTAACATTTTAATTTTCTAAAATTAAAATTGTAATAAAAACAAAAACAGGATTTTAAAACCTCTTTCCATTTTTATTCAAATACAAATAACTTTGCTGCCTCAACAAATACAGATAAGAATACTGAGCCCTCCGCACATCCCTACTTTGTAGCCTCCCTTGCAATGGCTCCTGACATGGCGTGACGATGGCAATAGGATGGCTTATGCAGGACAGACTCTGGATAACCCACATATATGTTCAGGAACTTGCCTGTCCCATCACACATGGTTTGTAGCTGGATGGAAGGGAAGAGTTTGCTAATCCTGGCCAGCAGGTGCTGGCAGGGTTTTTATCCTCACATGGCGTCCATCAATGGTACCAATGCATATGCCAAACACAGGACTGCTGGCCAGGAGCTGGAACTGGTGACAAACCTCATCAACTTCCTGGGCGGTGGGGAATTTGATTGGTGCAGGTAGCAATCCTCCTCACTCCTTTGTGGACCAGCCTGCACACAGGAGTAGGATATATGGACAAATGTTAAAGCACATCATATCATACTGTGGCAGAATGTATTTCCCTATGTTATTCAAAATTACATACCTGTAAACAGTAGACAGTGTGACAACCTGTGTGCCAGCCTGTACACCATTGTCAGTATTGTAATGTGGTGTTCCCAGCTACAGCTCCCCTCAGGTGACAGTAGCCTCATCCCTCACCCTCTCTGGTGAACCTGTGGTGACTCTGTGTGTAATTAATTGCAGGTGAGCCTCCCTGATGTGCTGAGTGAATAATTGTGTGATTGAGTGTGTCGCTGAGTCCAGGGAGCAGACTCAAGGTTTAAAGGACAGCTTCTCCCAGCTCCTGCAGGTTCTCCTCTCTCCACCTCCAACTACTTACGTCTTTGCACAATATTGTAAATGTTATGCAGATATCTACAGCAGACTTGGGCTCTATAGGGGTGGCAGCATTTTCTTTAATTCTCTTGTGTAAGTAAGGAGTTTAGGTAAGAGATGTGTATAGCTATAGTTTTCGGGTGATCAGTTAAGTGTCATTTTGTTTGCTATTCTTCTGCTAGTCCACTCTGAAGCCAGTATGTCCAGTAATATTTGTGAGAAATAAATACTTTTAGAACCGAAATCTCTTGATGCTGATGGTTCTTGGGGGGACTCATTTTCATGTTGCATCAGGTTTTTCCACAGGCCGGAGGGCTGCAACAGATCTCAAATACTGGGGGGTTGAAAGGATGCTATGTTGTGAATTTAACCTAGAAAACCTTGAGAAAGGTTTAACAATATGCAAATGTCCACTTATATGCAGTGGAAGAGCCAAATGTTGTTTGAAGTCTACAGCGTGTCGCTAACAGGGATTTTGAAGAGCAACGACCAAACCAGCATCTAACAGGTCTGAAGTAACATTTGCAGGCATGTTTACGTTCTGCTTAATGTGTTGAGCAGCTAATTAGCTATCTAGCCTGCTTTTCCCTGGTGAATGTTTGTTTGGAGGCACGTTCAACAAGCTAAGGTGTAGGATAAGATGTGTTCGTGTTTGTACATGGATAAGAAGGAGACTTTAGACACTTCCTGCCACAAAACTGTGAGGCAAGTAGTGTCTGTGAGGCAGGCTTCAACATTAATGTTACATTAAGCTTGACCAATTAGGCATTTCATCTGTTTAGTTGTATGTGTATGGTATTTCATCAGGAACACACTTTATATGAAGCTGAAGTTTGTCCTGAAAATTCTCAGATAAACTGCAGACGGTACTCATCCAATGTCAAGGTCTCAAATATTAGCTGTGGTTGCAGGCTGTTTGAGCAAATACAGGCCAGTCCCAAAATAAAGGCTAAGGGAAAACCCTGGTCAGATATCTTGTTTGGGAGCAAAGAAGCACCACCACTTATATCTGACCTCTTCACCCTAAGGTGAGCTCAGACATCCTGCAGAGGAATCTCATGTTGGCAGCTTGAAACTATGATCTCAGCCTTACTTGTAGCCCTTACATACTGTTCATATCTTGACCCTTCATAGTATGGAGCGGATCATTTTAAACTCTGCTCAAGTGTCCCTTTATAATCAGTTCCTATACCAAATTTTGAAATGTGTATTGCTTCCATAGATATCTTATCAGTCATTAATAAATGGGTGAGAGCAGAGAGTGTTTTCTTTAGGTTTGGCACGCATGTTTATGGAGAAAGTACATTTAGAATCACACTATGTTAATGCTAACTAATATGATCTAAAACAGGGGAACAAAACAGTCATATTTATATGAATTTTATTGAGAGTGAAACATGAAGCAACATTTTTAAATGGTAGGTTTCATTATAAAAAACGAAACCATCAATCGACTCTGCCTGCAAACCACACCCTCATTTTCTGTCAGTTGTAGACGATCAACTCTGCATTGAGTGAATTAGTCATGAAAAAAAAAACTGGTTTGCAAATTTCAAACAAAAGAAACTGCAAAACAACATTAATTTACAGTCCTTGTGCAGGAGTTGTATCTCCCTCTTTTTTGTTCCATGAATCTGTGGCACTGCAGACTGATCAGGACAAGATTCAGGCTACTGTGCTGCTGTGGCTGGCATGCAGGGAAGTGGTGTTGCTTTGCATGAGAGAAGTCACAAGGGCCTTTAATCCATTTTGTCTATTTTGTGCTCCTCTTCTAATACTTTCTCTTCAACTCACTGTCTATTTTTGTCATTTTGGAATAACAGGTTCACCATATCACTCCTTCCACTCCACCAAATCAGTGAAATAGGCACCCAGGTACTTTTTATAGTCCTATGAAAGCTGCTCTCCACTATAAGGAGGACTATTTTAGGCAACCACTATGGTGGTTGCCTGGGAATAGATGGGTTTGATTTGGTACTTTGTATAGGCTTGTTTGAAGGTGCAGATGCCCATCTGAGTGGGAACCCTGGAACTACAGCAGCGGACACACTGGCAAGGGAACACAGGCAGTTCTCATGACAGTGTCATGGCCTCCCTGGAGCTCTGTCCCCACTGTCCCAATGACAAGAATATGCAGACCTGACAATCTATAGTGGTTTCAGTATTCCACATAACCAGCCTTTACCTTGATTTGACCATCTCTAGTGACTTTAAAACCCCTTCAATAAATATGGGTCAGATTTGACCACCCTCTATGTACAAATCTTTATATCAGCTGTAAAAAATAAATTATTTTGATTTGTTTTTGTTTTGTATATTGTGGGCCACTTTAGAAAAAGTCTTTCAATTTCAGTCTTAAAGAATGTTAAAGGATGTTTTATTGCTTTCAAATGTCATAGTGGGTCAAATTGGACCCAAACAGTATATAAAGGTTAAGATGATAATGGTACAGTCACCAATTAGTAAATTAATAAATGTGTTTTTAAGAGTTGACTTTGAATTTGGAACTGCATACTCACTGGAAAATGTCCTATATTTGTGTGGATCACTTTTATGCTTTGTAATTGATAAAAATCAGTGAGAGACAAGGGGCTTTGCCTTTTAGACATTGTAATATATATTTTTGAAGATGCAGAACTGGTAATCAGGTAATCAGGACTGTCAACTGCCCCGATCTGATCTTTGGCAGCAAATATCACACATTTCAAAACAGGTTAGTTTCTTGCTTCAGTAAGCCTTTATAGGGTAATTTCAAAAACACATTGGTTAAAGGGGACATATTGAGCTTTTTATGATTTTCTGTGATTTTAAACGTTATGGTGTCAGATGTGTATGTTAAACATGGTCAAAGTCCCAAAACTTGAGGTAAACATATATTGAAAAGCTCCCTGTTAGACAAAAGCCAGGTCTTCAACCTGCTCTGAACGCTTAATTTGCAGCTTCAGTCTCTACGTCCTCCTCATGATGACATCAGATTGGTCGCACATGCCCACAAATGGCCATTCGTTCCATAGCCTTTGTTGCTAAGATTGTTGCTAAGGTTTTTCCATGTGATGTTCTCATTGTCCATTCACATATTTCGGATCAGATCCAGGCTCAAACGTATATGCATCAGGAGGGGGGCAAATACAGGCCAGTCCCAAAATAGACAGAGACTGAACTGAGGGTCTGCAGAAAGAAGGGTCACTATGAGATAAATAAGGAGTTGTTTGAACTGTAAATCATGCAAAAATATTCTAGTAGAGCCCCAGATTTAAAATATAAACCTGGAAATGTGCATGGTACGTCCCCTTCAAGTCTGTAATTGGCTGCCTCTTTTCTAGTCGAGCCTCGGTGTAAATGTTGAATTGGTTGATTAAACTGAAGGTTAATTGAGTCCAACATCCTTTATCTGATGAGAGGAATTTCTTTCTCAGGAATCTAATGATAAATGCCATTTATAGAGGCAAGTGTTAACTACATCTACTGTCAAAAATGTTGTTCAGCTGTACGCTACAGTTACTATCACTTCATATCATCCTGACTCAAACATTGACCCGTCTTTAATGAGACATGACAGCTGAGAAGTAATACTGTAGATCCAGGTATTATGACTTTGTAAACAGCAGATTCAGATGTGTGATGTCTGACAGTGAGTTCACTCCATCCCATTATTTCATTATAGACTGCATGCAGAATTAAGCACTCACTTGAATCAATAAGCCATTTAATTTTACATGAGCGGCTTGCTTCAAAAGGCCTGAACGGAACAGTGTTATATGCTGCGGTGGTTCCCCGAACTTCACATTCTTTTAGTTTCAATGTTTTTGTTGTGGAACATGTATTTTTCCTCCATCTCTCATGTTGACATTGTCGTTCAGCAGGACAAAGCCGAAAGAGAAGGCTGAAAGAGTTGAGGATGAGGCACAGATACTGTGTGAGGTGAAGAAGAGTCAAAAATCGTCCTTCTCTGAGTCATAACTCAGTCAAATCTGAGCACACAGACGTGGAATGCATATTGAAATCATTCAGTATGACTTTCACTTCCTAAGGATATCATTATCTCTGATGTCCATCAACAATATACCACCATTAATCCACTAAGAAATCAGAGAAAGGAAGAGCCTTCAGCCTTAGAATCACCACATTTTAAAGTTTTCTTTCTGTGTAGATTAAAAGCAGGGCTCAGAAGAGAATAGCAGTACTTACCTGTAGCTGACATTACAACAGCCAGTTTGATTAGCTTTTATGGGGTCTTGCTCTCCTCATGTGTTTTTTAAAATAAATAAATAGGTCTACATGTTGGTGTTAGCATGTTTCCATCTATCAGATGACCAAAATTATTTTTGAAGCCACTCTTCAAGTGGAAAAATACAAACACATTGAAAATAAAAGGACGTTGCTCCGGACAGGATTTAAATTAGAAGAGGAGCAGCAAGTTCACTGAAACACAGAAGGTCATCGCGGCTGCAGTTATTACTGGAGAGGGGGTGCAAGGACTGAAATGACTAGCGGCTAATGTTAAAATACACCCCGGCTCCTCTAGAGACATATCTAGTCCCAGTGGGACTTCCATCACCATTTTTCCAGATCTCAGAAATCAATGACGTGCCAAAAGTTGGAAAATAAGCCCCACGTTGTTATAAACTGAAATGATCCTTTAAATGGGAAAAGCTTTAAGACTGGAAACAGATCTGTACAATATATCTTTATGTTTACAAACATCTTGTGTTCTTTACTTTTTTTCATCCGAGGCAATGAGACCTCATACGCTCCCACCCCTCCTCTGTTAGCATTAAAGGCCCCCCTAACAAGCAGGGGCTAATCCCATGTAAAGCTCTCAGTCTAGTGATGCCCCTGGACACAACAGACACACTTTTATAATTGGCAGATCTTGATTAATGCATGACTACACTCTGCCTCCAGAGGAGCTCAGTGGATCTATCAAAACTGAAAATGTTCTTCCAGCCATATGCAACTCTTGTTAACCCGCCATCACACTAGCTGACTGTGTGAGCTGGAGAGGATTGTCGGCTAAGCACGTGTCACAGCGGCGTGTTACTGCCCGGAGTCAGTGGTGCAGCCGTGAGTGGCAGCAGCAGCTCTACGCGGACATCAGGATGAACTGTGAAGGTCCAGCGAAAAATGGACATGTGGGATTTTGAAAAGGAGCGGGAGGTCACTAACTGCAGAGACAGAAAAGAGCCTATTTTCACTCATTTACATAGTGCACATGTAAACCCTAACCCCTCATGAATGCAACTGGTGAGGATTAAGAAGTAGAAACATCTTCATACAGCAAATTGGAGGTTTAAACATTAAGGCTGTTGTACGCTTTCAGATTATAAAGCCCTCTCCGACACATTTGTGACTTATGAGTTAATCTAACAGTTCAGTATGCTTTGTACATGCGTGCATGTAGTGTGTACATATTCATGTGTATGTATATATACACACATGTACAGTAGTTATATATACAGTAGGGCTGCAAGCAATTGTTGATTGATCTGATGATTATTTTCTTGATTAAAAGTGAATCTATTTTTTCTGTTTTGTTTTCTTCATTGGACTAATGGATTAAGCAACCAGTGCTTTTAAGCCTAATATATAGTTGTTGGTATTTCTGTCATGTAATGCTACTGCCCCTCTGCTCAACCAACCAATATATCGGTTTTGAACCCTCTGTATTGTTTTTACTTTTTCTTTCATCACTGTGAGATAATCATTTGAAGCATTGTGAGGTTTTTCCTGTTGAATACATCGCTGACTAGTTAACAGAACTACGCTGTATTCCCTTATTGCAACATTGCTAAATAGGACCCACACAGACTACAGAGCACACCATAAGCATAATTCTGCTCTTTATATTGACTAAGCAGAAGCAAAAAATCTCCCCTAAAAGAAAAGCTACTGGCAGAGAAGGAACGGATAACTAAGTCAAGTGGCTGAAGACATTAAGCAGCTGTACTAACTGCAATCACTCTCTTGTGTGGAGGCGATGTGATGCAGCCTGGAGGAGGATATGACTGCAGGCTTTTCACCCCCATAGCTTTTTGGCTTACAAAGGAGTGTGTTTTGGACAGTTTAGAAAATTGACACACTCACTCCCCTCCCAGCTCTGCTGTGAGAGGGGGGAGTTTCAGATGTTGCCAGATGATCCAACAGGCTCTTTGTTTAAAGGATACAGAAGCCTTTAAAGAATCAGTGGCAAATAATGTGCTCAGCACATTCCTTCTTCTGACTGATAGCAGTGACTTTTCAATGCTACATGCTAATCATCGTTACTTCATAGAGAGGCACTGGTTTATTGACCACTTGACCATTCGGGCCTGCTGGGTATGAAATCATTTCATTTGAGAAAATCTCCCCATCCAAAAAAATTCAACTCATGAAAGCAGTGTGAAAGCATCAGCTGAGGTGAGAGCAGAAGCAATGTTTCCCATGCATTCTTTTACCCACATATATATGTATGAATGTCTTTACAGCACTGCAGTGCTTATGGGGCATTTACGCCCAGCACCAGTGTTAGAGACTGAGCTGGCAGGCACAAGGAGTCACAGAGAGTTCTTAAAGAAGGTTTCATTTACCCAAAGAAGAAGAAAGATTTAAAAAAAAAAATGTGTATAACAAAAGTTCTGAGCCCATATAGACGTCATCTAAACAGAGCTAAACTCTGCGGGGTTTGCTCTATGTGCTTTCAGTAGCAGCACAGCCCTGCTGTTAAATGACGAACACTGCTGCTGAAATTCCACATTGTACATAATAATCACAATGAGTGCAAACCACGTGCACTTCCTCTGCTTCAAGCTGCTGACTGGAGCTCGTGGTGATTGAATGGGAACTGCTGTCATTTATGGTCATGCCACAGCTTCTCCTCTCTGTCGTGTTTGATGGAGGGCAAGGTTCAGCACACACACACACACAGAGAGAGAGAGAGAGAGAGAGGTGGAGACAGTGAACCAGGTGAAGAGAAAGAGAAAGTTTTGCTTGAGTTGATGACAACTACACTTGTTGCTGTAAGTGCAATGAAACCATCGCCAGTAAAATCTGATTAGAATCATTTATCAGACCACCTGTTCAACAAGAATAGACATGTAGAAAACAGATATTTTCATCAGCACCGCGGGCTCTGTGCACACGCAACAGCTCCACAGCGAACACAAAGGGAAGCATATCAAACCAATTTGAACTGAAAGGGGTAACACTAGCAAATGAACTACAATAAGTTCAATCGTTTAAATATTAACCATTCTAAAGAAACAAACAGAATATCTAAACTAAGAATTTCATCCTGCCCCTTATGATGATGTGGCAGGCATCTGCTAGAGTCTGACTGGTCACATCTTGTATTCAACAGCTCTGTTCTATGGAGCGCATCTTCAGGTCTGTCAGGACATCCTCCAGCAGCAGCTCCTCCAGCACTGGTGACTCCAGAAAATGTTCATGAGAACAAATTTAAGACAGACTAAAGTGTTGACTGTACTAAAGTAAAGTTAATGTGCACTGATGTACTGTCAAAACTACTAAATTAAGTATGTATGAATGTATGAAACATACATGAAGTACACCATAAAGTATGGTGTATGAAAAATGTGTCATGTCATTCCCCTGTTGCTGGTGTTTAACGTGAAACTAAAAATCAAGACAACTGTAAAGTGTAAAGAGACTTTGGTTTGAGTGGTGGAGGGTTACTGACTGCTTTTCAACCCAAAAGGACATTTCCTGTTTGTGTTTCCTCCACATGGGAAGAACCATGCAGCTTATGCAAATTAGATCCATGATGGATAAAAAAAAAAAAAAAAAAAAACAATGGCAACATGTGAAATGCACTATTCACATATTAGGAAATAACACACAGTCATGAAAAGGAGACATGCAGAGCAGTGAAATGGTTCTGAAAACTCTCTACACAGTAGTTTGCTGGTGATTTATTGCTTTTTTTTTTAAAACATAAATGTCATGGAACTCAGTCAATGACATTTTATTTCTCTTTTTCAGTTGCTGTGTTGTATCTAACGTTCCTGTACCTTGAGAAAGTAGTTCTTTCAGAATGCAGCCTATAAGGAGAAAGTATGAAAGAGCTAAGACTGCTCATGCTTCCTGCTTAGCTTTAAACCACAACTCCTTTGTAATGACTTTCATTTTAACCAG
Source organism: Euthynnus affinis (assembly GCA_029490765.1). Taxonomy (NCBI): domain Eukaryota; kingdom Metazoa; phylum Chordata; class Actinopteri; order Scombriformes; family Scombridae; genus Euthynnus; species Euthynnus affinis. Next base: position 31,974,043 of record CM055846.1, read on the forward strand.
TCACAGGCTTCCGTAATTCATAATGCTTAATAATAATGGTATTATTGAAAAGAACCATTGAGAAATCATCATTTTCCTGCAGGGTATCAGAGTCCAGTGGTGATGGTGCATTTCTCTGTAGCAGTTCTATTGGCTGTCTACTAGGGAAGGGTGTGTGTGTGTGTGTGTGTGTGTGTGTGTGTGTGTGAGGCTGGGGTCCTGACGGATGGATGGATGGCAGGGTGACAGTGAACAGATGGAGGCTCTGATGGATTGCATCAACATTAAACGTGAGAGAGGAGCAGGGCCTACGGTCAGAATGCAGGAGACGCAGCAGCCCCGCCGCTCTGCACGCCTCGTCATTCTCCCATTCCAACTCTGCCGCTTTATTGGCATGACTGTTTATCAGAGGCGCTGTGCAAAAGCAGAGTGCTGAATGTCAACTGTCAAAACAACACGTTTCTACATTCAGACCACCTCCCTCTGTCCATGATTCTTCCCTCTGCCTTATCCTGTTTTCTGTCTGCGTTTTCTCTTCTCCCGCTACTTCCGAGACACAAAGTCTGATCAGACCTTCAAGTAGATTTTTTTTTTTTTTTTTTGCGGTTTTGCATTAATATACAGGATGCATGTATATAAAGTTTGTAATAAGTCCTCCAAACCAAAAGTTTCTCAATCAATGCACTAAAGTAACCAGGTTACAGCCTGCTTCCTCCAGTCAGCTGATTTCTTTAACATAATGTAAAGGTGAAACCTGCAGGCTAGGGGATTAGAGAAACCTGATTTCCTCGGGCAGACTTTCTCACTGATGTCTCTGCTATATAATACTAATCAGCTTTCTATCAGTATGTGTGCAGGACAAAGACTGGGAAAAGTAACAGCGGAGCATCTGGATACACGGAGTGATGCGACCTCATATTTAAAATAGTGTAAATGTGAAAGAAAAGCATGGTCTTCAACCACTGAGAGTAGTCTGTAAGCAGCATTGTTTTCATCACTACTGTTCCCATCCATCAATAAAGTGTTATTTTATCCTGTCTTCTTTAAAGGTTACTACAGTTCATGTAAACTTCTTATTTGATCACCTGCATGAGCTGGTTTGTCTGACTGACCAGAGGCCTGTTCCATCAAGCTGGCTAACAGGATAGCCTGACTTATTTCAATAAGCCTCGCTGATTTAAGTGAGAGTTCCGTTCCATCAAAGTAGCTTATATGAGTTTGCACCTCAGTAACCATGGTAACTTAGTCAGCAGAACTAGCCGGCTCCGACAGACGGAAACACACTCTCAAAAGACAACATTTACGCTGTTTGAGTAAGTCGCGTATAGAAAGCAAGCAGTCTGCCTATAGTAGAAAAACGTTTTAATCCACATGAATCTGTTTTTGTTCTTTACTCCCATGATAAGCAGCTGCTGCTGCTGCTGCTTGAACACCATGACGGAGACAGAAAGCCATTTTCTCTCAATGACAAACGTATTCTCCCCGAAACTTATGACGATGAGGGATCTCACGCACGCTGCGTTTGAAACAGCTGCACTGTATTTTGAAACAGCCATTAAAATCCGTATCTTGGTGGTCTACAGTTGGTTTCCACTGTACTTATGTCCTTCTCCACTTTCCAGTTATGATTATGACAATGTTGGAAAGTTCTCTTAAAGTGCTTATACTATAATTTTAAATATACATCTGATATTATCTTGCCTAGTGAAAATATAAGCAGTCACTGATCTGAATGCTCATTTATTAACAAATAAAGATAAAACCATGAACAGGAACAAGTGCTGCTCTTCACTTTCAACCTGCAGACTCATTAAGTCAGGTGCAGGGATTGAACCATCATTCTTCTAGTAATAAGCTCTCTTCTCTAACCTTTAGACCATCACTGTCCATCTACAAGTATACATTTAATCTATCGTCACTTTTGTGCCAAGTCATCTCCTTCACCTTGTTAATTGCAGTCGTTTTTTGGCCTTTTTTGGTGAAAACTCCTTCATATCCTCCATATTGTTTCATCAGCAGGTTTGTTGTGCTGCTGAGAAGAACAGCAGCATATTGCTGAACAATATTCAAACAGTTTTCTCTTCTTTTTGTGACATAGTATCATCTATCATCATTTTAGATTCTTGCAGATTTTAGATTCTTAGTCTCAAGCAGAACTGACTTAGCAACATAGCAGGTTAGCAAATAATCACAGTCATATTTCTAACATCTGCGACCCTAATACACCACTGTATAGTCTAGAATCTTGCACTCTTAGAGTTCAATGAGCTAAGTTGAATTTTAACAGTTCAATGAGATGCTTACATTTAAAGTCTTCCAAGGGTGGCAGTTCAGTTTTGCAACCTTTTTTATAGCATTATCTTTAAAATCATACTTTATTTTTGTCTTCAATATGTATTCTCAGTCTGCATCTTCCCTACAGCTCATCCAATATTCTGCCACATTTTTGTCCTCTCGTCTCTTTCCAGATATCTTATTCCCCAGCCAGTGATTGGTAAAAAAAGTCAAATCAGGTTTGAACCTCAGTCCTGTGAAAAGTATTGAGTGGCTGTATGAATATCATCAGGATGTTATTTTGGCTTTTATCGTACAGAACAAAGGCGGGAAAAAGCAGAAATGAAACAGCAAACATTTCTGGTGACCATCTGTGTTTAGACGGAGAAACGGAGATGCACCTTGTTTGATCATATTTTGTTTTCATTTTGCAACTAAAGCACCCCGAGGTTATTATGAAAAAAGCTCTACACCAGTTGTGCTTGAATATTGCGAATATGGAAGAAAATGAGAGCCGTGTCTGTGTGTGTGTGTGTGTGTGTGTGTGTGTGTGTGTGTGTGTGTGTGTTTGTGTGTCCTCCTGCCATCTGTTGACAGCGATGCTACCTTCCATACTGATCACCTGCCACATAATCACCTCATCAGTCAAAGTTCCTCAGCGTCAAACACTGCAAACACACACACACACACACACACACACACATTCATAAAGCCACACATTCTACAATATTAACAGAGATGAGACTAATGAACATACAGATATGTTTATGAGTCACTCCAGTCCCTGGACAGGTTTTTACTAAACAGTCATTGCTGATACACTTGGCTTGCAGATTAGCAGGTTGATTAGCACCGTTAGGTTTGTTACTTAAAGCAGTAATGTGTTAATCCCTGTCACTCATCTTTAAAGTAACAACAGTAGAACATTATTGCTCCCTAGAAACAGTGATTAGTTACTATGCTTGCTAAATGCTATGCTAGTTTTACATTTCACGCCTATATTTTGAACTGCTTTCTCTCCTCCTCTACAGCCAGGATCAGTCAGCTTCCTCTCCTGTGAATTATCGCAAACCCAAACAGCATTGATGTCCAATGTTTCTGTCGTGCTTTGACTGGATGAAAGCCAAGTAGGGGTAAATATTCTGTTCACAGAAAGTCTTTTTAACCATGCCAGCCTCAGCGTGAGAGCAACATATGAAACTAATGATCAGGGTATGATTTGTGAAAAGAAATCAGAGGGAGGGATGTTTTTGAAACTTTTTTTTTTTTTTTCATGAAAGTTAGTGAGAATCACAGTGGGCCTATCTAGACGATGTTAGGCTTTTTCATGCTTTTTCATGTTACAGGAACATTTATAGAATAATTATATACTTAAATAAAACTATTACAAAACTGCTGCTGATGTGTAAATATTGTTGAGTGATTCAAATATAAACGGAGCATGGAAGTCTTTACTGTATGTGTGACAATGTAAACTCAACTCAAGATCAACTTTCTTTGGAGCCTTTGACCTGAAATGGAACTCTGATTCCTGGTCAATGACCTTTGACCTCTTCTCAATGGATGCTGTGAGTGGTGTTCAAATTCTCCTCTTTGTGTTTCCCTGTTGAGCTGCAGGTGGAAGTATAGAAACAAAAAGAGGGACTTTGACACTAAAAAGACTGTAACGTTGAAAGATATCTACTGGATTTGACTCATTTGGACGCTGAAGCTTCATAATAGTTTCAGATAAACTTTTAAATTCATTTTTTCACAGAAGGAGGACTGTGGATTTTGTCCTTCATCACTTCAGTATGAACAGGAGGAAAAAACATTGACTGTTGATTTAAGACAGACTTGAAAAACTGTGAAATTGTCCTTGAAGAAGTTGTGGCTTGAGATAAGTGCTGACTCCTTGTGACTTCAGTAAAGACTCTGGTTAAATGTTCTGACAATCCACACACATAATGGAGAAATACCAATAAAGAGCATACTTGATGAGAGAAAATCACTTCACCTAATTATGGAACATCAACAACAACCTGAGCCAAAACCATTCACTGGTGAATTCCATGAGAGATGGTTCTTCCTGGTTCTTCCTCCACATGACAATATGCTCCTTGATATACAGTATCTTGGACTGCGCCTCATTCCTGCATCACTTTGGACAAAAGAAATGAATAAATCAGACATTAATGTCAATTTTAAAAAGGTATAGAACTCTCAGTTTGCATGTGTATTCTGATCACTTGGAACAGCAGAGGATGGACATCTCAACCATTATCCATTTCAACATTTCTGCTGCTTGCTAACTGGTTGGCACTGAGGTGTTACTGATTCAGGACAGAGTGGAGATATGGTATATCCTGTGACTCTGCTCTGCTATTGGCCAAACTTCTAATAACTATAGTTTTCTTTTAAGGTGTTACAGCTGACTTTGAGTTGGAAACTGAGGTGTTTCCTGTGTGGTTGGCCTGTTGTAGCTGGAAGGCCATTGTTTCCAACCTTTGAACCTTTCAGTGATGGTCGTTTGTTGCCCACTGGAATCTCTTTTTAGCAGCTTAGCCTTGTGTCATTGTAGCCCACAACTGAACTGTGAGGATAACAGTACTTTGGAACTGGGCCTCCTGACATCTCCTATGTTAGTGTTCTAAGAGCTGCCTCCCACGTAGCAAGTGTTTCGATGAATTGACTGGTGACTTTCACCTTTTAGCCTGCTGCTCTCGTAAAGTTCACTAACTCTACAGTTTTTGGCTCAAAGCAGCCCTCGCGGCACCGCCAGTCCTGCTTCTGCTTTTTTTGAAATGAAAGATGATCCAGTTCTGCTGCACGGGCAGTTTTTCCGTTTCTCTGGTCACTGGGTGTAGTTTTCTGTAGTTGCCTGTAATCTGTCATTGTGGCTGTATCTGTCCTTGTAAGATTAAAATCTACATACAGCCCAGTGATACATGCTGAGGTATGCCTGGCACTTACCCAATCACGGCAGCTGACTTTTAAGCATATGCACATCTAATTTTCTCCACAAGCTATGCAGACAAAATTAAATTTCCATAAAATTTGTAAGGGAACATTTCCTCCCAACACATTGATGTATTGAACCTCTTATTGAGTTTGAAACACTTTTTAGGGCCACTGAAAGAAAAGAATGCATGCCAACCATGAAAAACATAGATGACATTACCACTTTCCAGAGAGAAATGAGAAGCAGAGCGTAATGAGAGAAAATAGATATTTCAATCTATGCAGGACCCTGAACCCTCCATGAAATCAAGCCATTTTTCTCTTCTAATATCATTTCTGTTTTTCCATCAAGATGACAGTGTCATCATAACCTCAGCACATTCGATTTATGTCAGATAACTTTTCGAACAGTGGTGGAGGAACACATTAACATGAAACATTTAATTGAATCTGCTCAAATCTAATTAAGCCGGGTTTGCTTGGCAGCGTGGATAGAAGTCAATATTTGCTCGGCAGCTTGGCAAAGATGTCTCTATTTCCTTTCCCTCGTCTCTGACAGAGCTGATGAAGTAATGGCAAGGTGAAAGAGCCGCCGTCAATGGGAGATGTGATGAGTGATGCTCCGTCCTCTTAATCACAGTATTGGAGAGGATAGTGGAATCTTAACATTTTCGCCCTGAGCGCTACCGCCTACTCTCAACCTAAGCAACTCCTGACACCACTCCTCAGCCTAATGAGAAGAGGGAGGATGAAGAGAAGAGTGATGAGGGTTGGACGGAGAGGTTGGGTAAGGTTGGGTTGAGGCAGGGAGAGAGACTGTGTCTGCAGCTTGACAATTAATAGACTGCCATTGTAGCTTGTGTAAAAGGACTCCTACACGCTTGGCTTGTGAGATCAGCTTTCCTCTACTAAAGCAAGACTCTCATTAGACCAGACTGACGGCTGACTACAAACACCAACCAACACACTGCTGGGAATTGTGCTGCATTCTAATGGATCTTGTAAATACCATGGCAATTAAAGGTACAATACATAATGTAGAGTCAGAGTTGTTTTTTTTAACAGATGCTGAGATGTCTGGCTTGCGATACTTTGTTTTTCAAGACAAAAATTGCCTGCTAATTGGAATTTCAAAAGCTAAGTGGAATTTTAACAAACCCTTAATTAGAAGTCAAGACTCAAATCAAATTTTACAAGTAAAAACCCCAAACAGAGGCTCAGGTCAGACTATGTTCATATTCAGGTCCATGGCGGCCTGGTTCTGTTTTAAAATGGGGGAGCAAACCTGATAGAAGATACATAATTGGCAGTGTTGGGGGTGGGTGATTTGGTTGGCACTGTTTCTGTAGGGGTCAAGTCTTCAGACCTGCACCAGTGTTTCCTTTCATTTGTCACCCGTCTGAATCTGATTCCAGTCCCACCTCGTTATTTTACACACAGGCTCTCACGGTAGCTATCCTCAATAGCACCACTAACTGGTGTAGTTGTAATGTTATACAGGGATGAATAATCATAACTTCAAAAGCAGATCATTTTAACCCACATGATCTCAAATCGAGGAGTATTTGAACGTAACTCAGAAGGTGACTTTTGCTCCTTAAAACTTAAAAGGGTCATATTAGTCAAGGACTAGACCTTACTGACAAACCACCCCTTAGAGTACATTTGCACCTCTTAATTAGCCTATATAAGAAAATTCATAATAATGAGAGCGCAACGCAGAGCAGCTGGATGAAAGGAAAGATCACATCTTCGTATTTTAAATAATTCCATCCAAAGTCTTACTAAAAGTGAAACTAAAGCAAAATAGAAGTAGTAGTCTGTAGACTTGTAGAGGTCTAAATAAGTCGATAAGACACTTTGGTGATCTGAGGCTCCACTCTGCCTGGCTGTCACTGCGCTGTCAGTCTGCTCTGATCCATCATTTTATGTCTTATATTTGTCAGTTGCTGAAAATAGTAAAATGATCACTGATAGAGACTGCTTAAATATCATCACCTGATTGCAGGGACTGTATGATACGTTTATTTTTAAAAATGACAAAAAGTAGGGTAGCAAAAACCATAACTTTTTCTCCCCTAATTGAATCATGGAGATGCATTTGTTCTACTTGCTCCATCGCTCAAGCGCCGGTGTTCACATCCACCTTCTTTAAAATAAAGTCGATCAAATGTCAATCCTTTCTTTACTTTGCTGCGTTTTATCCACTTTAACCTGCTGTTGCGGCGCCGCTCTCCTTTACAACAGCTGACAGAGCAGCATTTCTCTGTACACACACACACACACACACGAGTGAAAATGATTGTGTGTGACTGTAAAAATTATTTGGGCACAGAGAAGCGACTGACTCTGAATTGTGATTTGCTGGTTGGTGAAATAAACGGATTCACTAAGCTCTGACTCCAACTCTCTCTTTCTCATTGGCAAAGAGGAACATTGTACAAAACATTCAGCTGACTAATTCTCAGTTTTAAGGGGAAGCTGACTGACTGACTTTCACTGTTAAAATGACAGTGACAGGTCATCTCAGCTGTCGCTAATTAATGCTAATTCTGTGACAACAGGCCAAAATGAATCATGTCTGTTGTCAGGTTCATGTGCTCTCTGCAAACGCTGGTGTCATTAAAGGATCATTAGTGAACATTTGGGAACCTCCACTCTGTAACACCACTGGACCATTGTGGTGGTTCCAAGTACTCCAACAGAGCAATATGTCTTCTCCCTACTGGACTGTGTCAAGTCTCTTTGGGGAGTCACCTTCTGCAGTTAAACGTTCATATCATATCAATGATATGAAAAACCACAGACATTACCACAGACCACCTTACATCATGTGGGAAGTTGAAGCCTCCAGTGCTGAGAGTGGACCTGTCAGTGAAGTAGAAAACATCTTGTGTCCAACAGGAAAAATTTTTCAATCAAAAATAATTACATACATATAGATTAATTATTTTAATGTGCTAATTGAAGGAGTAGATGTCACTTTAAGGATTTTAAATAGCTCTTGAGAATAGACCTTTAAATAGCTGTGTGCCATGGTCAGAAAGCTACATCTGTTATTTCAACAGCCAGATACATATTAATGATAAATAAATATTAATCATGGCAGCAACATCAAATCAAAACATCCCTAGTATAAAACAGTTGTGATCCATGTCTCAGAAGGAAAGCTTATGGCCATAAACAAAGCCAGCCACATGACTGTCATGTTCTGTGTCTGTTAAAGCTCTGTTACATTTGTCAGTCGTGTTATTTTAGGCATCAGATGTCTTGTTTATGCTGGTTGGTTTGGTTACAGAATCATGTACCATGTGCAATGTTGAGTTAAACCCAACTATAACATGCATGCTATTATCTAATCTTTGATCAGGTGCACATAAGCAGCACAGCATTTTCACAACTATTTTATAAAGTATGCTCAGTAGACACACAAATCACTGCAGACTGACTGTAAGCAGTATACGTGGCAGGCTGAATCTGATGCAGTTGTCAAACCTCCACATGCAGAATCACTGTCTCAGAGCTGTAGGCTACTGCTTTCCACCCTGACAGGCTGTTCACACAAATAGACTCAAACTCTTTTCCCTGTGATTTGCTGAGCACATAATTTACATACTCAGTTCTGAATGGACAGTTGTTTTCTCTAATTTCCACCATATTGGCGCACAACAAAGTCCCCTTTTTCAGGTCCTGATACCACATTGAAATGATATGTTACTGAATGAGGAAGCCTTTGACTATGGTGATTGGCTTTTCCCACATTTGTCTGAAGTGCTCTTCCATAGTTGAATTGGAGCTAACTGCTCAGGTGCTGACAGCTGTGCTTCCATTCCTTCCATCCTTTGGCTTGTCATTCCCACACATTAGAGGAAGTCTGCAAAAAGTTCAAGATTTGAATTACTGGGGGCATCACCACGAAGCTACTTGAAGGTTCCATTCCATTGAGTGGCAGCCTGTCAATTCCAGTGGATAACTTATGTGTTATGTGTCTTATGTGCAGCTGCCAATACTATAGTGTCAGAGTGGAGCTGAACACAATTACACTGACAGTGAAAGCAGAGATGTTTAACAGAGATGATAATCTTGGTTAGCTTTCACCTCCTCTACCAGATGAAGGTAGTCTGTGTGAATGTGGAAGTTATTCAGTCTCTAACCACTGGTCTGAAATTAATTATGATACAGGCTTTGTGAAAAAATAATGTAACAACCTCCACAGTCTGAATGTTAAAGTGCTGTGTGGAGTAGCAAAATTACAAAGCAGGAGGAACTTGCTAATTTATGATTGAAATCATCAAAATGAATGATTTTATGCATGTGAATCAGAAAAAAAAAACACAATTAAAGTTAATAAAAAATCAGAACACATTACTGTATAAGTAGAATTTTGGCTAGAAAAGTGCAAAGGCATCCAAACAGTGAGATATTTTTACATAAATGACAGTGGTATATGCAGTTTATGTCTATTGTTTATGTCTCTACCTGGCAGCTGCAAAGACATGAAATGAACTGAAGGCTGAATGCAGGTAGAAGTGTTGGATAAAGTTTAAGTGCCAGTTTATGTGTGCTAAGTTCAAGCTGAAGTATCAGCTGATATTAAAGCACTGAAAAGGATTCAAAGTGAAAGTGCTGAGTGCAATGTTTTCCCTTATCAAGGCCAATAGTTAGCACTGATGTGGGAAAAATGTTGTAAAATATTGTAGGAAGGAGACTGCAGACAAAGGAGCAAGTAACAAAACCAGAATTCTTCAATTGCCTGGTTTTATTTGAAAGCATTTTGTTTTTTTTTAAGTCAAACAGCTTCGGAGTAAAATTGCTGTTAAGGTAAAGAGTTGGAGGAACTCTAAATATTGGTGTCAAAAATGCAGAGTTATTCTTTGCAGTCACATGTGCCCATGCCACATGTATAGGCTTATTTTTTATTTCATCTGTTCTTTTTCACGCTCATCACGACAAGTTAGGATTTTGCTATCCAGCTGTCTGTATGGATATGTATGGGTATGGAACTGGGATAGATAAGACAGTCAATACTGGCATTAGGTCTCCATAGTGGTCAGATTTGGTGTTTATCACTCATGTTCTTGTCACGCTGCCAAATCAAACTTGAAATTATCTATTTTTTGTTTGTTTTATATATATAAAAAACCTCTACAAATGCAGTGCTGGCATGTCTCCCACTGTGGCTTTATCCAAGAATGTCTAAGAGTTTCACTGGTTTAACCCACACAGTTTTATCCATCTATTCACCTCCATCAGCGTATTGTTTGTGAAGAACAGCGGTGCCAAATCCAAGGCTATGTAGAAGCAGAGCTGTTGGCAAAATAGCTACGCACTGCAGGAAACCTCGAGCTTTGACATGTTGAATTATCTCCGCTGCGAGTGAGAGGAACAGAGGATATGTAGACAAAGACAGAAACACAGCACGATGGAGACGGATAAGAGCTGTTCTGTCAATTTAAATGTTCGGGCCAACTTCTTTGGAAAAATGTTGTTGAAATAAATATCTATTGGCTGAGGCAAAGATTTACAGAAATTGTGCAACTATTTGGGGAATACATATATTTTGCTTTCTTGCTCAGAGGAAGATGAGTGGATCAATACCATGCCTGTGTGTTAAGAGAGGAGCTGGAGTCAGAATGTTGTTAGTCTAGCTTAGCATGAGCAGTGGGAAACACCTAGACTGACAAAACATATCTAACAACACCTCTGGAGCTCAGTGATTAACATGCTGTATCTCATTTGTCTGATCCAAAATGACATTTTTTAGGTTTCTGTGCTGGAACCTTTACTTGATGAGCCACAGTTCATCCATCTGCCCAGTAAATCTGTGCAACATCTTCTGCTGTAGTGCAAGTTGTCAGTGTTGGTGGGGCACAGGTTTGAATTTAGGTCCATGCACCATCACCATGGTATCAAAGTGGTAACCTCATTGTCACACCAAGACTTCACAGAGCTGCACACAGCTGTCATTTGTGAGGAAATAGTTCCTGTTAAACGAGATGGAGCAGGTGAACCCAAGAGAAGGCACTCAACAGCAAGGAGACAGGGAGGTGATAGAAAAAAGTATTTATCTTAAGACTGGGGAAAGGGAATGCAGGCCTGGGGGAAGCTTGAGCTGGAAGCTGTGAACCAGGAGCTGAGGCTCGGGCTGGAAGCTGGGAAGAGCGTAGATCCAGAACAGGAAAGTAGGACTGACCAGATGAGATGCTGGAGGGGCTGGAGACAGAGCAGGTGGGGAAACAGGCAACAAGAAGATAACTGGTAACGCCTGAAAAACAAAATGGCTCAAAGCGTAAGCGGAGGCTACGATCTGGCTGAGCAGAAGTGAGCTTGTAGAGGTCTTGATTGTTGAGATGAGGTGCAGCTGGTGTAGCTCTGCTCTGACTCCAACTGTCTCTCCACTCCCACAAACATTCACACAGACAGGGAGAGAGGAATTCAGCCACTTGGGGAGTGGGAGCAGGTCAGGGAGACACAAGACCATAAAGGCCTTTACACAGCAGGGAGGTGTTCTCACAGAACGTGAATATGATGCTGTGAAAAAGTTAAAACATTTGTCACAATTATTTTTTTTAATTATTTTGGAACGAGGTCGATTTTTTCACAAAGTTTTCACACACAGCTGAGTATTTCACATTTTTGTGTCGTTTATTCATCACATCGCCGGTGTGTAAAGGCGTCAACAATTCATGCATGCAACACGCCCGGTGTTGCTAGGTGTATTTTTGAACTTTGGACAGAACCAGGCTAGTTGTTTCCCTCTGCTTCCTTTAGACTGTATCTAGAAATACAAACTCTGTTGCCTTTGACTTAGCACTCATACATATCCCATGACAACCATCACAACCAGCCCTAGTCAAGCAAGGGGATGGATATCAGTCTTCTCAGATCACTTAAGAATTGAGGGAATAATAGGAGTATTATCCAAAATGCTGATTATTCTTTTAGTGCCCATTTAAATAAGATATTAACAAAATGTTGTTGACACAGATCTATCAAACAGGGTGCAGGCTCTTAATGTTGGAAACAACAAATACAGAATTCATGTACCAGCTACAGTGACACAGTAAGCATCAGTGTCTGAGCCACACAACCTAGTAACAGGAGTTCCACAAGGCTCAATCCTGGGACCCTCGTCTTTTCCCTTTACACTGTTCCTCTCATACAATCACATGCACTCTCCAACCACCGCTACGCTGGCGACAACCTGCAATTCTGATCTTTCCCTCTTTCTGATATGTAGGATCTTCATGTGGATGTCACGGCATTTGCATTTTGCTCCTGCAGACGCCTTCTGTACAACATCAAGTAGGTCGGCCCCTTTGTAAGCAGGCCCTCATCCAGGCTCTTGTAATGTCCCTCCTGGACCAGTGTCACTCTTAAAGTAGTCTCACACCACTTCTCTTCCATGACTCTGTCCACTCCAAGGACCCAGCTCAAAACCACAACAAAAATGACATTTCTGATTTATACATACAGAACCTTTAAATATTTCTTACAATACTATGAGATTTTTTTTTGTTGTTGATGGTTTTAGTTATTAAATTGTGCTACTTTTGCTGATCTTTTTTAACTTAGGTAAATTCACAAAAATATTTGGATAAAAATGGAGTTGCTGAGATTGAACCAATTCCTCCTCCCTCTTGCCTCTGCTTTTGTCTTTTCCCTGACATTTAATAACACATTATGTACTAAAGCTTCTCTGCTGTTTCTCCCTCAGTCTTTCTCTCTTGTCCTCCCGCCTTCCTCTATCTCTGGGGAAACAGCACAAAACAGAACAAAAAAATCTTTCCTTTAGCAGTGCCCCCCCCCCCCCCCCCCCCCCCCCCCGCCCGCCACACACACACACACACACACACACACACACACACACACATACGCACTAGAAGCAGCCACACTTTTTAGCACAAAGAACAAAGAGCCAATGCATTTTTAAAGTGTCCGTCAATGAAAACACTTTTAAATTGCCTGTGTGTGTCAGGATGTGTTTTGTGTGTGTGTGTGTGTGTGTGTGAGTGTGTGAGTGTGTGAGTGTGTGTGTGTGTGTTTGGGCCTGCCAGTCTGCCTCCATGCTTGATTGCATGGGTGGTTGGGTATGGGCAGATGAACCTCAGAAGATGAGAAAATGAATGGAGAAATTGGTTTATTTGGGAGGCCAGCAAAAGCCCACATTATTCAAAAATGCAGAAAGAGAGGGCCAATATATCAAGGGTGGTTTTCGGATGGGTTTTTTTATGCAAAAACTTTTGGATTGTTATCCAAGGAGGGTTGATTCGAGGACAAGTGGACTTGGTTGAAGATACTTGAAGATGTTTTACCTCTCATCCAGGGGGCTTCTTTTCTGAAGAAGCCCCCTGGATGAGAAACATGGATGAAAAACGTCTTCAACTTTGTTAATCAAAACCATTTATTTTAATGTGTTTTTAGCTTATGGACTTAAAGCCCTAGCCCCATGGCCCCATGTGGTCATGTCAGTGTAGGTATGGCATGTGGTCCTTTGTTGCATATCATTGCCCATCTCTCTCTCCCCTCATTTCCTGTCATCTTTTAGTCCTCTCTCTAATAAAGTTCTGGTAAACTTACTAAAAATACGATGTTTCTAAAAGTTCAAGAATTAAGCAGAAAAAGTTAATAAGTCATTGCTTTGTTTCAAAATGCTTTGAAATTGTAGGAAAAGAATATGATATCATCCATGGATAATACATGAATATTAAACAGAGCGATCACAAACTGTAGATAGTGAATGCAAGCGATGCAATGTCATGTTGTACAAAATAAAGTAACGGTGCATCACTAGAATAACAACCTTTCCACTTCTAAACACAGTGCATGAGAGGAGAAGGCACCGAAACACAAACCGCATGCCTGAATCTGAATTCCATGTCAAACATTTGAATTCAAATCACACAACTCCTAAGCTCACACTTGTCAGATGGTCATGATGTGACTGCTCACACACCCGTTTGGTTTTGTCCATCAACAATACCAATACAGCTCTATTCAAACAATAGAAGATTCTCAACAATACTGACAAGGAAGAGAAAGGCAGCGTTACTGTGTGCAGTCATTGCGCAGTCACTTTGTGCAAGATGGAGCCACAGATAGCAGGAAAGATGCAGCAGTAAAGTATCAGTTGAATAAAATTAAAAGAAGCTCAGCCTAGTTACAGGTTTTGCCAGCAGCGTGTGGGGAATCAGATTACAAAACTGCTCAAACTGCACACAGCCTACCAAAATCTCTGACCTGCTAGATATCTATCTGATAGTGTGACCTTCCCTTTAGGCTTACATCCAATGCCTGTCCATTTTCAAACACAATGTTGTTTTTATTGGCCAACTGCAGAGTCGGATTTCAACAACAAGCTGAATTCTGACCTGCGGGTCTACTGGTGTTGACCAGAAGATCACATCAAAACAGAAAATGCATGCTTGATTTCATCAGCCATATGGATATTCAGACAGGATAAAAGTATAATATGACGATACTTTTGGTGGCCTTGCAATCACCCAATCATAGGAACATACATCAAAAAGTCTCCAGCACATCCCTGCTGCTTCTTTTCTGTCATTGCTACCTTTTTTTTCTTCCTGATGTCAATGCAAAATACAAAAACCGTTGCAAATTGCTACATCACTAATGGGAACATACAGCGTATAACGCTTCTCCCTGGTTGTCGTGTGATTGGCAGACTCATTACTTAGTTGGTTAGACTTAGGAGAATGGCAGCTTGCCAACGGAACTGTAGTGGATATTTACTGTTAATGCACATCACATTTCAGCCAGGACTCAAAACACAGCAATGATGCTAATTGGACTTACTAAACAAGGTCAGTTTAGTGCAAAATCAGTCCTTTATTTTTATTTTTCTGAATCCCGGCAACAAATGAAATGTAAATTGACAGTTATACTGTGGTTTTTTTTTTTTATCATTTCATTAAAAAGACAATTAACGCCACACATATTTAACAGCTTGTTGGCATTGCTAGGCTGTCAAAGTAACATTTATGTCTGTGTGTGTGTGTGTGTGTGTGTCTGTCCCTCAGTCTGCAGTTAAATGGCTTATTGTGCTGAATCAGTTTGGTGCAGACAATGTTAAGTGAGTCCTATTTTTAATCTGGGTTCATGCCCCATCGGCTCATACATCATTAAGCAAACTGACCATTCAGTAACACATGTCACATGTTGAGTGTTCAGCTCCTCTGGCACTAATGCAGGCCAACAGTGTGTACATGACTGTGTGACATTAGATATCCATGTATGTTTTCTATTTATGAGGTGTGATATTTCATAATATGTAAACACTCAACACGACATTCTTCAAACATGTCTTTAACATGATCAAAAATAGAAATGTCTATAAGGTTAGAGTACACACACAACAGGTTCAAGCAACAGTTAAGGTGAAATGAATGCTGTTCATACTGTGTAGTTTTAAAGACTTCTCTGTCCCAGTCAATGATAGCAGTGTTGTCATATGGTGAGAAATGTCAAAACACTCAGACATTTTATCCCATACAGGTAGATCATTAAAGGAAACTTACCCTTATCCCATTGACATAATGGTTAGACACTTGATTCACATTCAATTCAGACGTTGGTTTAAAGAAAGGGCTACCAGGGTGATATCACTTCAGGAATGTACTTCAGATATATATAGCAGTCTCTGGAGACAAGAGAAACCAAAGGGGAGTCTTTTAACAGTCCAGAGGTCTTGTTGGTGTGGAGCTATCTGCTCCCTTCTCCAGTTCAGATGACCCAAGACTTATTTATGCTTTTAGTTCAATCATTAATTTAGTTATTTTGTCAGCCATGGTCTTCACCGAAGGTCTGCTAAGCCTCCATTCTGTCAACCCCCCACGTGGGAGGAGAAGTGAAAAAGAGGTCAGTTTATGCAGATCTTGGGTGTCTCTGGGAAGATATTTTGATGGAAGAGAAAGACATCTTCCTTTCTCAGGAATTAAAATATAAGTGTTCACATCAAGCAAAGCTGTCCTCCTACAACTGTTAGTGAAGTTGATGCATAACAGTAGGTCTGGAGTAATGGGTAGAGGGTTGATGGTTGGTGGATGGAGACATGGATGGATTACATGGATTGGACAGCTAAAATCTGACCACTGCTTTTATCACATTCCATTTGTGTTAGTATGCACTCGTATATTTCTTCTTTGTCATATTACACCACATGTTGGACACACATATTCATTTCTCCCACACCCCTCAGTCTTAGTCCACTGCCCACCTGCTGTTAGATCTCTTGTCTGGCTACTTTTGATATCGAATCCATTACAAATAACCCTTTGCTTTAAATTGTAATGTGTGATGTAAGACTGTGGGTTAGTCAGATTTGGCTGTGTAGCTTCATCCATTTCTGTCACATCTGATTACTTTGCCTATAAAATCCATAAAATGGCTCCTCAGACAAACAGTTTAGTACAATTTGCTGGCTGAATTTGTCATCGTTACAGGATAAAACTAAACTCTATTGATCCTTGAGGGAACATTAGATGGTTATAGTGGCAGATAATAACAGGATACAGTAAAAAAAAAAAATTGCAATATACTCCAAGCAAGAATAAGATAAAAATGTGCCACAGGAGCTAAAGCCTCGCAGTTTTACAAGTCAGATGAATCATATCCAAGCTGATGGTTCTTCCCATGTGGAAATGTTATGAAAGAAGAGTTTGAACAAGGCAACTGGCAGATGTGGGTAATGCAAAACCAGCAGAGAGCCACTGCCAATCTAGCTTGTGTGTGTCCCCACCAGGCAGTGCTGGAAAGTAACTGAGTACATTTACTCAAGTACCATACTTAAGTCCAGTTTAGAGGTTCTTGTCCTTTACTTGAGTATTTCCATGTGATGCTACTTTCTACATTTCAGAGGGAAATATTGTACTTTCTACTCCACTACATTTATTTGACAGCTTTAGTTACTTTTCAGATGAAGATTTGACACAATGGATAATATAACAAGCTTTTAAAGTACAACACATTGTTAAAGATGAAACCAGTGGTTTCCAACCTTTTTGTCTTTTGACGTCTTACAAACAGCAGTGTGTAGTCGGGGTCACATTTCACATGTCTATGAGTTGTTAACAGCTCCAGCAAATAGTGATTTTTTCCCTCTAAACTTCTCACATGCTTTCATTTCAATAAATGTTCAAATGATCCAATATTTCAGCCAAAAATCAAAGATTAGAGAAAAAGTCCAAAAACTGAAAACAGATTTGTGTATCAAAAGTTTGAGGGGTCATACAAACCATAATTCTTTCTGGCCCACTCACATACATACATTCTCCTTTGACATATATTTTACTCTCTCACATTAATTTATTTTCATTCTCACACACACACATTTTTATTCTAATATTTATATATATGTATTTTCAATCACTCTTTCATACATTTTACTTTCATACCCATACATTTTTAACAAACACATTCATATGTTTATTCATACATTTCACTGACACATTCATACATTTTGCTCTCATGCACATGCGATCCGTACCTTTAATATTATCAATAGAAGAAGATGTAAGAAGGAAATGTATGTCTGAAGAAAAAATATATGTATGTAAGAGGAGAATCTTGTATGTGTGCGAGTATAGTGGAAACAGAAGGCAGGTCATTTATTGCACTGTGATTGGCTGAGAAGCTTGAGCAGGGTCATGTACAGGTCACGATCAGCATGGAACAGGGAGATGAGATGTGAGTACTGCAGCAAGCCACTGAGGTATTAAGAATATTTTATCATCCTCTGAAAGTGTCTTCATCCTCTGAGCAGTAGAACGGCAGGCTCATCTGCACCGAACCTTACTCACAGCACGGTGGACAGTGAGATGAGAGAACCTTTCAGACCTGGCAGCTCCCAGGTCACTTCAGCAGGCCAAGCAGCTACACGAGGCCAAACTGGAGGGCTGCAGCAGTGTTTGGGATATCAGACTCAGAAACACTCTGCCCATTGGACCTAACTGCAACTTCTGGTATTTAAAACACTCTTGAATCTAAATCAATAGAGTCATCCCACAACAGAATCAGATAGTAACATATTACGTAATCAACTCACTGACTCAAAATAAGTGGTTGTAAAAACTGGAAATGTATTTGGCTTTATGTCATGAACAGAGTGCTGAGGAGGTGCACACTTCTGTTTTAAAAGGGCAGCATAAAAAATAAATCCAGTAAAGAAGAACAGCTTTGAATGGCTGGATGAGGAGTAGTTTTTGGATGAGGAAATGACTAAAAAAGTAGTTAGCCAGTTTAAATGGAGTTGAACTGTAGCATTCGGATACTACTTTATTTACTCAAGCCTTCTCGTTAAGTGGAAATGATCACAGGAACTAATTTTTCATGTGTTTATGCATGTTTTACATGTTTTTGCACTGCTGATTTATTAGACCACTATTTATTTATTTCTATTTCTTCTGCCAGACCATGTTTCATTTAATTATTTTTTGACAGTAAAGACCCATGCTTGCTTAGATAATGTAACATGCATGACGGCCAATTTGTTCTGGCCCTATATAGGATAGCAACACGACAGGAGGGCCGAATGACTAATTGTGTGCTGTGACTTTGGTTATTAATTACATCATTAACAGTTCGTTCAAAAGCTGTGGCAGTTGAAAGTTTAAGCAGGTGAATTTCACCGGCCATAAGTCTGCTCGGCTGTGCCTTTTAGGTCGTGTCAAACCGTGGAGCTAATGTTAATGCTAGCTCAAGCAGGTAAAGTCAGTAATAAATGTATTTATATGGCAGCTTTCAATAGCAGAGACGTCACAGTGTGCTTCAAAGAGGAGATGGAGCAAAAACATCCACGCAGACATAAAACACAATGCAAGTGAAGTGAAGAGCTTTCAGCAGCAGCAGGTTCACTCACTGCACATCAGAATATTGTCAGAACTTCTGTTGAATGCGATGTAGAACACAACTGCAGACCACTGTCACATTGTTCAGCCCTAGGTGACAGTAACATTAGCAAACCTCTTAAGATATTGACAGTGCCTAATTTTAAGTAGCATTGTAGTTCATGGTAGGACAAGGCTCGTTCATCCATCAGCTTGTTAATTTAAATTCAGACGGTTTGATGTACTCCCTGTCGCCAGTGCAATGTTAAAGGGCATGTATGATGAAATGATTGACAGCCAACTTTGACAGCTGTGGTAGAATTCTAAAAATACAACATCCTAAATGTTGCCATGGTTTGTGGGCTGATGAGCACAGAAGGGTGAATA
The DNA here is from genome assembly GCA_029490765.1 of Euthynnus affinis. Taxonomy (NCBI): domain Eukaryota; kingdom Metazoa; phylum Chordata; class Actinopteri; order Scombriformes; family Scombridae; genus Euthynnus; species Euthynnus affinis. The sequence goes on from CM055846.1 coordinate 31,993,467, forward strand.
CATATCAACTATAATGTCTGCTTTGTTTTGTAGGGCCAAAACACATGATCACTTTCTTCCAAGGCCATCAGGCAGTGTCATCACACATAGTGGTAGTTACATGAAAAAGGAAATATAATGAATAGACTTGAATTCCAGAAATCCTGGGACCAGAGGACTGTTGCTTAACAACTCAGAGATGCCTTTGGAAACACTGAAAAACTCTCTGCTGATATGAGGTAAGCATTTTCATCTTATTATATCAAGTGTATAAAACATAATATATAAAACAAACTGATTCTAGTCAAAAAAAATTGCAAGGATATCTCTTGTCATTTCCAGAGGTGAAAGTTGCATGAAATTAGATTATGTATACAAAAGAACAAACCTAAACTATTGAGCCGGTTATTCATACCAGTACATCTGATTTTGTTGACATCACTGATGCTACTTTGTATTTATATTTTCTGACTGCTGGTTTTCTGCTGTGTCCATCTTCAAAGAGGAAACGTCAGTGTCATCATTTTCAATGCGTATTGTGCATTTTCGTCCTCATCCGAAAATGCTTTTACATTTGTATCTACTGATTTTCAGCCTGGAGCTTCTGATGACATGTGGCAACAGACTGATTTTGCCCAAACTGAGTGCTGGCCAGGAGCTGGATGCAAATTTCATACATAAAATATATGAATCAAAAGCCCTAGACATCAGACCATCAAAGCCAATTTTGCTATGTTGTATCACATTTGAAGTGACCTGCTGAGCATGTTTTTACTCATACAGTTGGAATGACTGTTAAAATGCTTAATTTAAGTATAGAAATGGACTAAATTGGCAGCTGCTTAATTAGACTAACTGAGACCTAAAATTAGGAGGAGACACTGGTACTCAATGAGAGATGTCACTTTTAAAGCATGGACAGCAAAAGTCATTCTTAGAAATGTAATCATAAATCTTGTTTTTTTCCAGGTACTGTCCAGTTAACAGTCTGTAAATGTTTTTATGTATTTGCAATGATATTACAGGCTATAGCAGTGAGGACAACTGTGAGGTAAACACTGGTTCAGCAAGGCAGCTGCACTCCTCATCTCTAACACGAGCCAGACACTCATAAGCGTCTTCAGGCAGTTTCACCAGTCCAACGACTTGCCTTCCCACCAAACTGTTCTTCTCCAGCTCAACCTTTTGCCTCATCACTTGAGTGTGGAGCATTATTCACTCAAACATCTGCCTTGACCCACCAAAGCAGTATCCCCCCCAACCACAAGCAGTTCTCCTAGTCAGCTGCCAGAATGTTCACTGGAAATCTGCTCCTCTACCAGTCAGTCTTCCCCCCTCATCATTTGGAGGAATGACTTCAGTTGATCCGAGTCTGGTCCTGAGCAGCACTCTAGCAAGTCATTATTCTACATCATCCTCCACCTCAACACACCATCAGTCAGCAAACTATGATAACTACCTTTCAGTCATGGCTGCACTGTCTGACATGTCTTCTGATGATGAGGAATTGAACCAAGCTATACTAGCAAGCCTGCAGAGTGAAAGCTTAGTACAAAATGAAAATATTTAAGCAAATTACAGATACACTTTTGTTGTGTTATTGCTGATTTTTTTAATTTAGATTTTAGAGTTGGAATATTTCTCATTTTGATTGGTTGACTGGCCTGTATCAAACGTAATGAAGGGGTATCATACCTGCTCACATATTTATATGCAAGTAATGTGTCCTTGACAGCACTGGTATGTATCTAATACGTATAAAATTAAGGGATAATGCTGGACATTTTCAGTATTTTTATTATTGTCAACAAATGTTATGCAAAGCCAAACCTGCACTTAACTAATTTATACATATATGTATTGTATCCTGATATATATTATTCTTCTGTGCTGTAGAGCTCTGTTGTTGTCCAAAAAACTATTACAGACACTTAAGTAAGCCACACCACTGCACTGAGTGACATATTCCTTCATCCCTGGAGAGAGCAATTACTTAGGTTTAGAACCAGCTCCAAAGACTAATAACAGCAATAAGATTGTTACTCTCAGGAGAGAGGTTACTTGAATGGCAGATGCCACTGAGCATGCTTGGGAACACAGTTTGCAAAACTTTGCCAACTTATTGCGCCACATATCACCATCTTGTGACTTTGTACTATGCTAAATACTTAATAATATATTTTGTACGTGACAATTATGTACTGAAGTTGAAAATTATCAATGATCATGAACAAGTTAGTGTACCCTAACTTATATTTATTTTGTTTGCCTCAGCAGGCCCATGGGATGTTTGGTGCCAGTGAGAGATATTTTGCAAGATCTTGCAACAAAAATAAACCATCAGAAGAAATGCGAGTTTAACATTAACCGATCCACAGCCCTGGATGGAGTCAACAGAGGATTGAAATGAGGTAAACAGGATCCATCCTGATGATGTGGGAATACTTGAAGAGGCTGTGGACTTAGGTGGACCAAGAGGAGAATTTCTAAGACTTCTAACAGAAACATTTTCCCAATCTCCAATGTTTGAGAGTATAAAGCAAAATGAACTTGGCACTTGACACTGCTGGTATGTGTTGATTGTAATCTCATATCATTGACACACAGCATTCTGCTCTCCACATGAACTGGCAAGGTGTGCTTGGGTGTGACTCTTTGCAGGTTATTTTGTACCCTGAAAAATATGACTTTGACATATTTACTTTACTGTTGTAACTCACCTGAAGTGCCTGAAATAACATAAGTGTGTTTTTTGGTGCGTAAATGTATGTACAATGTGAAACTACTTTTTCCTGCATTCATCCTCTACTGTCTCTTCTGCTCTCTCCTGTGCTGCTATTGTATTGCTTCTTATGCTCCTCTTGACTACTATTGTCACAGATTCCACTGATGCTGTATGTTCATGATGATATATGTTTTAGTCATCTGATGCAGCAAAGGACATCATATGTTACAATAAGTAACAGTTCAGTTATTTATTGTGGTTTCACATGTGTTTAACTATTTTTGTTAACAATGCATTTGAACATTTAAAGTAAGAAATATGGCTGTAAAATGTAAACGTGGAGGTTTGGGCTCACAGCATCACATTGATAAAGGTCTTAACATCCCCTACATGCATTCCATGAAATGGAAGAAAACTGCAACCATGAACTTAAAACTATGACAATATGTTTAAATGTAATGCTGTACAATCACAAGCATTTGGCAATATTCTCTACATTTTGCTTTGCATTACACAACTGGAGTAGGTAAATATCCTGTTTTCTATTTACACAAATGTGCTCTTTGTCAAATCATATATATCTGTTGAGAGGGGTTTTGTTTCTTTTCTTGTACTTAATATGGCTTTGATTTTAGGGATGCCTGTCTTCAAGAAAATACACATGGTTGCAAAACAAATCTATACCATGATTTCCATAATCTTCAGATGGATCAAAAGACTGCTGAAGTGCATCCATTGCTGTGTCACTGATGGTAATCTTAGTTGATGGAACAACAACAACATTGCTGTGGTCTGTTGTCATCAATACCAAAGCCACTGTGTATGTCACTAATACCAGTCATACTTGGGTTATGCATTCCTGGATTATTGACTATGCCCCCTTGCCACAGCTGAAAAGGAATTTCCCCCCCTTGTGTTGAGAGACCATTGTTATTCCACTGGTTCTGAAATTCAGTAATTCAGTGGCAGCACTTTGAATTTGTGGCAAATAAATGCAATAAGGACAAAATAAATGGATTTCATTAAGTGGATCTAATACACTTTGGTCCTTCATAAAGTTGAAAAGATGAACAAAATGAAATGGCACCGCTTGATTTAGCTCTCAAATCTCTCAATTGTTTGATTACGCACTGACCTGCCAGTGAGAACAATATGTCTGTTTAATCATCTCCTGTAAAGCATGAAATGGGCGACACCAGTGTTTTCCAGTCCATTATCACATCTCACCCTGGATGGTTCCAAAGTTCTGAACACCAGAAATGAATATTGACAAAAGACCAGAGGCTTTGTTGTTGTAGACAAGCAAAGCAGATGATGGTTCAAATGAAATCATCAACACAGCTGTGAAACACCATCCTGTATCTTACAAGGTTGTGGTTTCCATTAATATGCCTAAGAGATATTGAAATCAGGGTAAATTATGTGTGGGAAAATTATAACAAGGCCAGGGTTATACATCAATGATTTAACACTAAAAGAAGCAATTCTTAACAATGAGCTTTTTTGCTTTTGATACTTCTATTTTGCTAAAGACTTACATTTGTGAAAGCAGGACTCATAATAACGTGTTTTTACACTTACTTTCAGTCAAATGAAGGATTTAAATACTTCTTCACCACATCCAAGTAGAGTGTGAAAAAAAAAACCAACTCACTTTGATTTACCCTTAGTTGTTCTGTTGGGAATTTACTCCCCATAATTGATTGGGGGGTTGGAACACTGCACTTGTTGATGTAATTCATGGTGTCTTCTGATGGACCATCCAACAGAGTTGACTTCTTGCAGACTCTGTCTAACACGTCATCTTTGAATATGTAATCCATGTGACCTCAAGCTCCCATGCACATATCATTCACTAGCCTGAAAATGTTCATCTTTCAACAACTCTGTTCAGGTTGTCATTTGATAGTGTTGCATATGGCTTCATAAGCAGCCAGCAAAGAATGAAGACATCCATGCAAGGACTCCAATGTATTGACTGCTTCTGTATTTCTTGAATGTTCAACAAATCCAAATCCAAAGTGTTCCATACAGCCAAATCTATGTTAGCTTGAAACTTGTGAAAGACCCTCTCTAGAGCCAGTGTTTGGTTTGTCTGTTCTGGGCTACTGTAGAAACATGGTGGCCTCTGAGGAAGAGGATCTGCTCCCTATTTAGATATAAATGGCTCATTCTGAGGTAACAAAAACATAACAATTCTTATTTTCAGGTGATTATACACTAATTAAAACATACTTGAATATTATATTCCATGTCTGCAAAGTCTGTTCCACAAGATGCCACTAAATCTTACACACAGGTCCTTTAAGTAGGACTTTTCATGCAGGAATTTTACTTGTAATGTAGTATTTTGTATTCTTGTTGGAACCTCCATTCAGTCTCTGCTGAATGGAGGTTGAATTTGACTTCACATACAATGAAGTCAAATTCATCATATAGTTGTTTTCATTTGCATATTGTTTGTTATTTTTGTTAGATGTCAAAAGTCGTGTGAACTTTGATCATGACTCATAAATACTACCTGTTAACCAGTGGTCATTAAGCTGCAGATAAAACCATCACTTTATGATCACTACATTATCGAGCAAAATGAACAAAAATCCAGATTAATGACAGCAGCTGTGCAGTGAAATTGGCCATATTGACATTTAAAATGAGTGATGAGAGACGGTTCAATAGGAGTTGCTAAGTAACTAAATTAGGGCTGAAGCAGAGCTAGCAGGAGACAGCTGTTTACAGCAAACAACCTCATAAACCCACTCGTCACTACCTGGCATGCATTAAATGGCAGTGTCTCAACTAGCTGCTGATGGAAAAGTAACACCTAACAGCTAGATATTTCTCTTAGGATTTAGTGAAGGCCAGTGACCAGCAGGGTCTGCTAGATGTGTAAGCAGGCAATTATTTGCTAATAAATTAGTTACATCAACTTCATAAGGTGATAATATGGTATTTACTGTGTAGCAAGCTGCAAACCGAGCACACTCTCAAGGCACAGTTTATACTTCTCTGTTCAGCACTCAGGGACAAAGCTGAAATATGTTCAAGTTAGAGCACTGGAGTATGGATATCTAGCATTAGCACATCACTGAAAACAACATTACAACACTACAGCCATAAAAAGCACACCATGGTGTCCCAAGAGATTATGGCCTTAAACGCTTCTCCAGTAACCCAAGCATTTACCACTTCCAGCAAAGAAAAAATGGAAATGAGCGGAACACCACAGCTCGTATGTAGGATACTGCCATCGGGGAGCGGAGGAGGAGGAAGGGGATGGAGGGAGAGAGCGACAAAATGGGAGAGAAAGAGAGAGAGAAAAAATATACAGGAATATATAGAGCAGAGAATTCAATTCACAAATTGAGAAACATTAAAATTTTGTTACCACAATATATTCCAGTTTAGCATCTCTCTCTTGCACACCTGTGTATCAGAAACAATTTCATAACACTTTCATTTGTGTCTTTATGCTTGCATTTATGTATGAAAAAATCATTTTGTTTGGTGGCCATAACATTACCATGGGAGACCACTGACTATTTGATCATTGTAATGCTTTGTACACAGAGATCAGCGGCAATAGGCAATTACAGGAAGGAGAGAGAGAGGGAGGGAAGGATTTTGAAACTCGAAGATGCTCTGTGTTTCAAAGACCCTCCACTGTGTATCAGTCCTCCCCTACTTCTCTGTTTATGCAGGGAGAAAGAACAGACCCTGAAACACAGGAGTAGGGCAGTGTTTTATCTTGCTTCTATCACTCCTTCCTATCCTCTCATACTACGTAGCATTAAATGTTTTACATTTTTATGTGAGTGAACATAGTATATTTCTCTTTTAAACAGGCATTTAAATACAATGAGTGAGTGTAATGTGAAATGGATGTCATACAATGGCTTCATCATTAACACCCATATTTTTGTCTTTAATCATTTTAATTGATTCCCATGAAATTTGCAGATATCGACTGGTAGGTATCCATGGAGTCTAGAGGATGAATCACTGATCACTGACTTCTTCCTCACCAGCATTAGGTTCATGTTCATGGTTTACATAGTGCGATGTGGATGTGCAAATTAAACAGTCACTGGAAAATGGATGGAGGTTGGACCTGGACTAGCGCAACATTGTATGTTGTATTTGGCCAGTGGACCTCCTTCAGGACCTTCATCCTGTGTTCATGTTCTTGCTTGAGCCCCACATACATCTGACCAATGAGTGAAATGAACGTTCTCTTGTGGCTTGTGGTACTGCATTTTGTGCTTGCTTGGATTTTTCTCTGTGCGAAAAGAAACTGAACCAAATAGATGAAGTTCACCAACTCATCAACTGATTCAGACCAGAGCAAACAAACTATAGGTGTAAAAAAGGCCTAAAGAAGATCTGTTGAGTTCAAATCTTCAACATTCTTCCCGTAATGAATTTTATGAGCTGCTCAGACACTGAAAATTGAATATCTAGGTTTTGGTTTGTTGGTCAGAAAAAAACAAATAATATATGTTACATTTGGCTCTTTGATAATGTTTGCACAACTTTCTGTCATTTAAATAAAAAAGACAAGGCAATTAATCGAGAAAATAATTGGTAGCTTAATCAATAATGAAAACAATCAGTTGAGCCTTTATAACTATGTAATGCTATGTCCACCTTTGCTCCTGTCAGACGAAACTAGCTCACGGACACTAGAGGTCTTTATCAGTCAATTGTGAACTTTCTGTAGGTCACGGTAGGCCTTTGACCTGACTGCTGACTACTGACAGCCTCATATTTCTCAAAATGTCAAACTGTTCCTTTAACATTTAACAATTAGCATGGAGTCACCCACGCATTTGATATTTGAATCATCTGCTGAATTAACAACTTGTATCATTACCCACAAAGGTTTGCATTGCTGTGACTGTGTATGACTGGATCAAATTGGAAGAAACTAGGACAAACACATCTAAGGGTATTTTCAGATCTGCACTATTTAGCTCTGTTGAAAGGGACTCTGCTTGGTTTCCCTCCTTTGTACAATACACAGCATATTCAGGTGCAGACCAAAACCACACGGACACCATTTGGAGGAAGTGGTGTCAGTCCAGCCACATATTGATTCTGGATTGGTTCATTTCTGGTGGGAATGTGATCCAACCCTGTTTTGACTGCCTACAAAGCTGTAAGTTTGAGCTAAATGACTCCTCTAGCCAGGTACACTTTGCATGTGAGATGTGAATGAGCAAAATCAACCTTTGCTAGCAGCCAGCAGGAGAATGAATCAACGTCAATCCTGGACTAACAACATTAGTACATTGCCTTGTTGATACTTGGACAAATCGGGCCTTCTTCCTGTGTTTACCCTCTCACTCCCACCCCAGACACGTCTGACCAGTCGGTTGAGTAAATGGTCTCACGCAGCTTTTATTGATGCATTTTGGTTCACATGAATTTTTTTTCTGTGTGAAAAGAAACCAAACCAGGGGGAAAATGCAACCAGTGCACCAACTCATCCAACGAATTGGACCAGAACTGACTAATTATAGGTTTGTAAGCACACCTACCTCCTCTAGGATAAAACTTCCACCAATGCCTGATCACCATGCTGTTAAAAAGCACAGTTATCTGCATTTGAACCATACTACCTCCTGTTTGACTCTACATCAACAGCTCTGTAACAACCACCACCAAGCATCCACCAACAATCAATATAATAACGGACGATGAGGTATGCACTCAGTGTTCATGGGGCTCATCCATGAACACCCACATGAGAGTCTGCATCTGAACCTAATCAACAATGCTTTTTATATGTAAACACAATCCTTTTCAACCAGTTACTGTATATCAAAACCACTGCAAAGAATGGTTTCATTCATTCATGATATTGACATGCTCATTTATGACAGGCTTTGATGGCTCTCACTCATTCATATTACAATAATGTAGACTTTATCACCACTATAGCCACCCTGAACTTTGAACCTCCTCTTTCAGCGATAGTGCACATTTTCAAATGGATGACCTGGCCCTGTTTCCTCTCTCAACACAATCGTCTGCATTTCAATCAGGACTCACTTTGATGATTTTTTTTTTCTTGATATACTTTTTTTTTTTTTATCCATTCAGTCTTTGAAATGTGTTTGAAATGAATATCCCCCTTTGTTACTTTGATCTAGTCTCTCTCTGCAGTATTGGCTATTGTTGCGGGGTATTGTGCCATCTATTCACAGCTACACAGTTCTGTGAGTAGCCAAGCCTTGATGAGGGCGAGAGTGATTGCCTGGCAAAGCCATACACACACGCACATGCACACACACACACATAACCATTTCCTTTTGTCATGTAATCTTTCACATACACATACACACAGAAAAAAAAACACACCTAGGTTAAAATAGGCACACATTTCTGTTCCATTACTGTATTTTAAGTGATCCCTTTGGACTGTATAGCAGTAGTGACAGTAATGTCAGTCTTGTTGATGTTAAGGCAGTGGTTCCCAACCTGAGGATTAGGACCCCCACAAGAGGTTACTGGGTTAATCAGAGGGGTCATGAGATGATAAGACAAGACAGGATACAGAAAAAAAAAGATCTTGGACACACAAAATTGTGACTTTTTTCAAGCTTTCTTCTAATTTTTGCTTTATTTCATTTTTGTTTGTTTGTTTGTTTGTTTTTTACCTCATCAAGCCTAAGCACAAGACCTTTTGTGAAAGTACCTATACAGGAATGTAAATCTATTCCATTAGTATACATAATATAATAATAATATATAATAATAATAATATAAAGGAAAAGTCCTGCATGAAAAATCCTACTTAAGCAAAGGTACATAAGTATTATGAGCTTGATGTAGTTAAAGAATTGCAATACAAGTAGTGGTTTGGACCCTCTGACTGATATATTAATATATATGACATCATATATATATATGAGCTCTGACTAACAAATGCAAATAAGACCTGTCATTTTGCAAATAAGACATGTTCATTTTGTCCAAAACGATGGATCTTCCACCTGCATTAACCTTCAGTAGTAGACTTATCTAAATATATAAGTCATGGCATAAATGCACACATTCAGCTGGTCTTGAAATGCCCATATATAGCTGTGTGACTTACAGCCCGGCACATCAAACAATTAAACATCCCCTCCTCCTTCTCAACGAGCACAGAGAAACTTTCCACTTTCAGCGGATGAATGTGAAATGAACCTCTGCACATATATCATTCTGCACAGTGAAGCTCAAACTTCCAGCTGAGGGAACAAAAAGAAAAATATATTTTTGGAGGGTGACTTTAACAATTGTTTTTAGATACTCAACACATCTACAGTTGCCCACATATTTAACTGTGAGATTCATTGGTCCACACTCGAAATAATTTCTGTTTTGCAATCATCTATGCAAATATTTATTCAGATCTTTTTGTCCCAGCAGAGAAATACAATAGACTAACAGAAAATGCTGACACATTTACAAATAAAACTCGTGCTTACCTTGCCTAATTTTCCAAAATAGTCCACCCAACCGCCATGTCCTCCTGTCTATCCTCCTTTTTTCATGTTTTACTTTGTCTTGGGTGGCTCTGTTATCCTTCTTGTATTCCAGCTATTAGCCTGCAACTGATTACTTTCCACTCAAAGTGCCACACTAAGGTTAGCTCATTATTTTCACCACCTTGTTGGTTTTCTGGAGGTTTAGATTTGAATTTACCAGAACATACTCAAAGTTGCAGAGCAGTTCACTGGGTGTGTGACATGCTTACTATGCGTTTACCGTCATCACAGAAATGGGACGCCATATTGGGTTGATGCAAACAGCATCATATCATACCGACGCTGTCACTCATAACCAATAAGAAGGACTTTCTCTGTTTGGATAGAGGAGTGTAACATGACAGGCTGAGGTAGATAACAGAGCAGGAGGGGTTTCCTTCTATCTCACACAAATCATAATAGTGTAACCTGTAATATTTCTCTCCCATAGACTTGCATTGGTTTTATTCTCAGAAACACAGAACAAAGTGTGTTCACTTCAATACGGAACACGTCTTTTAGTTCCAATTAAGGGATGATTCCATATTTTATGGGACAGGTGATCAGTAAATATCTCCAAACTGTCAACTAGCTGCTTGTTAAACCACGACGTCTCCTTTTCTCTTCATCAACACGTCAACAGAAGATGGAACTTTGTGGAGACTTTGAAGTAGTTTAAAGGAGCCTTTTGACGGAGCTGATGGCTGAGTTATAGCAGTAACAAAGTAACCATTAATGTAACTGATTACTTTTTACGATTGAGTGATCAGTATGTGATGTGGTTTATATCATATTTTTTGATTAACTTGACCAACACCGCCTTTTTGTGACATAATGAAACAATCTAAAGCCGCGCTTTAATCTCTCTCCCTCAGCCAGAGCCATTTCCACAAAGTGCTCTCTCTCTCTCTCTCTCTCTCTCTCTCACACACACACACACACACACTGTATCGAGCTGTTTTGAGAGTAAACACACACTATGTAGATACAATGGTATCAGTCTTAAAAAGCAATTAGTGCAACAAAGACATTGTGTTGCTACTGTATATCAGCTGCTTCATTATGGTCAAGTGACAAAGTGGATGAGACTGCACTGTGCTGTACGGCTCCCGCTGGCCCGCCTGTGAGATCCCACACACATTTTTTAAAATATTGTTTTTAATCTGTTTTTTTTCTAGACTCAAGGAACATTTTACAAATATAAAACCTTCACGGTTTAAAAATTCATGATAGAAAGACTAACAACGGACCTTGTTTGTGGAGTCATCGGTTTTATATGCGTGTCTTATTATCGCCACTATGATGGAAGTCTATGGGGAAGATGCTGTTTGAGCTGCAGGGCTGCGAGTGACCACTGAGCAAAAATTGGCAACGTATCCTGTTCTCCTTGCATATATACAGGATTCACACACACACACACACACACAAAGAAAAGCTTTAAACTTGGGCCCTGTAATAAAACAATTATCAGAATGATCAACCAGCAAGCTGCTGATTAGAAAACTTCTTCTTACAGGATCACAGTACTATACAGCTGCAACCTGCTGCTGGCTTAATTAAATCTTTAAACCTCTGCCCACTGATAACATACGCCGAACAGCAGTCACAGCCAAGAAACAGCACAAAAAACTGCTGAGTAAATGATATCAGTTAGTCTTGATGTAAACAGATGACAAAGAGAACGGATCAACACAATTCTTCAGTCACTTAAAGTCCACGAGCCCAAGCAGAGAAAAGAAGCCTCCGCTCTCAACAACAGATCTGCTGATTAGGCAGCGCTGGTGTTGCTGCTCTATCATTCACCAGATGAACGTTTTCAAAGTAATTCAAGTTGAGGTGTGAAATAAAGCCAGCCGCAATATCTTTATCGTCCTCAATCGTAGCAGCTGCTGCTTCGTTAGATTGACTGATTGATAAAAACACAACCCACCCCCTCCAGAAAAATGCAGTTGGTTAGTTGGAATAACACTCCTTGGTTAGTTGTACTAATGAGAGAGCTCAGAGCTCCTTGGCATACAGTTTAATGAATATAAAATGATAAGGAACGCTTAAAAGAAAATTAGATTTTCATTTATCTCAGGCCCTATTTATACTTTCTAACTCTCTTGTTTGAAAGTTACCCTTTTCGCTCATCATTCTCTAGTCAAAATACACGTATTATATCAAACAGTTTCGTAAAACTGAGTATAAAAAGTGCAATTAGTCTTACAAACATGTGTAATGAATGTAAGAATGAATGCACCATTAAAGGCTGCGAATCAATCAGTGCTCCAGTCTTCTTTATCTCAGAAGTTTGCTGTCCTTGATGTGAAAAGCACCTGATTCTGCTGCACAGTGCTGATAGATGAGGGGAGAACTACTTGCACTTGCAAGATCAGGGTTTTGGTTGATTTCTGTGATGAGTCATGGGTCAAACAAATGAGGTCCAACTTCGAGATAGATGAACATTAGTCTGAAGCAGAATCATGCCTCTTTGCTCCAATACATTAGTTTTATCTATTACGGCAGCTTTCTGATAAATGCCTGCCTGTCACCAAATGCTGGCATTTGCTCTAGGTCCTTGTGATGTTGACCGGAATACGCAGTGTCTAAATGTTAGGTCATTCTGAACGGTGAGGGATTCAAGCATCAGTGTCCCTTGTACATAGTTTGACAGCGTGACCCCATATGTCACACCTGACGTTGAAGGTGCGGTGTGAGGAACAGACAGCCGACTGCACGAAGAAAATAACAGTAAGTGAGAGAAAACGCTGCGACTGCTGCATTCACATTCAGGCACAGACACACTCTGAACTGTACAATCAGAATGAGCGAGTTGTCTCTTAATCTTTGAAAATAAAATGAAAAAGAACATTTAGGGATTTACCTTCAAAGTATACGGCTCCAAATACCATCTGAAGTTCATTCATCATGTCAGGGAGAAATAGAGTTATGTGCTGAAACTATTTTTGGCAAATAACTGCCAGGGCAGTAAGTTCCTGGAGACGTGTTTGTCACTGTGAGACGCTAGACCGAATCAATACCTGAGTCATAAATCAATGATTATGGAAACAGTTTGATAAAAACATCTTAACCCCACTTATTGGCTTTTTTTTTTAAATGTATATACTGTTATGTTGTCTCTGTTAAACATGGTCAAAGTTCCAAAACTTGAGGTTCACATATGTAGAAAAGCTCCCTGCAAGTCAAAAGTCAGGGCTTTACTTACTATAAATCATGCAAAGATATTCCAGTACAGCCCCAGTTTAAAAAGATAGACCTGGAAATATGCAGATAATGTCCCCTTTAAACACACTGTATGCCCTTCTGTAGTGGATGTTCCACCACAGATAATCAATGACACATGATGAAATATTTTACTTTAAATTAAACTTTAAATCTAGTTTAGATTAGCCCAAATGGTTGACAATACATGTAATTTACTACGGTCAATAATTAAAGGGGAACTCCAGTGATGTTCCATATCAGCATGTATCTCCATTTGTTGGGCAGGACTAGTGAATATGGGTAAAAAAGTAAAGCCTTTTGTGTCTCCAGAGGGAGATGTGTGAAATCTGATAAACTGCCTCTTGTCACTTGTCACTGTCACTTGAGTCAGTGTCAGTTGGAGCTGAAGACTATGACTGAGTTTGAAAATGAAACTAAATTGGTGGCATGGAGTCAGAAAGCAGTGAGGTTAGCAGACCTCTGTAGCTCCTCATCTCTGCTGGAGGCTAACAACTACATTAGCCACTGCTAGCATAACCTGCCTTAGTTGACTGAATTCGGTCAGTCAACTGGGGAGGAGGGGTTGTATTACGGATAATGTAGGCAGCAGGTTTTGATAGAGAAGAAGAATGTGTGGAATAAGAAAGACTTCTCAAGTTCTGCTGCATCAATTTTGCATCATTTTTCAAAAAGTGCCAACTTCCAAGAGAAACATTATTGTCCATTAATACAGGCAATAATGGAAGTTTGTCTTTCATTGGTGCATAGCTCACTTAGGGACACAATACAGTACATAAAAGAACATGAAGTGCACATAAAAAGACAACACAGTACACAGTACAATCTCATGGAGTTAAAAAAACAAAAGAAAACAGAAATTGACCAGTGGCAGGTGAAAATGAAATACTAAATATAAAGTGCTGTATGCCAGCTCAGCTCAGTAGGTCTGTAGTTTCCTTCTTAATTGCTGCTTAGCTGCTCAGTGACAGTGAAAATAAAGGATATTTTAAAACAGCACTTCCGTGCACAGGGGACTCTGAACCTAAGCCCCAACTGCATCATCTCAGAGACTTATGAAGGGGGTGGGATGTGTCATCAAGGATTTTGTTGGCCATTCTGTTTACTGCTTTTGCACGATGTTCTGGGAGCTGGCTCTGTTTGCAGCCTGTGACTTGGTGGCTCCTTGGTTGGCCACTCTGGAGTGTCTGCTTTTGCTCCTTACAGACAATGGTCCAAACAAGGGCATAACATTGAAAGTTAGTACACTTTCAGTCAGGGCTTGGTTGGACACTTCTCACAATCTCTTTTCTGACATCAAACCCTCTAAGTTTCCGTAGAATAAAAAGTCACTGCTGGGCCTTCTCATATACAGCCTGCCCAAAGAGAGGGTCTGGTCTATGTCAGGGCCAGCGTATTTAAAACAGGATACGAGCTCAGGGTACTTATTATATATAAGTTGTTATAAATCTGCAGTAGCTGTGACAGCGGGTGAGCAGGATGGCCTTGTTTCCTCCCAGGCACATCTCCTGAAGCCAACAGCTCAGTCTGTTCAGCAACATAGTCCTCATATATGTTCAAAGACTAAACATTAGTCAGGTGAGCTACTAGAGCCATGTCATCTGTGTACTGCAGTAAAGTGAGGCAGATGTTACTGCACATGATTTTGTTGGTATAAATGGAGAATAGAACAGGGGACCGGGCACAGCCCCGGGGAACCCCTGTGTTTCAAATCAGCTCATCAGAAAAACATCTGTTCAAATTGACACGTTGGGGTCGGTTGCATAAAAATTCTCTGATCCATAAAATCAGGATAGGGTGAGCTTGCATATCACAAAGATGCTTCATAAGTGTATTTGGGTGCATCATAAGTCAGACATCGTTATATGAGTGCAATGCTAATTCATTCTTTTAAATGAATAACTTGGGTTGAACTCCTGCACATAAACACACACACACACACACACACACACACACACACACACACACACACACACACACACACACACACACACGCACTCGAGACTGAAGTTATTCACCAGTGATGGTGTCGGTCTGAGCTGTGTGATTGTGAAATCATTTGTCACTGAGTGAGCAACATCAGAGAGAATTTCATATTTAACATAAAAAAAGATAAAAAAGTCAGTCAGCAGCATTCAGCACTAACTGATGACACCAAGTCCTCTCATGCACACCCACTCATTCACACTCTTTCCACAGAAACACACACTAAAACATTATCACACACACATACACACACACACACACACACACAGCTTGTAATCACGTAATCATACACATCTGTTAGTTGTTTCAAAGCGGCTCTTGCGTCGATATTTTGTTGCATACAAATGTGTTCTTGTTGCTGTCAGCTCTCTCATTTGTGAAGCAAATGGTCTTTAAAGACGCTGATGATCAGTGTGATGAACGAGATCGTCCTCCAAAATCGCTGAGTGATAATATATGCTAGAAGCAGATAAGGTGCCGTGGTGGTGGTGCAGAGAGGGAGGGGTGAGGGAGGGTGAAGGGGGGAGAGGAGGAGGGGGGGTCATCTCCTCTCTGCTAATAGGAGACGATGTTAAATGTTGTTCTACTGCCATGGTTATAAAATGTATTCCTTTCTGAATGGTATGTCATCAGAATTTCCAGCTGTATTTCAGGCTGATATCGGCACTTTCATTAGCTAGATATCAGCCAGTGGAGCCATCCTCCTCTCATATGATGGATATGATGCAGGTTGATTGATTGCATTTTAATTCTAGCATTAATCAGAACCAGACTGCTTGTCTATGAGAACACCTTAACCAAATGCAACACTGTGATGTGATTAAGCACGTACATACATACATTTACCAGAGGAGCCAGCCTCAAGGCCTTATAAATCCTACTATACTGAGAAGTCAGTGTCAGAATCTTTAATACACTCCACCTGAAAAGAGATTAAGTCCATCTTTCTTTTAATATATAAAAATTAATAAAATATTAAAGAGGCATGTTTCCACATTAAGGTCAGTTTACTTGTCACTATTCAGCCTGTAAAAACAGTGGCGTAATGTCCTGTGTTTCTCTGGGCTCCTGTCAGGGTACGATTTAAAGGACGTTAATGAGGTAATTAACCTTTGTGGAAAAAAATGTGTCCTTATATGTCTTAACACATACGGGGGGAATCTTATTTTTCATATTATTATTTTTTTAAGCGGATAACATGCAAATATGTCTCACTTTTTCACTCACTCTCATTTTTACCAAAAACTTCTGGCCTCCACTGGTAATTCTTCTCTTTGGTTTGAACAACAGATACAGTGTTTGAGCTAGTAAGATACTCAAATTGTGACTTGTCGTAGCAGGTGCAAAAACACAGTTGTAACTAACAACATTAGCAACGGCTCTGTTTCATTTACGTAGGTGTGCCAGCAAACTGTGCCAGTGAGCAAAATAGCAGGGCCCTGCAGCTGGCACACCTAAATGGAATTCTGCCATCATTATTAATGTCATTAGTTATACCCGAGAGCATCAAGCCAACATGTTTGTTGTGAGGAAAGTCTATTTCACAGATATGACACTTAGTGAATGATGTGTGGTTCATTTTGCTTTTTTTTTCTTGAAATTTCCGTTTGATATATATTCTAGCCGTCCTAGCTGCATGGCGCTAGAGATAGCAACGTTGGTCGCTCCATCACTTTCCAGACTGATACATCTCAACAACCACCAGCTGGATTGCCATGACAGTTTGAAAAGGCATTCATGGTCCCCTGAGGATGAATCCTTATTACTTGGTCTGTGTATATTCTCATTTGTCCAGGTCATATTTATCTCTAGGCTGACTACAGACGTCAGACTAGTGGGGACTAGTCAGACCGATGCGTTACGAACTGATGAAGCCGCTTGGATAAGAGGCGAAACGTCTTCATAAGACAAATCTAAGTCCAGTTGCCTTTGAATCATTGTTGCCTAGAGACTTATTACTTGGGTGACTTTCAATCTAGCATCACCGGTGGGTCAAAATTATTTTCACTTATCTCAGCATCTACTAGATGGATTGTCCCAAAATTTTGCTATTGGATGGATTTCTTTTAAATATGGTACATTCATAACCCCTTCAGGTCAAAACATTTCAAAAAATGTCCAAATGTTTGGTTTATGCCAAAATACCTGCACCGCTTTAATAGCTTATAGCACTGCCGTGTCTTAGCTGCTAGCATGGTGGAACCGGGGCGTGGCAGATACATCTATACATACATAACATAGTCAAATTATAAGTAATGGACAATATAACAAGATAGATCACATAACTAATGATAAAAACTAATGAATAAAGAAAAATGAAGCCTACTTTTTTGATTGAGAAGATAAAGTAAATTGCGAGAACACTTTGCTTAATAGCAGTGCTATTATAACCATCTGAATTGCTTCATTTTTTGACAACCCCTCTCCTATAAGAGTGAACTGTTTCAAATCTAACTCTAACAATGAATTCTGTACAAACGCTAAAACTTTAAAATCACCCTTTTCCCCCCCCGATGACTTAATTGCTAGACTGGAGCCTGGTTGCTAAATTGCTGCTGTAATTGGTCTTCATTAAATGGGTTTCAGAGGAGATTTTTACTGTAACCTAGTCTCACTGCAAATGACATCAAACTAAACTGGATAGTCAGAATAATCGCTGCATATCATTTAGATCCAAACTGTGTTTTTGGACCTTGAACTATGGGGTCAGAGGAGAAAATAAGGAAAATTAAGACCTCTCATTAACTGGACATTATAAGTGAGGGCAGATATGGGAAATGTGGAAAAAAGTATGGAATTATATCCTCAGATGAAACACAATCAAATAAAAATACGACAGGTAACAAGGGAGAGAAATGTAACCCAGCAGGTGACTATTTTTGCATCTGTGCTCTTTGTTTCCTGTTCATTATCAGTGTCTTAACTCCTGAACCACAAGGACATCTCAAGAGACTTACTATTCCAGTCCAATGACGCTCCCACTAGATGGGGAAATGGATAACATTTATCAAATGCTTTATTTGTGCGTGACGCAAGTTCAACCAAAGACATTACATCAAGGAATTGACCATTTATAGCAAACGGTTACATTGTTAGATTTGGTTTAAGAGGATTCTGCTGAGAGAGCTAATCCCCCAAAACAAAACGATTGCTCCCTGCTTAATATGTATTAGTATGGAGCACATTAAAACCAACAAAACACCAGAGACACTGCACTCCGCCGTCCTGGATCTGCACAACAGCATGTTTTAGTTTCCATTCAATTAGCCCCTTTCATCTGAGATGCAGTTCAATAATATTGATTACCCAGATGAACATACGGCAAGATATTACAAGGGAAATATTCTAAACTAATGTATCTAGACTTTGCAGAGAAAAACATGGTGACCTTATGTAAGCCAGGCCTCCAAAGTTCTATAGATTCATTATGATATGAATGAACAGAAGCCAAAGTTGAGTAAAGTGATCAGCCAAGCAGCATGCATGGGTAAAATATGTCCCAAACCAGTTCAGCCCATACAGGAGGGTTCATATGTGTCATATAGACATTAACAACAAGGCCAGCACAAGCCAGACACACCGTACACACACACACACTGCTACACAAACTCAATTTTTAGATACAACAAAAACAAAACAAAACACTGATGAAAATGAATGCAAATACACCGCCATGAATATGCAGAGAGTGAGAGAATGAATACAGAGATTCAGCAGCATGATAGCATGAAAGCATACAGACACCATAAATGCCAAAAATTCATATTCCGCAGAGCAGCGACGCTAAACCGAGAACATCCAGCACAGCCTCAGATGGATTACCATGCCAAGCAAACACAAAAAAAACTCCCTCCTCAGAAAAGCTACGGGAAGCACCTGTGTACTGTTCTTTAACAGTACGGCGGTGGTTAACCACACGGACATTTGCCAAACCAACTAGATGGTCCTCATCATAAAGTCTTTTATCTTATAAAACTGAAAAGTACGCTTTGAAAACACTTCTGATAAAAGCATAAATCTTACATTTGGGTTTTGTCCAAGTTTGTTTTTGTGTGGAAGGAGCTCATTTTTGCATCCACTGTGGGGAAAAACACCCACTCAAGACTCACTGGTTCTCACCAACAGTCAAGTGTCAGTGGGCATTTCCTGCCATCTGGCCTCAAGTGGTTTTCTTGCACTTACAGTAACAAATGTAATTTTCATCAGCTTGAGTAAAACATGATCTTTCCCTAGATCCACCCGCCCCCCCCACCACCCCACAGAGAAAACCTCCCATATTCTGAAACCTGAATGTTGGCAGCTACGCTTATGGAAATACATCAGGTTGAAATAAAGCTGAATTTTGGATGCGCTCTTATCGATGGCTGCTAAACCTTTCAGCCCCTCTGGCTCTGCCAACACAAAGACTTGTGCTGTGATCTTTACACTTTAGTGACTGCTGGTACATATACAGTAGAACTGTCTGTCAGATGAGGAAATGGACAGCACGTCAACACACAGTGGAGGGCATGTTGCGCATCATTAACCTGTGTCATGCAGTCACAGTGGCTCTGGCCTTCACATACGGACACAGCAGCGCTCAGCTTCAGGCCCCCTGAAGAGCTGTTTGTTTTCAGTGTTAATCAATAAAACACAGTAGCTCTGACTTATTGTACCTTTCCATTTGAACCTTATCTACACCACTCATAAGTTAGGCTGTTCAAAATTACAAAATGTACAATTGCGCTTATGAAAATGTCCCCCCATTATGTGACGCTGTAATCAAAATATCATTTCACCAGCATGGTTGCTCTATTGATTGTAAAATAGTGCTGGAATCAAAACAAACATTTTTTTTTTTACAAGAGTGAAAAATGTGTTTTCTTTAATTTAGTGCATTTGGAGTAGTTTGAAGTAGCTGTGAGTGGCTCGTTTCCTTTGCCATTATGAAAAAATCAAACCTTTTTCGTGACTGCGGTGATTTAATTCAGTCTGGATTTATGTGAAATTATTTCTCATGATCCCTCTTTTCATGTCCCATTCATGCTGAAATGCTTCTTCATCAACCGGGTCTTGATCGTTATCGTCTCCTGGCCAGGCCTCATCAACTTTACACTGCTGCCAAATTGAATGTCTCACACTGCCAACAGTACATCCCCGTCACCTGATGAACTCGCTCTCCAGGTTTATACGCTTGTCGTAGGACTTGTTGAATATCAGAACCTCGCACAAAATCTACTTAGAGGAGTCATCCGGGTGCGGCCTCTCGGTCCACCCCGCTTGTACAGAAGGAGAGATTTGATGATCCGTGCCAGCCAGGACGCTTGTGATGATGCGTTTGGCATCGCTGAAATGTTTCTGATTGGAGTGCATTCTATTCTCTTCAGACTGTGCTGTAATGGAGACCTGAGGCTCGGATTACATTGAGATTGCTGATTATTGAATGGAAACCCACCTTTCATCATTTTCAAATACAATTTAGGAAAGTGTATATAATGACTTTCTTGCTGAGATATCCCACACACACACACACACAATGATATTGTCTGCGGATGAAGGCCAGTAAATCAGAGCTTCTTGTTGTCCACAGCTCTAGCTTGCCTTTTATTTTGAAAATATCCAGCAAGCATGGTTTTTAATTAAACCCCTAGCATGTGAGAGAGTCATTTAATGATGGCACCTTCTCTCTTTGCTTTTGTTGTTGCTGTTGGTGCTTTCTCATAAACTCCTCTGTCACTGCACCAGCTACTTTACTTTAATGTGCTGTGTGTATGCAAGCAGGTGCTGACAGGTTAAGCCAGGGGTTTTCAGAATCTGACACCGTGGGGCCCCTTCAGGCACTCCCTCACCTAACCTCGCCACCCCACACATGGATAGCTCTTCATGTCATCTGATGAGCATCCTTTTTTTTTTTGTTCTTGTGTTATTTGTTTGTTTTTAACCAATATTGTTTGTGTGCCAAATGAGCTATGATCAGTTCCTGTATGCAGTGAGGCCATCAAAACAATCCAGTGATTCCTCTAAAGATACTAAACATGTGATGATTCTCAGGAAGGTTCTGAAGGCCTTTTTCTATGATTTCTAAGCAGATTTATGGATGTTTATCAGTGATGGATATTGAAGATAATAGTATCCTGTGGAAATCTAAATCACATTGAATCAATGCAAACAGCAGTACAGGTTTTAAAGTACCTTACTTGCCTCCATGAGCTGTGTCAATCAAACTACAGCAACTAAAATAATAATAATAATGCTTCTCTAGTTCTTAAACACCAGCATGCACTCGTCTCTGTCATCTCAGGCTGTATCTCTGCCTCATATCTCTCCCTCCACTCACAGTTTGAAGTAATCAGTTATTAGTATTGTGTTACCTGGCCACTCTATCTTCAGTCTTATCTTCTATCAGTTATACTGACATGCAGCTAGCTCTATGCAGATCATGTTTCTCCTCAATGTATCAAACTGAATGTTTCCCTAAATTTCTGTTCAAAAACATGGTTAAAGCTCCCAACAATCAATGTTATGATTATATTAACAAATGACTTTGTGGAGTGTGAATGAGATCACTAGTCATGATGAGACTCTCAGCCTCTTCGAGCTCACAGTGTTTGTTTGATGTGCACAGAAACATGACAGCAAGTAAATGCTGGTGTTGCTCCGAGTCCTCTGGATGTGTGAATAAACAACTCTTTGCTAATACCTTAGCTATTACAGCTTTGTGATACAGGACTGTGCCTGTCAGCTTATTATGGAGTTCCTCTGCCTCCAAGTTGCCATAGCAATTTAGTTAATGTATGTGAGTCATTTTAGAAGAGAAGAGCTCAACAACATCACTGATACGATCTGTAATTCTGCCAGTTGAACCCCTGAATCCTTTAGGTTTCCAGTGTATTCTTCTTTTTTTTTTTTTTTTTTTTCAAAAGTGACATGAAAATCATAATAATAATAATAATCATTTTTATTGTTATAGCTCTTTTCAAGCCAAGAGCATAAAGTGATTTCCAGTACAGAGAAACAAATAAAAGAAATAATGAATAAATAAAAAGACAATCACAGGTATACAAACAACAGCATAAAAAGACAGTTAGGAATAAAATCATTCAGAGTTAAAACATGTCAAACAGTTAAAGATCAAATCTGGTGGTTACA
Organism: Euthynnus affinis; assembly: GCA_029490765.1. Lineage (NCBI taxonomy): Eukaryota > Metazoa > Chordata > Actinopteri > Scombriformes > Scombridae > Euthynnus > Euthynnus affinis. Next base: position 32,016,027 of record CM055846.1, read on the forward strand.
CATTAGAGCTGCACTATGTAAACACAGCTGTCAGTGAGTTTCTACAATATGTTTAAATATAAGGTTTAAAAGAAAGGCAGGTAAACAAAATGTTACAGTAGTCCAAGCATGAAGATATAAGAGCATGAAGATTTTATTTTCATTGGTGTTAAAAGATAACATAGCTCAGATACTGGAAATATTCCTGAGTCGGTAAAAACATGTTTGGATTAACATGAGAAGAACTCCTAAAGGCTTTACATCTGTCTGAAATCACTGGGACACCTTAATGACACACCTTTTGTGTCCATTTGTTGTTTTCAACTTCACTGATTCATATTTTTTCTGTGGTGTTTGTGAGTTTGGAGTTAGGAGTGATCTTTCTAGGGCATTGGCTCCTATAAGAAGGCAGCATGGCAGCCGCTAATGGTGATCCAAATGAAGAGATAGAAAGAAATGATGAGGCCAAGAGTGCTGCAATATTCTTCTCAGTGGCAACCTGGTTTCCTCATGCAGGTTGATAGATCTGTAGGAGGCAATAGACAATATAAAACAGACAACATTGTTGTCTACCTAATAAAATTCCATATCCATTTCAAGACACTAGAAATAAAACATCTAGATATGCATCACTATAGTTACTACAACCGTAAATGTGTGACAGTCAAATTGCTTCACAGCTTTCATTTCTGAGGCACAAAACGTGAGTTCATTCTAAAAGTTCATTTTATGCAAAATATGAAACTAAAGGATTCATTAAATGTTGGTCTTTGTGTTTATTTGGAATATGATTCTTCTGCATAAGCATAAGCAGCGGGAAATGGATGGATGGACATTGTATGTAAAAACTAATGAACGCAGTTAGAGAAAAGATCAGATTTTGAGAATATCGTAGACATATTTTGAGAAAAAAAGTCATAATTTTAAGAGAGAAAAGTCACATTAATTTAGAGAATACTCAGTACAATGAGAAAACATTCACCTCAAGAACAAAGTGTCATATAAATGTCATGTTCCCATTTAGATTACTAGATGGATCTTATGTCTTGACATATTTAAATCTGAAATATTACATTATTGCCATTATTGCAACTTTTTTGAAATACTAATCCATAATACTCTGAATGAGATTTAGGTTAATTATGAAGTGAATACTACTTACTCTAAGCCAAACGCTAAGAGTTAGCTTATGCTAATAATATAACCAGAAGTGGTTCAAGATTTCCTAAACTGAACTTTAAGCCTGACTTCAGTTAGCCATAAGTGGTAAATACAATACAATGAATTGCTTTGACAACAACTGATTGGGTTTGATAGCTAGAGACTAAACTGGATGTTTGAGGTGACCACAGCGGCATTTAACTGGGCTCAGGTTTGCTCGTCAGGCAGCTGGACTGACGAGATGGCGAGATCACATGAGAATCCATCTGGTCACGGCTTCAAGTTCTGTGCATGTCGCTGAACCACCAGTGGTTCAGACCAATCAGCGTTCTGGAACTACTGGCAGCTATGGTTGTGGTTTAGGTGTGATGACAACAAGAAGCGAGTGCCAGATAGACAGATGGTTCATCCAATCACCTGCCATGTATTTTTTTTGAAAGTGCCTGCCCTTTTCCAAACAGGTTCTAAGGACGAATTCTCAGATGGTTCTATGTAACAAACCATCTGGCGTGTCAGGTTCAGGTTTGTAACAACTGAGAGAATCCACACACACACACACATGCAAATTATATTCATGTAGATGTTTAATTATAATTATTTTATTTTATTTTTCCAGGTCTAGGCTCCATTTGGCATCAGCAGCTAAAGCTGATGAGCAGACTAGTGCATCATTTGACTACAAAATACTGGTGAGAAATATGATCAGATGTTTTATAGCATTATTGCTATATAACAATTCAAGTTTAGCTACATGTAGCATTTAAAACTGCATTTTGATTTTGTCAGAGCTCCCAAATCACACATTTTCAAATAAAAAAAAAAACAGCAAAACTAAGGAGTACTTTCACACTGAGGCCATTCATATTTGTACTAAAAAAGGAAATGAGCTGGCAAGTGAACATACTTTAACACCACACACACACACACACACCTGCTGTAATCCCCCAAGCTGATGCTGTGAATATATGTGTTATTAAGCAGCTTCCTTGTTAAATAAGTCTATCACTGTCTCCTCCAGAGTATTAGCCATTAGCTTTTTATCCTCTGCTGGCCTCCTGGGAGCCAGAATAAAGAGGAGTGGGGAGAAGCTTCTTAAATGTCACAATCTCTCCCTCCCTCTCCCGCTCTCTCTCTCTCAGGTTTTTGTGTTCATGAATGTATGAGGCTGTGTTTTTATTTAAAGTTTATACATGGCTGTGTATTCATGTGTGTCGCCTGTATGAGCTTGCAGGCTCATTAGAGAGAAGCGCCGAGTGTGTTTGCAGGTGTGTGCGAGGTCATTACTGGATGTCAGAGTCCAGATGAGACTCTCTCTCTCTCTGCTCTTTCGGTGTGGAGCAGCGAACATCATGAGAAAAGGTCAGGACAGGAGTGGTATACTGACTCTCGCTAGAACCTGGGAATTCTGGGACATAGTCGCAAGTTTCAGATTTCACACGGGTCACCTTCTGATAAAACCACACAAAATGATTTCAGACAACGGAAACTAGATGACGCTTTTTACCAGTTAGTTAGTTAGTTGGGTTAAAAGGTACTTTATAAATGTGTTACAATCTAATTTTACACTCATTATATAATTGACAGTTTAGCTAACACAAATGAATAAATATAGCATTGCAGATGATAATAAAATTATAGTTAGTAGAAAAATATGATGAAGAGGATGCCAAGAGGCTTCCAGGTGCCACCAGAACAGATTAGGACCTGAGCCATTGAGACGTGGCAGGAGGACAGACTACACACACACACACACACACACACAGGGGAGACGCACATCACACCATTCACATACACAAGAGAAGAGACAAGAAAAGACATTATTCACAAAGGAGAGAGAGAGAAGGATAAAGACATCATTCAGAGAGAGAGAGACATGAGGGGAGGCTGAACTCCTGCAGGATGGAGAACTAGATCCAAAACCTCAGGAAATGGCAGTGACAGCCAGGGAAGCACAGCGGTTCCAGAATAGATGCTGGTCCAAGCTAGAGAGAGAGAGAGAGAGAGAGAAAGACAGGAGGAGAACAGAAATGTCAAGGCCCTTTCACACATGCAGTCTGCCCCTGAAATGTTCAGGAACATTTCCTACATGGGCTCCTTTGTGAATGGGAGCAGGGATCGATATTCCCACCTCAAGTCCTAGCAACATTTCTGGGAAAAAGCCAGTACGGCTGTGTTGTGGATGACAGCTGTAAGATTGCAGGGACGGGCACGTAAAGGGTTACATCTGTCTGACTATTTTTTGAATATTTAAATAATTTAAACAAACTGTTGTAGATGTTTATGCAGGTAGTTTGAACAGTAGTATGGATAATTCAAAGCTGAGCCAAGATCAAGCTGATTATTCAAAATCTTCAATCTGACGGAGCTAATCAATATGGCTTTATGAAAGCAATACAGTTAGCTACATGAACAACACAAAAATATAGCAATGTTCCCTCTATTCAAGCCTTTTATAAGTCTGTGTGTCTGTGTTGGGTGCCACATTGTCACAGCATCATGTTCTGTTGAACATTGTGAACAGTGACTGACGTTCACAGCTAACATCATACGACTAACTTCATACTCTACTCCGGTTTGGCAGCCGCCATCACACACCTGCTCTCTCTCTCTCTCTCTCTCTCTCTCAACAACACTTGCTATGCATCACCCTCACAATCAATTCATTTAGTCTCATCATATACTAATATATTACTATTACTAATACTATCAATTTGGGACTTTTATTTAGAAGATAAAGTAAAACACACAATATGTAACTTCACTACATATACATAACTAAAGAACAAACGGGAGTGTGTGTGAATGTGTATGTGAGAGAGAGAGTGTGTGTGCGTTAACCAGAAAGAATGTGCGTACATTTCTTTATGTTTGAACATGTGTGTGAAAAAGAGCAAGTGTGTGAGGAGCTTTGAGTTTCCTCTCTATGTGTGTTTGTCTGTTTATAGCCAATTCAAAATATATGTACGTGATGTGTGCAGGAAAACAGTGCCAGCTTAGGAAAGAGATTCATTATTAACTAGATATAACTCTAACAGGTCTGTGACTATGTGCATAAAGCATGGCAATAATCAATTAAGCAGTGTGCTATATACTATGCTATGTCCAGTTAACATTACCAGTCCATGAAGGGAGAAGGTTCCCATGGTTTGCTTCTCATGGGCTGTGCAGAATGGTGGTTGTGATGTTGAATGCGGTCTTTGCTGTGCAGTGTCCCGATGGTGCAGGTGGGAGGAAAGCCGTCTCTCCTTTGTTCTCCCTGGCAGAGTTGGCAGCTCGGTGCTGACTTGCTCTGCTGCTCCTGTGCATACATAGCTAACCAGGGATCTGTCTTAGGCAGTAAAGAATGAGTTTGGTGCGTCTGCTTCGAGCAGACTACGCCAGTGGAGATCAGAGCGCCATCAGATGAGAAGAGCATGAGAGAGAAGAAAGGAGAGCTGGGGTTTTGCTGGTCTGGTTGGAGCGGGACTCCAGGAGATGTCAGATTATAGTTACAGGAAGTGATGGGATGGGAAAATGTCTTAAGGTTTGTAAATAAAACTTTTTTATTTTTAATGCCATCTTCAGATATTTCTGCCACAATAGTGATGCTTTTGAGTTCTTCATTTGGGGGCTTTTCCAAGCAAATTTTGATAGATGAGATTGTTTACTATTAAATCAGTATTCATATATTTCTGCCACCCCGTAAAGTTTCCATTCCACCCTCCACCCCTTCCCTACAAATATTCCTCTAGATCTGCAGAGCTCTGGTCCTGCAGGTCTGCTTAAGAGCACGTGTCTCCTCATTAAACCAGGGTGTAGTCACCTCTTCAGTCAACTAGTTCTGGATGTGCAACTAAATCCAGTAAACTAGAGAGGGCCACATTCAAGTTACTAGTGTCTTTTTCATCAGAGCCTGTCTCTGCAGTGAAAGGAGCCAAGACTGCTGACCAAATGCAGCTACAGTAGACGGACCAGTGAGTGGTGAATACATCTATGCTGACATTAACAGGAAATTTAATGAGAAAATGATGCGATACAGTGGATGTGGCTGCAGAGACAGTCAGATCAGAAACAGCTGTCCCTTTAGATAAAACCAAATCAAAGGTGCCAGCCTCACCTTGTTTACTAGATACATGGACAGAGTTGGAAACTAGCTGGTGAACATAGTGGAGCATTTGACAGATAAAGAGTCAGATATTAATATCTTATTATTATTATCCTCTAAGTCAGGGGTGTCAAACTCATTTTCACTGAGGGCCACATCAGCTTAATGGCTGCCCTGAAAGGGCCAGATGTAAAATAAATGTAACTACTCCTGTATGTTAAATAACTCTGAATGTATTACTTATTCAAGTTATAAATATTATATATATTTGCATAGAATTTTAAAAAAATGTTGATTTGTTATTATAACATAAATATTTTTAATTTGTCATGTTATGAAACCGACCTTACTCCATCAATCAAGGATCAATCTATCCAAGTGAATAAATAAAAATAACATCAAACACAAGTTATGACACTGAGCTTTTTCTCCTTGAAAGTTTTTTTTTTCTTTCTGGACATTTTGGGGCTGTTATTTATGTTTCTCAATTCCACTTTTGACTTTTTTTTAAAAAAAAATCTGACCTTTTTCTCTCACGGGCCACATAAAATGACGTGGCGGGCCACATTTGGCCCGTGGGCCTTGAGTTTGACACATATGCACTATGCCGTTTAAGAATTAATATACGCTGTGTTTTAAGTTCAGTCACAGGCTCTCAGAATGTGTCTCTCTATCAGTTAGTATTAATGTTTAACATGTAAAAAGTGTTTGAAGTCATTTTTGTGACTCCTGTGATCTCAGACTCAAATGCTAATAGTTGCACACATGTTTGGATTAATACTGATCACCCTTACCCATTTATAGACTTAATCATTAAATATAACAACAATTAATATATTTTTTCCAGACAAAAAAAAATGTGGAAAATTCGAACATTCAGTGTACAGTGTTAATAAACTCAGAACTGTTTTTCAATACACTGACTACTAATTGTTGATTGTACGGTTTTGTCTTCATACAATGTAATTATCACTTATTGTTATGACACCATTGGTTTTGGCCTTGATGTCCTTCATTTTGGATGTGATGCTCCAATAGATTGGTATTAAAGGCCAAAGTTGCCTTTCCCTAAAATCCAGGCCTGATATAATTCAACAGTAATAAGAAACATGCTTTTCCATGTGGTCATTTTATGCAAAATATTTATTCATTGAACTTACAGAAAATGTGCTATATCGTGATATATATGGTAATAATGATATGAAATGACCTATATTGTGATATGAGATTTTGGTCATATCACCCATCCTACTCAGCATCATGTTATGTTCCACATCTTTGGACATTTTTATTTCATCACTTGCCAAAAAGCTCTGATGTTATAATTGGATGCATGATAGTGGATTTTTTTGCAGATATCCAATATGCCATATGTTTCCAACTCATTGTGGCTGATTGCCGATGCCGATATATGCAGTTATACGTTTTTTTTTTCTACACAGTAAAAAATAGTGTCAATTTAACTCTTGAGTTGAATTGAACTCTGTTCTAGATAACATTTAACATTTGTGATATCTTAGGGTACGCTTCATCAGATACGACACTTGTCTTCAGTTGAACTGGCTTTAATGTAGTAACTGCCAAAACCACATTAAAACATGACCAACATGGGGGCACCACTCAGTGGAGTGTTCTCCCAGAAGCCAAGGGAAGCCAGGCTTCCTCTGTTTTTTCAGACTGCAGAAAAAACACTTTGTTGAACAGTTTCGGTAATTATTCTGTGTCATTGTTGTCATCACTTTCCCGTTTCTCATTCACTATTTTACAATGAGTGAAACAGCGCCCCTCTAATGTCAGGTGGTGAAACACTATATTGCACTTCTACTGTAGAGTAATGTCATGTCCGTGAGGAGCGGAGGCCAGACTGACATGGCATCCCTTGGTGAAAGACATTGGCATCCCTTGGTGAAAAAAAAAAGAGGGATTAACCAATCAGATGAGGTTACCCTCATGCCACTGCCAAGCTGTGATTAGTCAGGACTATGCCCAAGGGAAGCCAGCCAACCCACAGCCTCTCACCAATCATATAGTATGCTTTGAATGTCATGGTAACCCTGGTAACCATTTGATATTATCTTTAGCTAAATTAGTGTCATTATGGAGGGTGAAGATTTGGAGTTTTTAGTAAAAAACAATTTTACTAAACTACCACTACAGCAGCAGGGATTCTGACATTCAATGAGGAAAATTATATTTGCAAGTGGCTAGCTGGTAGCGCTAAACTTCAGCGGCTATTTTGCTGGACACATCTGTACAACAATAAGCTGTTTCACAAGCCACCAACAGAGCTGAGACAGCTTCTTGTTAAGGATGACCTACAGGACACTCTCTGCGAGGTCTACAGGCTGCTCCAGTTTATGCTCACAATATATGCCACCAGCAAGTCAGCAGAGCGCTCCTTCTCCTGTCTGAAAAGGATCAAAACTTATCTGAGGAACACGTGTGGACAGGACAGACTTGTGGGCCCAGAAAGACTTTTTCCCATAGACTTACATTGTGAAAGAGAAGTCCGTAAAATAGTGGATAATTTTTTTTGAGCATCACAACCCCCGCGAAATGACTCGTTTCACTGTCGGAATTTGATCCGTTGAGTCCGATCACATTTCAAAAGCCTATAAGAGCCACACGATTGAATTGTTATATCCCTATTCAAGTTAGCTGGAGGATTAAACCGTAGTAGCCCACTCGGCCAGCGGAAGTCACCAGTGCGCATGTTCCATGGGCCCAGTGATCCTGGAAAATCCGGGTACTTTTATGTCAAAGTCAAACTTTTTTGGTTTCATGTGCCACTGAGCAACTTTCATAGGAATGAATGAGGCCCCGCCTCTACACTGTATGCCAGCGTGTAGCCTAGGCTACGTTTTATCAGTTTAGTGTCGTCAGGCCAGGCTAACCCATTGTTGCTAACTTTGGAGCTAACCTTCACTTTTCCAGCAGTTGGGGAAACTATGCTACAAATCTTTATGTGAATGAAAGCGATCACAAAACAGAAACTGTAAATGGAAGCAGGAGATATTAATGATGAGACATAATATGTAAACAGAAAACCAAAAAGTAACATATAACTGTCTATTTGAAATTCAGTTTGCATTATATTAAAACATTTTTTTTTTTTTTATCCTTCAGAAAACTGCAAAGAACAAAAAAACTGGAGTGGTCAGAAACATTCAAGTTGGCAAAGAAAAAGCTGATTGGATGAAGACAGAAGATGAAGATGGATGAAGTCAGTCCCGAAGAAGATCTCAAAGATTAAAGTGCAGACCCTGACAAAAGAGAAGGACCAACTCATCAAAGTCATCTCCAAAACCTACGAGAAGGAGGTGGCTGCTGATGTTGGTGCTAAGAATGTTTGACAATTCATTTTCTACATGTTTGTAGTGACAGAGGCACTTTTAATGTCAAAGAGGCTTTTTAAATGTTATTCTGTGTACTGTAACAATCTGCACAGTTTATGTTTCCAAACGTTTGAACAAGTGTAGTCAACACTGATATTTCCTGTCTTTCAGAGGACACTCCTGAAACGGAGCTCAGGAAGTATCGGCAGCAGGCAAAGACAGGACAGAAGAAGGGTGTTGTTTCCAAACTGAAAATGTGCTACAACAAACACCAGAATGAGCAAATCACCAAAGACATCTCCAGAACATACCAGAAGGAGGTGGCTGCTGATTTTACTGGTGAGAACACCAACTTTCATACATGTTCTGTAGTTACAGGGTCACTTTTAATTATTATTCTTTTTTTTAAAGATGTCAGAGAGGTTTTTTTATTGTTCTGTGTGATGTAACAACCTGCAGAGTTCAACTGTTTAACTGTAGCTTAACTCTGATATTTTCTTTCAGGAAGCACACAGTTGAAAAAAATGAGGCAACAAGCTAAGAGAGAGGAACTCCTGGAGAAACAACAGAAAATGAAGGAAAAATAGACCTGAAAACTGTGAAAGGCAGAAAAAAGAAAAATGAAGAGGAGAGAGAGGTGAAAGAGAAGGAAGGTGATGGGCTTTTAAGAGCCTTCACTGCCCTCTGTGCTGGCTATACTAACTACGCTCTCATACACCCTCTATAAAATGTGTGTATTCACAAAGGGAGTTCAATTTCATCACAATTCTGAAAGAGAAATGACGAGCATACATAATAATAATAATAATACTAATAATGAATAAAAACACACCTACATTTAAAAACACATTTACACTTAAAACACACACACATTGAAAAACGCTCACACTAAAATCCACGCACACTCTCACTTAAAAACACACCTACACTTCAAAAATACACATTTAAAACACACATTTCCACTGACAAACACACTTCCACCAAAAATCACACATATTGAATAACATAACATACTTCTGCTGAAAAACACACACTGACAAACATATTCACACTGAAAACACACACTCTGACAAACACTAGGCTGTGGGGAACCCGTGCTACCGTGGTCCTGCTTGATATCTACGCCTGCTGTTACTATTATTATTAGTCATATTTCTATTATTATTGTTATTTTGCTGCTCTGTGTGTCTCTCTCCTCCCTCTCCCCCTCCATCCCTCTTTCTCTCTCAACCCAACCAGTCAAAGCAGATGGCCGCCGACCTAGAGACGGGTTCTGAGCTTTCTTCCCGTTAAAGGGGAGTTTTTCCTCACCGCTGTCGCCATGTGCTGCTCATGGGGGAACTGTTGGGTCTTAAAGAGTACGGTCTAGACCGGAATCTATCGAATCTAAACTGATATGATCTCATCTGAACTCATCTAATACAATTTAATAAATGATTTAGCAGATAAGTCATTTCACACATGAAAACGTTTCTATGAGATCTGACCAACTCTTCTATTTGGAGAACCACTAGGTGCACTGCTCTTCTGGTCCTGGTCTGGGCTAGAGTCTGGTCTCAGCAGTAAGTATGTTTATCATCCGTCTTCTGGTAGCATCTGTCAGAGATTTGGTTTTTGCATACTCTTGCATGATGTGCTCACTGCCGGGCTTTGTTGTTAGGATTTTTTCAATCAACTTAAATGGAAATAAAATACACAGTCAGAACATTTGAAACCATACAGAAGACTGGAAAATGATTACATAAAAACACTGAAATGGAACAACATCCGGATTACACTTAACAACAATGTCCACTATCCAGCACTTTTGCCTCATTGTTGATGTGGCATGGCCTTTTTCAGTTGACTTCCTTCAGCGGTGAAGCTCACAATGATAGTATCATCAGGCTATTAGCAGGCAGCTACACATTTCTATCATTTTCTATTTATCAGCTTAGCGTCATCAGGCTAAGCTAACCCATTGTTGCTAACTTTGGAGCTAACCTTCACTTTTCCAGCAGTTGGGGGAAACAACAGACGTGACTTTTCATGGTGTTGACAAGCTGCAGCGTTTATTAACTGACACACTGTAGTCTGTACTGTACATTTACTGACACACTGACAACTTACTGCTGCTGCTAACGTTTTCCTCTGCTCCGTTAGCATTAACCGTTATTTCAGACACTCTCTCTCTCTCTCTGGCTTAACCACTCACTGGCTAAGGAGCTACGCTACCTGCAGTTTCCATGGCAATGACACAAACCTTAACTCACGTTTCGAGACAGCGATGCTCAGTGGCTTACCTGTTCATGTGCTTCACAAGTGATTTTTATATCAAATAGAAACATAACTTCAAACTTAATATTACTTAGCTGTTACAGTATGAAGAGGCATGAACAGGTTAACGTTAGCTTAATGATACAGAGTGATGTTACTGAGCTCTACGTTTAATACACAATAGCTAAAAACTAGCTTACTGTTACATATTATTTATATTATATTAAAGATACAAGTCACTAAATAAAGAGTGAAACTAGGAAATCTAAATCAGCATATTCCTTTAGCATTTGACTTAAAACAGTACAAAGCAGCAGTTAACTTGATGGACACAGAGGCTTCCTAAAGTTCGCCTAGCATTGAAAAAATTAGCGATTAGCTTTGCTAGCGATTAGCATACTAATAAACAATAATTTGGTTGATAAAACTTGGCTATAAGACAGGCAGCACTCATTCTGATCTCTGCAGCATTAAAGTAGGTAGTTAACTTGTTATATGGGTGCATCTTAACCCAATGAAAAGATGTAACGTAAACTAGTCATGTTTCGTACACTGATGATGTCCAAGAAAAGGGGTATATGGATTCTGATCTGGTCGTCAAATGGCTCCGGCACTTTATAATTCATGCACCTAAGGAGAGAATGGGCCTGGTGAGAGGGGACCTTGTGGTGGGGAAGACACAGTTCTCACCTCTTCTAAAACATGTTTATCCCACTGCTGTCACTGCCAAAAACATAAAGGCTGGCCTCCGGAAAGCTGGAATCTTTCCTTTTTCCAGGAAGGGCTGTGGACACGACCCAGGTAACGTTAATGTCAACACATTAATAGTTATAATTCATCCTCTAAGTTAATGTTACTTGCATTTCTTTTAAAAGTGTGCTAATGAGTTTTAACTATGCTTTACTCACTAGGTGGTGAGAGTGATCCCATCTGCCTCAGTCACTCCAACACCTTGCCCCACCTGTAAGGACATACAACCTACTAACTACCTGGTGGCAGCAGGTATTATTCCACAGAGTTTGGCGAACGTGTTAATGACTCCAGCCATGGAGAGGAAGGCAATCACCAGCGATGACTATTTCAATCTGCTGGTTGAAAAAGAGGCTGAGGAGAAAGAGAAGAAAAGAAGAGAAAGTGTAAAGAGGAGATAGAAAAGAAAAAAAGAGAGCACAAGAGCTATAAACTTAAGTTTTAACCAAACAAGGCAACATTACTTCCCCTGTCATCTTCTTTATATATATACATATATTTCTTTTAAATGGTGTTTTCTTCATTTTGAAAAGTTATTTTAAAATGAACTGCTTAAAATCAATCCATTTTTACCGTTGAAATCGGGTTATGTGCTCTGTACGGAACATTGTTGGTCACCTGTACGGAATACTGTTAACCCCTTTGGTCCTCCTCATACAGGCGGAGGTGGTACTTTGCCCCACTGTTCTCTGGCCGCCAGGCCAATGAGGACCCCCACCGGGCCAAAAGTATTTTTTAAGATGTCAAAAATAACACTAAATATCCATTAATTCCTTAATCAATTATGTTTGAGCAGTGCTGTCTCGACATGTGAGTTAACGTTTGTGTCGTTGCCATGGGTAACTCCTTAGCCAGTGAGTGGTTAAGAGAGAGAGAGAGCGTCTGAAATAACGGTTAATGCTAACGGAGCAGAGGAAAACGTTAGCAGCAGCAGTAAGTTGTCAGTGTGTCAGTAAATGTACAGTACAGACTACAGTGTGTCAGTTAATAAACGCTGCAGCTTGTCAACACCATGAAAAGTCACGTCTGTTGTTTCCCCAACTGCTGGAAAAATTAAGGTTAGCAATAGCAAGTTAGCAATATATATATACATATATATATGTATGAGTTCAGATGAGATCATATCAGTTTAGATTCGATAGATTCCGGTCTAGACCGTACTCTTTAAGACCCAACAGTTCCCCCATGAGCAGCACATGGCGACAGCGGTGAGGAAAAACTCCCCTTTAACGGGAAGAAAGCTCAGAACCCGTCTCTAGGTCGGCGGCCATCTGCTTTGACTGGTTGGGTTGAGAGAGAAAGAGGGATGGAGGGGGAGAGGGAGGAGAGAGAGACACATAGCAGCAAAATAACAATAATAATAGAAATATGACTAATAATAATAGTAACAGCAGGCGTAGATATCAAGCAGGACCACGGTAGCACAGGTTCCCCACAGCCTAGTGTTTGTCAGTGTGTGTGTTTTCAGTGTGAATATGTTTGTCAGTGTGTGTGTTTTTCAGCAGAAGTATGTTATGTTATTCAATATGTGTGATTTTTGGTGGAAGTGTGCAGATTGTTACAGTACACAGAATAACATTTAAAAAGCCTCTTTGACATTAAAAGTGCCTCTGTCACTACAAACATGTAGAAAATGAATTGTCAAACATTCTTAGCACCAACATCAGCAGCCACCTCCTTCTCGTAGGTTTTGGAGATGACTTTGATGAGTTGGTCCTTCTCTTTTGTCAGGGTCTGCACTTTAATCTTTGAGATCTTCTTCGGGACTGACTTCATCCATCTTCATCTTCTGTCTTCATCCAATCAGCTTTTTCTTTGCCAACTTGAATATTTCTGACCACTCCAGTTTTTTTGTTCTTTGCAGTTTTCTGAAGGATAAAAAAAAAATAAAATGTTTTAATATGATGCAAACTGAGTTTCAAATAGACAGTTAAATGTTACTTTTTGGTTTTCTGTTTACATATTATGTCTCATCATTAATATCTCCTGCTTCCATTTACAGTTTCCGTTTTGTGATCGCTTTCATTCACATCAAGATTTGTAGCAAGGGGGGGGCTCTGATTGGCTAGCTCACCACCTTAAGCGACACATAACAGCTGACCTATCATCATCATTTAACCATCCAAATGAATTTGGAAAACCAACAGAAGTTTTTCATTCTTGGCTAATTAGCGTAGCTATCTAATTTTCTCTGCTAAGACTAAATAGCTTAGTTTAGTGAGATCAGGGGCAGACTTTACCATCAGGCAAGGTAGGCAACTTCCAGGGTCCCCCAACTAATAGTGGCCCTTAACAGCAATAGATTTATTATCATGTTTAGATATGAGGGTCTTCATGAGGTTGTGATCTTGTTGCAGTCTTAGGTGTGTGTGATGTCATGTCAGTAGTTTAATGGGCTGTACTTGAGTGGTGCAAGTGTAAAGCTCCCAAAATTGCTCAAACAGTGAGATGGAAAGAAAAGAAAAAAGAATGAAGTAGCAATGAAGCAACATTAAAATGCATGCATGCTTTCTGTCCAAATTCATTGTTGTATTGAATTGAATTGACTTAGTTATTCAGTCTTTGGTGTCTCATTAAATCATTCTGTTTTTAACACTGCTGGGAAAATAATGTTTTTCCTGTCAGTCCTGGATGTTGCTCTTTATGTTTTGTTTTTCTCTGTTTTTCTCTGCTTAGCTGGTCTGTGTGTGTTTTATAAACATTGTGTGGTTCAGGGAAGTCAGAGAAAGTCAAAAATATATTTTGCACATATTTAGACAATCCAATAGTCAAAAGTCCCACATTGGTCTATTGATAAAACACTGGACTTTTGGTCACCATTAGATGACAGTCACTTCAAAACTTGAGTCTTTTCTTCTGTGACATTTCAGCCATCACCTGCGTGTCAGCATGAAACTGATCATGCCATGTGCAACTTACTGCCATTTAGCATATGGTCATCTAAAAACAGTAAAACAAAGTAAAGCAGTCAGTTCCTCAGCGACAAGGAGAAACCATAAAAATAAGAAGGCTGGGATAGAGGACAACTTTGGACTTTTTGAGCAACTTCCACGGACAGTTTAGTCTGTGGAGCCCAATAAAACTCACCTTTCATGTTTTCCTAGTGACCAACCCACCTACCTGCATCAGCTAGCTTTTTTCCTAATTAGAAATCCTCACAATGCTGTCACTGTTGACCTTATCAAAGGGAACTTCTGCTTCACGTGCCCCACAGTAGGCTATCTTCTGAAATGATAGCTCCATATTACTAATGTTGCAGCTCTAGCTGCTAATTACTCCCTAAATCTGACCTCTTATTTCATTACACTCTGTCCAATTTCTCTTGCAGGATTCTCCATTTAAGTTAATTACATTTAGTGAATGAAGGTCGAGTGCCATTAGACCCTATTAAAAATGTCATGAGTCAAAATCAGACATACCTTCTTTTACAGTTCTGGCTTCCTTTGTTGTCTGAACTGGCTTTTTTTTTTTGTCATTAACATTTATTCTGTGTGTGCACTGCTAGGGAAATGATTGCATGTATGTATAATCATATGAAGTGAGTGTTTATGTATGGAGGCTGAGTCCAGCTGTGTGTGTAAGCCTTGGCAGTGCATGACTGTAAAAGGACATGTACCCAATAGAAACGAAAGTCAGAAAGGTCATGGACAGACGTTCATCTGTGAAAAGCTAAGAGAAAAGAGACACATGCACATAACTTTGATTAAGCAGTGTCACTCCACTCTGACAGAGAACTGCTAACCACTCTAACATTATTTGAACCAATATGGAGATTGTTGTTATTGTCAGGGACATATAACACACCAAACCCTGTCCTTAAAGGTTTCAGAACCTGTTACATACATGACTAGCTGTAGCTGAGCATAGCCTTCCTATGTCAAACCTTACTAAATAAGTTACATGCATGATGACCTTTTTGAGTGTAAAACTGATCTTGCAATCTCACTCGGGGCTTCTCATTGCTACAGTGTGTGCAAGGCCTGTACATTTATGTGATTCATTAAAGGAAGTTTGATTGCACGTACTGTGTCTCTGGTATTTAACTACCTGTCTCACCTACTTCTAGACCGGCTGACCTTTCAGCTGCTTCAACAGCACCTACTGCTGTCATGTGATACTGTATTTGCTTATTAATTAACAATTCCATAGTTGTTACATGTGCTGTTTCTGCTTGTGGTGTGATAAAGCACTGGCTAATGTTGTGGCCTGTAGATGAAGAAACAGGTTATGAACATACAGTTTGTGATTTTGAGCACCTCTACGTCTCCAGATTCCCTCCCAGCTCACAGACACTAAACACAGTTTACCAATGCATTTCTGGTTTGGTGACACCTCCTGAGAGACAAGGGTTTGGTGTTTTTGCCTGAGAGTTTGCTCATCTGGGATACCAGCAAAGCTACTAGCAAAACTGAGTTCATCAGTACGTGAGAAAAATGTCTAAATGTCTTCTTAGAAGTGGCAGGCCACCCTCCCAGTGTAGGTAGTGATTGCTGTTTTGAGACAGACAGAGATCATTTTTGAAAAGTGATTGACTACTTCCAACAAAAACCTATGCAAACAGGGATATGTCCAAAACATGTGAATATATAGTATCCATCAAAAGTTTGGACACACTTTCTCATTCAAGTGAACAGGAAGGTGTGTCCAAATCCTTTAGATCCTTAGAACTTTAGTTAACTGAGAGCGGTGAAGAATAGGAATGACTCTGTGGCAAACACTCATCCCATACATTATTTGTAATTTAAAGTGTGTTAATAGGGTGCAGTGAGATTGGATTTGTTGAGTGGATGAGACTATAGAGGTAGTGGTGTCAAGCTCGTGAAAAAAAAATGATTGACTTAGTGATAGATGAAATTATCAAATAGACTGAGGTTGGTTGAAGTCAAGTGTCTCTTTAATTCAAACAGAACACATGTTACAGAGAATTCTGAAGGAGGAAAGAAATTCACTGGTATATACTGAAGACCTTTGTTAAATATTTCCACCAGACCTAGACAACGCTTCACAGAGCTCTCCCTTCCACATGATATGCATATGCCTTTATCCTGCTGTTACCTTCGAGGCCCTGCCGCCTGACTTACACATACATTCATATAACTATACATGTTACACAATGCAAGGTACAGATTTTTCTATCACCTAGTATTTCTAGAGAGAAGTTGAAGCTTTTCGAATGGGAGTCAGGTGAAGCAGCAGCCGTACTTCTGCATTGGCTTCTGCCTTGAGGTGTGGTAGTTACTGCTTGGTTAGCATCCAACTTGGACAGGGAATCTGGTTCAGTCAAGAGCAGGGCTTTGGAGTGTCCTCCTCTGATCAGAGAACAGGTATGTGAGAATGTGCTCTTTAGGGTATTCTTGAGTAATTGTAACAATTTAGATAGAAACAGGCAGATCTGTCTTTTTCCCATATACCATGTTATAATCTTACTTTACTGTGGGTAGAATTAGATCAAATGTTGTGTAGCTTTATGTACAACATTCCCAAATTTGGTTGCAATCCAATTTAGCATTGAAGAGGTCCGGTCAGAGCCGATGCTAAGCTAACGGAACTGGCTGTGACTCTGGAACAATCATACCATACCAAAACAGAATTTTCAAATATTTAATACTTTTTTGTTTGTTTGAGATCTTCCTTGAGTTCATCATCATCATCATCTGCAATTTACTTAATCTGTCAGAGTGTAATGTATTGGTTGTGTCTCATAGTGAAGAACCTACAGAGATATATCAGTGACTCAGCGCTCCCTCTCGGCTTTACGGAGCTTTATAGTGAGTTTCAGCTCATTGTTCATCTGTCATTATCAGAAATGAACTCAGCAGTCTTGATATTTTTGTGAAAAGTGAGTTGTCTTTTTAAACAACCACGTTTGTCTCCAGTCTTGAAGATGAGGATGTTGTCACAGTGGTTGTAACATCATTCGAGGAGACCTCTGGAGAAGCCTCCTACTCCCCCAGAAGCCCCTCTTGCGGTGGTGTTGATGGGCTTCGCTGAAGCTGAGGGCTGCACGGGGTAGTCTGCAGTCCATCGTCCATGCCCTTCGCTGCAATAACGACGCTGTCTCTTGCACAGTACAGGCTTTCATCATGGTCCATGATGTGGAAGGACTGGGAGTGTTGATGGAATTCTTTAAGTATGGATTTAACCATGAATTTGGCGGCTATGCTGCAGACCCCAAGGAGAAGATCTTGGAAGAGAGGCCCATACTGAGCCAGAAAGGGAGCTGCTGAGTTGCTTAGCAGTCTCCCAACCTTATTGCTGGCTGCTTCCACTCGGTCTTCAGACCCTGGTTCCTCCAGGACGAACTTAATCATCATGTACATGATCTCCTCTATGACTGGAGCGGTGGTCTGTTGGAACTGTAGATAAATAAATAAAAAGTCCACATTAAACAAAAATGACACTGCTATGATATCATATTAATATTAATGATCCACTGATTGTAATTTTATTGGATTTTTGCCAATTCTGATTTTCTTTATAAGAATTAAGAAAAAGATTTTTTTAGTTATTACAAATTGCGAGTTTTGTGTCTTCTTCACTCACACTAAAGAACTTCCATGTGTGTGTGATTGTAGTGTCCATGTGAAAATCTGACCAGAAAAAAAATCTAATATATATATTCGATTTTCTTCTGGTCAGATTTTCTAGCTGTTCTAGCTCCTAGCTAGCTGTTCTAGCTCCTGGGTCAGAGCTGGATTATTTTAACTTCCTCTCTCCCACCTTGACAGTCTTAGAAACTAACAGTGTGTAGGCTTGGCTTAGTATGTGCACATTACATGAGCCTGTGTATATACTGTAGGGACCCGCATAGCCATGCAAACACAGTTTGTCACAAGATTTGTAAGCATGCATGTGTGTCACATCCACTCTGTAAGATAATGTGTCTCTGCAGGCAGTGCAAACACAGGAAGGTAAACACATAACAGAACCATGCTTAAGCAGCAAGGGAACCTTTTGAGCTACCAAAACAGACTCCTCCTTCCCTCAGATCACTCAAGCATCCTCTATACTGAGAAATAATGCTATTGTAAATATGATGCTCTGGATTTTCATGACAAGTGGCTGAAATAAGCAAATCTGAGGCACCTGCTGAGATGCTTACACCTGAGACATTGTTGACCAAAATGAGTATTTGAGCACATGTGGATTTTGAGTAGAATCATTAATTTTTTTGCATACAGTATACAGACAGGTGACAAAGGAAAAACGTTTTCAGGTCTGAGTGCTTGACCCCTCCAGTGAGGGCATCTGGTGGCTCTGTTATGCTGTGGTGAACATTTTGCTGGCATGGTTTGGGTCCACTTGTCCCCTTAGAGGGAAGAGTCACTACTAATCAATGCAAAGCTGTTCTGAGTGGTCACCTTTATCCTATGATGAAACATTCCAAATGATGACGATGCCACAGGCCACGAGGGGTCACTGAATGCTTTGATGAGTATGAAAATGATGTGAATCATATGTTATGGCCTTCACAGTCACCAGATCTCAAAACAACTGAACATCTATGGGAGATTTTGGATTGACGTGTTAGACAGCACCTCCACCACCATCATCAAATGAGGGAATATATTTTTGATGATTGGTATTCTTCAGCCGTGCCATTGATTCTACAAGTCTCTGGAACTCTTCTGGTGGGATGAACACCATTCTTCAGACCCTCCTTTCACCCAGATCCCCAAAACCAACCAGTATTTCTACACCACAGTAGTGTTGTGCTATCATTATGTGCTGTCATCAAAAAAACTGAAATGGTTTTAAAACAGTATCCTGACTAAACGTCTACATATACCAGTCTGCCTTAATCCATCCACATATTTTCCATGTAATTCACATTTTCTTAGCCAGGATACTGTTTTGAAACCATTTAAATGTTTTTGGTGACAGCATATAATGACACCTGTTGTCCTCGGGTCAATTTCGACACACGAGGACAACTATGTTGTGATAAATGTCAAAAATTCTTTGGTAGCAGCTTCTCAAATGTGAATATTTGCACAGTATTTTGACATCTTTGAGTCTGACAGTTGATCAGACAAAATAAGTCATCTGAATATGTTCATTTTAGCGTTGGGAATATTTTCTGACATTTTATACACTGAACAATTAATGAATCATTAAAGAAAGTAATTGCTAAACCAATTAATGATGAAAATAATGGTTGCAGTCTTACAGCTGTCCTTTGATGGAATACCACTACCTTGCCCTCTGTTTTCTGTGTCCAGTTTGATAAAATCATAGACTGTATAAAAAGGATGCTATTATGACATCACTCATTGGTTTGTGGACTCCTGTTTTGAAGCCTGGAGTTTAACATTTTGACCTTCGCCATCATTTTTGGAGCCAGAAGTGACCATACTTGGACGTGGCAGTGACTTCTCAATCACAAGGAAGCCACACCCTAAAGCATACCCTGCTTTATCATCTGTTTCACTCTAAAAAAGGGCGATAATTTACAAAATGAACATCATGCTATATAAAAAAAAAAATATTTACTGACGTAATAAATCAAGAGAGAAGTAGGGTCATTTATTCATAGACTTTCATCCAATCGAACTTATTTTGGAGCCAGTGGAGTCGCCCCCTGCTGGCCTTAAGAGAGAATACAGGTTTAAGTCACTTCTGCATTGGCTTCACTTTTCAAACCTGGAGCTACCTACTTGGATAAAACACAACAGTACAACAGACAAGATCAATATAAAGTAAAACAGTCTTCAAGACCACCCCTCTTCAAGACCAGGACTACATGATGGAGGATGGAGGAATTCTCCAGGTTGATATTGCACTTCAATTTCTAACAAATTTGCAATCACCGTAATGGTGTAGACCCAAATGATTTGGGGGGAAACCTGGGCTTTTGGGGAAGTTGCCCAGTTTACTTGGTTGTGACCCAGGCCTGTCTGTGGGACAAAACCTCATTAAATGCACAATGCATGTGTGGAGGTCATAAGAAGGTTGGAAACTCTATGTAAGCAAACAGTAAGATTATACAATGCTTTACATATTGTCATTTTGCTTCATATTCACAAGACAAACAACAGTTTTGTTCTGATGACAGACATGATGAAGATGAAAATGCCTGCTACTTTTGAAAATGATGTCAGTTAATGACTTCCTGCCAATGACAGCCCAGCTCTGTCACGACTGGTATTTCCCAGAAGTGCCAGATGGTCAGACCAGGCCTGTTTACAACACTTCTGTCCAATTTATTCTATTTATTTGTTTAGATTATTCCTAGTTTCCAACTAATTCAATTATAATTTAGTTCTATTGAACCAAATCATATAATTTGATCTCATTTAACAACATATTGGAGGCTTGAGCACCTGAACAGTGATGAAATAAATCAAGAGAATTAAAGTGCTTTTGCGTAGTTAATACTGAGTTAGAAGTACACTGTCAATTTAGTGTTTAGTTGTATTTAGTTCCCACATGTACCTGGACATCCACAAGGATAACATGGAGAACAGATTGATGTGGCATGACCGTGTAGAGGATGCTTCTTCCAGAACTTGAAGCAGCCTTATTTCATTATCTATTTATTTTCATTTTTGTGAAATATGATTTGCAATTAGTTGCATATATGGTTGCTCTTCTCATTTCAATTTCAAGTATTCTGTAGTTATACACTGTTGTCATTTCATTTTTTAAAATGTATTAAGATCGTATAAAAAAAAACCCTGTCCCTGATAGATAGACTTTATAGTAGTCACCATGTCAAGGCACAAAACAAAGACAATCAAAGCCAGTATAAAACAGTTATGTATGTCATACTCTGTGTGCACTTTTCTAATGTAGATGGGCATGTGCATTTGATTGATGAATCTGTTTTTATTGTGTTGCTGTGATTTTATACTGCAGACCCTGCATTGCCCAAGGCATATTTCCCACTGAGAGTCTATCTTATCTTAATTCACTTATTGTGTTTTGTCCACCCCTCATGTCTGTTAAATAGTTTAGCCAGCCACTATATATGTTCCCTTCATGTATCATTAGATCAGTCATGTCTTTATTGAGGTCACTTAAGCATGGTGTTTAACCTGCTGAAACTTGCTTTATTGTTTTAGGTTTTAAGTTCATTATCAAGACTGATGATTGACTTCGACTGATCATTTGCCCATTTGCAGAGAATCCTGACCAAAATAATAACTTATTTTAGCACCAATAATTTATACAGCACCTCTCTAAAACAAAGTTACACAGTGCTTCATGATGAAAACAAAAGAACGAAAAGTAAAGAAAATATAACAGATAAAAGAAGATACATAAAAAAAAAACATCAGTCATTAAAAGATGAGAGGATACCAAGTTTGCCTGTCTGAAAACCTCAAACAGGGAGCTCCACAACTGGTGAGCCATAGTGACAAGGCAAGAAACAGAGGCTTAGAAAGTGTTAGTAGGACCCTGCCCGAGGATCTCAAGCAGCAATCAGGCTCATATGGAATGAGGAGGTCACAGATATAGACAAGAACCTGACATGCAAGGCTGTAAAATAAGCATTGAAGTCTTAAAATGAATTCTAACATAACATACAGTAACCAGTGAAGGGCAGCAAGGAGTGTGGTATCCCAGTCACATGTCTCTCAGATCATTTCATTTTATCTCTTTCTCATATAGGAATCTACAAAGCTGCATTATTTTATCTCCGCCATAATGACTATTGCCACCTAATAAACAAAAAAAATGTTGAATATCACTGAAAAGAATGTTGTAAAAAGTTGAACGTTGTAGCTGAATCAATACAATGAAGTACAATAGTATCTGGCTGTAAAGCTGCAAAATGGAAGTCCTTGAAGTGTGCACACATCTCATTAAATTTCAGGCCTGTTAATCAATTCATTCACTCAATTAGTTTGCACAAAATTATGAAAATGAGGGCATGGACTTACCAAAGCTAGAGCACGAGCTCTATCTTGTTTGCTCACAATATCATCTTGTGTAACTGTGATAAAATAACATGAGGCCTTGAAATATGCATTTTAAATTCGCTACACCCACTCACAGACTCTGCACCAAGTGGAGTTTTAATTATTACAACCATCTAAGATTGTGACACTGGATCTGTCTGTGCTAGAATTGAGTCTCGAATCTTTTGGAAGAAGTGACACTTCATCTCAAGTCTCGGTTTGAAGTGCTCGTTGTTAAAAGCATAAGTAACACTTCTTAAATCCAAATTTCATGAAGGACACCGTACTTTGAGGGTGTGCAAATTGAGATCTCCAAATTCTCCAGACGAGATGCACCATTCAAACTTCACATCCAGGCAAGGGGGGAAAAGGACCGCATTCTTGTGCAGAAGCAGCTTGTGCTTAAGGACTAATGTTTTCATACAAGATGCCAGAAGAAATCACATCTGAAAGCAGCAGGGTAATGAAGTTGAGGCGAGTTGATATTAAGATAAACTGCAATATCTTAAAACGTATAGCAAAGACTGTGAATAATACATCTCAATTCCAATTGTGAAAGTATCTATTGCCTCGGTGCTCCTCCCTCTTCTGGGCCAGCATATATCTCCAAATGTTATTAAAGCTTTGTGAGACAGAGACAGATATTGGAAAAAGGGAATTGTGAAGAATGTCGGTCTGACTTTATAAGGAGAGTGTGTCACAGGAATGTAGATGAGTATGAATGACACTGGTATGTCTTGGGGGGGAGGTACAGTTTGTGAGAGTATTCCATTACCCTTAGAGTGTCTTAGGTCAGCTACAGTATGTCCTTTATTACAACTCTGTCTGCTGCAGAATATGTTCATTTCTAATTTGTTTTTGCAGCAAACATAACTGCTGTTTTCTAATCCAGGAAGTGTGACATCCTCATACTGCACACGTGTCTTCAGGAGGATGGTCGGGTGTACGTAGAACAAGACAAGCTAATACAACACTTGGTTATACAGTCCAATATGTAGTCACCAACTGCACCTCCATAAAGCTGGGGGACTCTCAACAGATAAATAATAATTAAAAAAAACAATCTTACTACTTAATCTTAATCTTGACATTTTTATTGGGCATGCTATTGGTAGTAATTGTATTTTCTGCCTTACCATGCATTTCCACTTCTTAAATTTAAATTTAATTTTTCACACAGAGTAGATTGTTTAGTCCCTGATGTATCTGGTTATCTTTATTGTTGTCTCTAGGGCATTACATTATGCTTCATGTCTGTAGTTCTTTCGTAATGTCATGTTTTTGAGTGTTTCTATCCATTTCAAATGTGTTGACAGCTGTTATGAGTGTGTGTACTATGATATATGTGATGCCACGGTATGTCTACACACAACTCTACATGTTGTGAAAAGTTTAAGTTGTTGTTAAGCCGGTGTTATTCACGCATCATATGCTGTTCTGTGATTAGTCTTAAAGTAACTCCAGGTTTCTTAATTGGCCAATCGATTGGCTGGAGGGCAGGAAGAAGACAATAGAGTGAGCATGGAGGTGTAGGTGACATCAATCTGTTCACCTTGGAAAACCCTTATCAAAGACAACCAGTCTTGACAAAAGAGATGAAGGAGTTTTTGTACATATTGTACAAAGTGTACTGGAGGTACTCCATTGTCAGTTCACATTTTGGACTGAATTGAGTGGTCAGTATTAATGCTAAGCTAGCGCAAACAGGACATAAAGACAGCATTCAGACCAACATTAACATGAAAAAATATGGGCTTCTCAGTCACTGATGTACTGTATCATCATCATGAAAACAGTTGCTGCAGAGATAACTTAGTTCAGCTAGGTGCTGTGCAAAAGTTAACACTTTTTGAGGATACTGCCTACTTGAGAAGAAATTCTGATCAAAATGTTTCAACAGCAACACCTGCAGGGCAGGAGGAGAAAGGTTTATTTGTGTTTAATGTACTTTATTTTTTTCATGCTAATCTATGATCAGCCAAAAAACCTAAAATGACGCTCCAAGGGAGGACATCCTCCTCCTAACCAATCAACCAATACAATATTGACATCACGTTGCTCCAATAACAGTTTCTAAATTTCATCTTCAAATCTCTGCAACTGTATGTGGCAAATAGTCCAAATTTTCAGATTTAGAGGTCATGTTTCACTTCTTTTATGGAGCAGTAGATAGCTGCTTCTGTTAGCCAACGCAATAGTTGGCTTGTTGTAGCAGCCGTGAAGGACTGTTAAAGCCTGCTGTTAAGCTAACAGGAGAATGGATTGGGACTGGGCACGACATACCACTGCTCTGAAGTGAACTCCTTTCAACAACAATAGAAAGTTAACAACATCATTTAAAAGACACAACCAGAAGAGTTAGCTTGTTTATCATTGTTGCTAATGATATCAGACTGGTTAACCAGCAGCCATAAAGTGCTGTTAACTAACAAACAAGAGGCACGTTCAGTCACATCAGATTTATTCATATCAGATTCTATTCATATCTGGACACTGGTCCAACCTGCATATTCACATGCAGTGTGGTTCCAGCCAGGGTCAGCTACAGCATCTCTGCATACGTCAGCACCATGGCTTTAAACATAACACAGTCATGATAGTTTGTTTCTCACTTGATATTTTACATCAGGGTTCATTTCTGATGTGATGATTAAGAACAGCCTTTTAGTAGACAGCTTGTCTATTGTTATACATCACATTACACTCATAGCTGTGTTTTAGCTCGTCTGACTCTACAAGTGTGTCTGAATTATAAAGCTGGCCTCAAAGTCTCTGTCATCTCTCCCACCGAATGCATAAGCAAAGAGAGCTGTGTGGTTTGGAAGGTGATGTCTGCAGACATAATGAAGTGGAAATCCTCCTCCACTACTCCACTGACCAGAGGCACCTCCATCCACAGCGCTCCTCTGCTCCTCGAGTGCTCTTCTCCTCCCTGCATGCCTTGGCACCACACTGCATATTTAAAGCCATAGTTCCCTGTGGTGGAACACCTTTGCTATTTAGCAGATGAGTGTTTGTGTGAGTGTGTGTGATGACTCCAGGGAGACGCTGATAATGGTTATGTAGCGAGCAGCTCCACTCCTGATGTGTCTTTGATTATTGATAGTTAATAAGTATTGCTCTGAAGAGCGACAGTGTGGACAGTTTGGCTCCCTCCTCTTCCCCTCCTCACTGAAGGCCTTGCAGGGGAGTCTTTCTTCCATGGGGAGGGACGGTTGTGAAGGCGTCCATCACTGCCCTAATGGTGATAAATGCCCTCTCATTAACAATACCCACACGTACCACGCTCCCCTCTCCTACCGCCATGGATTTTTCCACTCACTACCCTCACCTCCCCTCCTCATTCTTATGTGAGTGTGTGTGTGTGTGTTTTTTATCAACTATTAATGCACTGCCATGCTTTGTTTTCTTCATCTAAGAGATTCAGGTGTGCAGTATATTAGGGTTGGTCGATAGGGGAAAAGGCCAAAAACTGACAGAGGAAGATCTTCCTCTGTGGCCTGCTGTGTTCACAGGATGTGCATTTGATTGCTCTTCACGCCGCTGCTTCATTTGACTGATCATCTGATTCCACACATTGATTTCCTTCCATCACCTGGCTCAACACTTCATGTTATGGAGGCTGATGGTTATGTTTACAAGAATAATTTGACTTAAAAAAAAAAAAACCCAACTAAAATACAATCAATTATTTGTTCAGATGGAGGAAACCTGATGGAAGAAAGAGAAGGGGGAAGGGGGTGGGGACACCGAGAAGCAGAACAGCAACAGCAACAACAACAACAACAGATACATGATTAACAGCAACAAACAACAACAACAGCAACAGCAGGAACATCTGGCGAAGGACAGAAGAAGGACGCCAACACGTCAGCATGGTTTATGGAGCTTCCTGCGGATTAGAGAGCACAAAGAACTCCGGGGAAGAAGTCAAGTCAGTAACAACATAACAACAACATTATGAGAAAAGCTTCTCCATAGTTACTGTATGTATTTAAATGATGCAGATATGATAATGTCATATCATATCAAGAAACATCCAAAGAGAGACAACAACTTAGTAGTTAGTGATTTATAAACTTCTTTGTCGTGATGTTTTGAGGAACGCCTCTCTGCCACACTGCAGTATATAATATGGAGTCTGTCATTGATTTTACTCTGTCACATAACACAACTTTTTTTGTGGACAGTGTGATGCTGCTTCCTCTCTAAGCAGAGCCTCATTGAATCGATAATAACGTTTCCTCTGCTGACCCTGCTGCACCTCATTATTATTACTCTAACTGTAGAGAGATTCGCCACAACAAGCGCTGTGGCTGTAATCATCTTTTTTTTAAGGTTCAAGGTTCAAATTTCATATATTCAATTATCTCAAAGTTCTACCTCAAAACGAAGGTTCAGCTCACTTATGTTAAAGCCGCACAGTCATTTAGAATTGCACTTGACTTTTAGTATGTTGTTGAGCTCCACAACTGGATCCTCCATTTCCCATAATGCAACCCAATAGCATCTTTTGTTAGACCCTCCCTCTCTGATAAACCCGTGTCTTTCAAACTCTATACATCCACTATGCTGTGCAGGGTGTGTGCAATACATTTGGAGTCTCCAGCTGCAGAATGAGATGACCCCAATGACATCATTATGACATCGTCAGACTCAGACTCAAGGCGGATTCATACAGAAAGAGCACATTTTATGCATGGGTGTCTTCCACTGCAGGATCATTTTTGCAGCCGGTGTTTATTTGGCACAAACAATGCTAACAGATGTTAGCTGTAAATTAGCTGCACCTACATATTGGAGTATGTGTGTGTGTGGTCTCAGAACTCCTCCGCTCTGTGTCTTTTTCCTCTTGTTTCTGAAGCAGAGATAATCAACTTGTCCAGGTGTTAAATAGACCAGAATGATCCAGAACAGCATTCCAGCACCTATCAATAAGTAAATAAATAGGATTGGCAGTTTCATACATAATAATTTCAATTAATGTTTCATAGAGAAGGGGGGGGGGGCTGCTGCATGTAGACGAGGTGGTGTGTCGTGAGCATCCAGTAATATCCTCGGGTGTAGTCTCCACTCTGACCACCGTGTGGGTTGCAACAGCTGAGTGGCGCTGTTCATATTTCCACTCAAAAGACTGTAGAAGACAGAAGCAGTGATTCAAAGACTTAGCTGAAGACTTTAGCCAAAATATGAGACAGTCCTGTCTTGTTATGTTTGTGGTGAATGAAACCTGCAATTCTTTTCTTTTCTTTGAGCTGATATTCCTCTGCAGGCCTTTAATAAGTCTTCCTGACATTTATTCAGCTCTCTCTCCACTGTGGAACTGGATGAATAGACAAGAGACAATGTAGTTTTATCTCTGAATTTTTTTGTCATATTCATAACATAATGTTATTGATAATCTCTCCACACCATAACATTGGTAATATTAAGTGCTAATAACACGAAACGACGGTACTGCTCTGCCTCCTGTATTAGTGAGTGACAGTAAAGCACCGCAGCGTTATTGTCTCTGATGTAGTCAGACAGATAAACTGATTCAGATAAACAAAGCCACACCAGGCTTTGTCAGATAAACAGTAGACACGGGTGTGCATGATGTAACTCGGTAAATAAATGATAATGTAACTCGGTAGTATTTGAAGTGTGAGTGCATAAATGACTTGTGTGGGAATTATACAGCTTGTTTGTCTGAGCTGTCAGAAACTGATCTGCAATCTCTCCAGACTGATACTGACACAAGAAAGAAGAGTTAGTTTGTTTTTCACATGCGTGGAATACACATGCACACTGAGATTTAACTCACTTATTGACCTTTTACACTGAACTATCTTTTCATTCGGTTTCTCTCATGCTTTAAACCCCACCTCTCACCCTGTCTCCTGTGTTCCGATAACAGACTGCAGGCTCAGTTAATCCAGATGTCTTTAGTTCTGCCTTTTTCTGTCTGAAATGAGTGCAGTTGAGGTCCCTGCAGCTGGACTGATAGATATGTTTTTTGAAAGCGTTTATGTATGTTGTATCTGTGCTTACATGTTTTCATGGTGACAGCAGAGTCAACAGACAGCAGGATGAAGCAGCTGCAGCTGGATCTACAGAAACAGCAGATACCTGCTCAGCCTCCTCGTCATCACCTCTGACCCTCAGCAGCGGCCTTCACTCAGGCCTCTAACCCTCCAGGTGTGATGGTTCCAGGATGAGGATAAGCATAGCATACTGAGTCAGTGCATAGTTTCACTTCGCTCGCTTTTTCCACAGCTGATCTGCACTGATGAGCTCCAGTAATCTCATTGAGTTGTGCATATTTTCTTTACAGTCACTAGAGACCGGACTGATCTGAACTGAAATCTTCTCTGTGATCACAGTAAATGGATACATCTGTAAGTCTGTGACATCAGCTGGAGATGTAGATCAATGGACCTGATGCTGCTTGTCAAGTAAATAAGCACAAGCATAAGTTATTTTGTATAAGCTGTTTTTAGTTAAATAATGTTTTATGTTTTGCTGGTGTGTGTGTTTTGTCTTGTCTATTAGTGCTGACTGTGAACGAGGATTCTCTGACAGGAACAATATCATAACACCACTACAGACAAAACTACAAATCAACAAGGTGTCAGCACTTCCATTCATTTCTTTGGTTGGGCCCTCCTTTGGACCAGCGGGATTCACAAAAAAATATGTCAAGAGTGCTCAGAAGAAGGTCAACTGATCGCATAGCCTGCCCACAAAGTAAACAAGTCCACCAGAGCTCGCAGTACAAATCAATTTGGGAGTGATTTTGAGGTGAGTCATTTTTCCCCGCTGCACCGCTACACCAGATCTTAATGTTTCCCCACCTGCCAAATCCCACTTTGAACACCTGAGCCTGTCTACAAACAACACAGAGTGCACAAATGCATTCAGTACTTATTTATTGTGGCCAGTAAATCTGGTAAATTACACACTGCTAGTGCCTCTGAAGGGTTACTGTACATGCCACATGTCCCTGCTTTTAGTCCAGCCAGGAACCCTTGTTTCAAGTCATACCCATCTCTCTTCCCTGGTTTCCTGTCAGCTTCTTCACTAATAATTGTCCAAAAAGTGCTGAAATCTTTTTTTTTTTTAAGTCTAAAATCCAACACATGAAAGAGAATCTTCCTTGCTCTCCCCTTCCTTCTTCCTTGCTACCTACTATTCAATTACTTAGACTTTATTAATGGAATATAATGTAAACGTATCTTGTAAGTACTCAAACAACCTTGCCTTGTAGGTTTGAAAGGTGCTTGAAAAGACTGTAGCTTTCTCAGTGTTCAAGTTCCTCATCACTGAAGACCTCTCCTGGTCACTACACATGGACCCCATGTTCCTCACAAACCTCTACAGGTGCACCATGGAGAGCTTTTCAGACAGGCTGGTATCGTGGTCTGGTACAGGAACTGCTCTGCCCACACATGCAAATCACTACACAGAGTGGTGGAGGTGGCGCAACCCCTCACTGGCAACACACTTCCAGCCATTTTTCAGGATATCTTCCACCAGCTGTACCTGTGGAAGGCACACAGCATCATCAAGGACCACAGCAACACCAGCACGCAGACTGTTCTCCTTGTTATCATCTGGCAGATGATACAGGAGCAGGGGCCGCACCAGACTCAAGGCCGGTTTTTACCACCAGGCCATCAGGTCTCATCATATTTCATATATCTAAATATTTCACATTGCATATTTGTGTTCCTGCTTGTCTGCACTGCACTGTCTACTGTTACCTGCACTTATTATATAAAAAATGCAGATGGACCATGACTGCTGCTATTGAACCAGGACTGCTACTCAATGTGTGATACTGTTGTATACACCCATCCGTTTTACTTTTATGCATAAATCCTTATTTTCACGTGTGTATATAGTGTTATCATTCATTATTTACCCATTTTATTTTTATTTTTTATCTTTTATCTATATTTCATGACAAGTGCTCTTATTGCTGAGCTAACTTGTTTTCTCGTCCAACACATTTCATGGTATCATTGACCCTGTGTACATATAACTAATGAAACTGGACTGAGCTCCTCTTGTGGAGGACAGCAGCTGCAGTCAGCTTGGCTTCAAAGCAGAGAAGTATCAACCTGTATCTGTGTTTCTGTGGCCACTCCACCACCTGAGCTACAGCCGCTGAAGTTGGAGCAAATTGACATGTTGTGTTCTAACATTGCTCACCATTGCTACCTCAACACATAACTGATGATGGTGGATCAGTGGGACGAACAGGTCTTTTTCACAGGTCGTACAACATCATAGAAACACTGTATACACCTCAGCCCTGTAATCCACTGCCTCCTATTGGTTTTATATCCTCCTCATGAGCTTTAGTCACATGTCATCCCCTCTGTCTCTGTCCGCTGTGATGACATGGATGATAAGGAAGAAGACTCTGTCTAAAGTAGGATTTAAAGGAGCCATGTCTCATATTGTCATTGCTGTCAGGGATGAAGGAGATTCTGAGGGAGGTCAGAAAAGGATGGATAAGGATGGATGGATGGATGGATGGATGGCAAGTAGACAGCTTAGGATAGAAAAGGTAGAACGATGGGATGTCAAAATGACTAGAAATATGGAAATGTACATTTGTCTACCTACTGTTGTTGTTCTTGTCTGAGTGTCCATGTTCGAGTCAAGAAAGTAGGATTTATTAGTGTGTTTTTACAACACTTGCTCGTTCCTCTGTTCCACAGATATTTGACATGCTCCTTCATTACTATGTACATAAACATTGTAGTTTATGTTGACTCAATCCCATACACACTGTCCTGCTGCCAGAAATACTCACCAGAGTGCCCAATGTGGATTCATCTGCCACTGAAAATAGTCCCCAACACACTATTTCCTCCTGTCTGACTAATCTTTACTAAAAACAGCAGTAGCCAGCTGGTTCAAAACTTGTCTCAGTCATTTTTGATAGTGAAATGACAAATGGGCTTGGGACTGAGTGTCACAAACAGGGTAGGGAAGTCAGAAATTATTGAGAGACAGACTAACACATCGCTGATTTGTTGACAATAACATAAATACAGAATATGGGCAGGCTCATTAAAGAAAGAGAGCAGCAGCACACACACATTATGTTAAGGTGTAGAGCATCTTCTGGTCTATGAAGCACACTTTGCAGATTTGAAAATAATGAAAACTACTATGTAGTTTATGATTAAAATAATGCAGTAGTGTAGTGCAAACCTATCCTCTGTATCTGCACGTCAGGTGAAAGCAGATTTTTGAGGATGAACCTTACTGAATGTCTGAATATTGAAGTTTTGAGCATTGGAACATTTTTGGAAAGTTACACTGCATTAGCTGCTATCAGTTTCTGCTTGGAATGTAACCTGTATCCTTGATGAACATTGGATCTTGCTCTCACTGTAAAGAGTGAGTTCTGCTAATTGAAGCAGTGACAGTATGATGTGTTTCTGTGTGTGCGTGTTTTAATTAAAAAAAGAGTTATGACTCTAAGAATGGTAAGTGGACTGTACTTGTATAGCGCTTTTCTAGTCTTCTGACTACTCAAAGCGCTTTCACACTATGAATCACATTCACCCATTCACACACTGAATGGGAACAGGGGCTACCATGCAAGGTCCCAACCTGCCCATCAGAGGAAACTAACCATTCACACTGATGGTACAGCCATCAGGAGCAATTTGGGGTTAAGTGTCTTGCCCAAGGACACATCGACATGTGGACAGGAAGAGCCGGGAATCGAACCACCAATCTTCCAATTAGAGGACGACCCGCTCTACCTCCTGAGCCACAGCCTCCCCATAAGAAGTAGACATTGGTGGCAAATTGTGTCAACTAGTGAGAGGAAAAACAAAACTAATATGGACACATATGGATGTTCATGTTGTGCTATCAACATACAAACAGATGAAGCAAACATGATATTTCATTATCTTGTTGTTTGCCATGATTTGTTTCCAAGAGCTCAACGTTCCAATTTTGGCAGAATATCCAAGACTGGTGAGAGTATTTAGATGTTTTAAGAATGTTTTGCCAAACTACCCATTTTTCAGAAATGGAGTTTTTGTTATATTGGATTCATCAAACAGGGTTACAGGGGTGTATTTCGTCTAATATATACAACACATTTATGGTGGTGTCACATAATAATTTAGTCCTTTATAATATTTGATAAAACCTTACATTACATTGGAATGAGAATGGCATTTTCTTTTCATCTTTAATCAAATATATCCCATAGTTTTGTCATCACTGAGAAACATCCAGTATTTCCACAATGTCAAAGCAGCATCCCTCTCTCTCTTTCCCGCTCACTGCCTTCAGTTCCAAGTCTCATGGTAAATGTCCGAAACGTGTGTTCCTGCTCTTCTCTGTGAGTAAAATGTCTTGAGGCGACCCGTTAATTACAGAAACACTGGCATCCCATGGCTCTGAAGAACCAGGCTGTGAGGGATGGAGGGAGAGACAGAGGAAGGGAGGGAGAGAGCAGAGTCCCGTATGGGATGGATGAGACATTCCTGCAGGTCTTTTCAGCTCAGACCACCACACACTCTCAGCTTAACTCTTTACTTACAACAGTGGAAGCTCACACACCTCAGAATAGATCAGGTTGTGTCGAGTCAGTCATCAACATCACAATGTGAGCATCCCAAGGTACAGCCGCAGCACAGGTTATACTGCAAAGAGGGAAATTCAACACAACTTATTATGTCACATGTATTTTACTGCTCCAGTACCAACTAAGAGAGCTCCAGGAGATGTATCTATAATAGCCCCAGTGGTGCATTGTTATTGGATTCCTGTGCTACCCATGGATTGGCCATAACCAACACTATGTTTGAGTGTAAGGTTGTTCATAAGTGTACCTGGTGCCAGAACACCTTTGGCCAAAGGTTGGTGATTGACTTTGTAGTTGTGTCATCAGATGTGATGATAAATGTCTAGGACACTTAGATACATAGCGGAGCAGAGCTGTCAACTGATCACCACCTGGTAGGTGGATCAGGAAGCAGGAGAGGCTGCTGGACAGACCTGGGAGACCCTATAATGATTAGTGAGAGTCGACCCAGAATGTCTGACACAAGTTCCTGTCCGTGAGGTCTTCAACTCCTACCTCTAGAAGAATTTCTCCTGCATCCTGGGGGTGGTTGGGAACATGGAATCCAAGTGGACTACGTTCACGACCTCAGTGGTGGGGGCAGCTGCTCAGAGTTGTGGCCGGAAGGTTATCTCTGCCTGATGAGGCAGCAACCCAAGAACCTGCTGGTGGACATTCGGTTGGCCTCCAATTTCTGACACACCATCAGTGAGACTGTCAGGCAGTGGAAGGTACACTTTGAGGATCTCTTAAACCCTACTGACATGCCCTCTGTGCAGGAGGCAACGTTAGATAACTCGGGGGGAGCCTCACCTATATCCCTGGTAGAGGTCTCTGAGGTAGTCAAAAAGCTCCTCAGTGGAAAGGCACTGGATGTGGATGAAAGCCTTGGCCCCTGAGATGCTGAAGGCTTTGGACATTGTTAGGCTGGCATGCCTCTTCAATGTTGCGTGGAGATTGGGGACAGTGCCTGTGGATTGGCAGATTGGGGTGGTGGTTTCCAATTTCAATAAAGGCGGTTGTTATTGTTGTATGTGGTCGATTGTGGGACCGCAGATTGAGGAAGAATGAAGCATAATCTATCCTGGCTGGATAGAGGGACACCAGGTGTGTCCCTTGTCCTTGTATGTGATTTTCATGGATAGAATCTCAACGCACATCCAGGGGGAGGAGAGTGTCCAATTTGGGGAGCTCAGGTTTGCTTTTCTGCTTTTTGCAGATGACGTGGTTCTGTTGGCTTTCAACACACTGTGACCTCCAGCAGGCACCGGGGCAGTTTGCAGCCTAATGTGAATGGGTTGAGATGAGAGTCAGCATCTCCAAATCCGAGGCCATGGTGCTCTGCCAGAAAAAAGGTGGACTCTTCCCTCTGGATTGGGGGTGAATCGCTGCCCCAAGTGAAGGAGTGCATTGTAAAGAAGACTCTCTGCATAAATGTGTCCTCTTTGAGCCAAACTGATAACATCATACTTGACAAAGCTCCTATAGAGCCAGCATCATACAACTGCTTCCCCAGGAAGAGTAGCTCTAATCATGACTAGTAAACTACATCCACATGTAAAATGAACGCAGTGCTCCTTTAAGATGAAGCCTTTATTTAAAGAATTAGACTTTTAAAACCTAGTAAGACAAATTCAACTCAAAATCAAAAACACTTTGCTAGTTTCAACATGC
Source organism: Euthynnus affinis (assembly GCA_029490765.1). NCBI lineage: Eukaryota > Metazoa > Chordata > Actinopteri > Scombriformes > Scombridae > Euthynnus > Euthynnus affinis. Next base: position 32,050,758 of record CM055846.1, read on the forward strand.
ACAATAAAACAGACATTACACTGCTCAGATTTTTAGCCAGGGAGTGTTCACACTGCAGCAACACTTTATCACTGAGATCTTGTGGATCTTGTGCAGCTGCAGTCTGTTCCTGAGGTGAGAATTAGATTTTACTGGAATGTTTTCTAATTTGCTCAATGGGACACTCTGAAAATGCCACAGGCTTCCCACCACGGATGCTCCTGCATATTTAAGTGTGAGAATCTGATGTGGCATTTAGGTGTTATATTTATTTTTTTTTTCATATTTGCCAGATGATCGCACACGGTGGATGTCACTCTCTGATAGGCTGTGGTGTTATTTGGCATCTCTGGGTGTCAAAGGCGCAGACTTTGCGCTCAGCTTTTTTTTTTTTTCAGGCTGTGAAAGCACAATCAGGATTATTGGAAAGGAAAACACAGGCAGCAGGCAGCAGGAGAGGGAAAGAGAGACGTGCTCGCTTTTATTAGCTTTGCTATTGATCACGCTTACGATAAGATAACACAGACAAGAGAAAATGGAATATGATACATCCCGCTGCATTCTGGGGCCATTTCCACAGTCACATAGCTGCAGTTCATATATTATATCTAAACCACAGCAGGACTGGGTGGGTGTTTGATAGACAAGGAGTCAGATTCTAACTCCCAACATGTGTTTTATATCTTGACTGTGTCTGTATAATTCATCTGGATAACACAGATGATGTTCTGTGTTGGGTATACACACAGTCATATGCTGTATGTCACTTCTCTTTGATATCCTTTCTTCAGTATTTGAAAGAGGCTTTTATTTTATTGAACAATGCAGAGCAGCAGGAGACAGAGAGAGTGATGACATGTGGTAAAGCTCAAAGGTACTTTTTTTTTTTTTTTCCACTTGCAGTCTTGCCACATATAAAGTGAGCCCCTGTGCCTTTAGCTCCCTACTATCTGCTTAGCATGAAAGCTTATTCTTGACCTTGGAAATAGCAGTTTGACAAAAGAATCTTAACTCAAGTTTGACTTAGTGTCTTTTTCCAGAGCTTTCTATTGTTCTTCATCCATGGATGGAGTTAAGTTGTCATGGAGATGAATGTGCAAGCATGCAAGCTCAGTAACTGTTATAATTCCATCCATAACAGGAATATATATATATATATATATACTGAGCTGGAGACAGTTGTGGCTTCAGTTGGCAGAGGCACAAGCACACACATCCCCAAAATCACCTTTCATTTGTTAAGTTTTGCACCTTTCGGTTTGTTATACATTTTTTCATCTACTGTAGATTGACATGAGAATCAAAACTTTTTTTTAGGAAGATCATTATCAATAATATCCACATGACCTGGACTTCAGAAATATGTTCCATTGGATGAATGAGTTTCCCAAAATGACTTGTAGAATGTACAGCGACAGGAATGATACATGTGTTTCATCTGCAGTCTCTGGTTTGAGAGAGGGGCTGTGCATCATTTCATGCATGGGAAATAGGGCCCTAAGAATGTGTGATAAGGTTGAAAGCTCCAGAAAAAATGTATTGCACTTTTAGCTGGGATTGTTTTGTCAAAACAATTGAAATATTTTGGTGGCATTGGTACAGTGTAAGGTAGTAGCAAAGCTAGCATAAAAACTCTAGCCGCCTACAATAAATATCACTCGAGGGTTTCCAATCATTTTCTAACCTTAACCTTTAACAAAGGTGAAACAGAAGTGTACACAAGTGGACATGTCTTGAACACTACCTTTCTTGGTTCCACTATAGTGGATACATTTACACAGTCAGAATTCAGACACACAGTAATTATAGTGTGCTATGTAGTAAATAGGAATAGGTCGTTTCAGACACAGCCCAGGTGTCTGCAGTGTCTATTCAACCTGCTCTGATCTCTTAAAATAAGGCTCACTCAACTTGTCTCAACATATTTTCTGGAATCATTTCTCATTATACAAAAATGTCTCTTGTAGTGTTTTGGAGCCTTAACCACAATAGGGACTGTACATATTATATAACTATTATATAACAAGATTAATTATCATTGATAGATAAAAACAGGATTTATTTATTATTATGACTTTCACTTTCTGAACAGACTCCTGCTCCTCTAACTTGAATTCATGGCTCCATTTCCGCCTGTTGTATTTTACATTTTTTCCCTGGAGGTAACATTTGGATATCTGCAGCACAGCTAGAGGAGTGTGATAGCAGAAAATGTTTCATCTATTTAAAATGTCAATAGTAAATGTCAGGTTCTGTTGTCAGTCCCTCACAATTAAAGAGCCAACTGCTTCTTTCTGGAGCTGTCACTTCGCACTGATGTTTAACAATCATGCTGCAAAAAAAAAAAACAAAAAAAAAAACAGTTTCTCTACTGACAACAGTCTCAGCAGACCAGAATGGAACGCACTCACAATACACGCTGATGATGTGCATGTGGTTCATGCACATGTTAATGATGCACAAACACAAATCAGAAGAAGTAATGCACCCCCTCTGTCACAGTGACAGATCGAATCTTACAGCTTATAATACAACTCTCATAGAACCCAAAAGGAGAGACTTCTGTTTTCATCTCAAACATCCTCCCTGCAAAAGGAACATTCAGGAGTTAATCAGCTCCCATGCTTGACTTGCTGCCAATATTAGTATATTAGTAAATACAATATATAATATATTTTTGCACTGGATAGTGGAGTTGGGAATATAAATGATCTATATTTTGCCCTGTAATTCAATGTCCATTATCCATCAGTTTTCTGCTGCTTATCAAGTTCCCTCCAGTCCTCCTTTTCAAAATAATTGTTTTTATTTTTTTTAGTGATACAGGGTAAATAAATCATTTGATACGCTGTATGTTTCTTTTACACATTCACTTCAGAATGTTTAAAAAATGAATTTGATATTAAAAAGAAAATTTGAATGAGGTTTGCTAACCAGTTTATGAGCTGATAGGCCCACTGCTATACACAGCCAAACAGCCGTCCTGGGCTCTGTTGTACAGTATTATGGGTAATGTAGGACTATATCCAAGCTGTGTAAATGAAGCCGGTAATTTTGGAATCAGTTGCTTCATTTCACAGCAGCTTCTTCTTTTTTTTTTTTTTTTTGGCATCTCACCAACTTGTCAGACAGCTGAGAATCTCCAGAGGGAGGGAAAGAAATATGTGCGGAAGTGTTTGAAAGCGTCGGATCAGCAGTGGAATCGCCTGGTGCTTCACCAGGGTCACTGTTCACTGCTGACACATCACTACGCCCTTCACACATGAAATGTGAGGTGGGTGTGTGTGTTTGCATGTTTGTGTGTGTCTCCGCACCAGCCAAGACAGCTCTGAAATCTCAGCAAAGAGAAAGGTTCAGCCTTCACATCACCCCTCCATCTCCCCTGTTCCTTTCCTCCTCCTTGCCTTCTTTCCTTCTCCTCTCTTCTCTTCTCTCCTCTCATTTCCCAGTGAGTGTGAGTATGAGTGGCCGTGGTGGACGTGCAAGTGGCGTAGAATTTTTAATTGGTGCCTGTCCCGGTTTTCAGGTTTTCCCCCTGTATTCTCCATCTGTCCTATGCACGTGGTCAGGTGGTTTTCGGGAGGAACGGCGGTCCTCTGAGACACCACCTCCGTCTGTCTGTCTGTCAGGGAGTGAGGATAGTCCCACTGGATAGTAAACGTCACTGTGGGGGGGAGATTCTGTTGGCTGCGGTTGAGCAGGTAGGAAACGATAAACTATCTTTTGCATCAAGAAGGAATAAAGCTGCGGTCGTGTTCTTGAAGGACGAGCCTCATGTTTATCATCTGATAGAGAGTGGCCTGTTTATCAGGGACATGTTTGTGCAGGGCTCACCACTATCACTTCCATCCTCATGGATCACCTTATCTGGTAATTCTGCCATTTATACCTAACCAGTTGTTAAGACAACCAGCTCCGCAGGTGTAATAAATTTGCCAGTGGATTTAAAACAGTGAGTTTGGGATGTAAGGATCTCAAAGTGAAGCATGTGCAGTCTCTGAGGCAGCAGGTGTTTCCGTGTTCCTGGACTCACCTACGCAAACACTGGAGGTGTGTTTCAGAGTGAAGCGCGGTGACGGCTCCTGCATGGTGTTTGCCAGCTCAGGACAGCTGAAATGAGTGTGGAGACACGCTCTTTGCATGTCTGTATAAGCAGCACGGAGAGGCTCATCACACTGATGTAGTGGGCAGCCTGTTGCACCGAGGTGGTGTTTGGCCTGGTAGAGACTGTTATGGACAATCAATAACTGACCGGGACAACAACAGCAACCAGGACGTGTCCCTCGAGTCGTTCTCCCATGCAAGGTTTTTCCAGCAAACTTCTCTTTTGGTCTCTCTCTTCTTAAAACTGCCAGCGCATCGGCTCCGAAAAATCCACAACAGAGACCAAGAGACCTGATAGAAGACATTCAGAGAGCCATTTTGGACTTTTTCTCATCTGGCCCACACTGAATCCAGGCAACATCCACTCCAAAATCACCTCATTTAGATTACGAACTGCACAAACACTGCTGTACAACTTTGGCCCAAGCTGGTTCATTGTAGCTCGTCTGTTGCTGAGGAGAGATGGGAACATGGGCTATGAGAAACAGCTTTTCCTGTTCTGAGTTTCCCCCAAAATGCAGCTGGTGGTCCCTGTGAAAGCTGCCAGTTGAAAAGCAGACAGCAGACCTCCAGTGGAGGGGGGCCAGAATGCACCTGGATCCAGAGCTAAGGGATGAGTGTATTTTCTGTTCTCAGATGGAGACCCTGGTGCATTTATTTCCTCGGTGTCCTCAGCTGTCACTACTCTTTCAGCTTTTTTTAAAAGGTGCTTTCAGGGTCTTGGTGAGGATTTCTCTTTCGGTTTGTTCATTTCTGGCCCAAAATACTGTGCTGAGAAGAAGATGGTTAACTTTTTTATCTGCTTCTGCCAAGTCGGCCATCTGGCTGACGTGCAGGAACCAGGCGCAGAGTGCCAACAGTGTGGAAGTGGTGCTGGTTCTGGAGGAACTGCTGAAGACTGGACTGGAGTGGAACACACTTATCAGATGATGGACAGTATGCAGGCCTTCAGTCACAGGTTGGGCTGACTGGAAACTTCTGATCACAGAAACATGTCTCTGTGTTTGGCTCACAGCTTTTGTTGTATTCTAGGAAGACTTTTCTGTTTCTTTTTACTTTTCTCTCTTTCTCTTCCTCTCCTTCTTTCCTTCTCCTCTCATCTTCTCTTTTCCTTTGCTGTCCTTCATGTCTTCATTCCTCTCCTCCTTTCCTCATCTCTCCACTCTTTCATTCCTTTTCCTTATTATCTGTCCCTAGCTCCCTCCCCTCTTTTCCTTTCTTCCCCTTTTCTCTCTTCCCTTATCATCTCCTCTTTTCTGTACCTCCTCTTTTCCTTCTTTTATCTCCCTCTTTCCTCTAGTTTCTCCTCCTCTCCTCTCCTCTCTTATCTTCTCCTGATTTATTCTCTATTCCTCTTTTCTCCTCCCCCCTTTCCTCCTTATCTTGTCCTCTCCTGTCCTTCATTCCCCTCCAATATCTGCCTTTCCTCTCTACTCTACTTCTTTTTCCACCTCATCCTCTCATTACATCATTCTTCCATTCCTCTCCATGTCTTCTGTCCGTATGTCCTCTCCTGTTTCTTCTCCTCTATTTGTCTTCTCTTTCATTCTGCTATTTATTCTGTAATCACCCTTATCTTCTCATTCTGTCCCTTTCCCCCTTTCCTCTCCACTCTTTGCTTAAGCTTTGCTTTCTGTGATGTCATATTTTCTCTCATCCCCCCATCTCATTTTTCTCTCCTCACCCTCTCGTCCTCTTCCTTTCCATTCAGTCTCCTGGTATTCCTTCACCTCTCCTATCTCATTTTCTCCTTTCTTTTCCTTTACCTTTTTCTCTCGTCTTCTCCTCTATTCTCCTTGGGTTCCTCTCTTCTTCTGTTTCTCTTTCTCTTATCCCTCCTCTCCCGTCTCCTCTCTCCCTCCATCCGCCCGCGTCTGCCGTTTGACCCGGATGACGGTGTTGCTCGGGGGGCCCCTCAGCACCTCCTCGCCGTCGGCAGAGAGCGAGTCGCTCATCTGCGACAGGGGCCCGGCCTCCATCGATCCCTCCGCAGCTCCGGCCTTCACACTTAGCAAATCTAACATTTGTAGCGTTCATGAAGCTAGTGACGTCTCTGAGGTACACACACCGCTGACTGCTCCCTCTCACAGACCTGCTCTCCATCCACCACCTTCTTCTTCTTTTTTTTTTTTTGCCTTCCTTTCTCATTTGTTTTCGCTTCACATCGTCTGTTTTTCATTTATCTTCGTGCCCTCAAGGGTTATTGATGTTGGATTTAAATTGAATCAAATTAAAATTCATATATAGATGAGTCCATTTTGTCCAGGCATCTCTAACATACTGGATCAAATTTAGCTTGTTTGATTACATATTTATTGTAGGTTTGATCGATATCACTGTGGATGTGGGAATCCCACAACACACATTGATTTTGATGATTCCTCCTCTTGTTAGTATGAACATTCCATGATGCTCTCAAGATGTTTCACACACAAAAACAGGCTATCGGCAGCTTCATCCCATAATAATATATACTGCTCTTTAAAAGCCATACATATGAGACTCTCCCCCTCACTGAGGCCTGTAGTCAGGTCATTCAGTCAGTAAACACTGGCTGTTATTTCATATAGACTCTTATGGCTAAGTAGTCATTCAAACGAAGCAGCCTGTCTTAACACAACACACACGTTGCTTTCATACCTTAAAGTAGTTGAAGTGTTGGCTGGATTCAGTCCTCCTGTCTCCAGTGTAATTACACTGTATGATATGGAAGATGAAATCCACAGTCCTCATGCAGAGCAGAAGGCGTTCTAAAGTTCAGCTGAAGCTAATACGAGGCTTCAGCAGTCTGGAGACAGATTAGTGGGAACCTTGAAAATGTTCTTTTTTTATTGCTAATTTCCCTCCTCTCCTCGCTAGTGTAGTCGCTCTCTGAAGGTAGCACCCAAAACCTTTCCTTTCATACTTTACACCCTGACCCCTACTCAATGTGTGAGGCCCATACAGATATTGATTTTTCAGAGTTTAAATATAATAGTGCATCCAGGGTGTGCTGTGTATGTATCAAACGATGCAACGTGGCCGGTGTGTGTTGGACTTATGTAATAGCACAGTTTGTGGAGTAGATGATGCTTCCGAGTCCTCCTCCATCCCTCGTTCTTATTGAGGACTGGAAGCAAATGGAGCAACAAGAGCAGAGATGGAGACTTTGGTTCACACTAGTATACTGATGACAACTGTTGCAGCTTTTGCTTTAAACCTTCTCTGCATTCATGCTTTTCACTCCTCATGTAAAATGACTGACTCCCATGTCATATATTGATATGAATAATTAGATAAAAGCACTTCAGTGTATTTGCGTTGCAGCCATATAGTCTTTACAAACTGACTTATTAAGTGCATTTATTTTCACTCTCAGTAACCGTCATGTCACTTTCTCTTCTGCTGGTTATAATGGTGTTGTTGTATTGTTTGTTTTCTGGGGCCTGTTTCATCAAGCTGGCTAACAGGATAGCCTAGCTTATTTCAATGGCTTCAGTGACTTATGTGAGTTGCAGCTCAGTAACCATGGTAACTTAGTCAGCAGAACTAGCCTGCTCCTTTAACCATTATGCTAGTAATGTATTTATATTGTCAACTAAATGGCATGTATCATACAGCACATATCATATATCACAATATTCTGTATTTAACTATGGTTTATTGTTGTACAGACTAATGTGTTATGTAATATAATAATACAGCTACACACAGTCACACTCATGATAGTTCTTTGGGTTACTACTCCCTGGTAAGGTTGTGTTTTATTTTTGTAGACATTCATTTTGAGGGCCTGACTGATGAGCTGAACAGCTTGTCTTCCTCTGAACCTGCACTCTCATCTGTGACAACCAGTATCAAGGCTGGATTACCAGCAGGGCGTCTGCCCCCGGGGCCCGAACCACCCTGAGGAGCCCCACCATTCCCAGATTCTCTATGTCAGTCAGTCAAGTTTGTGGTGATTTCATTCATTGCAGATTTGTTTAGGATTATACAGCAGTGAAGTGCAGGCAGCCTGTACTCTGACAGACTGGCTGCAGTGACCAGACACAGCAGCTCTGTCTTGGTGGTGGATTTACTGCTCTGTCAGCCAGCTGCTTCATAATCATCTCCCCCCACAGCTCCGTCTCTCTCTCTCGCTGCCTTTCTCTTTATGGCCTTCATTGGCAACAAGCGCTCTGCACCTCCATCTTTCTCTACAGTCATTTGACTCTCTTCTCATTCCAATCCCTCAGTGCAATTCACTTTTTTCAAAGCCCTCTTTAAAAAAAAAAAAGGAAGTGTCATTTCAATACAACTGTTGCACAAACAAATATTAGCGTGGTTAACGTTTTATGTATGACTTGTATCTGCTAGAGCGGCTGCTCTGCTCTATCCTGACATATCGCAGCGACTGCTGGATGGATTTCCATCAACTTTGGTACAGACACTCATGTTCCCCAAACTACGGATCCTGCTGACTTTAAGTCAAGATGATCTCCAGATGTTCTTTTATCTTGCACCACTAGCATGTTGATGTTTTTGATTCATAGTGAAATGTCTCACCAGCTATTGGATTAACTGTTACGTTTCCCTCAGGATGAATTATAACAAGTTTAATGACTTTTTTCTTTCTTTCTTCCTTTAACTTTTTTTTTTACTTTGACACTGTGGTTCATGACTAAATACCTGCAAGTCTACTGACATTCCTATCAGTCTCACCTATACTTCCTGTTAAGTGCTAATCATCTAATGGTACAAGCTAATGGGCTAAACTAAAACGATCGCCTCCATTGTTTGAAACATTATAGTTGCTATGGCGATGTGATAAAACAGCAAGATGCGGGAGCTAATTTTACCAGTATCTTAATTCCTCAACTTAAATGCCTTCACGAGCAGTGACAAAATGATACAATATCACACCATTCAGTTCAATTGAACTAAATTAACTTAATTAATCATGTGATATTACCCATCATTCCCTCTATGTCAAGCTACAACTTTCTATACGTGGCCGTGTGGCGTGATTAGATAGCATCAGCCTGTGATATGTGGTGAGCAGGTGTCGCTATAGTGACAGCGTCCTGCTGCCGCACATTCAACACTTAAATCGCCAGGCAGCAATCACACAGCGGTAAGTACCTGCTGTCTGAAAACGCCACACGTCCTTCACACTCTTTGTATTGTTACATGCGAATCATTAGAGCAAAGGTATAAAGTAAGAAGCATTACACTCGAGTAAGGGTGTTCAAAACAAGCGTGTGACACACTGACCAAGAAGAAAAGAGAAAAGGAAAGAAATTCCAAATGGAAATAGAGCGACACTCTCAGAAGGAAATGAAAAGTGTCTCCTGTGGGGGAAATGACACCTGCTTCTTACCTTTTATGTTCCTCCATGTGTAGAAGTGGTCAGAGGCTATTTCATTTAGTCGCCATAATATATGTCGCCACTACAGCTTTGGCTTCAACGTTACCATGGCAATAAGAAACCCCGGAGGCCTCTCGCAGCGCGGCGAGTATCGATCCGCTGATATTACATGTAAACCTCTGAGGCTCAGCCCTAATTCACAGGTCATTGTTTGAGTGACTTCAAGAGTGAGAAAAACAATGCTGGATGGACTGGCGAGCAGTAAAAAAGATGTGTGTGTGTGTGTGTGTGTGGGCGGGAGAGTACGGTCACGAGGGAATCGGAGAAAACAAGAAGACAGAGAGAAGGAAAGGAGAGGATGAAAAATCAGTGTTTTTATTCAGCTTTTCTGCCTTCATGTCTGGCTAAGCAATCTGCTGCTGCTGCCCTCCACATCCATCATTGTTACAGCCAGTGAGGAGAATGTCCGACTCAGGGCTGTGTGTGTGTGTGTGTGTGTGTGTGTGTGGACATGCCTCAGTACTTGTATCCATGTGTATGCACGCTCACACACACACACACACTCACACACCTCCCTCTATCTCTCAGTGGAAGAACAGAGGCTGTATATTTCCTGTGCATACAGGTACCACAGTTTTTCAGAGCCCTGCCAGAAGCATCGGAGCCTGACTGAAAGGAAAAAGTCCTCCTCACACTGGACAGGAACATTCTGCTATCATTATTTTTTGGGGTCTTAATGTTGTAGTTTTGGCCATCATTACAACCGCTTTAATGACACTTTGCTCATCAAATTATTTGTTGAGTTCTCAGAACACAATGCTGAAAATCGCCGACAAACCAGCTAACCAAAGAAATTAGCCAAACTTGGACGATAAAATAAAAGCAAAAACAATGAAATCATTGCAATTACTGATGCAAACATACATGACAGTTTATCATACATGTATTAAGAGAACTGTAAGTAACTGTCTGACTATAAGTGCCTTATAGTCCTGAAAATAGAGTACCTTTACCCATCCTCTCTGTTTAAATACCCTTTTGAGGTACTTGAGTAGTTTCCGTTTGATGCGACTTTATATTTCTACTCGGCTACAATTCTGGGGGGGGATATTGCAGGGTACTTCGTACCTTATAGCTGCAGTTATTAGCTAGTTTTCAGTTTTAAAATGTCACATTATGGAATATGGTGCACTGTTATATTTTGTCTCTGTCTCTCACACACACTCACCTCACACACTTTGCACCGAACAATCTCAAAGAGGCCGTCCTACTTCACTTTTCTATTTAGCTTCTGTCCTGTATCGTGTTGACTGAAGCCAATGACACATTTCCACCAAACTCAATAAACATGCAGGCAACATAGCACCACACCCTCAATTAGCAACATTAGCGCCATACTGCTAGCTTACCGAGATAGATGGAAAGGGGAAGGATCCTTTATTATCACTGGGTTACACTTTCTAAATGGCCAAAAGAACCTCTCTAATGAAATCAAGTTTTAATCTTGATAATATGTCCAAGTGATGTTTTCAATGTGCTACAAGACATACCAGGAGTGAAATAAGCAGCCAGCTGTGGCTGAGCATTTTCACTTTGAAACTGCAGTGTACCAAGAACAGTCTTAAAAACATGCACTCAGTCAGGAAGGATTTCATACAATCCTTTATAATCAAAGATAATTATATGCAGAGTCCAGCTCCTCAGGTTTTCACTGACAGTTGACTCCAATCTGCATGAATGAGAGTCAGTCTGTCGAGTTGATAAACTGAGTCCAGCATATTTCTCTTTAGCCAAGTTTCCATCAGGAGAAAAACACAACAGTTCTCATCTCCTGATGAACAGTCAGTCTCAGTCAGATCAGATGCATTTAGTCATCCAGTGAGTGAGCACTGACCAGGAAGAGATGAAAATGGAACGGCTGGCCTGGTCGCGTTAGCTTTTAGCTTTTAGCTTGGCTAACACACTGGCCCGCTAACAACAAATATTCTGCTTCTGTGCCTGCTCTTCCTCTTTGCCTCTGAGTCTATCTTTTCTGCTATGTGTGTTAAATAAAAAAAAGTGAATGAAAGGTGCATGATATTCAATGTACTTGGCGTCTTTAAGTGTGAAGCAATGTTCTGTCCTCCCTCCTCCCCTCCACCACTGCCAGAGCCAAGGAAATTGACTGACTCAGCATCAGTGGTCACAGCCTTCAGCTTCATCATCTCACCTGCATCATCGCTCACTTATTCAATATATTTCACAGACAGGTGACAAATCATTGGAAAAACCAAAGATAACTAACTCAGTCCGGTGTTGGATCACCATGAATGCTTCTTGGCATGAAAGCCTTTCCACCTGGTACTAACATGCAATATGTATCTGGATATAGAAATGTACAAGTTGTAAGTAAATGCAGGTGTACATAAATGTTTCTGGAAGGCATTGCAATTGTAATGTGATGATAAAGGCCAGCCTGCACCTGGAGGTGTTCTTGCGATGTGGTTGGTATGGAGCCTTTCCTTCCTCTTCCACCTCTTTCAAAGACCCACCATCAATCTGATTGCCTATGTGGTAGTGCTCTTGTTTTAAAAATCCCCTTTCTGGCAACCTGTCTACCTGTCAACTGACATCTCATATTAAACCTCCTCCAAAAAAGCAGTGTCCCAAAGAGTACAATGATTTTAGGCCAATAGCACCTCTATCTGTTTTTATGAGGCGGCTGTAGCTTAGGAGGTGGAGGCAGACCTCACTTCTGCATGAGCTCACCTGTCTTATTTACATTGTACCCTGCTGATTGCATCTTTGAAAATACTCTGATGATTCCACCTTAAGTCCCATTTTGACTAAAAGTTCCAGGTCCAAGAGTACCAGAAGAACTAATCTCAGAAACCTAACTTGAAACTTTACAGTCTCTGTATTGCAGTACTGTTTCTGTTTCCACTGCATCTGAGGACTCAGGTAGATCATGCAAATTAGACCCATGAGAAAATGATGGCTGCATTTAGAGATGTAGTATTAGCTGCATGGATGCTGTGTGAGTTGGACGTAGTGAATGAATGAAAAGAAGAAATGCAGAGGAGGAAAATGAAACTGAAACTAAGAACATGTGTGTCCACAGTAAATCATCTGTTGACTGTTCGATGGTTATTTATTTCTGCTTCAGAACCTAACCACTGTGAAACAATCAGAATATTTTCCCTCTAATTCACCAGCTTGACTCTCTCTGCTGCTGCTCTATATATATATATATATACACTCTCTAGCTCGCTCGACCACCGCCGCACCGTCTCTCGCTCATGCTCTCAGCTTGCTTGCACTATCTATCGCTATTTTTCTCTCACTCTTCTTCAAAAGGAATCAGGAAGAAACTGATTCTGTACTGGAACTCAATTTAGACCCTGACTCCTCTGAACGGTGTGAGAAATATGGCCTGGTTCAGCAACCTATGTGTGAAACTTAAAAGTAAACTAGATAATCAGATCTGAATTAGTGCGAAGCTTATTGGCCAACGTGCGGCGCCCTTCTTTCAAGTAGCTCACGACAAGCACATGCTCAGACTTGCTCACAGTGTCTCCTCTGACTCCTCGCATGTTTTAAATGGAGAATGCCGTCTACTTGATTTACAGTCCCTCGATTTAAATGCAACAGGCTGAAGAATTATTTTACACATCAGTCTATCATGTTGCTGAACCAAAGTCAGTGTGCTGCTAATTGAGAATCCAGAGGATATGATGTGATATGTGTCGACCTCTCAAACGGAACTGCTGAAGGACACAAAATGAGTTTTAGTGTAAGCTGACAAAGCCACATTATATCATATTTGTAAAGAAGCGGGCAGAAAGCAACATGTACTGAACATTGATGACATACAACCATTGTGAATGCTTTACCAAAAAGTTACCCCACACTGCCTCTGCTGCTTCTTTCAACTCTAAGAGCGGCCTTCCTCCTGTCTGCTTCCTTTAGATTTGTCTGACAGCGATGGCCATGCCCGCTCGGACAAAAGCACTCTTACACAAGTATGTCCACATTGCAGAGACCGTACGGAGTGTAAGCCCAATTAGCAGGCTTACCAAAAGGTAGTGTATGGATGCCACCAGCTATTTTTGTCTGCCCTGTAACCTTCCACTTTGTAGCAACAATATTACACTATGAGTGCAGCACTACAAATGCTTTCAAGGAAAAACTGTCTGAAAATATGCACCATTATCTCCATTTGTATGGTTATTATGTCTCATTTCTCTCTATATCCCCAGCTTTAGGGGTGTGGTAATCTGGAACAAGTACAAGCACTTTGGCTTCTGAATGTGGTCAAATGACACAGTAAGAAAGTAGTTTCAAGGTTTTTTCTTTCAAGCATACAACAGCCTTTACTTTTTTATCACTTTCCAAAAACGAGTGAGAAGTAATGAGAAACATATGAAGTCGAGTATCTTAGAGAAGTCCGCGGTATGGTCTTAAACTCCATATTAGGCCATGCTGTGCAGGTTGGCACCTCAATATTTCTGTTGGCCTCACTGTGTGTGTGTGTTTGTGTGTGTGTGTGTGTGTTCTATTTAGATTTGACATAGTTGCTGTCACTCCGAGTCAAACCAACCATCCACTGTATCTGTATGTTTGACAGATCTGCATGCAGTCCACCCATGTACCCAGCCTGCTGAGGAAGATGTGTTTGCATATGTGTGTTGAATATATACATTACTTATACATACCAGTGACCCCCTTCCACTCTGCATGCTTGTATCATGCAGACATGGAGTGATTCTATCTCTTGTGTTTTTTTTTTGCCTTATAAAATGGTTTATATTTTGGAAGCCTATATCAGATTGATTTTTAGCTTTGGCTCCATTATTAAAACACATGCAATAATATACATTTTAAGGCATATGTGGGTTTTATAGAACATAATCTGGTCCACAGGCCAGTGATGGTGTTCTGTTAGTCCAGCTTACATTTTGGTTCAGAGCAGAGAGACTTTGCAACTATTGGCTGTAACTTGATTTGTCATGGTCAGCCATGGCAATGGGATGTTGATATTCATGGTCACCAGTGGATGAATCTATGAAAAATGATTGCTAACATCAGGCCAAAATATACTTTTACAAGCTAGATATGAATCTAATGGGCAGACTGCTGTGAGATTTACTGAACACATACACGGCCCCAGAGGAAGGACCCTATCAAGTAAAGAATGTTCTTGCTCCACAGAGGGTGAACCCTTTTCATTATAATAACCTCCTTCTGTCAAACACTAGATATCTAAAAAACAACATATGAATATGGATATACTCTTCCCAGAGGATAAATCCCTTCCTTCCAGTACCATCAGTAACACTTAAGACATAAAAAAAATGACAATATAGGTCTAAAATTCAGGTCGGAAAAAACGACCTGTAGTTATGTTTACACCATCTGGCAGCCATAGAAATGCACTCCGCTTTCCAAAACCGTTACAAATCACTGTTGAAAAATAATTATGTTTCATCATGTGCCAATGCTGTGGTTAAAGGGGACCTATTATGTTCATTTCCAGCTCTATATTTTTTTATTCTGGGATTCCACTAGAGTAGCTTTGCATGATTTATGGTTGAAGAAAACTCCTTATTTATCTCATAGATGGTTTACTACTTTATGCAGACCCTCAGTTCAGCCAGGCAGGCAGGCTTATGTCCTGTCTCTTTGAAGCTCCCCTCCCAGTGAGCCCACCCTGCTGTGATTGACTGGCTACAGGAAGCCTAGCGGGGGGCAGCACATATCAGAGTCATGTTAAGTTACTGCTGATGCAAACCCAACATTTCCTGCTTTGCAGCTTCATATTAAAAGCTTTTAAATGACTAAATAATTGGAGGCTTTTATTGTGAAGAACTGATAGTAAATTAGACCACCGCAGAAATAGTGGCGCTTCATTAGCAGCCTGTATTCTTCAATAAAAAACAGTTCTACACAACAAGATATGGAGCTCTTTGTTCAGTGGATCAGTGACAAATAATGCATGTAAGAGTAGTACAAGCAGAAACAGCCACAGTGATGATGATGTTTGATGAAGAGCTGCAGACCACCAGCACACATCCAACAGGTAAACTACTTATTTCACTTTGCCCTGCTGTGTAATGGAAAAAACACTCACAGCATGCCAGCTCCACTCCAGTCATGGCTCGGTGTGAATGCCCCTAAAAACAATGAAAAACGTCACAATGTTAGTGTAGCAGTGAACTTGCACACTGTGTGGAGCAGATGACCATATAAAGAAATCTGTCACAAGCCGACATCAGCATGGGCTGAAAGCAGAAAAAAAAAAAAACTAGGAAAGCAAGTGTTCAGTTCAGCTTTAATAACAGTCCTTCCATGGATGTATAAAGAGTTCTTCAGGCTGCTACAACAAGCCAGCTGTTACATTGGCTAACAAGGAGCTATCTAAGGCTGCTACTCTGCCTCACAGTGGAGAGAATTGAAGATGAAATCTGGAAACTATGATTGGACCAACTTGATGTCAATATTGCATTCTGGTTGTTGATTGGTTAGGGAGGACATCCTCCACTGCCCCCCCCACCACCACTTCACACACACTGCTCTTCCTCCTCCCGCCCTGCAGGTGTCACTGTTGAAGCATTTTAAACAGAATTACAGTAATGGATTTTTTTCCAAAGGAGAACATTTTTTTTTATAATAATAACAATACTAAAATTTGTAATGGTTTATTTATAAATATTATTTATTAATATTCTTTTTTATATTTTGATCTCCATCTTGCCTCTCAAAAATAGAGGGGGATCAACTTCCTCTGCCTCTATGGACCAGCCTCCTCTGATATGTGTGTATATATATATGTATATATATATATCCACACTGATATTCTAATAACAAGAGTCCACCTCTGTAATGCTCCCTCTCTGCCTCTCTGTCCATCATTGGTTGTGGTGGTCACTCCCTGCTGATTCAGGTGATGAGTGCCACTTCCCTTACACTGCTTCTGGCTCACTGCTGCTTCATTAGCATCTAAAACAGGTCATTTGCTGCATCACACACACACCCCAAACCACAAAAGCCCTTCTCCGCCTTTGAACCAAAACCCCATTGCTTAACACCAGGAAATGGAGGGGTGGAACAAAGTCGCGTGTGAATCTGTGTGTGCAAAGAAAGCCATATCTGTGTGTGTGACCGCTAATGAATACCCACATCGATCTCTCACTGACATTTGTCGGGCCGGATAGCCCCCCCCCCATCTCTCCTTACAGTGCCACCTCAGTGAATGGACCAGAGAGAAAGAGATGATTTTTCTTCCTGTTGAAGTAAAAGAGGGAGTGCAGACATTTGCTCAGCTCTGCTGGTTTCCAGATGGGTGCAGTGAGCATGTTCAGTCATGCCAATTGAAAGCATAAAGCTTTTGAAGTGTACAGGTTTGGAGCAGCAGCAGTGAATCTGAAGTGATAAAGCACTGACTGGTTTTCAGTTGATCCCTTTGCACCTCGCTGACAGAGTTTGTATTGTTTTATCAGAGAGATGTGATGAGGAGGTATTTTGGGAATGCCAGATGAATCAGCCCAGTGTAGTGCCATACTTGTGGGTTTTTAATATTTTAGCTCACAAGCTCCACATTGTATATACAGGGCTTTAGACTTGACTGATATACAAATCCCATCACATGTGAGCATATTGTTGTACAAAATCTGATTAGATGAAGTGAAAATATCCAGCAACCCAGTTTCTAATCCTAAACTAGCTCACATGTGCCCTCACTTTGGAGAAGTTTTCCTGTCTTTCTTTCCATGAAAGGTCACACACAGTTACAATCTCAGTTGGAGTTCAGGGTGGCCCACGCTGCCGGGGGGGGGGGGGGGGGTTAGGGGTTTGAGCAGGCCGTTGTTTGAGATAGATTAAATATTGAACTGGAACTTTATGTAAGTATTTACATTTCTGGGACTGGCTCAGCCTCCGGGGGCAGCCAAACAGTCGCTAAATCATATTCTGTTTACCCAGATAATTTCATGTATTGTTTTCCCTTCCTCTCCCAACCCTCCCGTCTCCCTACATCCCCTTCAAAGAACCACCTCCTGCCTCTGGGAGCCCAAGGGGGACTACCGGGACCCTCTGTCCCCTTTTTTGGTCATTTCATGTACTGTTGGACAAAAAAAAAAAAAAAGAGTTGACATATTTACACATTAGCCTTGTGTAAATGTAGAGCAGGGAACACCAGTGAAAAGGGCCATTATTTTGATTTGTGCCAGGCTGGGTGGAGGCAGCAGGAGAAGGGGGAGAGGGGAGAGGGGGGGGGGGGACGGTCGTCTCTGGAGGCAAATAAAGCAGCAGTGATCTTCTTGGCGTGTGTCGGTGGTATCACTGTAGGCGAACGGGAGCTTTACTGGATGTTTGCACACCAAGATGAGAGCTAAAGCACAATGTAAAATAAACAAGGGAAATCCTCTGGGATGTATGTGGTAGCTAGGACCAGGCTCTGTAAGCCTTTTTTCGTTGGATTTAAACCAAGAGTACCTGTCACCATTAGTCCTCCATTCAAAACCGGAGACAGAAGCAGATACAGAGATCGACAGAGGCTGAGTAGCAGAGATAAAAACTGCTAACAGAGAAAAAAAAACGAGTGTGCGGTTTCAAAGGCGGAAATGGAGAGACCGAGCGTGAAAATGACATGAATGAAACGAGAAGAGGGAAGGATTTGGAGGATACCAGAGACAAACTTAGTAGGGAGGTGAATCTGAGTGAGAGACAACAACAAAGCGGCTTCCCCCCCCCCCATCGAGCAAGACAACAGTGTGAGCAATAAAACTGACACATGGCTGTCTGCGCTGGTTGCGACGGCCCCCGACGCACCGGCTGCCGTCTAACACAAACCGCAAGTAAAAGAAGTGCGCAGGAAACAAAACAAGCCAACAACAGCACCCAAACTGCTTTCTTTTCCCCCCCTGATTCTGCCAACCGCAAACATGATGCACAAATAACCTCCCTCACCGCACTACTAGACAGCATGTGAATTAAGTTTTTCAGCCAGAGATTCCTTACTCCTTTGTTAACCTGTCATAGCGTACAGTCAACAGTCAACATATTGGCTTTTTGCCTCACCACTCTGAGGGGAAATAAAAGCAGCCGGAACACAAAAGGGAATAGCTTTTAGATGGATGATTGTGATGTAATTTCCAAATCGTGCCCATGACATCTTAAAACAAGCCTTTTATGCTTTGCCAAAACAGCAACATCTCCATATGCTGATGTGTTTAAAAGCCTGTAGTATTTTTTATTATTGAACTGTCAAGTCAAAGCCTGTGTTCAGGACCTTAATGGACCAGCGCCTGTCTGTAAGCTTTACAATATATATACAAAGATTCCATTTTCACAGCTGAATAAAACTAAAGCCCACTGAGCAGCTCCTCAAGGTTACAATGCTCATTGCGACCTGCTTATGTGAAGGTGTAGTGAGCAGTGGGAAACAGCTGCACTGTTCTCAAGGAATCAGTGCTAGCGATGTCAGCGATTAAGCAACTATGATGCTAACGTTCAGGACAAGCAGTACTCTGATTACACACGCTTCCAACACTTGCTGCCTGTAACATTTTGGATTTTGCCTGGATGGAGGATTCACAGTACCTGGTGGCACCTGAGAGGCGAAAGTGGCCGAGGGAGGGTACACAAGGCCTATCATCACAGGCCGCTCTCTCTCTCTCTCACTTCAGTGACAGAGAGGTTTGTACCTTATACAGCACTACATACTTACCTCCACGCACCCACACATGCTTTACACCACTGACTCCCATCTTGTATTCACATCTAGTAGTGAATCCACTTATCAAATCTGAATCATTTTGAACCCCTTGTCGAAACTCATCTTTTTTTACTTTCAACATTTGCAAGTAAAGGTTAAAATAAGTACAAATATGAAATAAGTAAAATAAGTATCTTCTGAGTTCAGCTTTTCTCCACTGAGAGGGCACAAACTGTAATTTTTAGTGGCAGCTCAATTAATGTTTACAACCTGTATCTCCAACCTGAAAATGAGATGAGCAGCAGAATATGAAATTAAATGTGTCTGACACATTTAATTGACAGCTATAGCGCACCGTGCTACAGAGGTTTATTACTGCAAATGTGAATTAAGTTGATCAATTTTGAATCCAG
The DNA here is from genome assembly GCA_029490765.1 of Euthynnus affinis. Taxonomy (NCBI): domain Eukaryota; kingdom Metazoa; phylum Chordata; class Actinopteri; order Scombriformes; family Scombridae; genus Euthynnus; species Euthynnus affinis. Next base: position 32,070,274 of record CM055846.1, read on the forward strand.
TATTGACTACGCTTATTGAATCAGAGTCCCGTCCGATCCCTTATCAAATCTTGTTATGTTTACTTTTCAACAATCTCACCAGCCCGGCTGTGTGGTCATTAAAGTCAATTGCATTAAATTGAATTTTTCCAAGTTAAAAAGGTTGAAATAAATAACTGCAGCTCAAAGATGTCTGATCCCCTTTTGATGTCAGAGATACTAGTTTTTAGTGGCACACTACTACCAGAAAGCACATTATTAACCAGAGAACAGTGAAACTTTTCAGGTTTAACGTTTTTAGGCCTTACAGAATTAACATGAATTAGCAACAGCTGATCTAATGTGCTGCTGTTGACCAGTAACAGTGAATTCTCTTATAATGAAGAGCAGCTACCTATATATTTTCCATTGCTCCTTGCTAATAAAAAAAAGTGTAAGGAGATAGTAAAGATAAGAGGGAGATAATTCCTAGAATGAATCAAAAATTAGATGTGAAACTCTGACATAAAGTCATCAGCTGATCATTTCTTGAGAAAAATCTCCACTCTGTGAAACTACAAGAACACACAGTCCACTGGCTGTCATACAGTGATGTTATAGAGTGATGCCTTTTTTTCACTCATAAGCAAAGCAATCTGTGTCTGAATACAGACAGCAGCAGCAGACAGCACATTCATCAATCAGTGATTAAGAATTAGCTACATCTGATCTAACCTGCTCCTGGTGATGTCGTTTGATAAGATAAAAGGTTAGAGAAGATATTATTTAGAAAAAAAAACATGAAAAATGATGGAAGTAATTGTGTGAAGAATGAGAATAGAGATTGAAATACCTGGTTAATCACTGGGAAGAGTGAGCATGATCGTCAGATGCTCTGTTTCAAAAAATGTAAAAAAAAAAAAAAAAAAAAACAAACTGTCAGTGGATATATACGATATGATTATATTGTTTGCAAAGTTGACATTTTGATAATAACTCCAAGGAGAAAGGTATATCCTCATATCCTCTGGTGACCATATGCATTATGTGTTGATCAAATCTCATAGGAAAAACTGCCCACTATGGTATGTGGGAATATACATCACTGTGCACTTCCTGCACAATCTAATGGAATCCAGTCCAACAGCTCAGCCATAAATTCCTAATTCATATAACGTTGCCCGCTTGTGTATGTTAATGAGATGGATATAAGAATAAGAGCACTCCAGTACACCAGCACCACCAACCAAGACCTCAATAATAAACATAAAGTCAAATTATCACCTTAAAAAAATGATGGTGTAAAATTGTAAAATGGTAAAATGATCACCTACAATTTCAACAAAAACTGTAAATGTATAAGCTTCTTAAAAGTAGAATTTATGGCAGAGCTGTTTTACTGGGTTGCATCACATTGCCCAGGTGTTCCAAATAAAGTGCTCTGTAACTGCACTTTGGTCTGATGTTGATGTTTCATATAAATTTGAATTCATCCTTTTTCCTCCCACCATGAATATTCATAACAAATTTCATCAAAATCTGTCCTGTCTGTACGTGATCCAAATGTTCAGCCCAACTAAAGCCCTTCAACCTAAACAACAAAATGTCATTGTCCTTCTAAATGACCCATGAACATTTTATTGATCTTGCACTGTATAGGGTGGTGAGATCACTGGCAGTGACGTCCAAAACTGTTACAAATAAAACATTCATATGAGTGTTTACAGATCTGCCTTCTCTATCATTCAGCTGTGGTTGTGTGCTTATGGAACTAAAAGTAAAACACACTGTCACTTCCAGTCTATTATCAAAATCTCAATGCCAGAAAAAAAAAAAATCATCTTTCAGATTCAGCACTTGCACTTCTTTGTCAACTTATTTAGCTGCATTGGGATTAAGGGACATACTTCAAACACTTGAAAGTTTTGAGCACTGCACAGAATAAATGCTCTGTTTACCCATTTATTATCTCAACATTTCAATAACAATTCTTGCGTTTGAACAGCAGAAGTACTTCCCTCTGGGGTATACGCTAATACCGCAGCACAACACACAACAACTGGATCCAGTGGAATCAACACACAAGATGATGGACTTAGCACTAAGAACATGCCTGGAGTGCTGCAAATGTGCAGTGGTAGATGATGCGAAAGGTGAGGTAGACTTCTCTCTCTCTCCTCGCTGTTTCTCCCCAGCTGCAGTAAATGAGAGAAGACAAACTGATCATTTACCAGCAATTTGTATAAATATCCCTATGGAAACATTGAGGGGAAACACTTTCCCCGCTGTTAAATATCACTGAACTGCTGGTGGTGAAAAGACAAAAAGGTGTCCTCACCATTCATTCTTCAACTCACCAGAAATGAGCAACACCATCCAACACCTTTTGAAATGAACCGGAAAACCCCTCAACCAACATCAGTACCGGACCACACCAATGCTCCTGTGGCTGGATGGGAGAAGCGTCCCACAGCCGACTTCCATCATCTGGTGGAAGGTCTGAAACCAGGACGGGTGGAGGCCCGAGGGCTCTGCATCACATTTTCAACAATCCCTTGTGGGTGGAGTGTCTGGTGTTCTGGTATCCACGTACTTTGTTATGGGTGTCCACGTAAGTGCAGTAAGCAGCCTCCAGGATTTGGGTCATGACAGTGAGGTTGCCAGGTTCGGTACCACCATGCCTATACAGAGACCAAAACCAAAGCTTGTGCTGTTTTTACATTTCTATGTTCAGATTAAATTAAAAAAAGATATGTGTTGCTTAGTGAGCTTTACAAGTGTCGGTAGGTGGTATTGTTTAATTTAGGACAGAGCCAGTGTTATTCCTCCTGCTCGGTCTAACCAGGATAACCAGGTCCTAGCTTAGACTAAGCAGACTAAGCAACTCTGTACTTAATGCACAAACTTGAGAATAACATGGAGTTTCTCATTTCAATCTCAGAGAGCAAGCAAATCATTGTATTTCCCAATATTTTTACAATTCCTTTTCCTTTAAATTCTTCTTATGTTAATTAGTCATAAAACAGTCCTATCATCAAACTGACACTGATGATAATTAATCTTGTATTTGTCCACCAATCGTCCACTGTGGCAGTGTTGTAGTATTTATTATATGCTTTAATCCAATGTAAAGAATTTGACAATGCATTCAATACAGATTTTTATGTAGCTATGGGTCTGCTGATGCTGTTTATTTGTTGTAATAATACATATTTCTGAGCCTATTACATGAGGCTGAGACACCACAATGCCTTAAGTGAAACCACGTCAGTAGTACAGCATCAACATTTGTTTTCTTTTACCAAGTAGCTATTTTTCCCACAAGGTGAGACTTTTGGTGACACATGTGAGCTTCACTTCCTCTGCTTCAATTGTGAAGTGAAGAAAAAAATGTAGCTCAATATTACAGTGTAGCTGCCAATGAACCCATTTTGCCCCGTCGCCATTCAAGCGTCTCTAAAGTCAGCCTTTGAAGCAATATTGGTATTATCGGCGAAGATCATTCAATCTCAGCCAATTAAAAGTAGGGAGGGATCGAGATTCAGCTCCGTGCACAAAACAAATAGCTCTGGCCTCTGTGTGACTCCTACAGAAGAGAGACAGAGCGAGACACCTCCTTTATATATCCCTAAAAGAACGGTGATGGAAAAGTTTTGAGTGCCGCCAAATGCAGACTGAGTTGAGGGAGTGGAGGGGTGAGGGGGGGGGGACTCTGTGATTGAGCTATTATACTAGCAGAGTGCAGTTCAGTTTTGATGAATGGGACCAAAGCAGTGGGAGGTAGAGGTGTAGTTTTGTAGGGTTGGTCAGGGGCTGGGTTCAGGAGAGGAGTTCAGGTCTATGGTGAATTCCCTGTGGAGAGAGAGCCAATCTAGGCTCGAGGCCTTGAGCTATTGATCTGCTCCTGGAAGCCCATCATTCACTCCTTTTTACAGCCACCCTCCACACACCCTACCCCCCTCTCCTCCAACATTCCTTATAACCCTCGGCAGGTCAGTCAAGGAGCTGCAGAGATGTGGAAGTGGCTGGATTGTGGTTCCAGTGGTCACGGTAGTTGGTTGAAATAAAAATCTACAGACAGTTTGATTGTGATGACACCTGGATGGGAGCCACTTGAGACAGGACTGGGGTTGGAGGTACCCAGTGCTGCATCGTAGATGTTATTCTAACAGTCGATTTCAGTTTTCATGGTTAAAAGAAGACCTTGTTTAAGGGTCTGAGAACATTAACGGTCATGGTTAATGGAACCAAAGTCACACGCTGTGTAGACCGATCCTTCTACCCTGACCCTAAAGTTATAAAACAATGTCACACTTTTTCCTTTCCCTGATAGACAATAGTCATAATTCACACGGAGGTTCTACAGATTCTAGTTAGTTAAACACAGAAATATGTTTCATGGGCATTTGAACAAACAACTGTTTCTATCATTTTTTCTGAGGACTGACTTATGATGCAGTCATTAAGTTGAAATTTCCAACCAGAGTGAAAGCCCTCAGTTTGGTCCACCTAGCCTGAGCTCGCCTGTCAATCTGTTTCAACTGCTTTTAATAACGCATACATTTGCACTGCCTCGAATGTGTCTGTGGTCTGTCTGAATAGAAAGCCAAAATGGCACAGTGGTAGTGTGAATGCAGTGTTGGTGTTGTCTGCTCGGGTGTTGGGATGACAGTAATGAAAAGAAATAAAAGGAGAGGGATGAGCAGGTGAGTTAAGTGGGGATCTGACAAGTGCTGCTAAGCCCGGCCAAATCGAGCCTCTTTCTCTGATGGGAATGGCCGATTGCCTCATTGCTTTATCAGCCAGGCCTTAAAAAGAAAGAGGCTGTCTCTGTATGCCGACATGCAGCGAAGCATTCCCTCTCCACTGGGTCTGATTGCAGTGCCTAGAGTGGAGGGAGAGAACAGAAGATGGACTAGATAAGGAGATGTAATAGTGGAGAGGAGAGAGCAAATGAACACTTTTATAGCCCTCCATGAGCTTGCCAGCATGTGTGTGTGCGCCTATGTGTGTGTGTGTGTGTGTGTGAATGTCTGGAGGTCCATCACAGTACAATTATACAGAGCGGAGATGTATCACATTATGAACAAGGCTGCATAAAATGAAATAATTTTAACCCCTTCATGCAGAGAAGATCTCTCCTCTGCTGCTCAACACAATGTTCAAATACGGTTACATACCGAATCTCACATTTGTGCAGCTTGTCGATCAGTCGCGCTCTCTCCTGTCAGGCTCTTGGAAGCCGTCATAATTATTTTCTCCGACAGTTGGCATTTTTAGACTGTCTTTGAGAGCTCCTCATCATCTGACACCGGCAATTCTTGGCCGCTTGACAGACGATTTGGCCCACGCTGTGTTTCTGCGGTCGCCATTGTGAGACGCTTTGGACTCTTTTTCACTCATCAGGAATTGATTTCCTCCGTGGCAGTAAAACACTTTAAACGAGACATCAGAAACTCCTGTAGGCTGAACCGGACTTCCTGAACACTTTTAGGGGTGACTGACTGTAAAAGAAACTTGCCAGCCTAGCATTGAAGGCTACAAACAACCCATAATGCAACACTCTGTAAGAGACACACTTTCCATTTAGAAAGACAGAACATCTGATGTTGTGAATAACACATAATAGCCTGGTCCTCAAATATGATACAACCACCCCTTTTTTCATATGGAATTTCCATTAAAAAAATATATCATTATATATTTGGGACAGTATATTTAGAATGGTCATGCAGCACAGCATTTTTTTGCTATGTGCCTGCATGCTCACTGTTCACAAAAAGTATAAAAGAAAAAAGAATAACCAAAGAGGGCAAAAAATATTGATCACCATGTACAATTGGTAATCAGTTAATCTATGACTTGTAGCCATTGTTCACATGTCCACCAACCACATCAATACATTTAGAAAAGGAAATAATACCAAGCATTTTGAACATTTGGTATCGATTGGAATCTATCCCACATTTTAGCAATGACATCATTAATGAATATGTTTGAATTTATTTTCTTATACTGTCTAATCAGTTATGGTGATGACTTGGGTATTTTTATCTCCCGAGCACAGTAATGACAGAACAGTCATTGAAGCAGTCTGACAGAGCGCTGGCTCTTACAATTCTGCTGAGATGTGAGACAAATATCCAGTCAAGCAGAGACCTGCAGATAGGGTCTGAAGCTTCCATTAAGTTCAAATTAGAAAGAAAAAAAAAAGTTTTATCTTTCCGGGAGAATGTCTCGAACCTTCTTTTTTTAAGTCATTTAAAATGATTATTGCTTTATTACAAACAGTGATATTAATGGTTGAATTCAAAGCGCTAGAGGACTAAGCAGGTACAGCTGGAGGTCTTTTACACTCACTTGCCAGTTTATGAGGTACACCTAGATAAAACGACTACAGCGCCGCAGTAAATCCCACATCCATGAAGGTTATAATGTTTAGTTTTTATTCCATCTGTTAGAGAGCTGTTGATTTATTTTACGGTCATTTTGTAGACTGGAGTTTTCGCTGCTGTTGAACAGTATTGTTTTATACTGAGAGATGTTTCTAATGTTTTCTAATACGTTCCTCTCATTTCTATGGATACAGGTAAATTAAATATCACATTATGTTAAATATTAACAGCACCACGAACTACAGCCTCCAAAGTCACCATGAAAATGAATCAACATCATATGTTGTAAAAAAAAAAAAATGTGTCAAATGTACTTGTAAATGTACATTGTCAATAAATAAATCTTTTAAAAAATGAATCAACATCATAATCATAATCATAATCAAAAATAACATTTCTTATTCATCATCATCATCATTTAATACTGTTCAATTTGCAAGTAAATAATAATCAGCAGCATCACTGTTGAAACCATAGACTGTGTAAAGATAGGTCAGGAAACATAAACTAGAGTTGAAGTAGATGAAAAATACAAATTTTCAGAGAAAGGACATTATGATCAGACAAATCAGCACAGTGCATATTAAAGACATTTTGATTTTTGCTCATTACTGAATGTTGCCTTCAGTTGCCACCTACAAACAGCGTTGACTCCCAACATCAGGGCATGGCAGGTTAACACTCAAGAAAAGAGGGCTCAGTTTATTACTGTGTGTCAATTAGTTTGTGAATGTTTGATTCCATTTGCAACATTAAATCCTAATATCAGCTGAGACGGTTCCTGCACCATTATCTCCTGACCCGACCTGTCATAAAATGTTTATTTTAACAAATGTTGAAACATCATTGTGGACATGCTCATGGCTAAGTGTCATCTTGAAGAGAAGTGCAGAGTGACTGTATATCATTGTAAAAGAAAAGGGTAGTGACCTGACTCACGCTTCTCTTCAGCTCAGTGTGTGAACAGTGTCTTGGTTGAAGACTGATGTGACATACAGCACAACAACCAGCACAGTGACTCATCGCACCGATCAAAACTGCTGTCAATGTACAGATATTCAAAAGTAGATAGAAAAACACAAGTGGATTCCATCAGAAATTGCATTTGAACATTTCCAGTAAAAACTTCAAGTGGCTCACTCATAGCATCTATTCCAAATCACTCTTACCCTGTGACGAAAACAATCTTAACTGAAGATGTATTTAGTCACTCTTCTGGAAGTTTTGATGGCACATGGCATGAAGAAACTTTCAACCTCAGCTTTTATGACAACATGGACAAAAGTCCTTAAAGTGCTCAGTGCAATGGAAATCTGAATTCACTGACAACTGAACAAACTGTATCTGAATTAGCAAAACTAGGTCAAAACCTAATATATGGCTGGACTGTGCATGAAAGTACTTTTAATTTAAAACAGCGGATACAGGTAATGGTGACATGTGGCAACCAAACCCCCAGGAAGTGCGCCAGTTTGACATAGGGTACCAGGTTTGGACTTGCGTACCTGCTAGTTCGGACTTGGCAAGTCTGACTCTGGAGTACAAACGGGAGGACACAGTATGATCATTCTGCAATTGAAACAGCTGTGTAGTTGCTGACAGCAGCAGCTCAGCTTTAACTCAAAGCTCCACTAACACTTTTTTATCACACAAAATAATCTCATTGACAGAGCAATGCAGTAAACTATGTTATTCAGTTCATAATGTAGCTATAATCAAAATCCAAACTCTTATGTAGCTGAATAAAATAAAACAACCTTTAACATAGACTGATCTGTTCATTTTAATACATTTATGTAAATGTGGTGTATCTGGATATACAGAGCCCCAGAGGCAGCGCTGTTGTTCTGTCCAGTAAAAACATGAGGCTTCACTTTACATTCAGACAAACTAATGTAGCAGCTTCAACTGTTAGATTTCATCTGTGAGACCAACATTTAATCCAAAAGGAATTATATCATATATCAAGATGCTATGGAGACATTAGAGCCAGCAGTAAATTACCAAAGAGCTGCACAGATCAGTTCATTGGATCATGTTCTCCCTGGGATGATGATGCAGGACTCTGGCTGCTGCTGCTGCAAGATGACCGGCTGGTCTCACCCAGCCAACAACTTACTTACTTTCTCACCTGAAAAAAAGATTAAAACTTCATAAAGTGAGAGTCCTACAGCAAAAATTAAAACAGCTATTAGCTTGGCTCAAAATTTCTACCATTACCTCAGAAATGCATTCTGAGATAACTTGGCTGTCCCAAGGCTTTGATTTTGGCCAACCAATGGTAGTGTTCATCACTCAGTCAGTGAGTCAGTGATGGACATGCACTCACGTTTTTAGGGCTGGTCCATGTGGTTCAGCCACAACACATAGATCATGTGATATGATTGAAAAGCTCCAGAACAGCTACTAAATAGACCTTGAGTTGAGTTCCAAAGATGGAGGGACTCTGATGTGCTGCATAATCAGTTGCTCTTTGGTGATTTCTCCCCATAATTGGCTGTTTTCTACTGGTTGACCTCACAACTAGAGGACCCAGCTGTTTATTGCAAACTTTGCTGAGAGGTGTTCTCAGTTAAAGACAGTGCAACTCTCTGACACCAAGATAAAATCAATCTACTCAACATATTTTTCATTAGAAATATGTAAAAAAAAAAATTGATTCAATTCAATTGTTGAACTAAAAACAATTGAATCGTTACAATCTCTGGTTTTGATCTCAGGGAGATGAAAATCTGTGTTATACACTGATGTTCTTTGGTCTTGGCCATCAAACTGTCTTGATAGCACTGACATTTAAGAGAATGGAGAGAACCAAGAGCCAAGATACTAGACGTGTCACCAAATAATCTTATAAATGCCTGCTTGGCCAAATTGAAAATCATACATCTGCAAATGATCTTCCCTCTTTAGATCCATTTTTGTCATGACAGAAAATAGCCGCAAACCAGAGAGGTGACTGTACAATTTGAATGTAGTCAATACGTCACCAAACTCCCAGCACCAGCGACTGTATTTCAGATTGACAGGTACTTAGATTTAAACCCTTATGAATAAGGGTGCATTACAATGAGAAATGTTTGACATTCAAACAGTATGAATTTAACATTTTCTACTATTCTACCTAATCACACTGTGTCTATCTCTGGCCCCAGCATAATCTTGGTTAAATCCCCATGGCTAAAATTGGCTTCAGTGTGATGTTGAAAGGGTTTGGGGTATGAGTCATATAGGCTTAGCATGGTCAGCTCAGTCCTTGTTGGATCTCTATTTCAGTAATTGCTTGAGAACAAAGCAGCTAAGAGTCCCTTCAGAGATTCCTGTCTGTCCCTTGAGGACATTTTGGTTTGACCCTCCTGCAGCTGACTAGTAAATGAATCTCACTCTGGATTAGCAGTTTGATTTGGCTGAACTAAGGAGTTTAACCTGGTCCATTACAGCTGAGGCAGTGTTTGGTGCATTTGACCCCTGACCTTGAATCAGACGCAGGCTGTGACGAGCTCTGTTAAAGAACAACAGCAAAGAGCCTGATTTTGCAGGGCTCCTCTTCTTCGGGGAAGAAACTGAGGTTTAATTGGGAGAATTAGGGGAACACAAGGACACGGGAAGCTACATCAAAGCAATGCAGGGGTCATTAGCATAAAGTTAACTGGAGAGCATTCAGCAGCAGCCTTTGTCTGCTTCTGTCTTTAAGTTACCTTTGTTTTATAAACCTCCTCTTTTCTTTTGCATCACCCATCTCTTTCAGCCAGTTCCTGTTGGCTCACTCAAGCTTTAGAGCACATTCCAACAACACTAGAGATATTCCAGTGCATCAGTACCGTGACAACAAGCTGTACCCATAATAATACCATAATGAAACCTGAGTTATACATGAAGGGCTTAGAGCTATTCTTGTGTTTTAGACCAGCAAATGAATATATTCACTGTTGATTAATCTGTTAATAATGTTTATTTTTATTCAAATGTCAGAAAGCAGTGACAAATTACCATCACAAGTTCTAGATCCCAAAGAGATGTTTTCTTGTCTGACCAACCATTAAAACCCAAACACATTTGATTACATCGTGGTCACGCACGCATATATGTTTATATAATTATATAACATCTACATGATGGCAATCATATTGAGATTAAATCTCCATGTAATCACATGGATAGCATACTTACTTACTTTCACAAACCAGAATGAACCACTGCCATTACCAGGGTAACGCCTCTCATTCGTGCTTATATCCCATTCATCAGGAACAACGGCGTTTACGAGGCTTTTGTGGACCACAAAACAATGCAAGGTGAAGTTTATTTTCTGTCTCTGCAAACTCCTCACAGCTTCTTCCTCACACTGGTTATTAGTAACAGGAGAATTATGTCCATACCCCTTTGAGGGGACATCTTCAACAATACACCTGTAAACAGCAAGAAATAACAGTGCTGTTCACTCTTAAAGATGCATGCACAATCACACACTATCTATAGCTAAAGGTTTTCAGACAAGCCCAGTTGCATATCATATAATATGAAGTTATTTGGACATTAACACGGTGCTACTGCAGTATGTTGTTGTAATGCTTAGATTTGTAATATCCCAATAGGTGGCACTATTACACAGACTACAAACTACATATAATAAGAGTGAATTCCATTTCGTAGCCAAAATGAAGTAATTAAGACAACAACTTTGTGATTGTGCTCCCCGGAACATCTACAATAAGGTGTATGTAACCCTTCTCAAAAATGGTCATATAATAATAAAGTGTTTAAATATAACAACTCACATTATCAAAACAAAGGCCACAGCGGGCCAGTGACAGCAGGGACCTGCTGCTACTGCTACACTAGTAGCCTTTGTGTCACTGTTTGCAATAAATCTTTTTTTTTTTTTTTTACTCACTTCTGCTTGTAGAGGATTCATTTATCCTTACTTGTCCAAAAAGTTTGACTTTGGGTACAGATGTAATATGACTTTGGGACTTTGAATGCCTCTCTATGGTCCATGAGAGATTTGCCAGATGAATAAATTCTGTTGTCCTTCATGGGTTGTTGAAGGAGCAGCTTGACTGGTCAAACAGGAGGCCGTGCCAGCAGAAAAGCCATTTAGCTTTGTGCTCCCATTAGCCACTCTGTTCTTGCGTAGTTCCCATCACAAAAAGACCTAGCTTTTCCCTTAGCTCCTGATTCAGGTCCAGCTTCGGGGTAGGCCTCTTGTTCTGTTTTATCTTTAATTGCAGCTCAAAAGCAAGCTTAGTGGGGTCATTTTTAATGAGAAACCTGACGTTCCATCTCCATCCATTGCGCTAACGTGCTAACTATCACCCAGCGCTGCTCAGTGCAGGCAGATTTTTTTTTTAACATCATAAAAAACTGCCTGGTGACAGCGGTTGATTGGTGAGAATCTAGGTTTAACCTGGCCTCCCTTGTTTGTCTGTTTTTTAACAATGAATTGACCATTCAGTCAAGCCTGGCCTCCTTCTGATTGGCTGAAAGTTTTACTTTTTTTCTCAAAGGGAAGCCAGGCAAAGCTGGCCTCCTTTGAGTGATGCATTCCACTGACCACATATTGTAATGCATGCAGCAGAGTGGCGCTATTTTGCTCGCTACACCAGCTAAAGAAGAAAAATAGAATGTTTTGATAACAAGGGACAGGAAAAAAACAATAAAAGACACATACGTGGGAATAATACACTTTGTTTTCTTTATTAGAATATATTCATGGGGAAGCCAGGCTTCCTTTGGCCTCTGAGAGAGGTGTGCACACGATATTAGTTTTGCTGTGTGGTATTTAAATACAATGAAGGTTATGAAACTTGATTTTAAATATGGATTCTAAGACAGGGCCTCAAGATGTAAAAGTAAAGCAGAACCCACTTTAAAGAAAAAATACAATTTATTACAACTTGACTGAACTCTTGCATTTCTTTCTTGCTGCATATTGCTCTATATTGATCGATTTCCTACAGACTAGCTGACACATGGTGAACCTTGGGCTTTTGTGGCCCTTGGGGACGGTGGTCCACTTTTTCTAGTTGGTAATTTAGCCTTGACCACATCCCAGTTGATTGGTCATCTGAAACCTACCTACCTACCAATCAAAAACACTTATTCTCCATGGCTATTGTGCAAAGACTTTTCCATAGCCTTGACTAGTCTAGCTTGAAAACAATATGGCATGAAGACAATATTTAGGGATATTTAATGTCTACACAAATATTGACTGACATCTTGAATCAAAGAAACCTTTAACAGGCCATATAAGTGAAACCATGCTGTACCACCACTCCCTCCATCTTCATTTGAAATGCTGCTTCTCCTTTATTGGCAGTTGCTCCATCATGTAAATGGTGTCCTGCTGTAGTACTGGAGCAGTCTGGCTGAAGAGCTGCCATTACGCCTGCTCATTCTCGACAGATTAATTACACGCAGTAGCCGTCTCCCGCACATATCCAAACACTTACTCTGTGCCGCGCTGCCTCAGATGACTAAACTACCTGCTTTCTCGCCATTAAAAAGACAGAGAGCGATAGAGATGGAGACTAAAGGTGATTCATACTGCTTATTTTACAGTACGCTGTGGCATTTATATAAGTGGTGTAAGTTATGTAAATGGTTTTACCACCGTATGTGTTTATCATGGGGAGAAAGTAGTTCCTTATATTGCCTATCATTCTATTAAATGTTCTTATTATTTGACTTCCACGTCATCATGGTGGAGGGAAATAATTTCACTTTACACATGACGATTACAGGCAACAGAATCCATAAATGGTCTCCACATTTAAATATTCTCATCATCTCCAGCAGGAGCAGCAGTAAACTGGATAATATGCATATAGATAAGCTGATAATTGTATACTTGCCAAAGAGATAACCACAGAAATATGATGAAAAGAGCCTCTGCTGTGGTGACCTTACAAGGACTTTTTAACCATGCTGGTAGCGAGACTGTTGACCCTCAGTCTCACGGTCTAGCACCCTAACCTCCCAGCAAAATGATAAATGGTGCCACAATTATCCCAGCAGTCATTTATGAGAGGAGACAACAAAATGAAATGAGACGGAGAATAAAAAGTTTGCAGGCGAGCCTGGTTGGATGAAATGGTGGTTGAGTTCCGTGTCCTCCGATGATACCGAGCGTGACTGTCGGGGCCCTCCCTTGATGCTATTTAACATCACGGGTCATTAACAGGTACAAATGCCGGGGTGACCGTGGAACTTCTTCATCACTGACCTTCCTGTGAGCTCCCTGTCATCTCCATCAGTCATCTGATATGACACCAAGTGATGTAGCGGCCTGTCACCTGATTAAGACAGACCCCCTACCCAGAGAGAAAGAGATGGATAGAAAAAAAAGGTCCTGTCAAAGACCCAGAGAGAAAGAGATGGATAGAAAAAAAGGTCCTCTCAAAGACAGACTTAAAAGGAGATGCCCCCAAGCTTAGTGGAGACGGTATTAGGAAGCGCTGCTTAATTATGAGAGCAAACCTTTGCGGATGGCCCCAAGATATTCATTTTAGGAATTAATTTGGTACATAAAGAGATCATCAAATCTAAACAGCCCTATGGCGTAGGAGGTCTTATCCACACAGCAGGCGGATATTAACCCAGGCTTTTCATTTCAACAGTTTTTGGTGATGGATATCAGTCCAGAGAAAAAATCAAAACTGATCATTGCAAGCGCAGCTTCATTACAGATAAACTTTTTTTTTTCGCATATACTACAGAGCCAAAAGTATGTGGACACTAACATATTTCTAAACCATGGGCATTCTTCTGCTGCTGTAACAGAATCCTCTATTTACCCAGCTTTACACAAGAATTTGCATCCTGCTGAAGGGATTTGCCAACAAATCCACCAAACTAAAACAAAACAAAAGTCCAATCCCTCCACTATCTATATGATCTTATCCATTGCTGGATTTCATGGGGCTGGAGAATATGCTTGCTGACACTGGGTGAGAGGCCTTAAAAAAAATCACCCATATATCATTTGTAAATGCCTACCAAAACCAATACAAAATATCCATATAAGCTTCACACAAACAGCAGAACAATCTCACATAAAGGTCCGCTTAGTCACAGTCACTTATTCCAAGTCAGTGGACCTTGAGTGAAAGATACAGTTTAAAGCCTTTAGTGTGAGTAAGTAGACCATGAGTGGTGATTGTTTCATCAACTGCTGTTCTCAAGAGAAAGAATGAATGTCCAAGCAAGCCAAAAGAAGTGAAGGCACATTTGACTGGAAGCAGTATGTTAAGGTTAAAGGTAATAATTCAAATCTGAAGATCCGCTCTAAAACATATAGGCAACCAATGTAAAAGTGATAAAATTGGGTTTAATTGCTATAAAAATTGCGATATGTAATATTAATCTTTAATACAACTTGTTGTATCGAATCAACAATACATTTGTTCCTGACAGACAAGTCATCGGTCCCTAAACGTATGTCGTTCTTCTCTGAACACAGTCTTGGACATATCCTCACTCAGGCCTCCCATACTCACATTCAGAGCATCAGTGAAGCCCAACACTGGTGTTGGGTGATAAGTTCTGGTTTGCAGGTGTTAGATGGGGTTGAGGTGTAAACTGGGAAAAGCATTTCTTTATGGAGCTGTTTTTTTTTGCAGTGGGCCATTGTAATGTTGAAACAGGATAACTACAAACACAAACTGTTTAGACAGAGGAGGAGGCAAACTTTCGTCCAAAATATAGTATGCTCATTCTCCTTCACTTCTTTGGAACTATGGAGCGGAGAACAAACCATGAATAATAGCCTTAGCACAAAACGCTTTGTCCAGATACAATAATGTTGCCTATCTAGTTATTAAAATCCTTTCTTAATTTCAGAAATTATATTTTGGCCCAGAAAAGTAGTCTTCAACAAACCAACCAACAACCTTGAGCTTCCTTCCTTTCCATCATGAATGTCTGTTGGCCAAAGAAAACAGTGCTGAAGCCTTTTCTTTTGTCACTGTCTTTCCCTGTGAAGAGTGAAAACATTTGCTAATATCATGGGGACATTTTTCCTGATCTTCCCCTTTGGCCTCACTCAGCTTTCCTCTGCATACTTGATTGGGCTTTGGACTGAATGAAAACAGCCCAGAGGGAAACATAATCTGCCTTTGAGCATATGCTAATGCCAATGCACAGCACTCGTGTCGACACCTCCTCATATTATCGTGACCTTGTTCAGAGACAAGAGACGGAGGTAGATGGAGATAGGAAGGGACGGGATGCAAGCATTGAAAGAGGGTCAGATGGAAAGATTGTGAACCGTGACACATAGAGAGAGTCCAAAGTGAAGGGAAAGTGCTGAAAATGTCATTAGAGATGCAGTGGAGGGCGGCTCCATTATGAAGCCTGTCTTTTTTTATCTAGTTTATGAAACGCAGAGGCTAGAATGGCTTTGCAGCAGTGTCACAAATCTTGCTAATATAAATACTATCACCATGGAGGAGCATTCGAGAAAGCACAAATGATGTCTGTATAAATAAAAACCAAGATGGAAAAATACATATCGCAGTGATTGGCTGTAATGTGGGTGAATGTCTCAGTCAGTTTAATTAAATCTTGGTGTACTGAGCCTAACTCACTCATTAGCCAGCAGGCTAATTTAGAAATGGAAAGCAATGGGCTCTAGGTTGTTTTTTTTTTAATTATTATTATTATATAGTAGAAAAGTATTGACAGCTGTGGCTCAAGAGGTAGAGCAAGTCATCCACTAAGCAGAAGCTCTGGTGGTTCAATCCTCAGCTCTTCCTCCTCCAGAATTAACGTTTGGAGAAACTCAACCTGTAACCCTGTACAACCTGCCATATGACAAAAAGAGGGGGAGGACATTTCTCTTCATTTGATGACGGTAAAAGTAAAGTTAGGCTTTGCTGACGGCTTTCAGACTCATTTCAGAAAGACAAGAGAGAAGCAGTGGTTGAGCGAGCGAGAGAGTGAATGAAGAGAGAGAGTGTTAATGGGGTTTCTGGTGAATCAGATCAATTAAATGTTATTTTCTGACTGTTTACAGCGGTTATGAATTAATAAGCCCACAATAACACAAACCTGTGGAGGTGCTCTGCAGCACCTGATAATGACATTAGTCTTGTCAAGCTCCTTCTTCCATTCGAAATAATAAATTCCAAAATATGTACAAATGTTCCCTTTCATAGCTGATGGACCAGGTTGGATTTGTCAGGTACTCCGCTGCTCGTGGTCTCTGTCGCCATGAGACATATGTGTGGATGTTTCACATTAAAAGCCTACTGGGAACAAGACGTATTATGCCCTTTGGGCTTCTGGGAGGCTTTTAATGTGGAATGCCTGCAGGAAGTATTGAGTTTGATTGGTACAAGGGGTCACTGAATGATTTAATGAGTATGAAAATGATGTGAATCATATACTATGGCCCTCACAGTCACCAGATCTCAACCCAGTTGAACACCTATGGGGGATTCTGGACTGACATGTTAGACAGCACCTCCACCACCATCATCCAGACACCTGATGGTGGTGATGATGGTGTTGGAGAGAAACTTTTATTAACCAGACTTACAAATTTTTTGCTGCTATGTTTTTGAGTGAGGCGCTGAACTGTTGCGAAAGTGCAGGCAACCTTGTAGCAGTGGTTTGCTGCGCAGCTCCCATTGAGAATGAATAGAGATATGAAACAGAATGCTGTACTGAGCTCATAGACTTTTCCTAGATAGATAAAGGCTCCAAGTCTGATGTTTAATGCAGCTTGAACCACTTTCTTATCAGCTCAGACAAAAACAACAAAAAACTGCTCAAAGAAATATTTACATGAACTCTGCTGGAAGTCAATGTCAAGAAAAGATGACGAACACACACACTGAGAATTTTCACAGCGACAGAATGCAAGGCTACAGGGAGCCATGGCAGGCAGGTGTCTGTGTGTGTGTATCGGTGTGTGTGTGTGTGTGTGTGTGTATGTTCCTCTCACCTGAAGCTCAAACAATGAGCTCCTGACTATCCTGACTATCACTGATACGACACCTGTAGTCAGTGCCAACGTAAGGAGACTACACACACACGTATCCACAGTCGGACGTCCCTCGGAGCTGTGGTCATCGCTGTGTACATGCATGATTCACCATGTTAGTGATATTTTGATACCCTGCTGCTTGCACAAGATTACCAGCTTATCCACGTCTGGCTGTGGGCAATGAGTGTGTGTGTGTGCTGGAGGGTGTGGAGTATGTCCTCGGGCAAATAGCACGGTCTACCACAGATGTAGTCCAAGCACAAGTCTCTATGAGACATGACACTGAGATGCTGACTCTCTGGGCCCTATTTTCCTGCTGCCGTAAAGCTCGTGCTGGGGCAAACATGGACTTCATGCAATTTTCCTCAGGCGCAAGTCTATTTTTTTGTTTTCAATACCTGCATCCCTTCCCTTTCTATGTCCATCGATCTCTGTCTCCTGTCAATAATATGCAACCCAGTCTCACATCCAAATGTGTAATAGTTATTGGACAATCACCCAAATTATGACTATTGATGGATTATGTTAATGTTATGGTAAAAAAAAAAAAAGGTATTCTGAAAAATGCTTCAATGATGATTTGAAAGTTTTTGTATTTTTGTTATTTGGTATATTTACATTAGTATATGATTTAGTATATGGTTTTTGTGTATGATCTCAAAATATTCATATTCATATTCTGGCTCAAGTCATGTTATGTTATGTGATTGCCTATATTATGTTTTGTTTTGTTTTTTCACTCTCCTCCATGCTCACACTCCCCAGTCCAGTCAGCCAACACAAAGACAATGACTGAAAGCATCCATAGCAACCACCATTAGCAACAATAGAAAGCCTGAAAAAGTCTTCGTAATAACTTGTAACTTTACAACAAATGGCAAACTAAACATCATGTACATTCACTGGACAAAAACTATAATATTTAAGATTCAAATCTTAAAATATGGTGTTTTGCACTGAGAATAAATGGAATGTCAGCTATTTGTGTTTGCTTTCGCAGACAGAAAGGTGACAGTCATGTGACATGGGTGCAGGTTAATACAAAAGAAACAAAACAACAACAAAGGCATCTCACAATTTTAGAGCTGTTATTGTGAAATGAATAAGTTTTACGCAACAATGTAGCTATTTCATATTTTAATATGACTCTGGGTTGTAATATGAGGAGGTGTCGACATGAGCGCAGTATATTGGCATTAGCACATGCTTAAAGGCACATTATGTGTTTCCCTGTGGACTCTTTTCATTTGGTCCAAAGCCCAGTCAGGTATGCAGAAGAGAGCTGAGTGAGGCCAAAGGGAAAGGTCAGGACAGATATCCCCATGATATTAACAAATGTTTTCACTCTTCACAACTAAAAGCAGTGACAGAAGAGAAGGCTTCAGCATTTCAAAACACCTCTCATTTATATCATGTTTTGCACCTTTCAGTTCGCTACACACTTTTTTTAATTGATGGCAGATTGACATGAGAATCAAAACACCATTTTTAAAGGAAGATTCTTTCCAATGATATCATTTTACATGAGTGTAATCTGATGACCCAGAGTTTGGAAATATGTTCTGTTGGATTAATGAGTTTACCACAGCGCTTTGTAGAATGTTGCATCTTTACCATGTCTATTAAACAGCTGCAGTCATCACACAGCAGCAGGAATGATATTGGGTAATTAATGTTCTGTACTTTCTAAACGTCAGACTGGAAAGCTGTTACGCACGGATTTCAAGTTTAACAATAAAATATCATGAAGCAACCATGCTGCCGTCAGGATGCATCCTGAGCTGAGTTTAGAGACTCAAAATACTCACATTTTTTTCCCCAGCATGTCACAAGGATCATTACAGTGACTTTTCAGTTTTGACACTTGTCAGGTCTCAAAATATTTGCAGTAGTTATTCTGTGCATGGACATGTATCTATATAATCAGTGTGTAAAATAGCCTCTGACTGTCTACATCCTAAACAGAATAGGCATACATCAGCATCCTACATGTTGTGAACACATGAAACTCCAGCTGGCACAGCATGGTCACCTTCATTCATCCATTAAATATTTGGAAAAAACAGCGATGGAACGTTTGCTTTTCAAACACTAACCAGCAAATTTCCAACTCCAAATGTGTATCTATTTGTTCAAGGATACTGTATATACTTAAAAGTATAAATAATGACTTTCCGATATGCAGAGGAGGAGTAGAGCTGCAGAGTTAATTAACCTCTATTAATTGTTTACACAAAATAAGCAGCAGCACACATGGGAGCACATCAGCTTTATTTTCATTCTACCATTGTCAGCACATTTAGATTGATGTATGTTAATGTTTGGGGTGTCCTGAATGTATATTTTGGAACTTCAGGGACTTCATGTCGTGCCTGGCTGAGCCTGGGTTGCACCAATGCTGAAAAATTACAAAAAATTGTTCATCACACCCACATGGGCCATGCGCCAGGTATTAAGCCTGTGCCTGCGACCTATTTCAGGAAATCGGGGCCCTCTGTCTCCTGTTACAGCTTTGCTGACACAAGCTGGAGCTCCACATTTGTATTTGTAGTGCACTGGTAATTCATTTAAAATGACTGCCATATGTTATTATTAGACTGTAAGATGCAGTTGAAAGAAAAATATAATCCATTAAGTGGACCTCAAGTTAAGATTTTTTTTTTCTTGTGGTCAAACTAGTTCATGTTCACGTTCAGCAACTCTGACCAGGTCATCCCTAAGTCCTGTATCTCTTGAACCATCCATCCAATCAACTCCACGCTTGCCAGGTATATTGCTGAGGACCCAAAGAAATGCAGTTGGACATGCAATATGTTCAATATTATTAAACGTTGAATAAACAAGCGATCAGTGAGCCGCTCCACTCTGCAGCAGCGGGCGGGGCTTCTGGGCTCTGTCACTATATGTCATGAGCACAGGTGAAGATCAGAGGTGTACAACTCTGCCATAAGAAAAATGAAGGAGGACATCTCGTTTTAAAAAAGACGAGAAAAGAGAGTGAGAGGGTGAGCGAGCTGAAGACACAACTGATTGTCAGAGAGACAGCGGTGGAAAGCTTCCTCTGATCAAGAACAAGCCGGTTAATGACAGAAATACATTATTTTCTGATTGTTTCATGGCGGTTAAATTCTAAAGCACAAATAGACAATCATCAAATACTCAACAGATGATTTACTCTGGAGATAGATGCCCTTAGTCTCTGTGTATTCTGTGAGAAAGAGAGAGAGAGAGGCAGAGGCAGAGTGAGGAGAGAGAGCTGTGGTAAGCTTTTGCTGAAGCAGAAAGCCTGTGAATGAGATAAATAACTGACCAATCAGTGGTCTGCAGTGTTTTCATGTCAACTTTTAGTATCAGGTTCGCTTGAGAAAAGTTTTTTCACACGGCATGCTCTGAAAAGAGAACAGCAGACAGCGAAAACAGAGCTTTTGATCAAGAATGGACAGACTCAGGCTACTTCCCACGGGCAGTTCAAAACCAGTATGTTTCCTATGAGCACAAATCTGTTGAGCAACTCTACCCACTCAAACGATCCAAACTGAAGTTACAGAAAACAATCTAAGAGCCCAATATGATACATTCACTTTATTTTAGGATGCACATTTTATCAAAAGCTCTCGGGTATATATTTTATTTTTTAAATGCCCTCATTATACATGAACTGAGAAAAGATTCACTTACAGTACTTAACATCTGTGTATAATAGAATATTAGTTTCTTCCATGTTGTTGGTACTTATTCACACCTCATATCAACAGTGCTAATTTTTCTATGCATTGTAGTAGCAAATATTGGAGGCCAAGCAATCACCCATTCCAAACAGACGTGTTTTGAATGGACGTTCTACTGGTATCTTCAAACTAGAGAGCAGTGTGTGAAAGTTGACCAAGAAAAGTCATCTCTTTTAAACTACAGAATGGCTATTCCCCAAGTTTTGACCCTGGGTCTGCTGCTTTTCAGTCTGCTTATAAATGACAAGCCTACATGTCACCCAGAGGCCAGGTGCCATCTTTATGCAGATGATGTGATCATATATGCACCAGTTAATTCACCTAGCAAGGCAGCAGAGATCCTGACTGCATACTTGGATGATGTCCATGAGTGGCTGCAACATAATCATCTTGTATTGAATTTGAAAAGAAAAAACAAACAAACAAACAGTTTCTTTGTTTCTGTTTTAGAAAACAGAGCTCATCTGAAAATTTAAAAAACCAAGATACAGAGTTAAGAAATAGAGGAGGTCAATGATTTCAAGTTTTTAGGAATAATCTTAGATTCACAACTCAGATTTGATAAACACATAAAGAGGATTTCAAAAACAGTAAAGACCAACCATAATTATTTCAAATGAATCAGGCACTATACATAGCCACTCAGGTAGCCCAGTTATTAATGGAATTCATGATTTTCTCTCATTTTTCATATTGCCTGACAGAATGGACTCAAGCATCACCATCTACGGTCAGACAGCTCACATCCTTATACAATCATACCAAATAATGAATAAAAAGCCTGTCCAGTGGCATTACTGTCACAAAAGACACAAAAAAGATACAAACTGCTTAGCTTTAGCAGCTGTACTCGTTTTTGGTTTCTCAAATTAGTTTTTAAATGTATCAACAGTCTAGCCCCAGAGCCTTTTTCCATATATATTTTCAAGGACAAGACAGTAACAGAGTAACTAAATACTACATCATAGATCTAAATTTGAACAATCACTTTTCCCCATAAAGGGCTGTCAACTAAGGAACACATTAACAACTGAAATCAAATGAATTCCAGATATGCAATATCTTACAACAATGGTTAAGTGCTGGTTAAAAGCAAACCAGAGTTGTACCCATTGTAGCTAATTGCACTTGAAATTACTCAGGTGGCTTAATGTATATGTATATTTTATTATACTTCCACATCTGCAGTGTATTGTGGTTTTATGATAATGGAAGCTGCATGTTTTAATTACACTGTACATATAAAGCTCAACTAGGGACAAGAGTTGAAAATTAGCAATATGTATAAACTCTCTGTGTAGCACATCAGTTTCATGCTTTGTATTGGAACTATATTATATAGCGTCATCCCTGTTCAATAAAATAAAAATTCAAATTTATCAGCTTGATTCGGTTTCTAATCAGCTGACTTCTTATAGGCCTATAACTTTTGTTTCATATGTAACTGAGTGAATGAATAAAATCTGAGTTTGAAAAACCAGCTTTGACTCCTCATGGCTGCCAGCTGAGTCCCTCACATATCTGCAACCTGCAGACTGACAAACCTAATCCAAATGCCTCAGTAGCAGAGTATGGAGAACACTGTAAATGTTTCACCACGCAGATGGATTGAATAATGGTATGGTGTGTATGTAAGGTCAGCCTCTTAATGTGGTTATGACAAGTCATTTTTGAAGCCAGCTTGGAGCCAGGGAACAGGAAGGTGAAAAACATCAAGAGAATTTCTTGACATCAGCGTGTGTCAGCGATCATGGGTTTGCTTGTAAAGACTCACTATTGAGCAATCCAATCAACTGAGGTATTTTTATGCTGGTACTTGTATTGCTGATTTATTTGATGTACATTTATATATATATATATATGTAAGTCCTCAAAGACATCAGCGAGAAAGGAGAAATAGTTGTCGCCAGAACAAATGACTCAGGTTCATTAAGTTAATAGATCGACTCTCAGTTTCTCCATCAAATTATGAATTCTAACATCCACAGGCAGACGAACAGTGCATGTTCTGTTTCTTTTGTAGTGAGTGGGCAGTGATATGGTTTCAAATGACTGAAGAAATACACTTCTGCACAGAAAGGTGTATTCTCGCTGTATGTATAAGGTTAGGATTAATGTAGTATAAAAATGAAAATTTAAGCAGCTACATTAGTTGTCTGATGCGTTGCTTCTTGACTCTTGGTTTCTCTTGCATCTTTTGCCTCCTAGATGAAATGATTTTCTGTGAGAGTGTGATGGCCCTCCACACAGTGTTTGGCTCAGCTCTGCTGCTGTCTGCTGAGTCCATTACCCTTCCAATGAGCCTGTGAAGAACTCTACTGTGTTTGTTTGCCAATACCTTCTCGAAAATGTACTGTATGTCACACCCACTTGACCTGCTAAAATCGCAGAATTCTTCAAAAAGTCAAACTTGCCAGAGGCATGTGGTCCAAGTCTGTTATTTCCTTGTTTGCCACCAAGTTCTCATTGTTACAACAGCCAAAAGAGACAGCCAAAGAAAGCTGAGGGACCATCACCATGCATCACCAGTCACTCATGTTTATGCTTGTAACTTGGAAACCAAGGGCCTTTGAGGCCCAGGAGTTGGTTGGATGGAACCGACTGACTTTTGTGAATCGCCAGCAGGTCAAAAGTGAAACTTAACAATTGAAATATCTCAACATCTAGGGGGTGGATTGGCACAAACTTTTGTACAGATATTCATGGTACCCAGATGATGAATCCTAATGTGATTGGTGATCCGTTTTCTTGTAGCACCACTATGATGTTGACATTTGTTGTTTTGAGTGAAATATCTTGACTATTAAAATGATATTCCTAAAACTTGGTGGCCATATTTCTCTCAGGGTGAACTGTGGTAATCATTTGACCTTTCATCAATTGTCACCATCATGTCAAAATGTTCATTTGTCAAACACTTTGATTTGTACATGCTAGCATAGTGATATTAGCATTTAGCTCAAAGTACCGCTGTGCTCAAGTACAACCTCACAGAGCTTTAAGCACAGTTCTAGATTCTTAGTCATGTTTTTGTTTTGATGTATATGCAATGCTATATTACACCTACATCCCAAATATATTAAACCCTCTGTGTTGGTGGACACCCAACAAACAGCAAGAAAGAAAGAAAGAAAGATTTTTCTCATTAAGGTACATCAACCCAAGCTGGAAGATTAAGGCATAAAAACAAACAAAAAAACCCAGAGTCTAATGTCTAGACACTAATGTCTAGACAGCTGGTCGACATGGATATTGGATATGGATATTTATATTTTGGTTAATAATCTCTCATATACACACAGGTCAAACAAAAATCAAAGCATTAGAACTGTAGTATCTGTAGTTGATAGGTGGTGTAGTAGAGTGAGTAGAGCTTGTTCAGGGAGTGTCAGCAACAGCCATTTGCTAAACACTGGAGTGACCAACTGCAGACATGAAACCAAAGTTGAACACTTAGGCAAATCAATGTTGGTTCTGTCTGACTGATTTAGTTATAACCAGAAGAGTTCCCACCCAGACTTCACCCCTGCCATCTTCCACCCCACACTGCCACAACAAGAAGCCAGTGTCAATAGCTGTCGGCTTGACTCGTACCATTCCCCAAACGTTCCTTTGATCTGAATGGAAAGCAGAATGCTGATCAGGGGTGACAAAAGAGAAGGGACTCCCAGTGGGAATGCTGCTAACTTTGATGAAACTTTCATGGTTGTTATTTGCGTTCGAGTGGAGCTTACAGCAGCAGAGAGCATAGCGGTGTGGCTGAGTGGTAGCTGTCAGGACAACAAAACCAAACCAGCCCTAAATGCTGCTTTCCCTTCCGCTTTCTCCCCAGTTTACCCAGATGGCACTTTTTTTTGTCTCGCCGGTGTCAATCAGTGTATGAAGGCAATGTGTTATTACATCACAGCTGTCTAATTAACAACACACACTCATGTACACTTGCGCCCCCCTCTGTGACTTTGAACCCTTTGGTACATCTGCTTATAAAGCCTAGTTTCATGTACAGTAGCTTCTTATCCTTTAATGTGTTTTCAGCTGAAGGCTTAGCCTGCTTTGGTGTTGTGTTTTAATCTCAACATGGAGTCAGATTCACTAATAACAAAACAAGCTGCATCTCCTGGTGAAATCTGTCGTCCTGCCTTCCTTACAAATGATCTCTCCTGTGTTAACAATATGCACTCTACTCTTTTCATCTCCCAACATCCTTCCTTCCCTTGATTCCTCTCTTCATTAGCCTTAACATTTTTTCCACCTTCCCTCCATCCCTAATCATCTATACTGCATGGAGTTCCTTCTTTCTTTTCGACAAATTTTTTCTTCAGTACCAGCTACGCTCACTTTTTCTAATGATTTGTCAAAATGACAATCCGACACCTGCTTTAAGCAGCGATTGGCTAGGTGTGCAGAGGTGAGATAGTCAGTCGCGTGTGAATTTCTCCCTCTTTCTTTCTTTACACAAATACTTTGGGCTTTTTCCATCACAACACTGTGCAAAACCATGAAATCATTGGGGAGAGACTGTCCAAAAGTGTGTGCTGCTATCCCTATTTTAAAGATTCATTGTCCTCCATTCATGCGGTCTACCCCGTCTCTATGATGGCACCTTTTCTGCCTGCGATTGTGGCCATTTGGAAAAGGTGTAAACACTTTTACCATCTGACTATAGCCCCTTTTACTCGGCCTGTTCAAGGCAGGAATGTTGCGCTGTTATTCTGTCTCACCATTCTGTATAAAAGGTACAAACCCAGAATGGGGGGGGGGGCATTGCTGTTCTGCCAGAGGTAGTTGCATTGCCGGATTGACATGTGTGTAAAAGGGACAGCTGGCATGGCGGGACTACACACACACACTAGATGCTGATGCTGCCTTGTTACATGTCACGCCTCTGATAGATAATTAATGCACTTCATTTTACATGTCATTTGATGCTCCTATGGCACACTGCAGGCATCGGATTTGAAATGCCAACACCACAGAACCAGCACAGACTCGCCCTGTTGTTCTTTGTATTTACTGCTGAATTAGTTGGATCTAATGAATGAATGAAAAGGGGAAATGCAGAGGAGGAAAATGAAACTAAGAGCGTCTGTTTCCACAGTAAATCATCTGTTGAGTGTTTGATGGTTATTTATTTGTGCTTTAGAACGTAACCGCCATAAAACAATCAGAAAATAATGTTTTATTTCTGTCAGTTACTCTTCCACCGCTCCCTTTCCTCGCTTGACTACCACCCTGCTGTTTCTCTCTCTCTCTCTCTCCTGCTTGCTGGTGCTCTCAGCTCGCTCACATTATCTCTCTCTCTTTTTCAGCTGCAGAAAAAAAAACAGCCTTGGTTGCCGGGTCCTCATTTGATGCTCCAAAATCAAAAGAAGGTTGGAGTAGGGGCGTCAAGGCAGTTTGACATGCCTCAAAATGCATTTGGTGTGTGTTTGGGCATTTAAAACAATAGTTTACTTCAAAACGCATGTGTCAGACACTTTCAGTATGTTTGGGCCATCAAATCACAGCAGAATTATGCCGGCTTTGTTTGGTTCAGTGTAAAAAATGATTGATGGGTCATCTTTATGGCAACATTGCGGGATCTCTGTATGAAAGGGGCTATTGTCAGACAGCACTGTGTTCAAAGTAGTTTGTTTGCAGCAGAATTTGGCCTTTATTCTCTAAAAGATTCCCCTACTCTCCCACTCTTCATCTCTTCCCCTTCCTTAATAATCCTCTGTCCCTCCCTCCCTGCTAGTCTCCCGCCTTCCTTTGCCCCAGTGTGTGTCAGTGTGTGTGTCTATTTACATCTCTGGCGTCCCGCCAGTTCCCAGAGTTGCATCTCGGCTGGCGAGGGTCTCTGCGGTTAGCCGATCAAACATCCCACAGGTCAAGAGGGAGGAATGATATTGGTGTAACACATCACCATCATGCTGGGCTATCTCCCCCGGGCAACCACTGCTCTCATTCAGTGAATGTAAGTGTGTCTATGTGTGTGTGTGGATGCCAAATAGAAAATTCATGCTGATTTGATTGCGCCTCCACCCCTTTGATGTTAACCATAATAACAAGTGCCAATTACAGGGACTCCCGTTTGGACAAAACCAGTATGTCAGCCACATTTATACTGACGTCAGATTATGACAAGAGGCTGGATAATGACATGTCTGTTCCCCTGCAGTATTTACTGATGACTCTGCTTCCATCAGCGCTAATACAGCATTTTAATTGTTCCCTGCTAGCTCTGAGTCCTTTCTCTACACAAATCCAAAAACCATGTGTGACAGAGTAAAGGGCTAAAAGCGATTTCTAATTGAAGGAGCTGCTATATTATGTAAGAGGGACAGTTTAGTAATTGGGTTAACTTAAGTTGTCAACTCCTCTCCAGTGCGTCACGTTTTCTCGTTGAGCCATCAGGGCCAGAGTCCAGAAAGCAAACCACTCGGCAGGCACTGTTAGACCATATTAAGAGAGATTAAGGCCACCATTTCGATGCTTGTAGCTGAGGGGATGCCCGCATACCCCGGTATTCATTTCTGATGACCGATTTTCTGTTTTTGGTTTGGCAAGAGAGATTAATCAAATGTTTCCACTCTGTTTCACTCCTTTCAGTTGTGCCATCTCCTCTCCTCCCACCCCTTTTTAAAGCCTTGCTGTGATTGGTCCTCTTCCTACTCAAAGATGCTGCCCAGAGATAGCTGTCCAGCCAGGGACAAGTTAGCTGGTTGTGGAATATGCTCAAAGACATGAAAGACCTGAACACTACTAAGCTGCTTGCTCTGAATCTCATCTCTGTTCTCTTTTTGCTCTGTCTCTCTCTTTTCAGTTTTTTTTTTTTTTTCTCTCTGCTTGCTTCATGTCAGTGAAGTGAAAGGGATGGCATGATGTTTAGTGAATTATTCAGATCCAGGGAGCTAAAGCTGAGGCTGCTGCAGCTCACCAGGCCCGGCCCTTTGACTGGTTTCCCCCCAGGGATATGCTGAAACCAGCATGACCCTCCTCCCTGCCATACACTGACACACACACACACACACACATTTACACAGTCTAACACAGGGTTGTAGGAACACACTCACAGGCATATGCATGGAAGAGCTACAGCAAATTCACAAAGTAAAAATACAAGAGTGTAAATGCTGATGTGTCATTAAATGCATTTTAGTTGTGTAAATTTAGCAGACAGTACAACATATGAAGTGTTGGCGACGCTTATGGTTTTCTTAAAACATTATAGAAGATAATCAAAAGGGTGTTATGGGGAGTTATGCCTTTATGTTTGGGATGATAATGCAACTCTGTTTGGCTCTTGGTGAGATCAAGGTGATGGGTTGCTCCAATTACAGAAGTGATTCATATGAGCACTTTATGATTTGCTTTAACAGCTATTGTTAAGGTGTGTTTAGGGTTTTAGTCGGGCAACTGAAACTGTTTTTGTTGCTCCAGAGAGCTGCGTGAAATCTAATAAATTCTCAAAGAATCTCCCACTGAATTGTCAGCAGATGAGTAGCACGATGGTGAACGTGGGTGCCAGGGTTTGATGAGGAAAAAGAACATGTGTAATAAAAAAGTGATGATATTTCTGGTTCTACTGCATCAAATTTGATACTTTTTCAAAGACTATCCATCGTGAGTCTGACAGCGTTATAGGAATGTGCTAAGATACTTCACAAACCAGTCACAAGATGTTGCTTATCAGGGTCCCAACAAACAACTAACAACAACAGCCTTTTTCTGGTAGAAGCAGTCTCTTGTATACCAGTTAGGCATTTGTGAGGCTATATGATTGACCATCTGAGACCGTCCTCACAAGAAAAACAACAGCATCTGTTTTCCCTTGAAATGCTTAAAAATGATTGCACCTTTGTTTACATGTAACTGACAAGGACTAGCCATGTGGAGTGTGACTCTTTTCTGTCAGAACCAAGGAGAAGAGTAGCACCCCATTGTTATACACTCCTAAGGTTATAAAACCTTATAGAGGTAGGAGGTTGGAATGGATGGATGGATCATCAAAGCCTTTGACTTTGACACAGGAAATCACAGGAAATCACGGTTCATTTTTCTTTTCCTACCAACTGTCAATGATGGGTTCTTTGAACCATGACCACGGTCCTTACCTTAACCATAACCAAGTTATTTTTCTTCACTCAAAGGTAGATTTTCAATACTTTCAAAGCATGCACCCCTTTTTCTATTAAACTGACGCAGAGACATTCAAATGGATGGACAGAACTCATGAAAAAAGACCTGTTTGTGAATGTTCTAGCTTCAGAATCAATGATACAGGTGACCAAGCCAACATGGACGGACATGTAGCATTATTTGCTATTCTGTTATTTTTATTTCATGGGTTTGCCACTTGTGAACTACGTTCTGCAATAAAGTTATGTGAAACATAGAGATTTCATGTAGCTATTCCTCTATTGATGGAAAGGGAAAGTTGAAAATAAAATCAATTTATTACAACAGGGAACTTACAACAGAAGAATTTTTTGGAGACAGAAATATTGGGAGTTTGGTCATTTTGTGCTGTTAACAGTGCTTCAAGACAAATATAGGCCATAAGCATTCCATCCCAGCAAGATTTGTCCAAATAACTGGTATTAGACAACATAGCTGCTGGAACAGAGTGGCAACACATGACAATGGCACACTTTTAAAGTGCATCTGTAGGTTGATAACTGCATATACAGATGCAACCTTAGGACACCATGCACAGTATTATAGGAAACCACCTGGAGGGCTCACACTGTTTGTTATAATTTAAAAAAAAAAAGATACTGTGGGTGACAGGACTGTGAGAGCTAGGGTGAGAAAGAGAATAAAATCAGTCTATCAACAAAACAAGAATATATATATATATATATATATATATATATATATATATATATATATATATATATATATATATATATATATATATATATATATATATATTTCTTGGCTTTTCTTTAGAAGAAGTACTCAGATCCTTTAGCACAATGGAAAATGACTTCATTACAGATAAAATTCATGCATTTCCTGTCATACTTAAGTAAAAGTACAAAAGTATTATCAGCTAAATTCACTTAAATTTAAAGTACTCATTATGCAGAAAATTGGCCAGTGTGACACTGACTGATATCAGCAAAGAAGAAAAAAAAGGTTTTGCAACACAATTTTTTAATTCATTTTTCAGACTTTTCTCTAAACTCTGCTCTTTTTTTTTGAGAGAGTGGAAAGTTTTACCTCTTTGAACCTCAAACATTATTTATTTGATGGAGCTGTTCAACAACTCAAACTTCTGGAACATGACAAGACGCCACAACTACACACAGAGGTTGCCAGCCAAACCATCGGGAACTACTGATTTCATTTTTAACATTGTTTTGTATTTTATAAACGTATCTTATGAAAAATTTGAATCAGAAAAGTAACACCACTTTCAAACAAATAAATATTGTGGAGTAGGAAAGTACAATATTTCACCGTAGAAACGTAGCAGAGTGGAAGTGTTAAAGTAAAGTACAAGTACCTCACATTTACATTACGTGAGTTCACTTCTGTAAGCAATGAATGTATTACTTATGATAATTATTAGTAGATTAACCTACAGTTGAAATGATTGTGATTTATAAAGGTCTGTCAGCTAGTTTGGATGGTAGAAATGCACAGCTCTGACCACTAGTTGAGATTCATTTCATCCAGGATTCATCCAGACTGTCTGGAAGCACGATGAATGAAACGCACAGCTTAAAGGAAATGAGATGTGTTCACTTTTTAAAGGTTGTGATTGTGGTTTGACCATTTCCAGTGTTTCAGTCTCTTCATATTGTACAGTACATGGAAGGGTTACAATAAGGCTTGTTAACAATAACATTCACATTGTAAAGTTTTGCTGAGATATCTTGTGATATAAACTATTTTGATGCATTCCTCTTTGTAACTGTGCCCACCTCTCATTGAATAAGAGCAGCCAGGTGTGTGGGTGTGAGAAGGAAACCTGTAATAATGTTGTATTAATGAGAGCAAGAGTGGCTGCTGACTGACAAGCTGTTTACCTTGTGTTTTCTCGAATGCAACAACACCCTGCTTTCCCCTCCAACACACCCGCAGGCAGGACTTAGTTCACAGACACACACAGACACACACACACACCAAGGTAGAGTTTCTGAATCAGTCCAGAAGCCTCTCTTCAGGGAGAAAAGGGAAGTTGATAAAAAAAAAAAGATTTACAAAAGCTCTTCAATACGCTTGAATAGCATCTCTAATTACATTGATGGTAAAAGGAAAAGCAGAGTTATAAGCTTGGTAAATGCACAAAAACTCCGTTGGCACAGGCTGGAGTCAATAAGTCTGCTGGAGTGAGTTTCTCCTTGCGTACCCCCCACCCCCACCCCACCCCACCCACAACCCCCACCGAGCAGGCAGTCAAGCTGCAGGCACTTTTCTTCTACGACATTACAAATGAGCTCCAGTGCTCGGCCCAAAAGCTCCCTTTTAATCTTTTGCCCTAAGAGGGATGACAACATTTATAAGTAGACAGAGTTGGACAGGGCAAAAAAAAGAAAAAAACATCTCCTCTTATTGACGCTGCTGAGTTTCACTTGGGCCCTGCAGCTATAATACACACACATGCGCATAAAAGGAGACAGAAATTTATCTCTCCGTGGAGCCGAGGCCACGTAGCTCCAGGAGATGAGGAGTGGATTCCCCTCTCCGCTGTCAATTTTTCTCCCTCGTTTTCTTTATTTGTCTTCCAGGCCAGGACTCTTTCATTTCCTGTTGGCTCTTTCTCTTTATAAAACATGAAAGATGTTTTCTTTAGCCCTCGCTGATAATGTGGTGATGGTATCTGTGGTGAACGAGTGGGCCACAAGGCGGAGGTTGAGGGGCTGCTAAATGAGGGGGGGGGGGCTCCTTTCCCACTGTTGGGAAGGTTGAATCTGAAGTCACAAATCTCCTCAGGCACCCGTGTGAAGGCTTTCAGAATTTTCACTCTTGTAGGGTGTATCTGCCGGTGTGCATCTTCCACTGGGAGAGGGATGGCACAGAGGGGAAATCACTTCTTTTAATCAGAATTATAAATCGGCAACAGCCTGTAGATGCTATCTACCCTCACATCACACACCATACCTCTTCAACAAGGCCCTAAAGACAGGTTAGATTAGAGAGGAGCTCTATCAGATACACAGGATCCCCCAAAACAAAGATTGTGTATACTGTACCCCAGGATATAATGCACAGATCCTCCCCAAACAACTCTGAATCAAAATTCATTTGACACTCACTGCAACTTAAGGATTTGATCAACCACATTATTACTTTTAATGGTTACAATAGTTAGTGTTGTCTACCTACACATAATATACTGTATTGCTGAGCCTCATATTCTATGTCCAAGTCAAGCAAAAGGAGTCCAAAACAGACCCCAGCTCCCGTCATGCTCTTCTCAGTTCGCACCTTGGCGTGAACTCTGTGGGAAGCCACAAATTCTTGTCTCTCATTGGCAGAGATGCACAAACACCACTGGGAGTCATGGCAACACAGCTGTGGCATCACTGCAGCTTTAAGTACTGGCTGTGCACCATTCTTCTCACATTGTTTTACTGCTGTAAAGTGTATTGAGACACCCTGGTGTGATTTTTTTTTTTATTATTTAAAGTGCAACTTTAAATAAAAAAAAAACAAACTTTAGCAACCAATGCCTTTCCATTATAACTGCCAGAGGAAGCTTTGCTTTCTCCATGAGCCAGTTTACTGAAGGAGGTAACCCCTTTTTCCCCTCACTGGAGCAGATGAGACTTCACCCATGTTCCCCCAAACACATTCACCAGATCTGAGAGAAACGGCAGAAGAAAAAAGAAGATTTTTCCACAGAGATGAGGAACCATCTTGTCTTTAACTGAGTTGACTCCACTGTTCTCTCTGCAATGGCCGCCAAGAATCAGCTGCCGTCAAACCCGTCAACGGAATGGGAGGATGGCCATCAGTGTCCAAGCTGAGGAACGGAGCCAGACCTGAAGATGGACGGAAACACACACCTGCTCGCTTTCTGCGGCGACCAAGTAAGAGACAGAAACAATGTTCTACTGTGTGTTGTTTGCTTTCAGCTTTATTGCTCGTGTTATTGTGTGACTTGATGGAGCGCTGAGTCCTTTTGCCTGCTACACTCTGACGAGTAGTTAAAGTTTACTGCCTGTTTAGTTTCATTCACCATGCTAGACTGTTTTGTGTTTGTCTCACTCAGGACTGCTGCGTTTCCGCCACCGCCGATGTGAAAGTAAGTTGTTTGTCAATGGAAAATCAGACAAGGTGTGTTACAGACAGCTGTCCATACGTGCGCACAAAGCAACCGCTTCTCTCCCCCTCACAGGTGCGACTCTGACTCACCTCCTCTTTCTTTCCTTTCCTGCTACTAACCCACACACACACATATAAACACACACGCACCTGTCTTACACGTCTTGCAGTCAGTGTGGGACACAGCGATGCTCAGCCCCTCGTTATCCGCCATCAGACAAGTGTGTGCGACAAATGCAACTGGGCGACCACCAGTTGGCGCCGTCTCGCTTGCTTGTTTAACTAAAATGCCATGGTCACATCCGCCGTTCGGTTCTCATGTGACGAGACCTCCTACCATAGTCACCTCCACCGTCTAAACTCTTACGTGACGTCATCACACCAGAGCACGTCCACCACCTTGCCACCCACACACGCGCACACACACACACACATACACACTTGCATGTGTTTTCATTGTACATGGCTGTTTGCTATTGTTTCTGTTATATATTTAAAGAGAAGTCTCTTTTTTTTTGTTATTATTGTGTATATATTGTGAAAGGTGGCTGATTGAGAGTCAGAGCTCAAACTCAAACCTTCTTTGTTCATCCATGAATATTGATATCCCTCAGATATTAGCATTCTAGGTGAACTCTTTTATGAGACTACAGAAGAATGACGGCTGAAACAGAAATCTGACTCATGCTGTAGGAAAAAAATGTATTTTGTTACACAAAGGTGTTTTAATCAGGTTTCAACACACGTGTGAAAAATAATTCCAACAGATTCTATAACAGTTTTATCACAGATCAATTTTGATGCCCCATGAAGATCTTCAAAGCTTTTGCATAGCACTCCTATAAGGCAGTGATTACTTTAGAGAAAGAAAACTCTACAGTATATAACAACCTATTATATTATAGATCATGATTATGTGAATGTTAATGTACAAATTAGGAAGATGATATATAATTTACCTGGATAATAATATCTGATCAAGGGTCTTGGCAGTACTCATTATCTTGATTCTGCCTACAGTATTGAATCGCAGTTTGCAGATGGGAAGACTTAAAGGTCCAGAAAACTGATTGTCTCAGTAAGCTTTGCACCGTCAGTGATCTGATCCACACCGTTCTGTGTGTTCACAAGGAAGTAGTCACAGGTTCTTGTTTTAGATGACTGTATTTTGTGTTTTGTCGACACTCTCGCTGCTCTGAGGTCGTTTCATTTGGAACAAAAAAAAAAAAAAGGTGATGCGGTGTACTTCTGAGCTCCAATCAGGCTGTAACAATATTTGAATCTGATGACAGTTTGAGGTGGTTTGCTTGTGGCTACAGCCTACAGTAACTGTCAATCACCTCTGATCAAACCACAACCCACACAGTCCTAGTCAAACAGAGTTTTTCACTGTTTTTCTTCATAAATAATTCTCCCCAGACTTCAAATCTGATTTCTGAGTTGCTTTAGTCTTGAATATTTAAGTTAATAAACACTATTACTTGCTATTTTGAAATCAGGGGCTTTAAGGGTAACGTCAAACTGTACAGATGTCATTTACACCTGGCTGAGATCTGATCACAGTGTGGACCAGACCAAACCCAAATGTGTTCTGGCTGATCCGATCGATGTGTGTGTGTGTGTGTGTGTGTGTGCACCTGCATTCACATGTGTTTTTCCTGACCCAGAAACAATATCCAGCTAAAGATCACATGTTAATGCTGAGTGGAAACGGGGTATTAAAATGTTCTGCTCTCTCACAGTACAGTCTCCTGCCAGTGGAAATGATAACACATAAATCAGATCAGGTGTTGCAGCTGAAACAGAAGAAGTGCGTGCATTTATATAAAATATTATTATAAAACGTGTAAAAATGTTTTGTGTTGGAAATTTCTGCACCAGCAATATTAAATAATATAAACATATTTATGCATATATGTTATATAATATAAACATATTTATGTCACATTTTGAACATCGACATGTTATTCTGTATGAATGTCACACATTCACTTTCGTGACATTAATTAAAGTTATAAACCTTCTTATTAGATTGACCCACTTGAGCTTTTATTACGGCTAAAAATATAAGATCTAGCAGCTCCCAGACAAATCAATCAACCTGACTGAACTCCACCTTCAGGAAATACTGTCATTTTTTAAATAATGCTCACATTTATTCTACAGCTTCAAATTGGCTTATTTATAGCATCTCATTAAAGGGGTTTATTTAATGAAGTCCATTTCTTTGTGCATAAGGAATGATAATTAAGTATGGAATTCATTACAGATTAGGCCTATAGGCTGTTTCTGTTCAAGATAACTGGGAAATATTAACTGGCTTAAAGTTTATACTTAAAGCCAATTCAATCAGCATGTTTCAGCACAAGGCCTTCATCAGGGCTTTAACAGAATGAGTTAAAGTGCAGTAAATAAATATGGACACCATTGAAGACAAGACACCTAGACACACAGAATATCTATGGATACTCTGCCAACAGCGATTCAAAATGACGCAAAAGCAAAAGGCTACACACAAAAAATCACTTATTAAATATATTCATTTCATTCAGACAGGTGGCTGCCTATCTTCAATCCACCTGAAGGTGCAACACCTAACCAGGTCTATCCCCAACATACAAGCAAATCACTGTCTGTCACTGTTACTCTGGCTTCATTCCGCACAGAGGGAGTCAAGTCTTCACTGTTTGACCAAGCACTTTTTTGGCTGTGCAATTAACCACGAGTCGCCTATCTACAGCTGCAGCGAGACTCACATAAGACAAGAAAAGTGGTTTTAATTAAGACAGAGAAAACAACTCAAATGTCAGCCGGTGGACGGGTGCAGATGAAGAATAGCTGTTACAAAAGATGTCATGTAGGTTGTTTGTGCACGCCATGATGTCAGTAAACACAATACGGAATGAAACAAAGGGAGGCGTACATGCTGTTATAAATAAGGAACAGCTAAGAGAAGCACATCCTGAATGATTTGATGAAATGATGTGAATTATATGTTATGGCCTTCACGGTCACCATATCTCAAAAGAACTGAACACCCATGGGAGATTTTGGACTGACATGTTAGACAACGCTCTCCACCACCATCGTCAAAACACTAAATGAGGGAATATCTTTTGGAAGAACGGTGTTTCCAGACGAGCTCCAGAGACTGGGGCATTGTTGTCCTAGAAGAGACCACTCCCATCAGGATAGAATGTTTCATCATAGGATAAAGGTGATCACTCAGAACAGCTTTGTATTGATTAGTAGTGACTCTTCCCTCTAAGGGGACTCAAACCATGCCAGCAAAATGTCCCCCACAGCATAACAGAGCCACCAGATCCCCTCACTGTAGGGGTCAAGCATTCAGACCTGTCAAAGTTTTCCTTTCATTTGTCACCCGTCTGTATGCATTCATCTGTATGTATGTTTTTTTTTTATTCTTTTTTAGTTTTTTAATTATCAAAGAAGAGAGACCTGACCCAAGCACAGCCAGACCTGACCTGAATAGACCTGAACAACTGATCCAAAATGCGATCGACCCAAACAAAGAGATAACTCAAACACCAGCAGCAGCATGATGTGCTATCAATTAATTTGATCAATTAACAAGCAGCCGTGGGAAAGAGCGGCTGTATTTTAATAACAATTCCCTAAATATAAATGTAAAGTAATAAAAATGAAAATAATTTATATATATGCTTCAAACACACATTAATAACATATAATAAGTGAAAAACCTATTCCACCTTCTGTACCAACGATAAAACCTTCTGTAGACAGCAGGAAGGTAGATACACAAAAGACAATGCGCCAACCTGTTCAATCTTTATTTGATTTATTATAAATTAATAATAAATGTAATATCTGTGAATCAAATTCCAAAATTCATTTCACAGCATAAATCTTGTAGGTGACTCATTTTCATGGAATAAGTTTGGCTTGTTCACATCTTTGTTGATTATTTGCCTAAAACAGGAGCAAACAGCTGATGTTCTGGTTGGGTTTCCCTCCTCGTTCTCCTTTTCCTTCACTTCACAGTTTATATTCTCCTCTCACTCTAAATACACTGTTTTCCCCTGCAGCGATTGAGACTAAATGATCACAGCATATACAGAACACACTTGGGTTCATTTGGATCCACTTGGGTATTGAACATATTGACATACAGA
The DNA here is from genome assembly GCA_029490765.1 of Euthynnus affinis. NCBI lineage: Eukaryota > Metazoa > Chordata > Actinopteri > Scombriformes > Scombridae > Euthynnus > Euthynnus affinis. The sequence continues at coordinate 32,107,760 of CM055846.1, forward strand.
CCCAAGACCTGCGGCAGCGGACAGAGACCCGACCTGATTAGACTGAGTAGAATTTGGACCTGGTCCAACTCAGGTCCCAGGTTGGGTCTCTACCAGAAACATTGTAGGCATCAACCCATATGTGACTACACCATCATACGGCTGTGTTTTCATCAGCTACACATACAGAATTCATCCATATACATCCATGGTGCATGGTATCAGACTGCAGCAAAAGCTCCACTGTGCTTAAGATTCTGAAATGCATGACAGGAAAATGTAGTATGTGTGGACTGCAATAATGCTCAGGGTAGGCAGGTATGCAGACTAGGGAGGTGCAGAGAGCCTCGTATTTAGGGACTGAGCCCAGAAGGCAGACGACTACTGTAAAACAGTAGTCGTCTGCCTTTGCATTTGTTTGTTTCATATTTTCTTTATTATTATGCCACTTCAACCCTAAATTTGACCTGCTAAACATGCTCAAAAACTCACCAAATTTGGCACGCACATCAGGTCTGGTGAAAAACTTGATAAAATGTGCTCACTAGCACCACCCATGTAACTAAAATGGCCGCCACGGCCTGTAGGAATGTCGTAGAGATATCAGATCAAAACTCAATTATTCATCTCATCAGGACCTACAAATCATCCACTGACAACCTCAACCTAAATCCAACAGAAAGACTGCAATCTCACTTTCAAAATAAGACTAAAAACTTTGTAATAACTTGAACAGTATAGATTTTGTAAGCACTGAAAATTGAAGTGCTACATTGCACCTTACAATGTAAACCAATAGGGGGCATGGACTTTGTGTGAAACTGAGGCTACTGACATGTAAACTATAAGTCTGACCACTTTCAAATCTGTATCAATGGATTCGCAACAAAATTTCCTACAAAACATGATTTTTTTTATTGTAAGATTTGGCCAAAGTCATAGGATTTATGAAGTTTACCCTAAAACCCTCCCCTCTAACTGCTACTGGTGAAGGCACTCCCTCAGTTAGCCTATGTGAAATATTCTGCAATACACACTCATTATAAAATCACAGGAGGAGCAAGAAAAGACTTTAAAACTCACACTCTAATTGATTGATTGATTGATTGATTGATTGATTGATTGATTGATATTACTTTATTAATCCTTGAAGGGAAATTCAAAATATCTCAAAAACAGTGAAAGATAGAAAACACATGTAAATTCAAGATATGTAGGTCAAAGTCTTGTGACTCATTTAAAGTTCAAATGACGTCTGTATCTAAAATGATGTGGTTTACATTTTCTTTGTTTTGATCTTTGTCTTCTAACAGTTAATAACATTTATTTTCAGTTTGTTTATAATATTTAGAAATGTTTATTTTCAGTATGTTTATTATAGTTCATAAGGGTTATTTTCAATTTGTTTAATTTGTTTAAGTGTTATAGAATGTAGACGTTGCCAAGGCAACCAGGCAGCTCGCAGGTTGCAATATGTAACGCGTAAACATAGAGGATGCATGAATGAGATTATATTGTGATGAAAATCTTGCATGACTGAAGTTATGAGGGAATGAGATTGTTGTTTTATACTAGTAATAATAAAGAAAGAAAGAAACAATTGCACAAAAAACAATAGGGTCCTTGGTGAGGACTACTGTTTTACCATAGTCCTCTGCCTTTTGGGCTCGGTCCCTTATTAGAGAAATGAACTGTTAAGTTACAAAGATGAAATAAAACAGGGTGATGTTTTCACAGTGAACTAGTATAACAGTGTTGAGTTAGCCAGGCAGTGATACAGGCAAAACACATGTTACAGTGCTATCATATGCTCTATGAACACAGACGACACAATGTTAACATCTGTAACGTTAAGGCCTGTTGACAAATTAGATTTGTATCATGAAGCTGTTTCAGTTTAACAAAATGTAGTCAGGTTAACTATGGATTACTGTTAGCTAAGAAACCACAGCAACAACACACATCTGAACAGCCAGGAATTGATGGGACTAATTTAAATACAATAACTAGCTTGTTGTAACGTGTGGTGTTAGGTGTCAGGACCAAGTGTTTTAATGTTGAAGACACAAGGTCAAACAAGGCCATCTTTTGAAGTATTTGAATTCATATGAAAAAATGAATCATTTCCAACCACTGTTTAAGTTATTTCATCTGCACCATGGATTTAAAGGTTTCAAGTATTACAAAATAATCTTCATATTAATGATTTTCTTTACAAAAGGGAAAGATGGCACTTTTAGAGTAACATAATAGTGCCTGCAGTACCATGAATATTACTGTGAGGATTTTCCTCAGCCCTGTAATAGTTACTGTGATTTTCTACAGTAGTTTAATGGCTGCTGTGATTTTCTATGGTAGTTTAATGGCTGCTGTGATTTTCTATGGTAGTTTAATGGCTGCTGTGATTTTCTATGGTAGTTTAATGGCTGCTGTGATTTTCTACAGTAGCCTAATACACAATACTATACTGTAAAAAATATTCACAGTAATTAATTATGCAGTAAAACTTTATTACTGTGCGTTCCACAGCCTTTTTTTTTTTTTTTTATTTACAATTGTACTAACTGTATATGAAAATGAATATCTCCCCTTCTTTTTCCCAGATTGACCTTATCCAGAACAGACTGTCGTAATGGTAAAATAAAGGAGGGATGCATTTGTTCTCTTGTTCAATCAGCTCCAAGTCATTTCATAGTGTTATGCAATTGGTTCCATTTATAAGCAGAATCAGATGCACACCATGAACTCAGAAGATTCTAATGCAGTAAACAACTTTAATTGAGCATCATCTCTTATTTGTCTCCCCTAAAACATTGAATATGAGCTGCGCAAATACATTTGATTCTGCTACAAGCCTACAACATAAGTCATATTGTGCTTATTACTGCACCGCGCGCGCAGGTTTTACTTGGATATTATGTAAAATGTACAAGTTAATTTGGCTCCGTGATTTCTTAATGAGCTTAATTGAATTGTTTTTGCAGCTCTGGCTGTGAAAACAAGTGCTGAAGCTCTTTGAAACTTAATAACTCCCTTTACAATCATGCCCATGCAAACAGCTGAAGTTTGTGCCATGAAAAGTACAAGCTCCAAAAATGTAATTTTTCTCTTCTCCTGGAGGCCCAATTAAGAGTTTACTCACAATCCTTAGAGTCCAGTCCACCAATAGAGTAAAAAAAAACGAAATATTTATATGATTAATTACCTCTAAACTGCAGGAAGAACAACAAACCATAGACCAACCATCTAGAATTAACATAATTGTTAATGGAGGTCTTTAATAGCTTGATGTGATGCACAATGCACCGTTCTCTATGATGTTCTGCTATCTTACTATGAAATATTAATGCACATTGTGTTTTCTCCAGCTGAATGCTTTGTGCTCAAACATTTGCATTAGAGCAGTTATTGCATTTTCAGCCGCTTCAGAAGAAAACAGTGATTACTTCCTGCTGTTGGGGGAGAAACAACAAAATGTCTTCGCCGGACCACAGGCAGAATCTGTTCTGTGTCGCCAGCATTCACTTCTCTCTCTGTGCTTGTCTTTCAGTGAAGTGACAAAAGGTTAATCCCTCCCCCCCGTACATTGGGATGTTTCCTGAGGTCATCTGGGGTTGCTGACTCGTGTCTCTCCTCGTTCTGCAGGTGACTGATTGGGTTAACCTGGAACACCTGGTCCCGGTGTTCCTTGGTTACTTAAGCCACTGCTGCAGCTCACTTATTTATTTCATTTGATTTAAGTTGGCTTAATTTGTTTCATTTGTATTTTTATATTTTACCTTTTCCATCATGGTGCGTCTTCCTTTCGTTTGTTTGGACACTTGATCCAGGTCATAACATACACACACATATATCTCCACACAGGATTGTTTATTTCTCTCAGTGTGTGCGACACTCTGGAGAGGCTATCGAACAGCCTGTCATAACAAGTGAAGATCAAACTCGCCATCCTGGTGAAAACAGTAATAAAGAATAGCGCTTGGCTTGAGTCCTTTTTCTCTTTTGCGACACACACACACACACACACACACACACACACACACACACACACACACAAACATATCAATGAGGGAACAGCTGGCCTTCTGGCGACACTGTAGCATGTTGGGAAATGCTGTCCGGGGTATGTGTGTACTCTGGATCTGCAGAGCACAAACAGATGTTCAAAATGCTGTTGGCATCTCCTGCTGTTTCCCTAATGTCACCCCCCCCCTCCCTCCCCCTCCCCCCCCCACACACACACACCCTCACCCCCAGATATGTCTCCCTCTATTTTATCTATCTCTTTCTATCTCTCCCTCCGTCGCTATCTCTTTATTAACTTTCTTCCTCTCCCTTTCTCTCTCTTTGACACAGTGAAAAAGAGGAACTCATTGCTTATCTCGCCAATACGAGAGCGTCCCCCACCCCCCCTACTTTCCTCACCCCCCCTCGGGGCTTGTTATGGTGTGGCGCACACCAATGACAGATAACGACTGGGCTAATGAATTTCTAAACTAATCTATATTTGTACACAGTTCACAAGGGGCCAAGCAGGCAGAGGAGGGGGGTGAGGGCGGCAAACAGCCAACATTAATGAAAGCAAGAGGGAAGACGAGGGGAAAGCTAAGCAGGCTGACTAACAGAGGCAAGACAAAGGCTCAGCCAAATGATGTAGGCATCATTTCGGGGTATGGTGAGGTGTGGCGACCGCCACGTCCTAAACGGGAGCTGCAGACATGGAGAGACTGGCAATGAAGCCTAACCCACCTGTCCTGAGGAGCTGCTCACCCACCTATAGGAGCTTTGTGTGGCTTCTGTCCAGCTGTCTAAGTGCTGTTTCAGGACGTTTTTGGCATGGGAAATGGTCAGGTGATGGAAATGTTTCCAAAAATGTTGAGAGGGTTCCAAGAGAGAGGTGTTGCCCCAAGTCTCACTTTCCTCTTGGAACCCTGTCAACATTTGTGCATCCAGACCAAGAGGTTGTGCTACAGATTGTGGTCCTGCTCTAAAAAGCTTACTTGGGGCCCTGAAACTTAGCTTAGGCACTAGAACCGTGAACGTATTGAGAAAGCCGTTCTATTTCATATAGGCTTCACCCTCTAAGAGCTGTCACTACTGGGCTCATCCCTGCACACATGCACTGTCATGAAGATTTTATTTCGTTCAATTGTGCTCACACAATTGCCCCTCTCAGACCTGCACATTTGCAGTATATAAGACTGGCTTGACCTGAGATTGGCTCCCATTTATCTTCAGCATTTGATGCAGTCACCAGTGAGGTAAGTGAAGAAAGAAGATAAGTCCCAACTGGACACCTGGAACAGGTCCAGGTCCAGGTGTCTCCCGGTGTGGCTGCGTGTCCCCACACTTCGCACTTCGGCCCTCCATCAATGCAGTGTCTTCTGAAGCCAGAAAGCTGCAGGCACCGGTGGCTCATAAAATTGTATTGCTCTCCTCCACTATGGCTATGCAGCCTGATGCTCACTCTCTGGAGATGGTGCTGGACAGTGGGAAAGCAAATGACGGCTGTTCTGACCCTCTCCACAGCTGCAATAGTGGTGCAGGCCTGGATCATGTCGTGGCTGACTGTGGCTCCACATCCGTCCCGCCTGCTGGAACATATCAGACGGGGGGGGGGCGGCTACTGGACTGGAATCTGCTGGACACAGTGACTCTTTTCAGAGCCACCTATGTGTCAGTAAAGAGCAATTTATTCCTGATCAGTTTGCTTTTGTCTCCACTGAGCATTCAGCATTCATCTGCCCACATAAAGTGCCTGGAGCTGTCCAGTGCTGAAACTGTTCAAACACTGCTGACTGACAAGCATGTGGTGGTACGGACAGACACCATGACAACAGCGGAATAATAATAATAATGATGATAATAATAATTTGATATTAATTGCTAGCATACTCTTACATACTTATTGTGTGAGCTTATATCACCTTGAATTTACAGCTCCTGAAGCAGAACCTCACGAGAGGCCCCAAACATATGAAGGCCCTGATGGTTGATACCCAGTCCAAACACCGTGGTTGTGTGTAAAATATCTGTCTAACCCTTCACCTGTTATGTTGTTATAGGCAAGTACATGCTTACAGTGATGTTAGTTTGCACATACAGTCCAAACTGTATATAAAAATGTTCTTTACACAGAAAATATATTTCCCATTGTCATTCTTTCTACTGTGTTCCTCCCATCACATGAGCACCTTCAAAGTTAGTTTGAAATCCTTACATGCTTCTAGTGCAATTCTCCACTTGGATGCACAACATTAGATTGCTGATTTATGTTTTGCATTTTCTCATTGGACTTTTAATTTTAAGTGGGTTTGATGGACAGAATCGCAGGCTCCTATACACACACCATTACTGAAGCGTTTGATGGACTGACTAAGCTAAATCTGCAGCTGCTATATTTTAAATTATAATGAGCTCTGGAGCCTCCAACCTGACTTGAAGAGAATAAAATAACCACCAAAGTATACACCAAGTCTTCCTTAGTGAGCCCGGTTTGGATGGAGCTCAATGGGCTATTGTTTCTTCACGTCTTTTGTTTCAGGTGTATAAATCTGAGTGTGAGCTTGTGAAACTGAAGATATGGACGAACTGAAAGAGAGGTCACATTTCAAGACACAGTAAATAAAGGAATGCCTTTCAGTCTTTACAGCGTCTCTGCATCAACATATATTTTGCCCCCTCTCATGTATGAGATGAGATGTAGATAAAATATTAGGAACACTTTTTATTGTAATACACTCCAGTACACCATCACCACCCACTACAGCCCCAACTGTACACATAAAGTAGAATTATCACCCTTTTCACAATGTCAACAAAAACTGAAAGTGTATAAGCTTCCTTATTGCAGAGTTTTTGCACTGGACTGCACAGATGTTCCTAATAAAGTGTGTGTATGAGGATGTGCCTTCTGATGGAGGTCCCCACACCAGATCTCAAACTTGTGCGTCCCAGATCGCAGACAGCCTCTGCACTGACAGACCTGTAGCTATTTCTACAGCCATAACAGAGACACACTGAGTGCACTCCACGTGTGTCCATAGCTCAACTTTATCTCAGGGAACACCCTCAACTCTGGGAGTGACGTCTCAATAGGGAGATGTGTATCGTAAAGCAGGTGGATGTGACTCCCCTCATTGAGACCTGCTGATACACGTAACAGTGGATCAGAGGAGAGAGACTGAGATAGCAATGTATCCGACCTGCATGCTGTTATTTGCCATGTTTTTTCTCCCCAAAAACAATTTTTAAAATATTTGTGCTAAATAAATATTTGTAAAAAAAAAAATACTGTATTGGGATTCAACTCTACCCCAAATATCTTGCTTGTTTAATCCATAC